>VDFB02252616.1:90103673-90172759 GCA_007258455.2 Sequoia sempervirens
GAACACACATGGAAGTGAGGAGAAAGGGATGAAAGCTTCGATCATTTTTCCAACCTATTGTGGATCAGATCTAGGCTATTTGTTTGGAACAAGAAATATGTATGCACTCTGGAGTGACAAAAATTCTAGTTGTCCATTGGGCGAGAAAGCCCAAGTATACTCACTCTGATGTGATAAAACTTCTAGTTGTCCATAGGGTGGGAAATCCACAACATACTCACTCTGGGGCCATGAAACTTCTGGTTGTCTGTGGGGTGAGAAATCCTAAAAGGTGGCTATGGGGAAAGTCATGCCTTGGAATGGGCTTCCTATATCAAAGTTATACCTTATGATAACTTTAATAAGGTGCCACAAAAGACAATGTCATTTCGTGCTTCATGAGACAAGCAAAGCTTCATATGCTTAGAAATCATGAACAAATGCAATGGCACCATAGGCATTCAAGTTGTGTTATGCAAGGTGGCCATGTAAATGAAAAATGTAAAATGCAAAATATGTTCAAATGAGTCTTGTTAAGTTCATGCAAGGTCTATAACATAGGTAACATTGTGTCTAATGTCTCCAAGAGAGGACCAACCAAAGAGTAGAAAATTCAAAACTTAGGGGATGCAGTGCATCACATCGGGCCACCAAGAGGAATATAATATGCTAAGATAGAGCATGCTCATGAAAGAAATCACACCCAATGTGATCCAAAAAGTGAAAAAATTAATCAAAATGTGCTCCACCTCTCTTCATTAGCATGTTGACAAGTGGCACAATGCCATTGGTCTATCTTTAATCCCACATTCTTCATATCTTTCATTCCTCCATCCTACCTTCCTATAAATGGAGGACTTTCATATTGATTTTGGATACAAAATTCTATGCAAAGTCATTATCTACACATTTTATGTAGGTTCATCCATTGTTCATCAAGGGTTTCATAGTTTTTTCATCACCATAGCTAGGTTATTGCAAATTTCATCAAGGAGCACCATTGATCATCATCAAAGCTTGCAAGGAATTGGGAAAGGGATATTTTCCACATCACAATAGCACCAATTCCCCCATGGGATTGAGGGTTTGATCATTGGAATAAGATTTAGATTACTTTTACTTGATTTCTTGTTCATTATGCTTCAAATGAATCTCATGGGGAATGTTAGTTTAGATTTGTATAATTGACTAACATTGTGTTGTTTGTTCATGTTTGTGCAGGTCTAGAGCTACCATTCACATTTTGGCACTAGGAGGGCATAAATCTCAAATTTAACACATCTTTTTGGTCAATTTCATTGTTTTTTCAACAAGTATGTTTGTTAATCTCAATGTAGCGCACCCGTGGCTTCTTTCAGCACATGGGTGGTGACTTTTGGTGCATTCAGGCTCTATTATAGTGTATCTACGACATCTTCTAGTGCATTTGGTCTAAGTTTTAGCACATCTAGTCACTGTTTTAGCACATCTAGTCACTATTTTAGCACATCTGGTCATTGTTTTAGTGCTTTTATAGTCAATCTTAAAATGGCCATATCTTGGTCATATGGTCTTTTACAAAGATTTTTTTTTGAAATGGGATAGAATTTAAAAAAGTCATGCAATTGTGTAAGTGTTTCTCAATTTTTGTATAGTTAAAATTTTCAATTTTACATCTAAAGTCAAAACACATCGTAACATGGTCTAAATTTTAGGGTTTTTATGCTTAATCATTCATCTAACCCTTGTATCTTCTTGTTTCTTGATCTCATCTAACATTTTGAGCACTTTTTCAGGTTAGGAAATCAAGAAGGGAAAGAGGAAACAAAGGGAAGGTTTTTTATGGCACTATTTCATGATTGTAACAAGTGTTTTTTAAGACTTTGGGGACACCTATAATCCAATATTTGGAACATTGTTATCTTTTAGCTTTAGAACTTAAACACATTTCATTTGGGTTTTAAAAAGAACAATCAAAGGGTTAAAAAGAACTTTAGACACTTACTAGAGTTGGTTTTGGATCTAAAATTTGAACAAGAAAACTTCACACTTCATCTTGGTGCTTAAAAAGAATCCATTATTTCTTTCAGAGTTAAAATGAACATGTGTATTTTGTGTTTTGTAATCTCTTTTACAAAGTAATATCATTTAAAAGATGTATGCACTTCTCTCATGCTTCACGGTGATCTTAAGAATCAAAAGTCTTTTGGTGATGTTAAGTTGTATAAAAGATTGCCTCCACACTTCAATTTGGGCTCTTAAAATTGAACAAAGTCTTGCTAGTGTGAGTTGAGTATATCACATGTGTTCTCTATTTGTTCACGCAAACAAAGATTGATCGAATTAAGAATGTGCTTTCTCACTTTTGTTTACCTTTATAGGGGCCTTCCTAAGACCAATTCAAAGGAAACTCCAACCGGTTTTTCACTCGGGCTGGTATACAATTGGATAAGACTAAACTATAAAGTCCTCACGGTATGTAGGCCTTAGTCATATAGTGTCTTTTAGAATGGGGTACTACCTTAAAAATTATAAGCACCCATAGTAGTATTGATTAAAGCCTTTAGTGGCATGTTGGACACTCACAAGGTGCCATGTCCCTGATCACCCTGACTAAGAACCAATTTGTATAGAGGCCAAAATCCTTACAATTTGTTGGTGCAAGAATAGTCATTCTGAAGCTGTCCCACATTTTTGTAATTTTTAGTAGAGATGAGAAGTTCATCATGGGAGATTCATGAGAACTGAAGCTTGGCTGACCTAAGAAGTGTGTGTCATGGAGGGGAGCTAGTGTGGTCAAGCTTCTAATCATCCTCTAATAATAAGCACAGTTGGATTTATCCAAGTGGGAATTCAACAAATATTGTCTCTTTCTATACTAGCGTTGTGCATCATTTTGGAATCAAAACACTTTGCTTGGATCTTAAACATTGGAAAAAAAAATTCAACCATGATCATCAAATTTCAAACCCTTTAGAGGAAGCAAATACTTTTGAAAAAATCCAAGTGCTATTGCTTGCCATAGGGATTCTATCCTTAGAGGCTTCTAAGTATTTGGATTTATATCTCAATTTTCTCTCACTAAATTCAATATTAGGGAACTATTTCCTTGATTCTCTTGATTTCCACATAATGGACCTTTTGGGATGAAAAGAAATTGAGACATAGAAATTTAGTTTGAAACTTAAGCAAGACATTGGATGCGGTAAAATTAATTCATTAATCAAGATGAAATCAATTGAACCCCACACATGTGCTTGTTTATCTTTTGTATTATGGTATTTTGAGAAAACATTGATCTTTTGGTTTGAATTACTCTTAGGGAAAAACATGTTCTTCAAAACCTCAGTGATCTTGTGAATAAGTCCCTCTTAGGTTCACTTAGGATCAAAACAACCAATCATTTCATCCATCTCAAACATCAATTGAATCCTCTCTCACAAACAACTTTTGAATCTTGGAAAAATCCTTCAGACTAGACTTGTTCAAAAATCCTTTAAATCAAATCAAAATCATCTTGTTTGACTAGGTGTGTGTAGATGAATCCTTCTTCATACACTTGGTTAAATCATCACCTTGTGGAAAAGTTTATTCCAAGAAAACATCTAACCTATTGGATTTTATGATTTCATTCTCAAATCCAAATCAAATCCAAATCAAAATCAAAATAAAATCCAAATAAAATCCAAAATAAAAAATCCAAAAGTACTAAAGTCTAGTATTCCTCCAAAGTTCCAAAAAGTTCAACACCCATATCATTCGCCCCTTTCATCCTTCATCTCATCATTGGTCGTAAATTCCATAGAGGTCAACAAGGTGGAAACACAAGAAGAACATGGAATATAAATTTGTTCCATACATCATGAGTAATCTAAATCCACCAAACTATCAAAGCCTTACAATGCCGATTGATTATCAAAACTCATATTTATGAATCCATACATGGAATCATTATCTCCTACAAACCTCAATGGTACAAAAAATGTGAGTATTCCCAATCTCAATTTTGGAACACATTTTCCTATGGTAGATTTAAATCAAAGTATAGGGTATGTGCGATATCATCATGGAAAAAATAGGCCCTTAAGTGGCAATGAAAATTCAAAAAAATCAAAGATAGGCAACTTGACATAAAAATTTGAATAAGTTATCTATATTATTTCAAAAATATGTAAGAATATAATCTATGGAAAATTGAATGTAGTTTCTAAACTACAAGGTTTATTTTTTTTTAAAAATCTATTTGGTCAAAATTTGAAATTTCAATGTACTAGAACTTAAATTTCAGGGAAAAAATAAGGAAGTTTTTGTCTGACCATCCTAAACACAATAAAATGATAATAACTTTTTATAAGATTTTAGATATAAGTAGAGGACTCATGTTGGGATGTGATGCATATTTTTTTGTAACTTTTTTCCAAGTGAATAATTAATTATGAATTTTTTATTACAACTTTCAAAAAATATAAAAAACTCGTATGTCTAACCACCTTAACTTGGTCAAAGCTTCATATTTTTTTTTTAATCCTATAGAATGCGAAGCATAGGATGTGATGCATGTTTTGGATTCAAAAAATGTGATACCGTTTGAAAGTTATAGATGTTTTTCAATCAACCTATCAATCAAGACTTTAGTCGTAATTCTAATAGAAAATGAATAATAATTATTTATTAAATTCAAAGTAAAGCATAATTTAGATTGGTGGAAATTTGAGAAGCTCCTTTACAAACCCTTTTTCGTTTCATCAATTTTGGGTAAAAAAAAGTCATCAGCCACATGGGTGAAGTCTAGAAAAGCAAGGTAAGCTATTAAACATGTTTTTTTGTGTTGACTTCTTAGGATCAGCATGTCCGAATCAAATTTTAAAGCAATCTTGAGGCTAATCCATAGGCATTAAAGTTTTTGTCAAAGATATCTGATATCTGATTAAAATCCAATATCCAATTTGAATCTGATATCTGATTTTTTTTAGATATGAGTTTAAAAAATTTATACAATTTATAATATATGATTTAAAAAATGCAATAAGTAGTTTATAGTTTATTTTAATATATCTAGTTTAGATTACAAAATATAGTTTATAATTTAATATATAATATACAATTTATGATAATCTCTCACAAAATTATGTATTTAATATATAATATATTATATTATTATGTATAATATTTAAATATTATCTCTTTCCCTCTCTCTCTCTCTCCCAAGTCTCTCACTCCTATCTATGTCCCCTCTACCCTCTATCTCTCTCCCACTCCCTCCCTCCCTCTCATTGACTCCCTCTATCTCTCTCTCCTCTACCCTTAACCCTAAACCCTAAACCCTTAACCCTTAAACCCTCTACCCTCTACTCTCTCTCTATCCTAACCCCCTCTCCCTCTCTCAAGTCTCTCTCTCTCACTCACTCCCTCTATATCTCTCCCTCTACCCTCTTCCCTTAAACCCTAAAACCTTAAACCCTCTACCCTCTATAATCAACCCTATATACCCTCTATCTCTCTCTCTCTCTCTCTCTCTCTCTCTCTCTCTCTCCCATCTACCCCTCTCTCAAGTCTCTCTCTCTCTCTCACTCCCTCTATATATCTCTCCCTCTACCCTTGACCCTAAACCCTAGGTAAACCCTTAACCCTTAAACCCTCTACCCTCTACCATTAATCCTATATACCCTCTATCTCTCTCCCACACACACTCTCTCAAGTCTCTCCCTCCTAACCCCTCTCCTTCTTTCAGGTCTCTCTCTCAAAGTCACTCCCTTTATCTCTTTCCCCTCTACTCTTAACCCTTAAACCCTCTACCCTCTACCCTCACTATCTCTCTCTCCCTCCTACCCCCTCTCCCCCTCTCAAGTCTCTCTCTCTCTCCCTCTATCTCTCTCCCCTCTACCCTAAACCCTAAACCCTTATAACCCTCTACCCTCTACCATCAACCCTATACCATCTATCTCTCTCCCACTCCCTCTCTCTCTCCAAGTCTCTCACTCAATCACTCCCTATATATCTCTCTCCTTCTACCCTTAACCCTATACCTCCATCTCTCTCCCACTCCATCCTCACTCTCTTCAACGAATTCTCTCTCCCCTCTATAACCCTTAACCCTAAACCCTTAACCCTTAACCCTTAACCCTTAAACCCTCTACCCTCTACTCTCTCTCTCAGGTCTCTCCCTCCTACCCTTATCCCTCTCTGTGTCTCACTCACTCACTCACCACCACCCCTCATTTCTCCCTCATCTCAACCCTAAACCCTAAACCTTTAAACCCTCTACCCTCTACCATTGACCCTATAATTTATATCTCTTCCACTCTCTCTCTCTCTCTCAAGTTCTCCTACCATCTCCTCCTCTCAGGTCTCTCTTAGTCACTCCCCCATCTCTCTCCACCCTTTAACCCTCCCACCCCTTCCTCCTCTGCAGTCTCTTAGTCACTACCTCATCTCTCCCACTCTTAACCCTTAAACCATCTACCTCTACCCTTAACCCTCTACCCTCTCCCTCTATCTCTCTCCCTCCTACCCTAAACCCTAAACCCTCTACCCTTAACCCCCCTCTCTCTCCCCCTCTCCCTCTCCCTCTCTCAAGTCTCTCTCTCTCTCACTCCCTCTATCTCTCTCCCCTCTATAACCCTTAAACCTAAACCCTAAACCCTTATAAGCCTCTACCCTCTACCATCAACCCTATACCCTCTATCTCTCTCCCACTCCCTCTCTCTCTCTCCCTCCCAAGTTTCTCACTCAATCACTCTTTCTATATCTCTCCCTCACTCCTTAACCCTTAAACCCTATAATTTCATCTCTCCTGACTCTCTCTCTCAAGTGTCTCCTTGTACCTCCTCTCTCAGGTCTCTCTCTCAATCACTTCCTCTATCTCTCCTCACCTTTAACCCTCCTGCCTCCTCTCTCCTTAGGTCTTTCTTAGAGTCACCCCTTTATCTCTCTCTCCCTCCTTAACCCTTAAACCCTAAACCCTCTCTCTCTCCTCCTACCTCTACCCTTTAACCCCCTACTCTCTCTCGTGTTTCTCTCCACCTACCCCCAGCCTCCCTCATACCCTAACCCAAACCCCAAACCCTATAACCTCTACCCTCTATCTCGGGCCTCCCCACTCCCCCTCACTCTCAAGTCTCTCACCAATTCTCCATCCGGCTCTCCCCACCCTTAACCCTCTACCTCTATCTCTTTCCTACTCCCTCCCCCCCTCTCTTTCATTGACTCCCTCTATCTCTCTCCCCTTTGTAACCCTTAACCCTAAACCCCTAACCCTTAAACCCTCTACCCTATACTCTCTCTATCTCTCAAGTCTCCTCCTAATTTTCTTCTCAATTCCCCTCTCTACACTCACTTCTATATCTCCCTCACCAACCCTTAAACCTCTACCTCTACCATTAACCCCATAATTCTATCTCTCTCCCAATTTCCCATCTCTACCGAATCTCCATCCTACCCTCTCCTCTCAGGTCTCTTTCAGTCACCCTCATCTCTCCCCCACCCTTAACCCTAAACCCTAAACCATTAACCTCACCAACCCTAAACCCTAACTTATAACTTTCACCCTCTAACATCAACCCTATATCCTCTATCTCTCCTACCTCGTATGTGCAAGATCGTGATGGGCCAAAAAAAAAGTGTAATATGATGGGTATGTGGTTGATGAATTTTCTCTTACCCAAAAATTGATGAAACTATGTTTTTAGCGATTTCAGCTTTCCACCAATATAAATTATGCTTAATTTGAATTTACAGTAAATTATTATTCATTTTCTATTCAAATTATGAGTAAAGTTCTGATTGATAGAATGATTGAAAAACATCTATAGCTTTCAAATGTATCACATTTTTCAATCCAAAACATGTGTCAAGTATTCCATGTTTGCATACTAGTAGGATTAAAAGAAGAAAATTGAATTTCATGAAGTTTTGAACAAGTTAAGGTGTGGTCGTATATACAAGTTTTTTACACTTTTAAATTTGTAATAAAATAATTAATTATTATTTACTTGGAAAAAAATTACAAAAAAATATGTATCACATCGTGACATGAGTCCTCTACTTATATCTAAAATTTTATTAAAAAAATATTACTATTTTATTGTGGTTAGGGTGGTCAGACATACACCTACTTATCTTTTCCTCAAAATTTAAGTACTACTGCATTGAAATTTCAAATTTTCACCAAATAGATTTAAAAAAAAAAAACTAGTAGTTTTGAAACTATATTCAATTTTCTACAGATTTTATTCTTACATATTTTTAAAATAAGATAGATAACTTATTCAAATTTTTACGTTAAGTTTCCTAACTCTAATTTTTTTGAATTTTTGCCACGTAAGGGTCTATTTTTTCCATGATGATCCTGCACATACCCCCTTCCTTCCTCTCTTTCACTAACTCCCTCTATCTCTCTCTCTCTCACTCACTCCCTCTATATCTCTCCCTCTACCCTCTACTCTCTCTCTCTCTCCATCCTACCCCCTCTCCCTCTCTCAGGTCTCTCTCTCTCTCACTCCCTCTACCCTCTATCCCTCCCCCAATCCATCCCTCCCTCTCTTTCACTGACTCCCTCTATCTCTCTCCCCTCTACCCTTAACCCTAAACCCTTAACCCTTAACCCTTAAACCCTTAAAACCTCTACCCTCTACTCTCTCTCTCTCTCAAGTCTCCCTCCCACCCCTCCTCTCTCGCCCTCTCTCTCTACTCCTCTATCACTCTCCCTATGTACCGTGACTCCCTAAACCCTTAACCCTTAAACGCTAAACCCTTAAAACCTCTACCTTCACCCTCTATCTCCTCACACCAGCCCCTCACTCTTTCAGAATCGACTTCTATCTCTCTCCTCTACCCTTATCCCCTAAAACCTAAACCCTTATAACCCTCATCCTCACTTTCTCTCTCAAGTCTCTCCCTCCTACTCCCCTCTCTCTTAGGTCTCTCTTTCTCACTCCCCATCTCTCTCCGAATACCCTTAACCCTAAACCCTTATAACCTCTTCACCCTCTACCATCAACCCTATACCCTCTACCTCCCCATCTCTTTCCCACTCCCTCCCTCTCTCTCTTTCATTGACTCCCTCTATCTCTCTCCCCTCTAGCCTGATGTAGGTGGATCCAAAATACCTAAAAATTTCACAGTCTCAAAATTCATCCAAATTAGCATCATTGGATAGAGCTCGCCGAAACGGTCCTGACACAACTTGAATGGGCTCAAAAGGAGTCCATATGCAAAAGTTATTTATGGTCAAAGGTCCGGTCAAATAGGCGAATCAGGCATTCAAAAAGGCAAAACATTGATCATCTTGAAATGAGGCAAAAATGATGTTAGGTCATAGTGGTCATCGCACTGATTCTGAAACTATATTCAATTTTGAAAATGAAGCTCATATGTGAAAGTTATGGCTAGTCAAAGGTTTGTAAAAAAATTGATGCTGTTGACTTTGATGACATCAACATGGTGATGTGGTAGGTGGTGATGTGGCAAGAGTATATGACATGGAATAAATATGGATTAAACCATATTTGTTAAAGAAAAAATATATAGTTTAAAAATTAAAAGAAAAAAAGAGGATTTGGTGGGATTTTATCCCTTAAAATCCTCTTGCCTTGCCCATAAAACAAAGAGAGGAAAAAATCCTGTAAACTCATATTTCAATAATATAACCCCTAAATTATAACCAAAACCCTTTTTTATTAGTAAAATCCCAAAAATATGTAATTAAAAGGGGCTTCAAATGAAATTTAAAGATATTTAAAGATTTAAAATAATCTTTAAAGATTATTTTATTATTTTTAAAGGAGATTTCATGAGGGAATTGGAGATTTTTATGTAATTAAGGGGAATTGGTTGGAATTTTTACTTGTAAACGGGAGATATGCAATATTTGCAAAATAATATGGTTAAATCCCATATTAGCAAATAAATTTGTATAAAAAGGGGTTTTTAGCTAAGTATTTTGTAAGTAATTTTTGTGAATTTTTCTATGCTCTTGGTGAAAGGTGGAGAGTTACAACTTTTTATTTGAGAGAAAATTACAAGGTGTTTGCATACACCAAAAATTGTAAAAGAGTGAGAGATTGTGGAGAGATTATTGTGGGTTCTTGGAGCTTCAGTATTGTAACAAAGCATAATTTTGCTTGGAAATATCAATAAAGCGGTCCCAACATTGAGAAGCAGACACAAAGATGTAGTCCACATTGGATGAAATATGTTATCAATCTACGCATTGTGATCCTTCTATTTCTCTGTCTCATTCTACTCTCTTCTATCTCAATTGATCTCTAGTTCAATTCAGTTTATTTTTCAATAATTGATTTTAAAGTGTACCTTATTGTAATTTCAACGGTTAAAAAGCATAATCACATAATTCTACATTAGATCAATAAATTACTGTAATTAGATTTAATTTACAAGTTAATTTATAAACCTCTAATTCTGGATCAAGTTGGTCTCAAAGCCCATTTTGTAGGAAATTGCATAAGTGAATGCTAACCAGGTTGAAACTAAAACAAGGAGAAGGTGCATTGGAAGAATTCAATCCAGATATTGGAAAACAAAGGACTTTCCACAATCAAAGATGGCAGCTAAACAAAGTATTATAAAGCTTGATGAGAAAGCTTTCCAGAAAGCATTTATCGAAATGAAGGTTATGGTGGAAGTTCTTTTCCAAGAGAGGCAAGAGCGATAGAGGAAAAAGGAACTCAAGAAAAGAAAGAAGGAGGAAGTTGAATCCTCATTGAAAGAAGACAAAGGTAAAGGAGTAGGAGGTGGTGGTGACCCCCCTGAACCTCCATCCCCATCCTCTTCATCTTCTTCATCTTCTTCATCCTCTTCTTCTTCATCTAACTCTTCTGAAAAGAAACAACCTGTGCAAACACCTTTGTTAAAACTAGATGTTAAATTTGAGTTGCCTATATATAACAGTGAATTGGATGCAAAAAAAATGGATAGCTGGCTTAAGCAGATCGAAGTGTATTGCAGGGTTCAATAGATCTTGGATGATTCTTCAAAAATATAGCTAGCTACCCTTAGAATGGGAGACACTGCATTGGTTTTGTGGGAGAGTAATATTCAAGATGATCTTGCTATGCATGGTAAAATCATTTCATCTTGGTATGAATTTACTTTTGCTTTAAAGAAACAGTTTTATCCTTTGGGTTATATGCAACAAGCTGTTATGGACTGGAAAAATCTAAGACAGTGTAAAGGACAAACAATGCAAGAGTATACATAGGTGTTTAGGAAGAAAGCACTTACTCTTGGCATTCCTCTTTATACATAAGAAAATTTATTAAAGTATATAGGTGGTATGCATTCACATTTGAAACATACAATCCTAATTTTAATCCATCTAACTTTGATGAAGTGTGTGTACAAGCAACCCATATTGAAGCAGGTGAAAAGAACATAAGTTTCAGTTCAAAGAAGTAATTTGTTCCTCCAACTGAAGGCAATAATAAGGGTAAGGAGAGGAAAGTGAAATTACTACTTGTTCACATTGTCAGAAGAAAGGGAACATGAATGTGAAATGTTGGAAACTACATCCAGAGTTGAAACCCAAGTGGTTTAAAGAGTCTAAAGGAAAGCAAAAGGCCACAGTTGTCATTCAAGATCTTGGATTGGATTCTGATGATGAAATAAAGATTGCAGTTGTGGGTGTGAAGGGTAAGAATTTTGTTGATTCTTCCACTGATGTTTCATGTGCTTCTACTTCTAAAAATCATGTTGTTCCTAAAGATAGCAAAAGATGTGAATTTTTTCATATAAGGGTGATTTCTAAGAACACTAAGATTGATACACTGATAGATAGTGGGTCCCAAGTTAATCTAATTTTAGAAGAAGTTGTTGAAAAATTGGGATTGAAAACAAAGCTAAACAAGAAACCTTATCCATTAGGTTGGGTCTACAATGATAATAGATTGTGAGTAACTAAGCAATCCGATTTAATATTTGCAATAACATCTAAGTTTATATATGAGGTTGAATTTGATGTGGTTCCACTTGATATCTATGGGATTATGTTGGGTAGCCCATACTTATATGATAGGAAAGCAATCTTCTACAAGGAACATAATCAGTATCACTTGTTTAAGGAAGGAGTTGAATACATTGTGCATTCTCATCCAATTAAGATTGATAAGTCTTTTGTGACAATGAGACACTTGAAAAAGGTAGTTAATGCAAGCAATAATTTGGCACTTATGTCTGTACCAAAAGAAGTGTCATTGCATAAAAATATATCTGATTCTAAGGTTGTTCCAATTATGAAAGACAAGTATGATGTCGATACATTCTTTTTCTCGTCTGCAAATTCAGTTTTGTTATTTAAGCCTTCTACTTTTCAACAATGTATGGTTGGTAGCAACAACATTGAATGTGGATGTGTATATGGCTAATGTACTTAATAATATCAGTGTACTTTTGACTATTGTTATGATGATTCAGATGTACAGGTTCCAGAAAGGAAGGACATATGATACTGAGCAAGTGGGACAACATTGCCGTAGCTCAATTTGTACATAAACAAACTTTTTGGAGGTCCAAAAGCTTCTCAATGGGGAGAAATGATCTAGGTGGATCTAGAATACTTGAAAATTTCATAGTCCCAAAATTCATCCAAATTAGCATCATTGGATAGAGCTCACTGAAATGGTCCTAACACAACTTGAATGGGCTCAAAAGGAGTCCGTATGTAGAAGTTATGCATGGTCAAAGGTCTAGTCAAATAGGCAAATCAGGCATTCAAAAAGGAAAAAAAATGATCATCTCAAAATGAGGAAAAAATGATGCTAGGTCGTAGTGCTCATTGCACCGATTCTGGAACTATATTCGGTTTCGAAAATGGAGCTCATATGTGAAAGTTATGGTTGGTTAAAGGTTGGTCAAAAATTTGACTCTGGTTGACTTTGATGACATCAGCATGGTGATGTGGCAGGTGGTGACGTGGAAAGAGTATATGACATGTCATAAATATGGATTAAACAATATTTTTTAAAGAAAAAATATATGGTTTAAAAATTAAAAGAAAAAAAGAGGATTTGGTGGGATTTTATCCCTTAAAATCCTCTTGCCTTGCCCATAAAACAAAGAGAGGAAAAATATCGTAAACTCATATTTCAATAATATAACCCCTAAATTATAACCAAAACCCTTTTTATTAGTAAAATCCCAAAAATATGGAATTAAAAGGGCCTTAAAATGAAATTTAAAGATATTTAAAATAATCGTTAAAGATTATTTTATTATTTTTAAAGGAGATTTCATGAGGGAATTGGATATTTTTATGTAATTAAGGGGAGAATTGGTTGGAATTTTTACTTGTAAACGGGAGATATGCAATATTTGCAAAATAATATGGTTAAATCCCATATTAGCAAATAAATTTGTATAAAAAGGGGTTTTTAGCTAAGTATTTTGTAAGTAATTTTTGGGGAGTTTTGCCATGCTTCACATATGCACTCCTCAGAAAGACTCAATAATGACAGCCCACTCACCCAACCAACCTTAATCACTAAACATGTGCTTATTTTATAGACTCAAGCTCACAAAAATACAACCAAGTGGTAAGATAAAACCATGTATCACAAAACCATGTGAATAGAAAACTACTAACCCCTAATTCAATATTGGGTAATAAGTTTTCACTTTATTAAATATTCCTCAATATTAAATTATTATCTCATGTCTCTCACACATTAAAGGATAATCTTATGTTACAATACAACATAAAGTGGTCCCCATATAATTACTAAGTGTGATTACCCACACCTCCTAGGCGCATCACAACTAATTACATATTTAATTACAACACTATAATATAATATTTTATGCAACAATGTACAACACTATATCCCAACATTTCCAATGCCTATTCATTTTTTAAAATTATAGCACTAGGGTGAAAGATATGGGATGTTGAAGAAATTAGCAACAAATAGCTTCAACTTGAAATATTTGGCAAAAATAGGCAAAAAATATTTTCAACACCTTTATGGATGAAAAGTGTTCATCTCCTACTTTCTAACAATATCTTATTTTTAAATATTCGATACTATGGAAAAAAATTATATGTAAGTTTGAAAAAAGGCCCAATTTGACCTATTGGAGGGCATTGGTGGCCCCTTGGTGGCCATTGGGTAGCACTACTAGCGGCTAGGAAAAGTTGTGGCAGCGTTGCAAAAAAAGGTGTTGATGGTGTTTTCTACACAACAACAACTCAGACATAATTTAATATCCTATCTCTCTTGAAAGGTAAATCTCTATCAGCAAGCCTCAAGAGATAACCCCAAGGTCTCTAATGTCAGGTCTTGACAATGCATAAACAACTCAGTGATAAATGTGAAAATACCGGTAATCACAATGGGACCTTACTACAAGCAAAGACTGAATCTTTAATTTATCAAATCTAGCAATGTGATGATACTTCAATCCTAAATCTAACCCAAATGATAAAAGAAAATAACAAAAGATTAGGGTTTCAGAGAGATCCCTAAGACTAATGCTACTCCTAAGATTAACAATGCAAATGATGAAATACTTGAAATGGACCAATCCCTCATAAACTAATCCTTCCTTAACCTAGATGAATCTGCAATTTCACAAGAATAGTGCAATATTCTAAGGTATTAAAGATTTTTAGATCACGAACATTCATCCAAGACAACCCTAAGGCAATTGAAATGAATAAACCTTCACAATTGAACTAAGCACAATAGATATATGGTCCAGGCTAACTTTGCAAAGCAATTAACAGTCAGCTAGCTACAAAAAGTATGGACCAAGGATCACTGCAACACTTCAAGCATCAAACCATAAACACCATTGAATCAAATCTAATCCTAAATATCAAAATATCAATTTTCCTCAAAGCAATTCTAAAGATAGAATAACAAGAACCATGGAAGATAAGAAGAACACAAGTATGGCACCAAATCACAATGTCATTACTTGCATCAAATTATCCACTGAAGCAACAATTCTAGTTTTTTGTTACAATATTTTCTTGAGAACAACTACTTTCTAACTCCTACTCTACTTAATTCGCTTCAATATCAGCTATATGTCTATCTCTATGTCTCTATCTAGCCCTTACAAATGAGGCAAAATGCCATATTAATAGAAACCCCCAAGATATGTCGGCCTAGTTAGGGTTTACAATAATAATTGGCCACAAAAAAAGTCGGCCAAGAGAAATTCAAAATGAAATAAAATATGCATTAAATGTTTGAACTTCATCCAGGTTGGCCTGGGATCTCCAATATAAATCAGACCAATGAATGCGAAATAATAGGGAAGCACAAATTCTAATGTAGCCTAGCATTAACTGCCTTCCCCTTTGTCTTTATTTTGATACACCCTATCATGCACCATCAGAAGTACCTTGTCCAGGCTGGCTATGGGTGGCAAAGGAAAAAAATTAAGTCGGCTTTCAATTGACTTAATATTTTCTCTTGATTGCTCTGCCAATTTATTCCATTCAACTTTATTGATCTGATATTTATCAATGACTCTAGTATAGGTAGCCGCATCATCCAATTCATGTTCAGTAACCAAACCTTCACTAGTGTAAGGAAAGATAGATGTGGAAACAACTCTCCTAATGTCAAAACCTCAGGGAAGAATGCAAATACTCTTTAAAATTTACAATTACGGTCCAATTAAGATGCACTTGAAATAGATAATAGAAATAGAGTATTTGACAAACATATATGAACACCAGATTTACGTGGGAAAACCCTTATAGGAGAAAAACCCACCACACCAAGAGAAATCACTTTGTATTACAGTAGTGGAGATTACATACAAATATCAGACTTATCATTCTGATGTCATATTACAATAGCTTTCACAATGATCAATCTTGTTACAAAACATTCACATTACAACCTTCATAGAATAGAATTCATCCACTGATGCAATTCAAACTGATACTACAACTGTTAATCGAACCAACCGAACCTCTGTAGAATTATAGAATGTATTCATGTTGTTCCTAGCTGTCGAGCTTCCTCACAGAACTACCACAACGGTCCAACTACTAGCAGTTCCCATTCGGCTTCTCCTATTGGTCGAATACCAGCCACGTAGATGGTCATCACTCAGTCAAAAGAATTCAAACTTTGTTGGCATCTCGGTGAGACACTAATAGTGTCTCGACGATGCCAAAAAGTCTTCATATTGATGTCAGCAAGAGGTTCCCCCGAGCTTAAAACTTGTATCGACTTCAGTTTTCCTTTTGGAAAGACTATCGCTCTCACCAAGACATCCCAATGAGCCTTCTTGTGTTACACCGAGTTCAGGAGACTATCGCTATGACTTCCTTATGTCGCCAGGACCTCATACTGACATTCACCACATGTATTGCTATCGCCAAGACTCATCACTTTTAGTGAGACATCATATCGAAGCTTCATATGTCACATAGACATTAGTGTTCTCATCGGCCAGACAATCGGCTTTCATTGAGACATCATATCGAGTTCTTAAGGGTTATACCGAAACGTTCAACATTTGGAAAGACACACTACTTTTTCTAGGAGATCATACCGAGGTTCATTATGTTACACCGAAGCATCCAACAGTCAATGTGACTTTTCGCTATCACTGAGACATTCCATTGAAGGTTCAAAGTTACTCCAAAGTAATCAGTAGTCGGCAAGACTCTACCACTTTTGCTGAGACATTACTCTAAAAAATTTAAGTCATATCAAGCACCAAGCAATAGTCGGCAAGACAAATGTTTATCGCTGAGACTTCTTCTCGAGACCTTTGGGTTACCCCACGTGAATACTATCGGTAAGACATTCCTATCGATGAGAGCTCACAGCGAACCACTAAGACTCTCCCCGATATACGATATGAATGGCCTATCGGCCAGAGATCTCCACACGGTAATAGGTCACACCAAACACAACATGTCACACCAAAGACTCCAATGTGTAACCATTCGGCAAGACTTCTGCAAGGTCACAGTGACCTGTACAAAACACAATGTTTCAAAGCTGCTAGTTGGTCAGACATAGATAATCTCACACTGACTTGGCTCCAATAGAGGTTACAACCTGTGATGATTGAGGCATATATTTCCAACAATCTCCCACTTGATGAATATCACACAGGCACCTCCAGAGCACAACAAAACTTACCAAAAATCATGGGCACTAAGGCCCATTGAACTGGCACACCACCTGAACTTGTCTGTGCTCACTGGCTTAGTCAATGCATCTACAACATTCTCTAGAGTATCAACCTTTTCCAAACTAACCTTTCCATCTTCCACCATATCTAGTACAAAGTGGTACTGTACATCTATATGTTTCATCCTGGCATGGAAAGTAGGATTCTTTGCCAGACAAATTGCACTCTGGCTGTCACAAAAAATAGTTATTTGCCCTGCATCAAAACCAATGTTAGAACACAAACGTTTTAACCAAACTGCTTCTTTACAAGCATGTGTAGCTACCATGTATTCAGCCTCTGTAGTGGACAAAGTGACTACAGCCTGCCACTTACTCATCCAACTCACTACACCACTATTCAACATGAAAATATATCCACTAGTGGACCTCTTGCTATCAATGTCCCCTGCCCAATCAAAATCCACATAGCCTCGAATACTGAGAGTCCTCTTTGATTCAACCAGGTTCCCATGGTAACATAGCAAAATCTGAAGTTCCCTTCAAATATCTGAAAATTCTCTTTACAACATCCCAATGTGTCCTTCTAGGATTAGCCATAAATTGACTAAGTACTCCCACTGCTTGGGAAATGTCTGGCCTTGTACAGACCATTGCATACATGAGACTACCAACCACACTAGCATAGAGTACACTGGTCATGTCTTCCATCTCAGTAGGAGATTTTGGACAATCTTCAATAGATAGCTTCATTCCCTGCAAGACTGGAACAACTAGTTGCTTGCAATCATACATGCAAAATCTCTCTAGAATAGTCTTGATATACTTACTCTGACTGAGCCAAATTTTTCTACTATTCCTGTCCCTGGTTATCTCCATCCCCAGAATATACCTTGCTACACCAAGATCTTTCATTTTGAACTTAGCAGACAACTGAGACTTAAGATCAGAAATCATTAGCTTACTATTTCCTATGAGCAACATATCATCAACATAGAGAGCAATAATAAGAACTTGATCACTTTTAGCTTTATAATAGACACAATAATCAAATTTTGATCTCACAAATCCCAAAGACAATACAAAAGTATCAAATTTATAGTACCACATTCTAGGTGACTGCTTTAACCCATACAAAGACTTCTTTAATTTGCAAACTAGTTTCTCTTTACCTTTCTCAACAAAGTGCTCAGGCTAGGACATATAGATTTCTTCTTCAAGATCACCATGAAGAAATGTTGTCTTCACATCCATCTGTTTGACCTCTAAGTCATACGCTGTTGCAAGTGACAAAAGAAATTTGATAGACGTTAGTTTAGTTACAGGAGAAAAAATTTCCCCATAATCAATTCCCTCTACCTAGGAATAACCCTTCACAACCAATCTCGCCTTGTATTTTTCCACATTGCCATCCAGACCAATCTTCTTTTTAAATACCCATTTTCAGCCAACAACTTTTCTGCCTTTAGGAAAGGGCACCAAACTCCAAGTGTCATTCTTTTCCAGTGATGCCATTTCTTCATTCATGGCTTCCAACCAAGAGTTTGAATCAGACATTTTAAATGCCTCCTTTATAGTCCTAGGCTCATCAGTGCTAGAAATTAAAGCATAGGCACAAGTAGAATCTATCAAAGAGAACCCATACCTATCAAGTTGTTTTCTTTCATGGGTTGACCTCCTCACTTGTTGAGGCTGAGGTTCTTCTTCTTCTTCAGAACTTTTAGAACTACTTGAGCTCTCTCAATTTTAGGTACATTTTGAATTTTCAATTCCTCTTTATCTGGTGTAGGAGGAATTCCAACTACATCCTGATTGTTTTCTGACTTTGTCTCTAACTGCAAATCCAAGGTAGAAGGCTTTAGCTCATGAAAGATTACACTTCTACTGTATACAACCTTCTTCGTATCAGGATTCCAAAGCTTGTATCCTTTTATGCCAATGCTATAGCCAATAAAAAAACATTTGGCAGCCTTGTTCTCCAACTTAGATCTTTTCTCATACGACACATGAGCATATGCCTCACAGCCAAAAAATTGAATGTCTTAAAGAGATTTTCTTACTAGACCACGCTTCCAAAGGTGTCTTCTCAACAAGAGCAAAATTTGGAGAATGATTAATTAGGTAACATGCAGTAGATACAGCCTCAGCCTAGAACTTCTCCTCCAAGCTAACACTACTGAGCATACTTCGTGCTCTCTCCATCACTATCCTATTGAACCTTTCTACAACTCCATTCTGCTATGGAGTATAAGGTGTAGTCTTATGTCTTTTAATCCCATGGTCTTTGCAATACCTCTCGAATTCATCATAAAAAAATTCACCACCATTATCAGTCCTTAAGCATTTAATTTTTCTTCCAATCTGATTTCCTACAAGGTTCTTAAATTCCTTAAACTGACTGAATACTTCTAATTTACTCTTCAAAAAATAAACAAATGTTCTTCTCGAATAATCATCAATGAATGATACATAGTATCTTGATTTAGACAAAGAAGGAACATTCACTGGACCAAACACATCTGAATGAATATAATCTAGCAAACCAGAAGATTTATGAGGACTGGAATAAAAAGAAACACGGTATTATTTTCCATATATACAATGCTCACAAAATTCAAATTCGAGATTACAATCTTCAAGCCCCTCAACTAGGTTTTTATTCTTCAAGGTTTTTAAACCTTTTTCTCCTATGTGGCCTAGCCTATGATGCCAGAGCATAGTCTTCTTTGCTGGAAGTTTTACTTCCATAAAGTTTACATAATTAGGGATATTTCCCTTTTTACCTCCATGAGTAGCTTTCTGTGACTTTACAGAGACATTGTTGCATTGAATAGCATGTGCATCCAGCTTGTATAGGGTACCAATTCGAGCACCTCTAGCCAGCACCATACAACCTCTAGTCATCTTGCAGCCATTTTCAGAGAACGTGAATTGCACTCCAATATCATTCAGCATACTTACAGAAAATAAGTTTCTATCCATACCTGGTATATGCATTACATTATTGATTCCCTTCACTCTACCATCAGGGAATTGGATTCTGACTCTTCCACGACCAACAATTTCCAAAGTTGAATCACTTGACAAGTACACCTTTCCACCATCGTATTCTTCATACTTCGTGAACCAGTCTCTATGAGATGTCATGTGGGAAGATGCTCCAAAATCAATCAACCAGACATCATCTGATGTCTGTGCAGCCAAGGCTGCAATGAAGGTGTCTCCATCACTGTGACAAGAATCATTGTTGGAAGAATACTTCTTCTTCTTCTTCTCCTCTTTACAATCCTTTCGGACATGACCAGGTTGCCCACAGTTCCAACAATTCACCTTGGACTTCTTGCCAAGAGACTTTGATCTCCCCTCTAATTTCAATTTAGTTTTCTTGTCCTTTCTCTTGCCTTTCTCTTTCGACCTTCCTCTAATAGAAAGGGCCTCCTTTTCCATCTCAGAAGATTTCTTTCTCATTTCTTCTGACAGCAAAGATGCAACAACATCTTCCATCTTGAAACTAATGTTGTACTCCCAATAGCCATCACCAGATGATCCCAAGAGTCTGGCAAAGAACACAATAGAAGTATACAACGATCCTCTTCTTCAGTCTTCACACCAACAGATGTTAACTATGCAATCAACATGTTGAATGTGTTCAAATGATCAGCTATAGACCCTCCTTCCTGCATTCTCAAACTATACAACTTCTTCCTCAAGAATAGTTTAGTCACTAAGGACTTCCCTTGATAAATAGATGCCAGTCTCTTCCACAAGGTAGATGCAGTCTTCTCTTCATGCACATTGAGAAGAACAGAGTCTTCCAAATAGAGCCTTATCAAACCCTTAGAATTTCTATCTGCAAGGTCCCAATCTTCTTGCTTCATGCCTATAGGCTTCTCTCTAGACACAGCAATCCAAAGATCATGATCAACCAATAGATCTTCCATCTTAAGTTTCCACAACTCAAAATTGCTGCCATTGAACTTCTCTATTTCAATCTTTCCTGATGTGCTCGCCATCTCAATCTGTAATTAGAAATTAACAAACTTCTACAAGACTCCCACTGAACAGAAATGACACAAAAAACCCAATGTACCCACAAGGATAACACAACTGGCCAGGCTCTGATACGACTTGTAAGGAAAGCTAGATGTAGAAACAACTCTCCTAATGTCAAAACCTCAGGGAAGAATGCAGATACTCTTTAAAATTTACAATTACAGTCCAATTAAGATGCACTTGAAACAGATAACAGAAACAGAGTATTTGACAAACACATATGAACACCAGATTTAAGTGGGAAAACCCTTACAGGAGAAAAACCCACCACACCAAGAGAAATCACTTTGTATTACAATAATGGAGATTACATAGAAATATCAGACTTATCTTTCTGATGTCATATTACAGCAGCTTTCACAATGATCAATCTTGTTACAGAACATTCACATTACATCCTTCACAGAATATAATTCATCCACTGATACAATTCGAACTAATACTACAATTGTTAATTGAACCAACCAAACCTCTATAGAATTACAGAATGTATTCATGTCGTTCCTGGCTATCGAGCTTCCTCACAGAACTGCCACAACAGTCCAACTGCTAGCGGTTCCCATTCGGCTTCTTCTATTGGTTGAATACCAGCCACATAGATGGTCATCGCTCGGTCAAAAGAATTCAAACTTTGTTGGCATCTCGGTGAGACACTAACAGTGTCTCACCGATGCCACAAAGTCTTCATATCGATGTCAACAAGAGTTGTTTCCATCGGCAAGAGGTTCCCCCGAGCTTACAACTTGTATCAACTTCAGTTTTCCTTTAGGCAAGACTATCGCTCTCACCAAGACATCCCAACGAGCCTTCTTGCATTACACTGAGTTCAAGAGACTATCACTAAGACTTCCTTATGTCGCCAGGACCTCATACCGACGTTCACCACATGTATCACTATCGCCAAGACTCATTGCTTTCGGTGAGACGTCATATCAAAGCTTCATATGTCACATAGACATTAGTGTTCTCATCGGCAAGACAATCGGCTTTCATTGAGACATCATATCGAGTTCTTAAGGGTTATACAGAAATGTTCAACATTCGACAAGACACACCACTTTCTCTAGGAGATCACACCAAGGTTCATTATGTTACACTGAAGCATCCAATAGTCAATGTGACTTTTCGCTATCACTGAGACATTCCACCAAATGTTCAAAGTTACTCCGAAGTAATCAGTAGTCAGCAAGACTCTACCACTATCGCTAAGACGTTACTCTAAAAAATTTAAGTCATATCGAGCACCAAGCAAAAGTCTGCAAGACAAATGTTTATCGCCGAGACTTGTTCTTGAGACCTTTGGGTTACCCCGAGTGAATACTATCAATAAGACATTCCTTTCAATGAGAGCTCACAGCGAACCACTAAGACTCTCCCTGATATACGATATGAATGGCCTGTCGGCCAGAGATCTCCACACGGTAAGAGGTCACACCGAAGACTCCAATGTGTAACCGTTCGGCAAGACTTTTGCAAGGTCACAACGACCTATACAAAACACAATGTTTCAAAGCTGCTAGTTGATCAGACATAGATAATCTCACACTGACTTGGCTCCAATAGAGGTTACAGCCTGTGATGATTGAGGCATATATTTCCAACAACTAGATGGGGAATATACATCTTTCACCATTTCTTCAACTGTTCAAAGCTCAATTGCTTTGGTGCCAACTTCCTTCTCCCTGTCATGACCTCAAAGAAATAAATGCATCCATTATAGATACCGGTCAGGGTATCCTCAATCTGCCTACTCTACTTATATATCTTGTTCAAAACCTTCTACCTTATTTGCAAAGCTTCAAACCATTCCCAAGGTTCTACAGCTCTAGAGGAGGGGAGAATTCCATCATTCACCAGCTTATCCTTAGTATATTCCATGATAGTTCTGGTTTTCTGCAATAAGAGATCTACATCCTCCTTATCTTGAGCCAAAACTTCTTTCAACCAATTTATTGCCGTCATTGTATCTCCTCTAGTTGAAAGAATGTCCTTGATAGCATTGTCTCCCTTAGTTTGCACCCCTTGTAGCCAATTTGTTGTAGCAAGAGTAGTGGCCTTCATTCTTTCCAGTGCAGTGATAGTTTCTTGGGGCAGGAGACTTCAACAAAAGATGAGGAGCCAATGGACTGCAAAGGTTTCATCAGATCCTCCAAACATCTCTTGAGTCTTTTAATCTCTTTCTTCAACTTCTCCTTAGTTTGTGCTTCTTTTCTTAATCTCCCCAAGATTACTGCACTAGAACCTTTATACTCCTCAATATCTTGTTCCATGGAGGTGGGTCCTAGGTTGATAGTCTACATATTATAATCACTCTCAGTAACCTCATCTCTATTCTTATCTGAAGTAGGAGTTGCAATGTGGACTACCCTGTTGTTTGCTTCATCTCTTTCAATCTTGGAGATGACCCTGGCCTTCTTATTTCCTTTATCTTTTCCTATTTTCGCCAGTAAATCATCCCAATTGGGTCGAGTATCATCCACAACAACTTGTTTTCTCCTTATTTTTGTTGTGCACGTTTTGCACACACGCCCCACCGTAGGCAGGGACCCCCTTTTTTTTCACTCCTGACAGGCTGCTTTGCTCCTGTCTTTTTTTGTGTGCCCCTTTTCCAAGCCCAAATTGGTCATGTGCCTTCAAATGATCAAATCCCCTACCTAAATTCACCTACTTGGGGTATTCAAATCTATGGAGAAATAAAGTTCCCCGTCCCCTTTCTGCCTTTTGTCTTGTTCCTACTATTTTGAAAACATCCGTGGACCCCTATCGCTCCCGTTTCCGCAATTTTGACTTTGGGGGCAATCTTTTTTGGATTTGGGATGTGTTTGAAGTATGTAAATGAACTGCCAAGGTTTCGTCAACGTTCCGTTAAGTTTTGATGGTTTCAGAACTTTCCCTCCGAAATTCCCTTCCTCCTTGGCTGTTTGGAAACATCCGCGGACCCCCGTCACTCCCGTTTCCTCATTTTTTACTTTGGGGGAAACCTTTTTTGGATCAAGGATGTGTTTGAAGTGCGTAAATGAATTACCAAGGTTTCGTTAATGTTTCATTAAATTTTGATGGTTTCAGAACTTTACCTCTGGAATTCCCTTCCTCCTTGGCTGTTTGGAAACATCTGTGGAGCCCCGGCGGCCCGGCCTCCAGAGCCCAGCCCCTCCGTGGCAGTTTTCGGGATTCTGCCTCTCTGTGGCCATTTTGGAACATTCGGCGGCCACCTCCTTCCCGACCTCCGGAGCCCAGCCCCTCCATAGCCGTTTCCAGGATTCTACCTCTCCATGTCCATTTTGGAATATTCGACGGCGACCTCCTTCCTGACCTCCAGAGCCCGACCCCTCCGTGGTCGTTTTTGGGATTCTGCCTCTCCCTGGCCGTTTTCGAACATCCAGCAGCCACCTCCTTTTTGGCCTCTAGAGCCCGGCCCCTCCATGGCCGTTTTCGGGATTCTGCCTCTTCGTGGCCATTTTGGAACATTCGGCGGCCACCTCCTTCCTGGCCTCCAGAGCCTGGCCCCTCCATGGTCGTTTCTGAGATTTTGCCTCTCCGTGGCCATTTTGGAACATCCGGCAGCCACCTCTTTTCTGGCCTCCGGAACCTGGGTCCTCCATGGCTATTTTCAGAAGTTCGTCCCCCTTTGGTCATTTGGAACATCTGATGGCAACCTCCTTCTCGGCCTCTAGAACCCAGGCCATCTGTGGCCATTTTCGGGAGTCCATCCCTCCTTGGTTGTTTTGAACATCTAGGAGCCTCCCTCCTTCCTGGCTGTTTTGAACATCCGAGAGCCTCCCTTCTTTCTGGTTGTTTTGAATATCTGGGAGCCCGCCTTCTTCCTGGTTGTTTTGGCTTCCGTCTTTTGTCTGCCTTCTGGCTTTCTTCCGCCGTCTTTCCACCCTCTGGCGCTCACACCCTTGAAGCACGCATTAATGTTTATGGCCCAAATAAGCTCCAAATATGAATATCAGGATCTTTTGATGATGTATGGATAGATCTAACAGAGAATTTGTAGGTTTGACTGACATTTTCCATAACTCATGTATAAATGCACTTACAACACTTCGTGTTTGCAGGAGTCAAGAAGCCTTCCGTAGGTCTATCAAAGAGGCCCATTGAGGTAGTTGTCCTACCTTTTTCCAGATGATGATGATTTCTAAGGAGCTTTTCACCTGAATCAGGGGCCACCAATCCATTGATGCAAGTCATCGACCGACTTGTTTGATCCAATCAAAAATGTTGCAAGTCCACCAGATGAAGGGCAGCCTTCAAACAGTCTCTGCTACCGTAAAAAGGAAAATCAACTACAAGACAAATCTGTTGGAGCACCTGAGCACTAGATGACAAAACAGAGAAAAGACAATAAATGTATTTTAAAATTGTTCGATAATGAGGGGTAGGTGAAACCCTAATGTAATCAAATCTAGAACATTCATTGCAAATTGATCCTATCCATTCATTTGGGCTTTGGAAAACTATAAATAAGGGTTTTCCCCTCATTTGTAAGGGTTGGAGAATTGATGTAAAGACATTCTGCAACAATAGAAAGAAACATTGCATAATTTATGGGTGTTCCTTTTGAGTTTGCTCTTTATGTATGCATGGTTCACCTTCCATGTTAGTTTTAGTGTGAGTTTCTTGAATGGGAGTGGTGATGGTGTTTGTTGTTTTAGTATTTGATGAACTTCCAGCTCATGCTTTTTGTGGTTCATTGATGATGAATCACTTTGCAAAGCTATTCTGAGCCTCTTTTCTTTATTGCTGCAACTTAGTTCGATTGCATGTACATGATGTGTGTATGTGATGTGAAAATCTACAGTCCTTAGAAGATTGCACTGGTTTTGTGTAACTGTAGGTTTCTCTTGGTCAAGCAAAACTTAGTTTAGGAAGTCTGTCTACTTTAGCAACCACCATTGTTACTGTTCATTCATAGCTTAGGATTAGAATAAATTTCTTAACCCTTCTCCTTTTGCTATTTATTTTAATCTTTGGTTAGAGTAGGACCCAAAGCATCACCATGAAGCTAAATCAGATGAACTTGATGAGTTTCAACTTTCTGTTTTGAGTGGACAACCACTGTTCATTCACTTTCAGCACTTTGAAACTGCATTTGCAAACCCAACTTCCATGCTTTGTAACTCATCCATAAGACCACCTTGTGATTCTGGCAAATCACATCAAACAATTGAGATATTCCAAGCACTATCAAGACCTGACATTAGAGACCTTGGGATAGTGTTCTACAATCTGATTGTGGAAGATTATCTTTCAAGAGAGGTAGTGCACCTACGCACTGTCTGTGTTGAAAAGTGCATAAAAAACACATCAACAATTTCTTTATCTAGCCACTCTGGAATAGTGGACTCTTAACTATATTTCACTTTGTCTCACTCCTTCTTGCTAGTCCTTAGCACATCTTCATTCAAATCCTATCTCTCGGGAGTCTCATTTTCCTTATCTTCCTTTTCTTCAATATGCTCTTCTCTATGCATAGGTGATGGAACCTTATCTGATACTTCTTCTCTTTGAGTAGATCTAACTTCTTCAGTTCTAACAAGTGAATCTTCATATGCAATCAGGGGAGACTACATCACCCTTTCTATTTCTACCTCAGCATTATAAAGCTCACCCTCTTGGAATTCTTCTCCTTCTGTATCTTGATGATCCTTAGCTTTCTCGGACTCACCCTATTCATTTTGAGCTTCATGGGAAGAAGGGACATCATCATTTTGTTCTGCATGAGAAGAAACCGGAGGAGGATCTTTCTTTGGCACACTATCCTTAGGAGAAGGAGTTCTTGATTTCCTTGTATATAGGTCTGCGTCTTTTCTCCTGAACTTTCCACATTTACCACGGGTGGGTTAACTTCTTCTCCATCCTTGGAGCTTGCCTTTTGTGATAGTCTTACAATTCTTCTTCTTTTAGGAACAGAAGCACCAACCTCAGGATCTTTCCCTTTGACTTCTTCTTTTCTAGGCTTCTTAGCCTTTGAAGTATGCCCCCTTTTCTTGGCAATAGGATTTCTCTGTTTTTCTGTTTCTTAAGCTTTCTCCACTTGAACATCTTTAATCTTGATTTTAAAAGGGGAGCTCACCTTGCCCTTACCCTTGGGATCTTGTTCAACTGACTCCTTAGAAGTAGAATGAGGGTTTAAATCTCCCATCAGATCATAGGTGCATGGCACACCTTCATTCTCCAATTCCCATATCTTATGTTTCAGCCATAACTTTGTGTATTTAATGACTGGATTCATTAACTATCCTAGCTTTGTTTTTTCTTCCTCCAGCCAATCTATTTTTCCAATTGGTCTGTCCTTTACTACCTCGTAAGCATGGCCTTGAATCAGGTCCAGATCATCTTCAATCTGATCCGGAACTGCTCTCACATTATAGAGTCGGACTAATTCAACCCAAAGTCGGGAAAACTTCTTCTTCCTTACCTCATATTCATCACAGCAATTAGCCTAGTAGTCTTCCAAATCATCTTTGTGGCTATATTCTCTACTGGCCTTCTTTTGTGCTTCACCAATTCTATCAAATCTAGACCTCTTGCAATGGAAAGATAAACCAAGAGTACTCATCTCCTCCTCTAAAGCCTGAGCTGAATTAATGGAAGGGCATGCTTCTCCAATACCTATCCTCAAAGGGAAGTCTCCACCAAACCCAGTCTTATGTTTGTTCCTTTTCACAATAGCATCAAAGTCACATATTTTCCTAGTGACCTCCAGGAGTAAGATATGATCAGTGGGATACCTTGGAAGTCGATATGGAGCCCTTTGACACCCATCAATCCTGATGTATGAGAAGGTGGGAAACTGTATGAACCAAGCCCCATATCTCTTGATTAGCTCTTTAGCATCATCTGAAATCCTCATATGTTCTACACCTTGGAGCAATTTGGTGATGTGCATGATGAATGCATCATTCAGCCTTCTATAACTTGAGCTCCCTAAGTGAAATTGAGGGTAAACTTCATAAATTACATCCTTCCCAAAGATGCCCCTTGTGCTCAATCCCTTGTATGGATGAAATCTTGCAAGTGCATACACTAAATAGGAAGTCATTGTGAATGTCTTAGTCTGTAGCACATTGCATAATTGTTCATGGATCACATCACTTATGACACTTGACCAATGATAGTTGATCTTCTCATGTTCCATCCTCACAATGACATGATGCATCCAACTCTCAAACATACCTGCACTCTTTAATCCTAGCACCTTGCTGAGGAGAGTGATGGCATCATAATATTCCTTCTTGAAATTTGCTCTAAATAGTAGTTTGGGCAACTTTGAATAGTGAGACTTAGGCTTTTCCAACCAAGAATTGATGATCTATTGAGCTTTTATGGTCTCTTCCTCATAGTACCTCTTAGCTTACTCCATGTTAAAAGCCACCACATGAGATCTATCTAGCATGTCGAAGGTCTGGGCTATGGAGACAGCGTTCAAATTTGCCATAATCCTCCCTTGGGGACCGACAATTCTCTGGATATCTCTGTCATAATGCCTGGCACACTCAAGAACCAATTCATAACATTGCACTATAGAAGGAAAACCAGCTACATGTGCCAATCCTGATTACAACATCCTCTTAGCCAACAGATGAAGGTTCTGCGCAACCATTATAGCCTTGAACTCTTCATAGTCCCATAGTCCAAAATTTGTGTCATTCACTTCTGACCAGATAGAAGTAATCTTTCTTTCTGAGATCTTACTCCTGATATCCATCTTGATCCTTTCTACTTCAGACACAAAAGATCCCTCTGCACCTGGATCCACCATTCTTCCCTTGGTCCCACTTGCCACTGCTTTGCTTGACTCAGCCTACACTTAACAAACAAAACATAGTAAAAACCACATGAAACTAAGGTAAATAAATCAAAATCATCATTAGGATGAATCCCAATATAAGCAAGGTGCCATTAAATCTCATAAAAAATGATCATATCAGAGTTTCGGTTTTAGGTCCACCCGCGGAATCCAAGCCAGGGAGGAATTTTGGAAAATTCCTAGCTAGACAGATTTCAGTAGAATAAACATGAAAACACCTATTAGTAACTTAATCTGATCATTATCAACCAAAGAACAACATATGAGATCTCAAAAATAGCTCAAACTAATCATAAAATGCATAGTCATTCGTTAACAAGTCATATCATCTCATAATCCTTCATTTTCCACCAAGTTCCAGGAAAATCCGCACGAGACAGATTTCCGCGAATGAAGTGATAGTCTACAGATTTCGGAAAAAAAAGGGACAAAGGACTTTCAGGAAAATTCGGATGAAACGAAAATCCGCGGGAAAGATGAAACTCTGGAAACTGCAAATTTTGGGAAAATCTGAAGAAAACGGGAAGTCGGGGAATTACGGCTGTAGAGGAATTCCGCAAAGATCCTGAAACACCAAATGCCATCATTTTCTTGTGACCTCATTCACTCAAATGTATCGAATGATCACAAATTTGAGGACCCTGTGTATGGAACCAGTTTAACTTGAACCTTCTACGGATCTTTCTTGAATTCCAGGGTCACTTGAAAGCAAATTAAGATGAAATGGTGATGCCCTAGGCATGAAACCCTAAATTTTGACCATTAACACATAGAGCAAGCTTGGACTTAGATAACTCGACAGCTAGGTTCTCACAAAGGTTATTTACGGCTCACAAACAAGATACCTCACAATGCAAATGAACGAACAATTTCATAACTTACTTGGGAGACCATAAATAAAGCAATATCAAGCATCCCTAGCATCAGATGCTCAAAGAAAAAAATTTGAACTCTGAACATGTCTAGAATGCCAATGACCATTCACATTCATCAATCAAAAAAGAGGCAACATGTACATACCATTTGATGAAATGGAAATCGATTATGGCAACAAAAGACAACAATCTGAACACCTGAGCAAGCTTCAACCACTATGATGCCCAAGAAAAAATCACCAAATCCACAATTCAGAGGTTAGGCACACCAAATTCAGCCAAGCATCACCGGATTGAACACTCCAACTCAATAGCACACAAATCACAAAGCATAATGGCAAGAAAAATCCCCAAAGTCTATTAAATACATCCCTCACAACCAGTATGAATGATCATAAATGCAATCGACAAGACACACATAAAAAAAACTAGAAACCCGACAAGGCGATGGATTTTCGAAAAAGTCTGGCCCATGTGGAATTTTGCAAAGACCAGAAATCTCTGAACCATAGTGTTTCACCAGACTCTCAGTGATATCCGGGAAAATTCGGATGGAGTGGAAAATCCTGAGATGGGGTAAAAACCTAAACTTTGCTTAGAACTTAATATTTTCAAAGCGCAACTTAGGGGAATCACTTAAGTAGGCAAGATAAACATTTAAACTCATTCCAAGGCAAGGTAAATCCTCATAATCAAAGGGCCAAAAACCAAGAATCAAAGCGAAAGAGGGTCCCTGCTTTCAGCAGGGCGTGTGTGCGAAAACTGCACAACAAAAGGTTAGTGGATATTCGATTGGCCATTGTGGTTTATATTTTAATGTTGATATTTTAATTACCTCAAGCGGCCTAGCCACTCTGTGAGTGGCTTAAGAGTCACGACTGCTACAAGTGGCTTGTTGGGGCTACTGGTGGTGGCATCTTTGAGTTGACTACCCAACGGCTTGTGGCTTGCACTATGAGAACTTTATTTAAGAGTGTAAACACTTAATAAAGTTCTTATATATATATATATAATAAAAAATTAAATCATCGTACGATTGTAGTTGGGGGAGTCGTATGACCCTCATGGAAATTCTTTTTTCCCTAGTGGCTCTTGGCTCAAAACATCGCCAAATTGTATGTCAAAATTCATCTCCTCAACTTCTTGAACATAATGCAAGGTCCTTTTTGGTTGAAAATGCTCTTATAAAGATTTGTTTGCCAAATCTAAGCTTCAAACCCCTACTATGTGAAATGATCTCCAATTAGATGAAATGAAAGCCAATCTTGACTTTTTTGAGCCTCTTGGATGCATTGGAATAGTAAAAACCATTGTCAGTATAACCAAAAATGCTACAATCACCTGAATCTCACAAAACACATATGCAATATTAAGAGGTTATTAAATCTTTGCAAATCCTTTCTGATTCTCAAGATCGTCTAAAATGCAAGAGAAGAGCATATGAGAATTTATAATATTTTTACATGAAAATCTCAATCTCTCAATTAGGAATCTATGAACTTAGATTTCTCAAAACAAAAGTTCTAATATCGTGTTAGAAATCTGAAATAAATTGAATAACCTAAGAAAAGTTTAAGAGAAACTTAAAGCTACATAAACTAGAGAAACATAAATAATGCAAACCATAACTTTGAAAGATTATGCAATGCCAAGATGACATAATTGCATTAAGAGCTTCCAAAATGAAAAATACAAGCTAAGTAGTAAGTTTATATAGAACTAAGGAAATGATGGAGGTGGAAAATCAACCAATGGGAATTGACCACCCATAACCACCAACATTAAATAAAGTGATGAAAAAGTAAATGCTCCACCTTTAAAATGTGGAAACAACTCATCACTTTATTTCCTAGTTATTAAATGATAAATTCACTTTATCATCTTAAGCAAGCTTAATAAGTGTGTAGGAAAAACCTATAACTAAGGGAGAATAAATTATCCCACTAGGAAAATAAAAACCTAGACTAACAAACATATCTTTAAAGATGCCCCATAAATAAATATTTGTTTTATAAAGTTAAAATAAATATTTGTTATGCAAGGTGTACAATACCATTTTCATAACACTTTTAGGTATGGATGAAGTATAGAATTACTATTGATTGTTTGGTCATTAAGCTGGATGATGTTCAAATAAAATGTATTAAGAAAACACCATATAAGCATTGACAAGAGAAAAATATTTTCTTTTGAATTGTCAATTGAGTCATATATTGTATTATCTTTATTACTTACAGTGAATTTTAAATATTATTATAAATATAAATGTTTTACTATATTAAAATTAACAAGAATCATTTGAACTAAATCCATTGATAATATGAATTTTTAACTTTAATTTAAAATTGACATATTAAATTTGAAGATATCAAATTTACACACACACACTTTTGTCTGATTTGAAGAAATAATGTAGTATAGGAAAACTTATAATACATATCATTTTAAACAACAAACTAAAATTAAAGTTATAAAAAATTTAAACAAAAAACCAAAATCAAATAGAACACCAAACCATAAATAAAACTATAAATCTTAGAAGTTCAAAATTAAAATAAACCGAACACTCCTTATATATTTAGTCGATAAGCTACATATAATGCCATATTTGAGCTTGAAACAAGTCTCATGCCTCAAACCACTATTGAGTCATTGGAAAATATGTTTCAACCAGCTGCCATTTAATAGTAAAAGCCTCCAAAATCTCACTTATCACATAAAAACTAGATAAATATTGATTTGACAATTGAATGGGAACATTCTATTTTCATTTGTGTTTTTTTCCAATTTGATGACAACTTTCTTTTTTCATTTGCCTTGCTTTATGTTTTAAATCTAGATTTGTCTAAGTTTATGTCATTCCATTATTTAGCATTTATTATTAATTGTTTAATCCAGCCAAGTGCAACTAGCATTTGCATCCACAAATGTGTACTCTCTAACATATTAACATGCATATAGTTTTCTATCAGGTAATCCTCAAACCTCATTTAGATGCAAATGGTAGTATATAAAAGCTAAATTACATATAAATGTTGGTTGTTATATTAGGGGGGGATGAATGCAATTTTATTACTCGATATATTTATTAAAGGGTCAGTTAGAGAAAGTTGGAGGAGAACTCATTACAGCTGTGAACAAAAGAAGAAATGAAAGATAGAAGATTTTATTGTCTTAACTAACTATCCTATAGACTATTTTTAACCTTATTCTATTCTAAGTGGACCATTCACTATCATGGGAGATGGGTTCTTGTGAACTACAACTCATGAAACATGGGTCAATGAGTTTGACTCGTAAAACTACACATTTGAATCTTAATAGTAATATCACAATTTGACATGCTGTGGAAATACCTCCTACTTATCAATTGATGAGCTAAAGGGGCTCTACAATGAATGGTTCATAAGGCACAACACTTGCTAAAGGTTTTGCAAATGGGGTTGCAAGCTAAGTGGGCTTAACCTTGGGGAAAACTTTGTGATTAAGCACACTTGAGCTTCGAGTAGTACTGGGATGGTTGACCTCTCGGGACCAGTGCTTCACCTCTGTGAACATCATCTAGATGCAATGAATGCTAAGTGGACCATTCACTATCATGAGAGATGGGTTTGAACTACGACTCATGAAACATAGATCAATGAATTTGACTCTTAAAACTACACAATTGAATCGCGATAGCAATATCACAACTTATTCTATTCCATTAACTTTATTATCTACCGTCGATTTCTGTATAATGTCTATGATCCATTTATATAATGTCCATGATCCATTTAGTACTGGTGCTCAACAAATGCCAGGTTAAATTGATAACCAGCTACACCATCCCATCTATCACCACCTATTGTGAGTGAAGGCCAATCTATCTCACTAATCTACGGAATGACCGTGCAGCCTTGAATGAGTGGTAGAGAAAGAAGGACCACCTATTTACCACTGCCACACAAAAGAATCTTTAAACTTTTTTCTTGCTGAACATAATAAAGTAATTCAATACGTAGGGCGAGGGGTCCCGCTGCTCGCCCGATACAGTCAATTGGCAAAACAATGTTCGGATTGTTAAGAGGAGAGTTGGACAAAAATCTAAAACAAGACATGTTGCATAGCACGCTTGCCTACAGTTGTCTGGATAGAGATGAGGAAATCAGTTCAAAATAGAACAGAATTCTTCTTTCTTTAGGAAGAGCAGCCCCACCCACAATTATTCCGCCATCATTTTCATGCCCATTTTAATGAACGTTTATTGACAGATAAGTGTTACGCCGTGGTTCCAATCTGTCTTGTGTTTTGGCTTATATTTAGTTTGTAGTGAGAGTGGCAGACATGAATATATTGGAATGAGATATTATGATATTTTTATGAAAAGCATTTAATTTGTATTATAATATAATAGTGGAAAATGTTGGGTATTTCAAGATGTAAATAGCGAGAACAAAATTGAAATAAATGAGAAGACAATCCTTTCTAATGTGATCATGTCTTTTCAACTAGTTATATCAACTGTTTTTGAGTTATTTTCTTATAAAATCTTTTTAGGAAAAGAGGCTAGATTGCTCATAGACGAAATGGAGTGTTGGTTGTCAACAACATGCATGCCATATCTATCCAATTGTAATACTTGTCGATTCAAGTACATACTTTAGTGTATTGGGGGTTTTATGTCAACAATACAAAAATGAGATGTAACATTGTTAGTGATGGGAATAATAGTACTAGCAATAAATAGAAGGCTTATATCAAAGTTGAGTTGTTACAAGTACTTTTTTTTGTTGTTCTTGACATTGGATTGAGGAAGAAATTTTTGGACTACTTGATCCAACAAACTTCAATATATAGTGAAATTGTTGGCAAGAGGATTTTCAATGCTAAAATTTAGTTGTTTTGTTTGTTGTGGGCTAATAAACTTAGATGATGGTGTAGTGTTTAACTCTTCTAAGAAATGAATATGGCATTAGTTCTTAACTTGGTTTTGCAATATGTGTGTGAGTGGATTGTCGATAAGGATTATATAGGCAATGTTTTTGGTGTCAAAAGAAGACTAAAAAATAGAGTTGAAGAAGGAATGAGAACATGAAAATGAGCATGAAATGTTCAATTCATCAATAGTTACATTTTGACAAAGATTATATGATAGAAAAATTTAGTTATTGAGTAAGGGAATATTTCAAGTTTATAGATAGAACTAGTTGAGGGATACTATTGCATAGGGCTATCAATAAGAATATTGGTGGTGGTGGTAAGATCTCTAGAAAAGAGATGATTAGCTACAAGTTTCTTGAAGAACCTCCAAGAAATTGATGATTTTTCTCTATCATTTCCACTGGAGACTACATGGAATTGTTCATGACCATGTAATGAAAGTTGTATGTTTCACATTTTAATAAAAATGTTTCATGGTTGAATTCATACATGTATAATAAGAGTAAGCATCTTGCAACATGTTAAATTCAATATAATATGTACATGCGATTTGGAGCAAGATACCAAAATAGGGAAGGGAATGATAGGTTGGTTAGAAAGAAACTTACATGGATTTAAATTTATATGGTAAAATATGTAATTTCACTAATGCCTCTGATTAATATGGTAGCAATATCATAAGAATAGGAAACCTCTTCCATTGTATCAAATGTTCCAAGTCAAGGACATTGCTTGGAGTTCAGGTCCATAATTTTTGCAATGTAATGGCGCATTCTCCAACATTTATATTTACTTGCATTCATAAAATGTTTACTTTTGATAGAACCAAGGTGCAAGTGTAGAGAAGGGGATTTTCTACTCTCAAGTCTCTAGGACAAAGAAGAGTCTACAGGGAGCAAATGGTCCTCAACTACCTCAAGGAACAAAGCTCAAGTGATAGAATAAAAAGGTGAGAGTTTTAAAATTAAAAAGAGTAGATCACAAAGGTTTTTTGGATAAACTAACAATCTCTTGACCAAGGACAATAGTGCGGCACATGGACAACAACTCAGTGCACTGGTGTCTAGTATGGACCAAAACCCAAAAATATCACAAAAAATAGAAAAATTGCTACTAATATTCTGACTTATTAGAAACTCTTAAAATATAGGAAAATAACATAGATAAAGTAATAGAACTAAAATAAAGTAAAATAAATGAAATATAGGCTATATGGAATATAGATGGAAAAACTAAGGAGGAGAAAGAAAGTTCTCACAATAACCCAAGTAGTGAAGCCTCCATCAAATAAATATCTTCAATACTTGCACACATAAGACCAAGAGAAAATTTTGGGGCTATTTAGGGGCTTGCCTTAGTCAAAACCCCATTTTGATGTTTCCACCTCCACGGACAAACAAATAGATAGATAGATAGAAAGATAAATAGACAAGATAGTAAAATGCATAGACAGGGGATGTGAGAAATCCCAAGATGCTCAAAGACATAAGACAAGAGATAGATATCACCTGCAAGTCTTCAGAAAGCCAAAGAGAGAGAGAGAGAGAGAGAGAGAGAGAAAGAAAGTTGTAAGAGCCAAGAGTGTTGTAAGAACATGAGAGTGTTGTTATAGCAAGAAAGTAAGAGAAAGAGAAGAAAGAATGACAGTAAGAGAGAAAATACCAAGACAGATCTAGAGAGAGAACCCAAGAAGACCAAATGAATTGAAAAGATGGATTTTAAAGAGAGAATAAGAGGGAGAAGAAGGTTCCTAAGCCATATTCATCGACCAAGGTAGGTGACAAGTGGAAACAAGCTCAAAAATGACCATTTGAATGTTGAAATATCATGAGACGCTAGCACGACGCATGAATGTTTATGTGGTACACTAGTGTCTAGACAAATTAAGCTCAAAAATAGAGGGAACGAGAAAAAAAAAAGGTAGCTGCTGAAAAAGGGGGTCTTGAACATCTTGAGGAAAAAATGTCGATGCAAGGGATAAAAGGATCCTACACAAATACTAAGGGAGTGGACACTAAAGTGGATGCAAAAATGTAGGTGAAATTGCAAGAAATGCAATTTTACAACACAACATTTTTACGCCACTTTAGCAGACATATGAATTTACATGAATATGCATGCTAAAGGAAATCTACTAAAAATAAACAAGATCATGGTGCCAAAAGGATACTGTAGAGGAAACAGATAGCTCTTGAATCCAAGAAGACATGCCCCCAGGATGAAGACCTATAAAAGAATGCATTAGAAAAGAAAAAGCTACACAAGACATCAAGGTTAGAAAATAAAATGATATCAAATCATGGGGTTAGAGCATATACATGGATAATACATAATCAAAGGCACATAAACAAACTAAAAAGATTTGAGTCAGCAAAGTAAAAGAGACCTTGATGTGGGGGCTTGTCTCAATGCTATGTGTCATCCCAAAAATAAGAAATAATACATAGAAGAATTCTTAAATGGAGAGAAGAATGTAAGGATTGATTGCTTCAAGAGAGTAATGCATCCAAAAGATAGGGAAGCAACCAATGTTGAAGAGAAAGTGAGTGAGAAAGATCATTTACTTAGGATGAAAAATATGCAAGCCTTCGATCCGATATATCTAATGGTAAAGTTGAGTTAGGACATGAAGAGGACATGGGTCTTCTATCCTGCAAAATTGACTTCAAATTCACCACAAACATGTTTGTTGAAGACAAACACATTGGGTGAAAAAGTGAAAAATATGGTAAAATTCATAACAATGTTATGACATAATCTGATCAAATAAAAAGACATCACTAATAAGTATGACTAGAAAAGAAAACCATATGAAAATCAAATAAAGACAACATTGATAAGTATGGCTAGCAAGCTAGGGACCATATGAAAAATGCATAAAGAAAACATTGATAAGTATGTCTAGAAAGCTAGGGACCATATGGAAAGTACATATGCCTATGGCTATTGCAAGCTACGTTGTAGGAAATTCATAGAAAATACAAGTCTATTCAAGTTGCCCCCAAGCTAGACAATGTGACATATGACATCAAGACATATTTCTAAGAATTTTTTTTGAAAATTTTAGAATTAGCTGATATGATGCCCCCCTTAGAATGATGTGTGTTGCACAAAGGATCACATGTCATTCTTAGGAGAAGAAAGACTGGGGGAAGAAATAAGAGAGGGGGTCCTCAAGAAGGACACACAGGCCCATAACAAGTTACCCCTGCCCCCAACATGTAGGAGAGGATAACCATGTTAGATACTATTATATTGCTACCATAGAGAAATTATGGTTGCACACAATAGTGTACTACCATGAATGACAATGAGCAAGAAAAGCTACAAATGCCACATAGAAGGCAACAATACAATAGAATAAGGTTTATAATTTAGAATGGATGGGATAGAGGTAAACCTCAATATCACTTGTCATGTGAAGAAAATACAAGTGCATCAATAGGCAGAAGAGTAATGGCGCCAGAATCAAGAAGTTGTATTTTATCCTTCAATTCCTTACATTCACTAGTGGAATGGCTAGGCACTTGATGATATACATAGAAAGAATGTTTTTCTTTATCATTTTTAAATGAGACTTCTTATCTATAGGAGGAAGAGTAATTAAGTGGGCTTTTAGATGACTCAACAAAATATGATCTTTCCCAAATAAGAATGAGGAGGAAGAACCAACCCTTTCTCTTGTAAAGAAAAGTTTGACTGCTCACAAGAAGGCATAAGGATAGTGAACAATGGAGGAAGGGATGGGAAAAATGAGAAGGCTTGTAATCTAAACCCCTTGGAAAAGAGCAAGGTGTCAGTTCTAAAGGGACCTTAACTCCTTGTTCCATGCACCCAAGACCATTTCCTTTGTACCCATGCTTAGAAAGGATATGGAATCCAAATCCATAATGTGATTGCAACTCCTCAGAAGGGGGATGATCAACATTATAGACATTACAATTTTCGTTCACATTATCCCTTGATATAGAAGAATAATAATCTTTGATAGTGGGTGTGAATGATATTGTGGGGATGTCTATATGGATGGAGTCAACTCTATATTACCCAATGAAGGATGTTGTAAAGTATAAGGAACTCCAATCATCACTAAGGAATGCATTTTCTTTGGAAGAAGTAGAAGGATCTTCTTCAGGGACATCTATCTCAAGAGTGTCCTTTGTAATAGGTACTATGAGAGTAGATGTCAACTCATGAGAAAATAATGAAGGGACAATATTTTTAAGAGTAGGTGAAATCAAATCTTGACCAACAACTTCCATCTAAAGTAACAAAACTAGAATAAAGTAAATTAAATGAAATATAGACTAAATCGAATATAGATCTAACAAAACTAAGGAGAAAGAAAGTTCTCACAGCAACCCAAGCAGTGAAGCCTCTAGCAAATAAATGTGATCAATACTTGCACACATAAGACTAAGAGAAAATGTTGGGGCTATTTAGGGACTTGCCTCAATCATCCCTTGTTTCGGTGTTTCCACCTCCATACACAGCCAAATAGATAGATAGATAGATACAAAGTTAAAAAGAAAAAATAGTAAAATGCATAGATAAGGGATGTGAAAAATCCCAAGATGCTCAAATACATAAGAAAAAAGATAGATATTACCTGCAAGGCTTGAGAAATCCAAAGATAGAGAGAGAAAAAAAAAATTTAAGAGCCAAGAGTGTTGTAGAGACAGTTGTAAGAATATGAGTGTTGTTGTAGCATTCTATAGAGAGACGTGCAAGCAAAAAAATAAGAGAAAGAGAAGAGAGAATGAGAGAGTAAGAGAGAAAAGACCAAGAGAGATCTAAAGAGAGAGCACAAGAAGACCAAATGAATTGAAAGGATGGATTTTAAAGAGAGAATAGGAAGGAAAAGAAGGTTCTTGAGGTGTTACAAGGTGTCCCGAGTTGTTTCCACTGACCAAGGTAGGTGACAAGCGGCTACATGCTTAAAAACAACCGTTTGAACATAAAAATATTGCAGGATGCTAACGTAGCGTGCAAAAGTTCATGTGCCGCACTAGTGTCCAAACATATTATGTTAGAAGCAATTGGGAATGAGAAAAACACAAGGTTTGATGCAAAGATGACACACAAAGGTAGTTGTTAAAAAGGGGATCTTAAGCATCCTGTAGGGAAAAAGGATGATGCAAGGGATAAAATGAGACTACGCAAATACTAAGGGAGTGGACACTAAAGTGGTTGCAAAAATGTAGGTGAAATTACAATAGGTGCAATTTTATGACACAATAGTAAGATTTCACTTTCATGATTGATTTTCCCTGAGTCTTCAAACTTCAATTTCAAGTTATTGATGGGTTGAACTTAAATAGGATCTGTAGAATGCTTTGCCTAGACCTGCTCAAACATGAACAAACAATCAAACATTAGTCCATAAACAAGTGTAAACAAGCATTCCCCATGAAATTCATTCAAACACGAGAACATGAAATCAAAGTAAAGTAATCAAATAAACTACTAATGAAATTCTATTCTAAATGTTCAAACTAGCATCCCATGGGGAAACTGGTGCTTCTTTGATGTGGAAAGAAGCCCCTTCCTAATTCCTTGATAAGCTTGATGGTAGATGTATGATTCTTGATGAAAAATGCCAATAACCTAGCTATGGATGATGAATTCTATGCTAACTTGGATGAAAATATGGATGAAAATTATGAATAATGAACTTGCATAAAAATTTGGATGATTGTGGATGAACTTGTGTCCCTTACATCAATAGAGAAGGCCTTTATTTATAATAAAGAAGGTTTGAAGAGTGAAGAATGGGGAGAATGTGGGATTAAAATTTGAACCAATGGCATTGTGTCACTTGTCAACATGCTAATGAAGGAGAGTGGATCACATTTTGAACAATGTGCATGTTTAATGCATGTAGGTGAAATTTGAATTTGAAGAGGTGACTTGTGCAAAAGGGGATGTAAGAGGAATTAATGCCAAGGTGGCTCATGTAAGAGCCTTTAATGCCAAGTTGGAGGACAAAAGTCTTTTGGGAGGGAGAATTCAAATAAGTGGAATATTCCAAGAATATGCCATATTTGAATAAAAATAGGGTAATTTTAAATCAAATAAATTGATTTACATGTGCAACTTGACCAAGGTTGACTTACCCAAGGATGGAGTCAAAAGCTTGAGGAATGGGGGATTAGTGTTAGGAGCTAATTAATTTGGGATTAATTAACGTAGATGAACTTAGTTGATTGTGACATTTAAATTAAATGCTTGAATTTATTTAAATCAAATGAGAGGATATTGGAAGATTAGTAATTTAATTAAATAAATTTCATTTATTCAATTAAATGAAGAACATTAGGATTTAATTAAATAAAGATGATTTATTTAACCAAATAGAGAACCTTAGGATTTAATTAAATAAAGTTGATTTATTGAACCAAAGAGAGAACATTAGGATTTAATTAAATAAATTTGATTTATTTAAATAAAGTTAATTTATTTAATCAAAGGAAGAACATTAGGATTTAATTAAATAAAGTCGATTTATTTAATCAAAGGAAGAACATTAGGATTTAATTAAATAAAGTTAATTTATTTAATCAAAGAAAGAACATTAGGATTTAATTAAATAAAGTTGATTTATTTAATTAAAGGAAGAATATGATGAAATAATCTAATAACGTGTATTATCTGATTTTAGGATGAATTAAATTAATTAAATAAAGATTATTCAATTAATTGGTTAGTGTGGAAATGAATAAGGAAGAATCGGTGTTAGTTAATCAAAATCAAGTGCATGATATCGATCAAGATATTTTGAATGTCTACATTTTGCCCCTCTTTGAAGCAATGTACTTGCTACGTTGGTTCAAAGAATAACACTTGTTGAGATCAAAGCTCGATTTTTTTTAATTTTTTCGGATGCCCCAGCGGAAAGAAGTATACTAGTCCACTACCCCCTCGAGAGATTGAGTGAAAAGTTCAATTTTAGGGTCGATCTCACGAAAAAGAGGTTCAAGATGGATGTATGGATGGTTATGATGATGATGTTTGCAATATGGATGTATGGATGCAAATGTATGGCTTATGAGATGCTTAGAATAACCAATCTATATTATGGTGTAGTGATGGAAATGCAATGTATGTGAAATGCTTGGTGTTTCCTATTATGTACGATATGAATGATATGTGATACGCTAATGGTTTTTGGATGCAGGATGGATGCATTGGTGATGTTTGGTTGACTGTCATGATACCATGTTAGCATGGAGAGAAGAAAGAAGAAATGAGATGAAGAAAAGAGGATCCAACAAGTCCATGATTTGTCGAGACTTTATTAGAAATAATGATGAGAGATTGATGATGATGCTTTGCTTCTAAAAAATTGGGATTTTAAAAGAGCTTACTTACCTTATGTTTGATAACACACATAGATACAATGCATCAAGGTATAAAGAACCAGGATGGAATTGTACCTAGTGCAATGGACTTTGACTTGACAATTAGATAGGAGTATCCTTGTTCACACCTGGCATACAAAACCCCATTTTAGACATCATCGAGAGGTCATTGGAATGAGCGCAATAAGATAAGTCAACAAAACAAATATCAAGTAAATAAGAAAGCTAATGTTTTTCATATCTCTAGCCAAGACTAAACTACGGTGATGCCTAATGTTGATGTCTATTGTAGGAAGGATGCATCTTAGGACATGATGTTATCAGATGATGGTGAGATTGACTGGATGATTTGGCTATTAATACCAAGAGTTAACCAACTTGTTTACCTACTAACCTAGACTTGAGACCCTTGGCATTTGAGTTTTCACTCTTAATCTACTAGACTTGTTTTCGATTGTTTCACCAAATTTTGGTGGTGACGATGATTTATTATGAGCGGATGTTTATTGCAGGTGAATGTGAAACGGGATGGATGATTTTTTTCAAATATTTGGATTTTTTGGGGGTTTTTGAAATGTTTTGAGGTTATTTTTGGCATTCTCAAGGTGTTTTGCAAATGTTTTGATTTTCAAATTTTCTAATATTTTTGTGTTTTATGAGATTTTGACTAAGAACCTAACTTAAAGACCTATTCTAGGGGTCTCAGGGGCTAATCAAAGATTAGCCTTTCCTACATTATACATGCAAAGACCACATAGTTTGACTTACACAGACTCGTTTATTGATGAGATATGAACAAATGGATTGCTAATTATTATGACAGACTCCTAAAGGACTGACCTAGGGTGTCTCAAGGGTGCATCAATGATGGCCTTTCCTACGTTTAGAGCTCAGATACCCATAGTTTGATTGCATTTTTTTTATGTTTTTCTGACTTTTTAACCTATTTTGGGATTTTGATATGTTTTAGATGTTTTTAGATTTTTGCATGATTTTGACGATTTGGATATGGATATGCATGATGATATTAGTGATCTGTTTTGGGATTTTGTTGAAAACCAAACTAGGGTTGATTGATCAGATTGATGGATTTATGATGATACCATTGTTGAGGATACACAACAATGCAAGGATAGTGTTAAGCAACACAAGGATTGGGAAGGATATCCCAAGATCATGAGGGATTGATTGGATTTTATTGATGATAATATTGTTGAGGATACACAACAATGCAAGGATGGTTTAAAGAAACATGAGAATTGGGAAGGATATCTTGAGATGATGATGGATTGATTGGATTTGATTGATCAGGATTTTGAAGCTTGGTTTGGAACAAAATTTGTTTGGATGATTTGATGTGATGCTAAAGTGTAAATTAGATGTGACTGATATTGATTGTTTGGATTGATGTTCAATTAAAGATAAAACTTGATAAGGAATATCTTCTCATCAAAATGTTTCATGGGCTAGTGATTTGGATTTTGGCTCACAAATGCTTGACCAATTTGGTTTTACGTTTTCCAATGTTCGGATCACCTCATAAGTTGGAGGATATTGATCAAGATTTATTCACAAAGCAAGATGTAAATATATGCCTCCATTGTCAAGCAATGTATGGAATACCATGGGTGGATGCTCATATAGGTGTATGGATGGAGGGATATGGATTATCTTGTGATAAGATAAGGTGTTCAAATAAAGAATGCTCATTTGGATAATGCTTCATGGCTCTGATAATGTTGGGTAGGATAGGATCAATGAAAATGACCCATGTCAAGATGTTTACCATAAGCTAGTGTAAAGTGTGCACCAAAATTTGTCAAGATCAAGATAATTTGGAAGATGGATGTAGAGTGGATGAAAATGGATTGGATAAATGGTTCATGGATCAATGGATTTATTATGGATCTAAGATGGGTGGAATGTTGGATTTATTTTGGATGGGATGAGATGGTTTCACCTGAACTAGCACATGCAGATGCTCAATTCTACACATGATGCATGTTTTCCAGGTTTTCATCATGGTACTTGTCCAAAGTGCCACCATAGTGGTTTTCACTGGAGGAAAATTTTTATTTTTACTATTTTCATAATTTTTATATATTTTTGAAATATTTTAAGCTCATGTTGAACTACCTGGTGGTGTCGATGTAGATGCTTCAGTCATGATGTGCCATTGATAGCCTGCTTGAAGAAGTTGTTTTGCTAAGATACGTGCACTTGAATGTAATTTTTGAGATTCCTAAACTACTTTGTTGATACCAGAGTTAACTTTATCTTTGTGCGCACATCGCAATAGAGTGCCTTCTGAATCCTTATGATGAAGGGTTGATACCAATACATGGTCAATGTGAGAATCAAATATCATGCATGGAGGCATGGATGGTGGAGTGTGTTTAGGAATAAAAGATGGATTGGTTGATAGTTTGGAACCTTTTAGTTTCCAAACTTGGTAAGATGAGCAATAATGGGTGGATACGAAAGTGTGCATTGAATTAGGACCAACAACTTGATATACTTTGTACGTTTCTTGAGAAGCCTACTTTTTATTTTGTAGACATCTTTGATGGATACTCTTCCCTTGTTTATTTTTCCCCATAGTTTCTTTGACTAATGGAGTTTGATAGGGGTAATCTTTCTTTGTATTCTTTGGTATCCACTTGTATTTAATTTGTCCTTCATGCTCCACTACTTCATTTTCTTTGATGACATTCTTTGTGCTTTGATTCAAATCTTTCTTTTGATGTTGGTCCCAATTTCTGGATGGGGTGATGGGTGGATGAAGATTCATGATGTGGTTGGTTGTAGTATTGGTATCGATTTCATCATAATGTTTCTTTGTGCTCCCTATGTTGATGTTTGCACTATAAAATTTCCCCCAGTATTATAGAGGTATCACTAATATTTTTAGATCCCTTAATTGTCAAATAACCAAGACCTTGATGCTTAGGATTGCCAATAATCTGCACTGGTTCTAGGATACCTTGTTCATGTAGGCCTAATCCTCTTCCTTGATAATTCATCTATTGAAACATTTTATTTGCAATAGGATATGATTTACCTTGGAAACAAGGTGTTGCTCCTTCTCTGCTCTATTGTGGATCTTCAAAGGTGATAGCTTCTTCATTGATAAGATAGCTTGCCCTAAAAAAGGTAAGTGATCCAAATTTATAAGTGATAGGATCCTCCATAAGTGGGATAACTTCTTGATTCATTTCTTTGGCTTGATCTTGTGAAATATTAGATTTTAATGCTTCTTCAAGAGGTGTTGATGATTCAATTTCCACATAGAAGTCTCCTTCATGGTTTATTTTTATAGGCCTCCATAGGATGTTTCTGATTGACAACTTTTGTAGAAGCCTTGTTCATGACCCATTTTTGATTTTTCTCTAGATTTTTCTATATCTTGATCATGTGTACAAATGTTAAGAGTATGAGACTATTGTTCCTTGGTAATGATATCAAGAGTAGGAGACTCTTGTTTTGAATGACGATCATCTACATGTCCATTAGGAGTAAGAATCCCATGGGTAGATGGAGGAATATGTGCTATATGGATATGATCATTATTTGCGACATCTTGTATAGATAGGAGAGTTCCCATTAGATGATTGTAGTGTCTTGGAGATACAAATTCTTGATCTTGATTAATTTTGGAATTTATTTTGACATGATTTGGATTAAGTTCTTGACATGGGTTAGTTTCAAAGGATGGATTGCTTACAAATGGTTCTTGGATGTCGTCATTAGGCATAGAAAGTGACTCAATATTCTCTTGATGTTTGAGTGAATTTGGATCAAGTGTTGAGTTGAGGATTTCTTCAATATCTGTAACCATGAGGTTGAAGGATGTCAATATGTCTGGGAAAGGACCATTGCTAGACTTTGGTGAAAGATGTTGATCATGCTTTGCAATAAATTCTAGAGATATTTCCTCTAACTCATTAGATGATGTAGAGACATTTTCAACATGATGATTGGTCGATGGATCATGGATTATGTCAATAGGATCAAATAATTCTAACACTCCTTGAAAGAGATCATTGTTTGAAGGGTTTTGATCATGACTATAAAGTGACTCTTGATGTATGTTGATTTGATCATTGGATGAGGTGGAAACATCTTCAAGGTGCTCATTGATGGATAGATCTTGATCATTTTTTTCAACAATTGTGGTGGAGAGATTGTCAATGTTTTCAACCATAGGATCAAATGGTGTTAACATTTCTTGAATTGGATCATTGTTGGATATTGTTGGTGGATTTTGATCATGATTGAAAAGTGGCTCTTGATATATGTTGATTTAATCATTGGGTGAGGTAGAAACATCTTAAAGGTGCTCATTGATGGATAGATCTTGATCATTGTTTTCAACAATTGTGGTGGAGAGAATGTCACTACTATCACTAGTGGTTGAATCCTAATCATTGTCCTCAATAGTTATTATTTTTTGATCAATAAATTCTTGGATGATATCTTTGAGTTGAATAAAATTTGATGTTTTATGAATATTTTCTCTATGGTACCCACAATAAGATCCACCCCTATCCCAAGGGAAGTCTAGGAAAAAGTTGAAAGAACTTTCTTTTGGAAAAGTGATGAGTTTTGCATTAACTAGCTTTCTTAGCACTGATTCGATTGGCACTCCAAAATGAGTGCATTCACATTTGTGATCTTGTGAGATTTGTGCTTGTTGAGGTGATTCTTGTTGTGATTGATCTTGGAGATGTGCTGACTTATCTTCGAGATGGGGTGATTTGGTTTTTTGTTGATGTAGTTGATCTTGATATCAAACCTCTTAACATTGGAGATATTGTTCTTGATGTGGTTGTGGACACAACTCAATGCTCCGATGAAAAGGTTTAACCAATGGAGGAGTGTATTGATTTTGGGGTGGAGATTTCTCTTGGTGATATGAATCAATGAATTTTCTAAGTATAGCAATATGATCTCATAAAATTTGATCTTGATTTTGATCTTGACACCCTTGATATAGTTGATTTGGTTTTTGTTCAAGTAGATTTGGAATGTATACTTGTGGTGTTTGTATGCAATCATAGACAAATTGATTTTGGACAATGTTTTGATTTGGGATGATGTTTAGATTTGGCATTATAGGTTGAAATTGAACATTGTTGTGGTTGGGAATCACATTGCCTTGATTTAGGTAATTTTTATTTTGCATGGTGTTACCTTGACTTGGATCAATACATGGAGTTGTTAACATATTGTTCGTACTTTGAACAATATTTGTATGATTTGCAAACATATCTATCCCAAAGTTTACCAAGTGTGGATTTTAAATGTTCATGTTTGGTAAAGTTGTACTTGGTATATTCACATTTGGCATGTATGGATTTGGTGGGATAATGTTGTTTTGTTCAAGACTCATGTATTGATTGTTTGGTTGATAGATTTGTAGGTTTGGACTTTGATTTAAATCTAACATAGGGAAAGGTGCTCCAAAATTTAGATTGGGAATATTCACATTTGTTGTACCATTGAGGTTTGTAGGAGATAATAATCCCATGTATGGATTGTATAAAAGTGAGTTTTGATAATCAATTGGCATTTTAAGGCTTTGATAGTTTTGTTTATTTAGATTACTCGTGATGTATGAATCAAGTTGATATTCCATGTTCTTCTTGTGTTTTGACCTTGTTGACCTCTAAGTAATTTAGGACCAATGATGAGATGAAATGTGAAAGGGTGAGTGATATGGTTGTTTGAATTTTTAGGAACTTTGGATCAATGATAGACTTTAGGATTTTATTTCAATTATTTTGATTGAATAATGAACTTGTGAATCCCAAGATGTTGGATGCGACCTTAGGATGAACTCATTCAAAAGGGTGATATTTTAACTAAGTGTGTGAGGAAGGATTCATCCACACACACCTAACTAAACGAATGATTTTTATTTGGTTTAAGGATGTACCCAAGTCTAGATAATGATGTTTACAAAGCTCTAAAGTTGTTTGTGGGATGGAGATGATAAATTTTTGAAATGAATGAAGTGTTTGATTTGATCCTAAATGAACCTAAGGAGAACCTTGTTTACAAGACCATGATAATGAAGAACATGCTTTACCCTATGAGTAGTTCAAACCAAAAGACCAATGTTTTTCTTGGAAGATCATAAGACAAAAGATAACAAGCACATGTGTAGGGTTCAATTGATTTAATCTTGGTTAATGAATTTATTTTACCATATCCACACTTTCTTGCTTAGCTTTTCAAACTAAATGTATATGCTAAGGGCTTCTTTCATTCCACAAGGTCCATTATGTGAGAATCAAGAAGTCATAGCCATAGTTTCCTTATGTTGACTTTGGAGAAAACAAATTGAGAAATGGGCCCAAATACTTAGAAGCCTCTAAGCATAGAATCCCTAGGGACAAGCAGTAGTATATGGAGTCCTCAAAGATATTTGTTCTTCCAAAGGGTTTGAATTTTTGATGATTTTGTTGAATGCTTGTTTTCCAATGTCTTAGATCCAAGAAAAATGTTTTGATTCCAAAATAATGCACAACCCTAGGATAGAAAAGACAATATTTGTTGAATTCCCACTTGGATTTCTCTAGCTACACTTATTCAGAGCGGATGATTAGAAGCTTGACCATACTGGCTCCCCTCCACAACACTCACTTCTATGGGTCATCCAAGCTTTGAGTTCTCATGAATCTCCCATGACAAACTCTTCATCTCTACTAAGAACCGCAAGTATGTGGGATGACTTTAGAGGTTCGACCTCTTGTACCAACAAATAGTAGGGTTTTTGGATTTTACATAGATTGGTTCGTAATCAAGGTACTCGTTCAAATGGCCACACGAGAGGCAAGACCAACCCATACAAAGAGTATCACCTACTTGTCTGTAGGAGCATCTGTAATGTTGAGTTTCCTCAACATTCAAATTTATATACCGGTTGGGATTAGCTTGGCATTTAGCTCATTACCAGTTTGAGTCCTTCCCTTGGGGTGAGTACTTTTTCCCACCAAGGCAAGCTCTCTAAAGGTAAAAAATAGCGAAGAAGTACATTTTTAGTTTGACCACCTAACACACTTAGGAGGGAACACACACAATGCCTTTTCTTCACACTCACATGATCTGTTCAATTTTAAAACCAAACTTGAAGTGTGGAGACAACCTTTTAGACTACTTAATATCACTAAAATGCTTTTGATTCTCAAGATCACTGTGAAGCGCTAGAGAAGTGCATGTGCATTTGAATGGTATTAGTTTGTAAAGAATATTACAAAAAAAAAGTAAGCACAAGTTCATTTTAAATCCTCAAAGGCGATAATGAGTTCTTTTTAAAGCACCAAACTTGAGTGCAAAGTTGATTGTTCAATTTTAGTCCCAAATCAAAATTTTAGTAAGTTTCTAAGGTTTAATTTTAATCAACTTGACAAATCTTGAGTTGTAGGTTAATTTTATGCCCAAAATAATTCTAGTTGTTCCTAAAGCATGAAAGGAAAATATATGATAGGTTATTTTCCCATGAGTGTTTAAAAACACTATTACAATGAGTATCAAATTCTTTTTCTTTCACTTCCATGCCCCATGATCCTTTAAAACCTGCAATGCAAGCTCCAAATGTTAGATGAAATCAAGAAACAAGAAGATATGAGGGTTAGATAAATGATTAAGCATAGAAACCCTAAAACTTAGACCAAGTTTCATTGTGCTTTGACATTAGGTGAAAATTTGAAAATTTTAGCTCTATCAAAGTTAATAAACACCTACACCATTGCATAGCTTATGAAATTTTACCCCATTTCAAAAAAAATGTTTCAAAAAAGACCTCTGTATGACCAAGAAATGCCAATTTTAAGATTGACTATAAAAGCAAAAAAAACAATATCGTTGCCATTTGAACACAGAGGCAACATTGCTATATAGCAATGTTGAAACAATTGTGTCGTTGTTTGAGGATTTCAGTGTCACTCTACTAAATTCCCCATTGCTCTATGGAAAAATAGAGACCACATTTGTGTCGCTATTTCCTCCAATGTCGTTGTTTGTCTTTTCAGTGTCGCTGTAACCTGGAAAGACAGAAAACGAAAAAATGATGGAAATAGAGAAAAAAAAATGCGTTAATTTTGAGATTTTTTCCCTCCTTCAAGCACCAAAATGTAGAATGATTTTCCTAGACCTGCTCAAACATGAATAAAAAATCAAACATTAGTCCATAAAGAAGTGTAAACAAGCATTCCCCATGAAATTCATTCAAACACAATAACATGAAATCAAAGTAAAGTAATCAAACAAACTAATAATGAAATTCTATTCTAAATGTTCAAACTAGCATCCCATGGGGGAATTGGTGCTTCTTTGATGTGGAAAGAATCCCTTTCCCAATTCCTTGATAAGCTTTATGGTAGATTTATGATTATTCATGCAAAATTCCAATAACCTAGATATGGATGATGAATTCTATGCTAACTTGGATGAAAATTGTGGATAATGAACTTGCATAAAAATTTGGATGATTGTGGATGAACTTGTGTCCCTTAAATCAATAGAGAAGGCCTTTATTTATAATGAAGAAGGTTTGAAGAGTGAAGAATGGGAAGAATGTGGGATTAAAATTTGAACCAATGGCATTGTGTCACTTGTCAACATGCTAATGAAGGAGAGTGGAGCACATTTTGAAGAATGTGCATGTTTAATGCATGTAGGTGAAATTTGAATTTGAAGAGGTGACTTGTGCAAGAGAGGATATAAGAGGAAGTAATGCCAAGGTATCTCATGTAAGAGCCTTTAATGCCAACTTGGAGGACGGAAGACCTTTGGGAGGGAGAATTCAAATAAGTGGAATATTCCAAGAATATGCCATATTTGAATAAAAATAGGGTAATTTTAAATCAAATAAATTGATTTACATGTTCAACTTGACCAAGGTTAACTTACCCAAGGGTAGAGTCAAAAGTTAGAGGAATGGGGGATTAGTGTTAGGAGCTAATTAATCTGGGATTAATTAACTTGATGAACTTAGTTGATTGTGACATTTAATTTAAATGCTTGAATTTATTTAAATCAAATGAGAGGATATTGGAATATTAGTAATTTAATTAAATGAATTTGATTTATTCAATTTAATGAAGAACATTAGGATTTAATTAAATGAAGTTGATTTATTTAATTAAAGGAAGAACATTAGGATTTAATTAAATAAAGTTGATTTATTTATTCAAAGGAAGAACATTAGGATTTAATTAAATAAAGGTGATTTATTTAATTAAAGGAAGAATATGATGAAATAATCTGATAAAGTGTATTATCTGATTTTAGGAGGAATTAAATTAATTAAATAAAGATTATTCAATTAATTGGTTAGTGTGGAAATGATTAAGAATCGGTGCTAGTTAATCCAAATCAAGTGCATGATATTGATCAAGATATTTTGAGTGTCTACAGGATCTAGTTTAGAGGTAGACCAAAAAGTGGACAAGGGAACAATAGGTTAGTTGGGCAAGAACTTGCATGCATATAAATTGATATAAGATAAATTGCTCATTATATTGATGTCTTTCATGGATATAATTATCTCATCAAGCATAAGTAACATCTTTTTTATATTAAAAGTCCTTAGTCATTCACATTTCTTATACTTATAGGCACATATTTCCACATCATAACATCCATTTGTACATTTATTATTATTATTACTTTATAAAGAGGTAAATGCTTTTGAATTGGATCTATGAACCAATGAGGTCACAAATCAGAGACCTCATCCCCAATTTATACATTCAACAATAACACCTTAGTAGGGTTCAAGCCTTGATGGTAAGAAAAACACCATTGTAGATGCGGAAAATATACAGATTGATCTCATGCACCTGATCTTGATTTTACTAACACCACTTCATCCTGAATCATCTCCTTTGTTGTTCATTTAATTAAATTCATCACATTTCATGTCTTAATTAAATAAATCATTTTTATCTAATTAAGTCATCATCTCCTATTAATTAAATAAAAAATTTTATTTAATTAGCTTCTATAGTCTCTCTTTAATTAAATAATTCATTTTATTTAATTAAATCTCTAAAGTCATTCTATTAAATTAAATAAATCAATCTTTATTTGATTTAATCTAACATCATCCCCTTTTAATTAAATAAATAAAAATCTTTATTTAATTAAGTCTAAATCATTTTCCTCTCATTTTGATTTAAATTAATCCAAGAGTCTAACTCAAAATGGTCAAATCAGCTAATCTCCTTTTAAATTAATCAAATCATGGTTAATCCTAATCTTAATCACCTAAATCCTCTAGATTTTGCAACTTGCTCATGAAAATCATTTTAATTGATTTATTAAATCTTCAATTACTTTCAAAAAAGGAATCCAAAAGGGAATATTCTCCAAGTTTGAAAAATCCCTCCAAAAGGGTTTGTACATCCAACAAGGCATTTAAGTTTCTTACATGTCCTTTTCCTTGAGACAAGTGGCATTAACTTCATTTTCTTCTCCCTCCAACTTGTCATTTCATCCATTTTGAAATACCACCTAATTGCATTTAATTACACAATGACCAAAATGTGCTCCACCTTTGTCCACTCACATGTTGACAAGTGGATTTATGCTATTGGTTGGTCTTTTGTCCCACATTCTTCCATTTTGTCTCATCCTCCATCTATCTCATCTATAAATAAGAGGCTCTCATTTGGATTTTGAATCCACAAGTTCACCCACAAGTTTATGCATTTGATCCACAACTTCATGCAAAGAAATTATCTTGAGATTTTGAATTTGTTCATCCATTGTTCATCCATTTTCACATTTTCATAGCTAGGTTATGTGGGAATTTCACTAAGGAAGCATCAAATATTCATCAAATCATCATTCAAGCTTACAAGGGATTGGGAAAGGGCCATTTTCCACATCAAAATGGAACCAATTCCCCCATGGGATTGAGAGTTTGTTTGCATTAGATAGGATTTAATAGCTTTCTTTATTATGTTCTTCACTTATTTCTTGTTTATTTGCATTTCAAATGAATTCCATGGGGAATGTTGATTTAACTTGCATAATGGACTAATTGTGTGATTGTTCTTTGTGTTTGTGTAGGTCTAACATCACCATTCACATTTTGCAACTAGAAGGATGGTAGACATGAAGAATTTAACACTTTTTTTTCAAAATTATGTGGTTTTTTGAAGTTTTTGTGTCTACAGGAAAAGTATGTCACTGACAAAGAAATTGTACTGCTATTGGCCTAGTGGCACCATATAGCGCTGCTATCAAACTCCAAACTGCAATGATGGATTCTTCCCACCCAAAAATTTGAATTTCAAACTGTGATGCTTGGCCACTTTTCTTTCACTGAACATCCAAACTCCAAACAGTGCCGCTTGGTTGAAATAGCGCCACAATCGCACTCACTGTATTTTATGTAGACCACCACTGTCAGTCTCAATGGCGCTATATAGCGTCACTTACTTCTTCAAACTACACTGCCTCTTTAGATTATGCCACTAGATTTGGGTAAGAGGAATTTTTCAATTTAATTTTAACATGTGCCTTTTCATTTTGGTTGCTTTTGACTACTAACTAGTTTTTTACCCTTGTTTCTGTAGTTTTAACTAGTTTTTGTAGGTTGGCTTGATCAAAAGTGAAGGTAGGAAATGAAGACAAAGCTTTCTTTATGACATCATCATTTCATTGTATCAAGTGTTTTTAAACACTTAGGGGAGAAATTATAATCCCTCTTCTAAGGATTTGCTATCTTTCATGCTTTTAGGACTCAATGAATTTCATTTGGGCTTTAAAAAGAACAACACAAAGGGATTAAAAAGATCCTTAAGAAACTTACTATATTTTTTTTTGGGACTTAATAATTGAACAAGCAAATCTCACATTTCCTTTGGTGCTTAAAAAGAATCCAATTCTTGCTTTGAAGGATTAAAATGAACATGTTATTTTATGTTTTGTAATCTCTTATCCAAAGTAATATCATCTAAAAAGATGTATGTGCTTCTCTCGCGCCTCACAACAATCTTAAGAATAAAAATGATTTTTGTTATATTAAGTTGTATAAGTGATTTCCTCCACACTTCAATTTGGATTCTAAAATTGAACAAAATATTGTGAGTGTAAGTGGAGTATATCACGTGTGTTCTCTCTTTGTTTCTCAACAAAGATTGATCGAACTAAAAATGTGCTTGCTCACTTTTGTTTATCTTTAGAGGGAATTCCTTGTGGGAAAAAGTAATCACCCAAGGGAACGACCCAACCGGGAACACGCTAAAGCCAAGTGACTTCCAACTAGTATATAAGTGTGGGTACTTGAGGAAATTTCAAGTATCACGAGGATTGTTCTGACAAGAAGGGAAGCAATGGTCTCTTTCCATATGGATGATCCCCCACAAATGGAATTCCTATACTAGAACCCTTTGTTTAAAAGACCAAAATCCTTAATCTATTTGTTGGTGCAAGAGCGGTCGTTCTGAAGCTTCCCCACATTTTTACGGCTTTTAGTGGAGATGAGAAGTATTCCATGGGAGTTTCATGGGTATTGAATCTTGGCTAATCTGAGAATTGTGTGTCGTGGATGGGAGCCAGTGTAGTCAAGCATCTAATCATCCGCTAAAAGTAGGCATAGCTGGATTTATCCAAGTGGGGATTCAACAAATATTGTGTCAATATCCATAGGGTTGTGCATGTTTTTGGAATCAAAACACTTTTCTTAGATCTTAAACATTGGAAAACAAACATTTAAACATGATCATCAAATTTCAAACCCTTTAGGAAGCAAATACCATTGAAAAAATTCAAAAGTTACTACTTGTCCTAGGGATTCTATCCTTAGAGGCTTCTAAGCATTTGAATTTACATCTCAATTTTCTCTCACTAAAGTCAACAATAGGAATTTTTTTGCTTAATTTCCTTGATTTCCACATAATGGACTTTGTGGGAGGAGAAGAAATTGGTACACTAAACATATAGTTTGAAAACCTAATCAAGAATTGTTTGTGGTAAAAAGGACTCATTAAGAAAAGATAAGAAACAATTGGACCCCACATATGTGCTCTTGTAAATGATTTCCCAAAAGATCAAAATCCGAGAACCAAAATCCAAAGGTCTTAGTCAAAAGGCTTGCATGAAATGGTTGTCTATGTTCTACGAATTCAGAGAAAGATTAACCCTCAACTTTTACAAATGTGCATCAAGGAACAATCCAAATTTTTATTCATTTTACTATTGTCAAAATCCAAGTCTCTTTCAAAGGTTTGAGTATCTCATGTAGGAAGTATTAGCATGTTCGTCAACACCTTGGTCTAGTAAACAAAGTCTCTCTAAGTCTCTTAGGATAAAAATCAAAACTTTCATCCATCCTTCAAACATCAAAATCAAATTCCACCTCACAAACAACTCTTGGAAATCTTGAAAAAATATTTCATGCTAAACTTTGGGAAAATCCTCTTGAAATTGGAAAAATCAAAACAAATCCAAATCATCTTGTTTGGCTAGGTGTGTGTAGATGAATCTTTCTTTATACACTTGGTCAAATTATCATCTTGTGGACAAGTTTACTCTAGGACAACACCCAACCTCTTAGATTTTATGAGTTCATTATCCAAACCAAATCAAATCAAAATCAAAATCAAATCAAATCAATCCAAAATCAAAATCAAAATAAAAATCCAAAATCAAATCAAACATCAAAACCAAAGTCCTAAATTTTAGCATCCTCTTCAAGGTTTCCTAAAAGTTCCAATCATTCACCAATCATCCATCTCTCATTATCTCATCACCATCTTTGATCCTCAATATCTTAGACTTTATTTTTTTGTACCTAAAGTTTAGATCAATCAAAGGAACTAAAGGTTCAACTACCATTCCTGAAAATTGATCCTCATTTTATGGTCCAAACTCGATCTCAACACAAGAAGAATATGGAAATGAACAAAGAAACATCCACTTCGAGTGACTTGAGTCAAACCACTCCTAAAATGAATCTCATTGGGTCTAGCAATCCCACTCTCAATCTTCCTCCACTTCCACAAGATCATCAAGAAGGTGGCCAAGTGGAGGATGTCACAAATAATGTTTTAGGGATGAATCAAGATGAGATTATTGAAATGGTCCAAAATTCTGAAAACCACAAGATTGCCAATGTCATGATGAAACTCAATCCCTCACAATACATGCTAGAATTGGCTAAAGAAGGGACTAAACTCCCTTCTGACTATGATGTAAGCACTCTTGTGGAGAAGCCTCTTGGGATCATGCCCCAAATTTCATCCACACCTCCATTTCAAAGCATCACTCAAACCATCCCCAAAATCACATCATCCATTGTTCTAACTCAACCTATTGTCAATAAGGGGAGCTCATTGCTTCATGCACTACAAACACACCCCCTTGTGAACAACCAAGATTTGGATGTGAACACTATCTTCGGTCAATCTTTCCCCTTGAATCTACTACACCCATATGTTTCGCTCACCTTTCATGACCCCAATGACCCATCATCTTTTCACGCAACATTGGCATATCCTCTTAACATACAAGCCTCTCCCTATGATTTTGCAAGGAGAAGGTGGGCTATTTGGACAAGGGGGCATCTTTGATCCCTCACCATCATCATTCCCTCAAGGGAATACACCTCCTATCTTTCTGCCACTTACACGTTTTCCATGCATTAACATCCACACCACTCCTTAGTTTAGGGCTACCCCCTTTACCACCCCTCAATCAACAAAATACAAACAACCCCCCAATCATAAATCAAAAAATCATACTAAATCCTCCAATCTTGCCATCAGTATCACAACAATAGGTGGCAACCATCCAGGCAATGCAACCAATCACCACACCATCCATAAACGCGATCTCCCAAGGACCAAGCATATCAATTGCACCATCTACCACACAAATCCCCACCATCAATACAACGATACCTCTCATCACAACAATGAGCACTATTCTGAATCTACCACCACCACTTCCACTAAGGCCAAATGTGGCCAATCAATATAGCATCATGTTCCAAGCAACACAACAGGCCTATCAAAAGGCATATCAGTAATTTCAAGCACAACAAGACCAAAACACGCAAGTTACACAACAAGATGCTTAACAAGCACAAGCAGCTCAAGCTGCACAACAAGCGAACAAGCACAACAAGCCACTCAAACCCAAGCCTTACTACAACAACATCAAGCTGCCCAAGCTTCCCAAGCTATGCAAGAAGCTAAAGCCACACAAGCTGCATAGGCTACACAAGCTTCCCAACAAGCAAAAGCTCAATCACAAGCTCAAGCTTAGACACAATCCCAACACCAAGCTCAACAAGCACAAGCAAAAGCTCAATACTAGGAACAACTGCAAGTAGCCCAACAACAAGCATATCAGCAAGCCCTGCAAGAGTACCAAGCATAGAAATAAGCAGCATTATTGGCCCAAAAACAAGCATTGTTGGCACAACAACAACAATACCAACAAAAAGCATTGTTTGTGCAACAACAACAAGACCAACAACAATCGTTGTTGGAATAGAAAAAAATGTAGGCATATCAGTAAAGCTTGCAACAAACTCCCACCAACATACACAACACTCCACCCATCACTTGAACAAATCTGCCACTTCAAAACACATTCACTCCAACTCTCGATCTACAAGATGACATGACAACACAAATCAAATTTCTCTCACAACAAGTGCTTGATCTCCAATTAGGGAAAACAACAAAGAAACCAAGCAACTTGAGTCCCTATCCATTCAACAGGAGCCTTGCAATGGTACCATTTTGAAAGGGGTTTGAAATCCCAAAGTTCAACAAATATTGTGGGACGGGAAACCCTGAAGATCACATGAGGGAATTCCAAGTACATTGCATGGAGGTCGCATATGATGATACTTATTTGATGTGGATATTCCCTCAAAGTTTGGCCGGTCTTGCCATGGAGTGGTTCTCTCACCTTCCTCCTGGCATCAAAAAGTTCTAGGAGATTGTAGATGCATTCATAAAAAACTACATATTCAATATCGGTATGGATGTCAGTCTAGAGGAAGTATCTACTCTTAAGTAAGCTAAGGGGGAATAATTCGCTTCCTTCTTGCAAAGATGGTGATCCAAGGCCAATAGGAGCAAATGGGCTATGCCAGAAGAACAAGTTTGCACCACCATTTCCAATTTAGAAAAAACTTTGGCATTCCATCTTAAAATACAATGTATCACCACGTACGACCATTTTATCCCCAAGGCGCTCAACATCAAATGATTCCTTATTGCACAAGGTGGGACACCCACATATCTAGAACATCAATATGACTGCCCATCCACCAGGTATAATGAAAAACCTCGCACATGGGTGAAAAAAAAAAATGTCATCAATCATGGTGTGGTGGATGCCAAGGTCATAATCAGTGCTCCAAAACAAAACACACAAACATACCAGGAACTACAAAACAACAATCAAAACAACACCCAAGCTAACATGGTATTGCAACAACCACCCAATGGTCAAGTCAACAACCTAAATAATCAAGGGGGACCACCTTCATGGAACAAATATCTCCCCAAGAGGAAGTACACAGCCCTTGGGGAATCAATTGAATCAGTCATGAAGAAACTAGTAAACAAAAATATCATCAAGATTCCCACTTATGAGAACTATCAAGATCCCCAAGTGAAACCACCATGGTACAATGAAAACCACCTTTGTGATTTTCAAAAAATCAAGGGGCATACCATGGCTAGTTGCATGAGGTTGAAAAATCTAATCCAAGACCTCATCGATGACAAGACCATAAATGTGAAACAACCCATGAGAAATCAAGACCTTAACATTTACACAAATCTAATGCCATATCATAATAAAGGGAATAACCACGAGAAACAAAAGTATGCTAGAGTGAACCATGTGTATGATCATGTTGTCGCATCCCTTGATGAATGGGTCATTGTTGTTAACATCAAGGGAGAAAAAGTTGGTTGTGGAGTCACCACAAGTGGCTGAAAAGTTACCATTGTGGGACCATCCTAGCCACCTAGGGTATCCACCTCAAATCCGAGATTCATTCCCAATGGCTACAATTTCATGGACTAGTTAAAAAGAACCCCTGCTCAGATCTCCATCATGGAGTTGTTGAAGATATCATCCGCACATAGAAAAATCCTAGAGGAAGCATTGGCTTCATCCACCATCTTCGTGGATCTTGATGCTAACTAGTTCCAAGCTATGGTCAAACACATCACCACCCCATATCTCCTAACATTCTCTAATTAGGATTGTCCCTTCCAACCATCTCATAATTGTACACTCCACCTGAAAGTCCTGGTTCATAAAAAAAAAGTCAAAAGGGTCTTGGTGGATGGGGGTGCAAGCCTAAATATTTGTTCCCTCAAACTAACAAAGAATTTGTGACTCTCAAAGGATTTCATTGAAAAAGGTAAGTGCATCACAAGTAGAGCTTATGATGATCAAGAAAGAGTGTCTCAAGGCACTATCCAACTCCCTGTTCAAGTAGGGCCAACTATTATGGAAACCACCTGCCAGGTCCTTGACCTTGATTTACCCTATAACATCCTTTTGGGGCGTCCATGGATCCATTGGATGCAAGTAGTCACATAAACCTTTCATCAATGCATCAAACTCCCATATCAAAACCAAGAGGTCACAATCTACGATGATCCTAAGCCCTTTACCTATTGCAAAAATTTGGAAGAAAAATACTATATAATCCCCCAAGTTCCAAAGAATGAAATAGGCCCTACAACTCCATATGTAGACCCAACTACATTAGCTTCCACTTCTGAGACAAAGACACCTACCATTCCTGATATCTCTGATATCAAAATTATTATCCAAGACAATGGGTGTGGGAATTACAAAATGAAGAAAAATGATTTCATGGTAGGGGAGTTACCTCAATCTCCTAGGTCCCATGAGCAACCTCAACCAACTAAAACATCATCCCAAGCCTTCAGAGCAAACCTTACTAGATTCAGAATTTTGGGAGATCTAAATCAGGAAGTGGTAGATGAAAGGGATATATCAAGCCTACTATATCAAGATGAAAGGCTCGCACCTGATCTTCCCATGGATGAAAGTATCAAAGGATTACAAATGATACTTGGTTTGGGCTATAATAGAAATAATAAACTTGGGTAGAATGACAATGGTCTTTAAGTACCTCTCATTCCTAAGATGCATAAGAGAAAACTCAGCCTTGGATGTACCACTCCGATAGTAACCATACTTGGTAGAGGTGCCTCAATTAAGGTCAAAACTCCCTCTTAACTATCAACATCTGCCCTTCAAATACTTGTATCCACTGATCAAGTCATAGTTGTGTGTAGTGATCAGGATCCTATAACTTATTTTCCCACGCTTTTCAAGGATTCCTCCCTTCCCATGATTAACACCCTGTCTTTTGAGCTAGATCATCAAACCCATGAAATAAACTTAGTCTATCCCCAACTCATCGATTACAACCAATGAGGACCACCAATTTTGGATACATTCAAAAATGATGAGGCGCTCTTGGAATTCATGGGATTGTAGGATACAATACCATATGGAGATCACAAGGTCAGGTTCGAAATCATACTAGACACACATGCCTATTATGGGGAAACAATTGAATCCTTTAGTCACAAAAGTTAAAATCTGAGAATAATCTCTAGGTCTTTGAGTGAAAACTATTGGAATTGTGTGCCTCAATCTCACAGGCTAAAACCTCTGAAAGAGAAAAGTCAGTGTGACATTCTTATTGTCTGGCCAACTAGCAGTTGTGGAACCTTGTGAAATGTTCAGGTCACCGAGACCTTGTTGATGTCTTGCCGATTGGAGCTATCACTATGACTTGTAGTGTTCAGTGTAACCCTCTGCCGAGTGGGTTGGTCTGGCTGATAGGTTGTTCATAGTAGTTGTCGGGGAGACTTGTGGCAATAGAACTCTTCGGGGAGAGATTTGAACCCTCGGTATGACTCATACCAATATGAGATGTCTCACCGACAGTTATTCACTAGGAGTCATTGGAGCAACATGTGACTTCGGTGAGAACTCTTGGCGACAGATGGTATGTCTTGCCGACAGTGTTACACTTGGAGTCATCAGAGTAACATGGAAGCCTCGGTAAGAACTCTTATCTAATGGTTTGTTCTCTCACCAATGGGTATGAACATCGATGTGACCTCTTGGTGAAAGCGGTAAGTCTTACCGACGATAGGACATTTCATAGTGACTTGAAGGGATCGGTATGATCTCTTGGTGAATAGCGACAGTCTCGCTGATGGGAATGCTAATGTCTAAGTGACTTTTGAACTTCACTATAACCTCTCACTGAATAATGATGGTCTTGCCGAATAGCACTACATGTGGTGGTCATCGGTATGACGTCTCAGTGATATGGTTATGTTTTTCCAACAGCTTGTGAACTTGGTGTAACCTCTTGCTGAAGGTAATGACTCTTGGCGATATCGACAGTTGGGTATTGTGGCATCGGGGAGACATGGTTAGTGTCTCATTGACATGCGACATAGGTTGAACGTTGTTGACTGATTGGAAGACTGTCCTACGTGGTGTGTCTTTGACCAATTAGAGAAGTTGAATGGGAACCGTTGGAAGTTAGTCTGTTGTGGCCATTCTATGAAGAAGTTCAATAGACCAGGGTCGACATGGATATACTCTGAGATCGATGATGATGTTTGGTTCGATCAACAGTTGGATGATCAATGGGGTGAATAGTTTGATGTATGATCAGTGTGAATTAAATTCTGAGAGTATTATAACTTGAATCTTCTGTACAAGGTTGATCAAGGATTATGTTGTTATAAATTGACATCAGAGAGTGAAGCCCGTACTCTATATGTAATTTCAATACTGTAATACAAAGGGGTTTTTCTTGGTGTGGTGGGTTTTTCTCCCATAAGGGTTTTCCCACGTAAATTTGGTGTTCATCTGTGTATGTTAATTTCTCTATTTCTATTATTGCTCTCAAGTGCATCTTAATTGGACTATAATTGAAAAATTTAAAAGCACCTCTACATTCTTCCCTGAGGTTTTGACGTTAGGAGAGTTGTTCTGCACCTTAGCTTTCCTTACAAAAACCACACTATGGCACTCTCTGACCCAAAAATAGTTAAAATAAAGGACATATCCAATGGTGAAAACCTCTCTAAGGTGCCAGAGGATGAAGGATTCAATATCTCTCTTAGTGCAATTCATCAGGAGAAGTCAATAGTCTTAGCAGAAAAGTGCAATCTAGTTAACTTGGGAATAGAGGAATTGCCACACAACATTTTATGCAGAGTCACTTCTCACAGAAGAATAGGAACTTCTAGCTATGTTCCTAAAATAAATAAAGATAAACTTTGCATGGACCTACATCGACATTCCTGGGCTTGATCCAGAGGTTTTTGTTCACCACCTAGTTATGTATCCTAAAGCAAGGCCTATAAGACAAAAGCTAAGGAAGATGCACCCCCAAATACCATTATTTGTCAAAATGAAATTATAGAAGCTCCTAGATGTAGGATTCATATGGCCAATTGATTATCTAGAGTGGGTTTCCAATCTTGTACCTATTTCAAAGTCCACTGGGGGCATCCACAGTCACACAAATTTTAGAGATTTCAACAAAGTGTGTCCAAAGGATGACTTCCCTCTTTCAAACATTGATATGATTGTGGACATGACAACACGACATGAGATTCTATCGCTAATGGATGGATTCTCAAGCTACAACTAGATCATGATAGCAAAGGAAGATAAGCACTTGATGACTTTCACTTGTCCTTGGGGGACGTATTACTGGAATATGATGCCATTCAGGTTGAAGAATGAAGGAGAAAACTATTAGAGGGCCATGACACTAATCTTTCATGATATGATCCATAAAACTATGGAATATTATGTAGATGCTATATTGGATAAATCAAAGAAATAACGGGATCACATACCACTCTAAGCTCCATCTTTGATAGGCTAGAAAAGTGAAAAGTCTGACTAAATCCAAAGAAATTTGTCTTTGTAGTACAATTAGGTAAGCTCCTAGGGTACATTGTATCCATAAGAGGAATCGAGGTAGACCCTAGCAAATTCAAAGCAATCCTTGAGATGGAGGCATCAAAAACATTGAAATAGCTAAGAGGATTACAAGGAAGACTCCAATCCATCCACCGATTCATAGCACAACTAGCAGACAAGTCAATCCCATATTCCCATCTACTCCACAGGTGGTAGCATACAAGTGGGACGAAAAGTGTGATCATGCCTTCAACAAGATCAAGGAGTATTTACTCACGTTGTCTATCCTCATGCCACCAATTCCAGGAAAACCCTTGATCTTATACATATCAACAACAACGACAACTCTCGACACTCTCTTAGCATAGCATGATGAGAATGGAAAAGAGAGAGCTATCTATTATATCAGCAGAACTATGGTAGGCCATGAATTGAACTATACATCCATTGAGAAATCTTGTCTAACAGTCATATTTGCAGCACAAAAATTTAGACACAACATGCTAGCCCATCAAATAAAGCTCATTGCAAAGATAGACCCCCTTAAGAACTTTCTTTCTAAAGCAACTCTCACAGGGCGAATAGCTAAGTGGGTTATGATTTCACTAACTCATTTGACTACAAAATCCAATGAAATTGTCTGACTAAATATGTATAATTTGATGTATCGTCGGGTGCTCATAAAATTTGATGTGTAATTTTCAATTTTTTGAAAGTTTATCCCCGACATTCATCAAAATTTTGACGAACCTTAGGTTCGTCGAAATGTTCGCTGGCATTTTCATCGAATTTTTGACAAACATGGAAAATAGAAAAAAATAAAATTGTGGCCAACATAAAGAAAAGTGTGTTCATGCCTGATTTATTGTGACAGTTTTTTTCTCTACTTGAGACAGTTTGTGGAGAACCAAGGACGATTTTCTTGGGAAAAATCAGAAAAAATTCAAGACGATATCGCCAGGTTGAGGGTAGTCATTGTCTTTTTACAAAATTCAATTGTGAAGTCAGATTTGTAGTTCCAGGTTTGAAAATCATATTTTAAAGCAACATCTCATCAAATTTCATTTTTAGAGGTTTAGGGTTTTGAGAATTTCATGTCCAGATTTTGTTGTGTGGAATCACCATAAGATCACAACCAAGGAACAAATTCTTGTGATTGTAATTATGTGATCCATAACTCTATTGGTTATGTGGCACAGTTGTGATATAACAAATACAGGATGATGCATTCATGTGTGACCCAAGTTTAATGTGGCTATGTTGTGATATAAATGGAGGCACTCATATAATGTAGTTAATTCAGGTTGTATAATGTAGGTGTCAATCATCATTGGGTGCATTCAGGTTGTCTCAAGTTTAACAGGTTAGGATGTAATTATAGCATGATCGAAGAGTGATTACCTCTTGCTGCAATAAAGAGCCTATAACTCTGGTTGATATGTAGAGTGGTTGTGTTATATCAATTATGTAGTGCATTCAAGCACAACCCATGTTTAATGGGCTATTCTAGAGAGTGATCAAGATTTTCTAAACCTTATGAATGTTACTTGACATATATTTGCATAATCTCAAATTCCTTCAGAGGCTTTTGAAGTATCAATGTATCCTATATAGGGTTTAAAATGATTTCTTTTAATTAAAAAAATAAATAAATGATGTATTTCCCTATAATTAAATAATGTGGAGATCTCCTAAATCTACCCCAACACACTATCCTCTTTGGCACTATATTCATTACTCTAGCTACTAGGGTTTTGCATGTGACATCTTTAATATTTTCATGACCGTGGCTTTTAAATAGATCTCAGTCTTTTCTTTAATCATTTTCATGATAACCCTTGAGTTCCATAATCCACCTTCAATCTCTTCTAAGAATGGTGTGTCTTAAGCTAGACTGTATAGTATGCATATAAAGCAAGTCCTTCATACTTGCCATTGTTCCAAACCACCACTCACTGCCTTGCTTAAAATGTTGCCTCCATAAGCACAATAGCATGTTTTAAAATCATGGTTACCAGTGATTGACCATTAAGGTCACCACTTTCATCATGAAGATACAATGAGATTTTTGTCTTCAAACTCAAGGCATTATGCAAGATAACATTGTGAATTGTTTGTTGTGTACGATTCGATTTTCTTGCACATTTACTACTTTTCTAACTTCCTTTAAGACTGGGTATTGCACCCTCAACTACAATCTCAAACAGCTCACTCACTATCACTTGAAGATTCCTTTCATGAGCATCCTTCTATAAAATCAAACTATGCCCTATAGACTACCTACTTACTACAGGGGACTCATTGTTTCATGGTATTGTAGTTCTTAAGATCCTTCAACCTTATTGACACTACTTCATAGTACACAAGGTATTATTCATTATTCTCCCATCTTTGATGAGTCTCAAAACATTTCTCAAACATGCAATCCACTACCTCCATTATACAATGGCTAAGAAGAAACATTGAACCTGTGATTACCACTATTACTTCATTTGAATAGTCATTCCCTGATTGCATTTCCTTGTCTAACACTACCAAAAGCATTTGAAAAACCCTTAAGGTCAGCAAGGGGGTAAGGAAACTCACTGTTAAAATCTCCACTTTACTATGCAAGGTTTGAGCTTTATTATCTTGTCACTACTCAGCCTCTTTTTGACTGTCACATCTCAAGTGACTGTCATTCTTCTTACCGTAGATTGCATTTACAAATGTCACTAAGCTACATAGTGTGCTTGTTATTGGCTACAATCTTTAGATTGCAAGATTTTGTTATTAGCTACAATGTCTCAATCTTTTTGGTATTGTAACCTCACTAATCCACTAGAGTTATTTTTTATGTTTCTACGGAGGCCTAGGGTTTGTAGCCTAATCATGCTCTTACCAATGCTTCTAGTGTTTTTTATTAAGGCTCTCTCAATGTTGAGGGCCCTAGGAATAAGCTCGTTATAAGAAGTGACACATTGCATATTTAACTGAAAGGATAAATCCATATTGACATTACAATGATGATTCACGACTTGTTACTCTTTAGAATGGGTCCTTGCTCTTACTATTTCCTTCACATCCATCATTAATAGGAAGTTTGATCCAGTTCAATAATGCGATTTTAGGAGTCTTAGCAGTTGGAAATCATAGTAAATCAGAATTTAATAAGTTTTGAAATTAGCATTTTAAAAGTATTTTTTTGGGGTCAAGTAACTTCTGGTTATCTTTCTCTTTTGTAGGGGTGGTTGCATGCCAAATTTTTTTTGTAATAAAATATCAGAATTATTAGATTATATTTTTGTCTATCAAGCAAAAATTATTGGGTGTGAGTTTTGATATTTTTGAAGATCTAAATAGTCAGATTGGTGAGAAAAAATCATCAGGATAATGTGGTCTAGAACAAATGAAGAGACACTTAATAGATTGTGGGCTAGATTGAAAGGGTGATGTGAAATGTTATTGTTCTTGAAATAATTGCAAGGGCTTAAAAATGAGATGAATTTTAATCACAGCAGTTGAGAAACATTGTAGGCAGCATGGTCACATTGAAGGGGGGCACGGTTATCTTCCATTAGTAAGTTGTTCATTATATATGTTTATATTGATTAAATTTGTAAATTTTTATATGTTTTAACATTTTGCTCCATATATAATCCATGATGTAGTCATGGTTGTTATTATTCAATCATTACCCATAAAGGTGGGGCCTATAGGCGGATGATGGATTATCCATTTCAGGAAGATGGTTTTGTGGACAAGTATGGGCTTTAAATATGAAGATGAAGTTAATGATCTATGGAAGAGAATATGATCGTGTTCTGATTCGTCGTCAGATGCGAATACGGTAGATCCGCACATTTAGTTGGAAGAGCTGGTTATGATGATCAAAGTGACTTTGATGATGTTCAAGTTAGATGTGTGAAGGCATACAATCCCCTTATGAGCTACCAAACAACTCTTCTCTCTACTGTATTATTGTTGTTGAACTTGAAGGTTATGAATGGTTTATCAAACATAGCAATCTCACAAATGTTAAGGTATGTCATATATGTCATCTTTTTTTGTCTATTTTAATTGTTGTTAGTTCATCACTAGTAAATAAAGGATGAAATATAACACCATTAATATTTTTTATATGAACAAATTATTTTTTGTTGTAGATTGATTGGTAATTTTTTTTACCACCATCAAATATTTTACCTCGCTCATACCGAGATTTATGTGCCATTATGAAAGATATCGGAATGGAGTATCAAACAAAAGATGCATGTCCCAATGATCATATTATATATCATAAACAATAGGAATTTGCAACAGAATGCTCAGAATGTCATATCAATAGATATTGAACATATCAACTAACAAAAACGGTGACTCACAAGGTTCTTCGTTATATTCCCATTATTCCACGTATGTAATGATTATTTAGGTGCAAAAGTTTAGCACAATTTATGGATTACCATGGACGAAATAGAAGTGGAGATGACATTCTTCAAATGCCTGTGGATGGTTCTGCATTTAGGGACATGGAGGAAACATGGTCACACTTTAAAGAAGAACCTTGTAATCTCAGGCTTTCATTGGGAGCGGACGGTGTCAATCCATTTGGAGAGCTAAGATCTATTTACTTAATGTGGCCTATTTTTGTTATCAACAATAACATTCCTCTATGGATGTCAATAAAGAGAGAGCACATAATGTTGTCAATGATTGTTCCAGGTATTTGTTTACATCAATTTTCTTTAACGTAGTAGCATCTCATTTGTCTTATTTGTTGCATAATGACATTTTTTTTTCATTCAATAGTCATGTACATTAATTTATATATATTGCAGTAAAATGGTTATAATAATTTTTGTAATGTTTATCATTTCATTCAACTAGGTAAGTACCAGTTAAAGATAAGATATTTATATTAGTCCCTCTTATCATGAGTTACTAAAGTTGTGGAATGGTGTCACTATGTATGACATCTCTAGACCAATAGGACAAAGACAATTTCAATTCCATGCAATGTTTGTATGGACAATTCATGATGCCCCAGGGCTAACACATTTTGTGGTATGTTATAATGTTTATTTTAACAATATAGTGGTTGATGAAGTAGTATCATGTTTTTAAAATAATCTATTCGTGTATGTAAAAAATTGACTATTTAATCAATTATATATGATCTTCTTGGTCTTCTAACAAAGGAAAATTTGCATGTCCCAATTTGTGTCCAAGATGAAATCTCATTGTTCAACAAGTTTATGAAAGCAGGTGTTTGATGAGTATAGGCACTTCCTCCATAGAAATCATAAGTATCGAACTACTGAAAAACATCTTTTCAATGGGAAAGAGGAGACCATCAAAACCACGAAGAATGTCACCTCACCTATGGAAGTTGGAATATAATAGAATTAATCGTCAAGGTTATACATCAGATCAAATTGTTTATCAATGAATGTAGTATGCTGAATTTATATTTTTATATTGTGTTGTGTTTACTTATGTTGTAATTGAAAATGATTGTCATTGTTAATTTGTTTAACTTATATGCTTCATGAAGGCCGTCAAGGCATTAATGGCTGACTTCTACAGGGACTGAAAATTTATCCCAAACAATTTAGTAGGTTGCCCTACTATGAGTAGCTACAAATTGTGCATTTGTTTGATACAATGCACATCGGAAAAAATATAACAGAAATGTTATGGAAAATATTGGATGGAAGGCATGACAAAGAAAAAATTGTCAAAATTTGTAGTGACGTTCAGGAAGCCAATCATGCAATGAAAAATTCCATTCAATTAAATAGTGATGGAGACCAAATTAATATAAGTGCCCTTCCTTGGTTATTAACAAAGCAGCAAAGCAATGCTATAAAAGAAGTCATATGAAAAATTTGATTTCCCACAGGATTTGCTGCGAACATAAACAATATAATAACAAAGAAAGGTGAATTTGGGTCAGGGATGAAAATGCATGATTGGCATACCTTCATTAAGGTAATTATTCTGG
>VDFB02252616.1:90172859-90237097 GCA_007258455.2 Sequoia sempervirens
AAATCAAATGTAATTCATATGATAAATTTGAGAAATTGGTAAGTTTCTAAAATTTCAAGGGACGTTTCTAGGAAACATAAAGAGACTCAGAAATTTCATCTTAGGTCCCTTCATGTCTACAGACAACCTTTATGTGACTCAACTCAAAGAAACTTCATCTTAAGTCCCTTAATCTCTAGAGACCACAGTTGGAAGACTCGCCGTAAACTTGACGAATGTTCCAAAACTCGCGAGTTCTTTTTTTTTTTTGCCCCAAGTTTTTTTGACTTTTACTCACCGAGTTTTTTGGCCAAGTTTTTGAAAAAACTCGGCAAGTTTTTGCAAAAACTCAGAGTCCAATGAAAAAACTCGACATGATCAGCAAATACATGTCTGCGTCAAACAAATCCATTTCATAACGCAAAAATAGATATTTCTTGGTTCTTAGAGCAAAAACAACCCTCCCAAAGCAAGAAGACACCATTTGCAACATTTTTCCATCAAGGAGAGCGGATTCAAATGGATTTTTTTGCAGATTTTGAAGGAAAATTCAAATCTCAAGTAGGTTTTTGGTTTTCCTCTTTTTTTGTTTAATCATTTTCTTTCATTCTTTTTGCAAAATATTGATTCCAAATTTTTAAAAAAAAAAACTTCATAGAGTAAATAGAAGCAAGATTTTTGCATTTAAATTCCAAAAAACAAGATTTATGTTGATTTTTTCTAATTTTTTGCATTATTTTCATTGTTTTTTATGTTTTTCAAACCTAGGTCGATTTTTTGAATTTAAGTCTTTTTTGTTTGAAACTAATGTAAATTTATTTACTGATTTAATTATTTAAACACATTTATATCAATTTAAATCAAATTTAGAGAGATTTTTTAATGATTTATCATTTTATGTGTATAATGTAGGTTTTTTTTATTTTTTTGTATTAAAAATCTAATATGTTGTACATTTTTTTCATATGTGTAGGTTAAATACGCACTAGTATAATGGCTTATGCTTAAAGTTCTGCCTCAAGCTCCGCCCCATTAATTCCCTTGCCATCATGGGTTCCAAGCACTTGTCCTCCAAGAGCTAGAGACCCTACATGGAAGTATATTGAGAGGACCGTCACTTGGATCAGTTGTTTGCACTAAATGTAAGAAGATACATTTTAGAGGTATAAATCGCCTCAAATACCATCTTGCAGGCATTTCTCATCATGATGCCAAGGCTTGTCCGAAGGCCACAAAGGAGATAAAAAGAGAGATGAATGCCCTCCTTGCAGCTACCAAATAAAAAAATTGCAAAGGGAGAGGACAAAGGCAGCCATAGTAGCAAGTATAGCTGGTGGACATGATCTTGAGCAAGCAAAGATAGTCTGAATCAAATGAGGCAGATACTAAGATTGTGGGCTCTCTTTGTGGTCCACGTATTCGTACCCGTGGCACACTGACCTCTAGACCCCCCACTTCCTCTACTTCGAGTAGAGTGCCACCACTGCCTACATCTTCATGCACACCACATAGTTTTTTTGTGCCAAGAAACACACCAAGAGCACAGACATCATTGGAGGCTACAAGGTGGAATAAGGAGGTACATCAACATGCCGACATGGCATGTGCAGACTTTAGATATTTCAATACTTTCCATTCAATGTGGCGAGTAGTCCCTATTGGCACAATTTGGTTACCACATTAACAGTTGCAGGAAAAGGCTACAAGCCACCTTCTTGCAAAGACTTGAGTGGGAGGTAAGTCAATTTAAATTTTATACTAAGTTTATGTTCTTTAATTTAAATTAGTTTATATTGAATTTAAGCTTCTTTTTGTTTAAAAATTAAAATTGTGTACTTATTTTACTTTGTACTTGTAGGTTGCTCACAAATGCTACCGAAAGGGCGATGCAAGTAGTGGAAGAGCAAAAGAAAGAATGGAAGAAACATGGTTGCACCATTCTTTCTGATGGGTGGACGGATGGGAGAAACTGCACCATCAATTTTTTGGTTTCTTCAAAAGGTGAAGTGTTTTTGAAATCGGTGGATGCCTCCAACAAAATAAAAAATGCAAGAATATTATGTACATCGTTGTAGGAAGTTGTCATGGAGGTGGGGATAGATAATGTGGTGCAAGTCATCATGGATAATGCAGTAGTGTATGTGGCAGCTAGGAGATTGCTTGAGGATAGACATCTGTTGTACCCAAACCAAATTTTTTGCTTCACTAAGGCATTTTGCTTAATTGAGTCTTAATCTTGTTAAAGTGATGTCAGAAGGTCATTTTTGGGCTTTTTAAATATGGAGTTGGTGTTAGTGTCATGTCAGTCTGTTACTCAGGAAATTTAAGAAAAGTGAAAATCTAAAGGAAAATCATCAAAATTTTCTCTCTGGAGAGGGGAGCACATTTTCAAAAGGGCGCCCTATCTTTTAGGGGCTCAGATCCTATTTTTAGGGTTTGTCACTTCTAGCAGGCATTTGTCCGGCATCACGTCAGCTTCACAACGAGCTATCAATCTTGTCAAACGAACCTGTTTCATGCAAGTTACAGAAGATATAGCGCAAAACAAGAGGAAAGTCATGATTGGTTAACACTGGAAAAAAGCGCAACTTTTGAGAAAGGTGCCCATCTTTTTGAGGTGTCAAATGAAGGTTTTTGACTAAATGCCACCTAAGATGTTTATCTCACATTTGTTCAAGCTTCGCGACGCATCCGTCAGTGGGTGAATCTGAGTTGCAAAAGTGCCTGAACTAGAGGTCAAACATGGGGTCAAATCTTAGTCAAAATATCAAGGAATGAGCAAAAGAGCACTTTTTCAGAAAGGCGCCTGAGCTTTACAAGCCTTTAATGCCTTCTTTTTTATGATCTCAGATATTCAATTTGTCTGTGTTACGTTCAGCTTTCCGTTGCCTGTCTCCGTCAGATCAAAAGATGACTCAGCGGCCTGCAGTCAGAGTTTTAATGTTATAATGGTCAGTTCCAGAAATGGCTTAGTCTGGAGGAAAAAGAGCAACTTTTCAAAAAGGCGCCCTTGATTTTCACCCCTCAGATGATGTTTTCTGGAGAAATGTGCCTTTGCAACTGTTATGTGGAATGAGGTCAGCTCCGCAGTGAACCTGTGATTCAGTCCTGAAACTTGGTCAATCAGAAGTTATGAAGGATTTGTTTTTCCCTTCGTACGAAATGAAGAGAAAATTTGACTGTCTGAGAAAAAGAGCAACTTTTGAAAAAGGCGCTTGGATTTTTGAGCCTTCAGATCTTAGTTTTATGTTGTTCAGTCTCAAGGTACCTTTTGATCAGTTTTTGTCCTGCTCTGCGATGTACCTGTCAGCCAGCCAATCGGTGGAGTTAGTTAGCCAGTGTCAGGGGATGAACAAGGGTCCCGAAAGATGTTCAAATCCAAATTTTCATCAAAATTGGTTGTCTGGAAAATGCTTAGAGAGGTCAAAGTTGATTTTTCGAAAGAAGTTGACTGGTGCACCTTAACTTGAGTTTTGACTTCAGTTAGACTGAACGATTTCTGGGTTGTCATCTCCAGTTCATATTTTGGCATGTTGAGTGTTCTTTCAATTCGCATGTCAAATTAACTAGTTTGCATGTCCAGTTAACTTGTTTGCATGTTCACTTAACTGAAGTTTATGCTTGAAAATCAACTTGAGTTTGCATGCATGGCACAATTGGTTGAAATTGTGAAGACTTTGTGAAGTTGGCGCTTCACTTTTTGTCAACTGGAGTTTTGAAAAGGGACGCCATATTTTAAATTAAAGCATGAATTTTGAGTATGGCGAATTTACTTTTGATTGTCAATTGAAGTCTTAAAAGGGACGCTTTAGCATGGTGCTTTAACTTCAGTCTTCAAAAGGGACGCTTCAGTTTGACTAAAGACTTAAAGCATGAATCTTGACTTGTGGAAAAGGGCGAACTTAATTTGGAATTGTCAACTAAAGTAAAATTCGCATGGTGCTTTAAATAAATTTGCAACTAAAGTCTTGGTAAGGCGACTAAAGCATGATGCCTTATTTAGCTCATTTTAGTTTCAATTAACTAAAATTGGGGTCCAATCATAAGCCAAGCGCATTTTTCAAGGTTTCATGCATTTCTACGAATTTTGGTGAAGAAACTCTATTTATTCAAGCATTGGCGTCCATTATTTCTTCATCACAAGCTTCGAAATATACATTCTTCTTGAGCGAGCAGCAATTTAAAGGTGCTACAGGTGTCAGAATTCAGCGTTCTTCATAGCAACGGATTCAGATTGATAAGAAGAAGAAGATTCCAAACTTTGTTTTTAGTTTGCATGTAGGTTTCATCAAATTCCAAAACAGAGATAGGCGAATTCTACAGAAGCAAAGCAAATAAAACCTTATTTCTTCTGTCTTATTTCTTCTATTTCTCATCTTAGGTACTTTCTTCGCATGTCAAAGAAAACGGAAAAATATTCAGAATCTGACCATCTAGGTTCGCATACTTCAGTATTTGCAGCAAAACCCATGTCTTAGATTTTTTCGAGAAAATTGCCCCATAGCCTTCATTCTAAAGCTCTGTGCTTTTTTCTGGAGATTTCTTTGCATGTGGGCTAAAATCACATCTTTTTGAAAATCGCATCATCTAGTTTTGTTCAAAATTTCATTGTGCACAAAACCCATGTTCCAGATTTTCTCAAGAAAATTTGCCCCGAGAAGCTCTAAAAACACCTGCAATTCTCGACTGAAGAATCTTTGCATGTCAAGCTAAACTATGTGTTTTCGCAATTCTGATGTTGTGGGTTGTCTTAGAATCATTTTCTAGACAAAACCCATGTCTCAGAATTTTTGGTGAAAATTATCCTCCGACACGCTATTTTTAGCCTCACCAGGAGCCATTTTAACTTTCCAGAGAAAGTTGTCAGAACATAGCCATGTTCACAGTCAACGGGCAAGTTTTTCAGAAGGCGGTTCAACTAGATTGAATTCAAGACCAAATCGGTCTTAATTTAGGTTTTCATCAGAGCAGCTAACAATGAAGCGTTAAACTGCAAAAGGAACAAAGATCACTCCATTTATGGAGCCGCCAAAGTCACTCAGATACTGTGCCATTATCTTCATGGAGATGGTACCTACGCTGATCTCGAGGTTGTGCAAACTAGGTTCCAGAAGCATGTTTGTGATATCTTGATGGAGGTTCTGAATCACATTTCAGTAATTTCAGCTAGTTTCAAGAAAGCGACTGAAGATGTTAGAGAATGCATGCATACAGTCAAGGAAGGTGACAGAGAACTGAAGAGACAGATTATCGCTTTAGACAGTATCAAAGTGCCTGAAGACAGAGAGATTGATGAGTTCTTGGTTGAAGTGTTAGACCGAGATGACATGGAGTGATCTGCCAGTTGGAACCTGCAGTTAATTTCGAGGGTTGTCATGAGCAGCAGTTAACTCGACTTTCAGTCTTGAGTTCACTCGCTGATTTCACACATGCTTATCTCTTCCTCGGGATTATCTTCACAGGAGTTAGGGTTAGGGTTTTCAGTTAACTGAGGGTAGTGTCCAGTTAACTTTGCTTTAAATAAGGACATGCATGCTTGCACATTGTCCATTTAAGTTAGATGTATCGGTTAATTGATGGTAGCTTTCCAGTTAACTGTATAGTTTACTTTATTAGGGTTTAGTAATAAATCTTGCATGCATTGCGAGACTGTAGTTGACTCAAGGTGATTTTAGGGTTCCCTACACCTTTCGATGTCTATAAATAAGAGCTTTTACTCATTTGTACATAACTTTTGCACGAGAGAAATATATGTTGTGCCTACCTTGCCTTCAATATTGCTCGTTATGTATCTGTTCATGAGTATTTACTATTATGATGAATTGTTATGCCACATAGGGTTTCATGCAATTATGATGGTGAATTCTTGCTTTAGTTAGATATAGTGGCTAGTCAATCATAGGTTGTATGCGTGTCTCGCCAATGCAATTTATTATCCTAGTTGGCTATCCTTGATGTTATGTGTTCAATAAACTCATTAGATTGAGCTTATAGATGTGCCACCTTGCCTTCAAGTTGAGAATCTGTTATTGGTTATCGTATGATGTGTGTGAATAATAAACTTATTCAGATTGAACCGATAGTTGTGCCACCTTGCCTTCAAGCTGAGAATCTGTACTTAGTTTATCGTGTATTGTTGTTTCCAATAAGCCTATTCAGACAAGCAGATAGTTGTGCCACCTTGCCTTCACGTTGTGAGTCTGTACCCAGCTTATCGTCAGATAAACATTCCTGCTCCATTTTCTCATGCTCTGTTTTCTTAAGGAAACTGGATAGATTTAAAGTAGTTAGCTTAGTTGTAGTTAATGATCTGAGAAACCAGAAAATCCTTAGCTGCAACGTTCTTGGTTTTCTTAACCTTGTGCCTCTTCCAGCTGAGAACAAAAAGATAGGATTTAGATTACTTTTCTTTTCCACACATTCCAGCACTATGAGGGAGCTTCCCCTCCTAATTTGAAGAGCACTCATTACGCAATGTGCATAGCTATCTGTACAAACCTGCACTCCAAAGGTGTTAGTTTTTACGCCAACAACATCCTACTCTCTTTTGGTCACCATGTGCAACGCATTGCCTTGACCTTCTTTTGGAGGATATAGGAAAACTTGTTTGGGTGGCACCAATTGTAGATTATGCAAGGAGCATCAAAAATTTTATCTACAATCACCCTTGGGTTCTTAGCTTGATGAGAGATCATACGCAAGGGAAGGAGTTGGTGAGATCGGGTGCCACAATGTTTGCACAATTTTCCTAACATTGCAAAGCATTTTGGGTTGTAACTGCTTTAAAACAAATGTTTGTGAGTCAAGCATGGGTGGACTCCATATATTCAAAGAAGCCCGAAAGAGATAAAGTTTCAAGAATAGTCTTTGACAACCTGTTTGCGGAAAGAGCTATAGAAATCGTGAAGGTAACTTCAAAACTTTGTTTTTAATTTTTAAACTCAAATCTCAAGTTGAATATTCAATATTATTTTTTTTAATTTAGGTCTTTCATTATAAATTTGTAACTTTAATCTTTTTGTATTTGTAATGTAGGTATCAAAGCCCTTGGTTAGAGTCCTCCGCTTGGTAGATGGGGAACAAAACCCAATGGGATACATTTATGAGGCCATGGATAGGGCCAAAAAGGCTATAAAAAGTTTTTACATGGGGGACAACCTCAAATTTGATCCCATATGGGAGATTGTTGATAAGAAGTGGAACAATCAACTCCACCAACCCATCCATGCAGCAGGGTACTTCCTCAACCCCATTTTTTTCTTCTGGGACAGCTTCTCCGATCCTAATGGAGAGGTTATGGAGGGGCTCATGACATGCATTTAGAGGATGGAACCTAATGTTGAGGTGAGAGACCTCATTGTCCAAGAGTTGGATTTTTATAGGGAAGGAATGGGTAAACTCTTTTCTTCAAAGTTGGCTATTCGAGGAATAAACACTCTACCACCAGGTATAAAATTGGGAGTCTTTTAAGTTTATTTCACATGCATCTTATAATTTGATAAAATGTGTTTTGAGTTTGACTTTGTTTTCTAACCCTTCAATATTTATTTTTTTTGCAAAGATTTGGTGGAAAATTTGGGGTGGAAATACCAAACACCTCCAAAAAAATTGCCCTTTGCATACTATGTCAGCCTTGTAGTGCATCCAGTTGTGAGCGGAATTGGAGCTTGTTTGAGGCCATTCGCACGAAGAAGGGGAACAAATTAACTCAAAACACCTCAATGACCTTGTGTTTGTGCAATACAACCTTTGGTTGCACACAAAAAAGAATAGAGGACAAATCACTGGATCCTATTGATTTGGATGAGATAGATCCATACAGTGATTGGACAGGGTGAGATGAGCACCCTACATTGTTTACCGTGGACGAGATTCTTGATTTCGAGAGACAGGCAATGGAGGATGTGGGTGCAACAGAAGATGTAGGGTTGGAGGAAATTCCTGAGGTTGAGGAGTCATTACCAAAGGTAGAGTCGAATATTTTCAGGATGGTGGTCGAGCCTCAGCCACAACCTTCCATGCCCACCGAGGAGCCACCAACACCGCGTACTTGCAGGACTAGAGCATCTACCTCTTCCCTAGCTTTGATTAAATTAGGGAAAAGGAAGGTGTAAAATGTTGTATTTAGTATTTACTTCTAGTTTTACTATTCTCATTTTCAGCTATCTATTGTGATTTGTATCAGACTATCAAGCTTTCAGCCATTAGGATTCCGCATGAGAATACGATTTTGTAATCAATCCTCTATTAATGTTAATCAAATTTAATAAAAACACTTTTGTAATCATTTATGGACTCATTGGATTCATCTTGTCAATGAAATTTGCAAAAAAAAAGTGTGTTTCTAATGTGATTTTAGCAATTTTTTAAGTTCCCGAGTTTTTGCCGAGTTTTTAAAAACTCAAAAATTTTGGGCTTGGTGAGTCTTTTGGTGAGTCGAATTTTCCAATGGGGGCTTGATATGGGATATGAGTACCAGCAGTCAGGTTGCAAGTCTCCAGGGAGGTATTTCTCATACCATTTCTTGCTATTAATGTCAATGTTCTTCCCAGAATGCACCGATGATATTGCTTAGCACAAGATGAGTAGTTCATAGGTGTAATTAACAGTTGTTGTCAAGATTAATGGCTATCCAATGTAAATTACATTAAATAATAAAAATACATTACAACAGAAGTCCTCAATTGAAGTTTTTTAGTGCATGTTACAAATTTATTCTATGATAAAGTTCACTATCCAAAATTCAACCAATTTCATATTGTGATAAGGAATGTTATGATGGAATTTGACTATCAGACATGCAAGAGTATAGAAAAAGCACCAAAGTGCTTTAGAACTCATTTCTCATATCTCAGAAACACTGCTATGTTAGCATCCATGTATTTTGAAATATTCCTTCAAAAGGTATATTCCTTAGAAGTTCTACTTAACAACTGCATAACACTCTGCTATGTTAGCATCCATGTATTTTGAAATATTCCTTCAAAATGTATATTCCTCAGAAGTTCTACTTAACAACTGCATAAGTTCTAGGTCTAAGTTACAGATTTAATGTCTTCATTTTCAATACTATTTTATTTGCATATACCAGTATGGAGGGGTTTTGAGCACACACTTATGAATTTGCCTCCCATAAGTTTGCCTATTTGTGTAATCCTCCTCCAACTTTAAGATACAATATTCTTAATTTTATAATGAAAAAAATCTTGATAAATTATAACGCACAAATGAAGTAAAAGGTCCACAGGGAAAATTTATTCTATGATAAAAATGTTTCCCAATCAACATTAACCCAGTTTCATTTTGTGACCAAGCCTGTTATGACAGAATTTGCCTTCAGATATACATTGGCATTGAAAAGTGTCGGTGCTGTTTTAATTCTTGTACCTCATGTCTCAGACACACTCTATTAAGCTAAGAGCCATGCGTATTGAAAGATTTCTCAATTATATTTATTCCTTGGCAATTATACTTAACAGATGTACCAATTTTAGGTTAAGTAGCAGAAATTATGGTTTTATGTCAGTGTGGGTAAGGAGGAGTTCTGCTCCCTAATCTTGAAGGAATGATGGTGTCATAACCTGATGTTCACCAACTTTTATTTTGCCTCTAATAATAAATTGGCTGTTTCTATCATCCTCCTTCAACTTTAATACAATGTCTTTTGCTTTATTATACAAATTGGTAAATGATTTTTGAGGGTGTAACTTTGTATGCTGACTCAAATGCTTTCTGTCTACATTCTGATGCCCTCCTATAATTTGGAGGTTTACTTGCAGTATTGGGTAAATTTGTCTTTTTACAACATTGGTTTCATCAAACTCGTAATCTTGTAAAATGTCTTCTCTAGCAGCAAGGAAAAATGCATCAAATAATTGATATGTAAAAAATTTGAAGGTTTACCATTTCAATTTTGTGATAATGAAACACAGATGCACATCCTCAATGAGTTCTATAAAACTTAATTCTGCAAGTTATCACTAGATTTCATATAACATGTTAGTGTAGATTTTAAAATTAACCATTTAAGTGAGCTCAAAATATGATTTTATATATAGAGAGTATACGATATCAATGTCTGTAACTATTGTAGAAATGCAATCTAGATGAGTTAAAGTAAAAGCACATTCAAAACTATTATTCTTGCTGGTCGTGTTATTTATATTACACAAATAAATCCTCATCCTCCTTCATATTTAATACAATGTATTTTGCTGTATTATAGAAAAAATATCTTGGTAAATGACTTTTGCGGGTTGACTTCATATGCTGACTTAAATGCTTTCTGTCTGTATTCTGATGCCCTCCTATGATTTGGAGGTTTACTTGCAGTATTGGGTAAATTTGTTTACTTACAACAGTGGCTTCATCAATCTCGTAATCTTGTAAAATGTCTTATCTAGCAGCAAGGAAAAAATGCATCAAATAATTGATATATAAAAAAATTATAGGTTCCTCATTTCAATTTTATGAAAATGAAAACTCAAATGCACATCCTCAATGAGTTCTATAAAACTAAAATCTGCAAGTTATCAATAGATTTCATATAAGATGTTAGCGTAGATTTTAAAATTAACCATCTAAGTGAGTTCAAAAAATGATCTAATATTGTAGCGAGTATATGATATCAATATCTGTAACTACTGTAGAAATGCGATATAGGTAAGTTACAAATAAAAGCAAATTCACCACTATTATTCTTGCCGGTCATATTTTACATTACAGAAATAAATCCCCATTTCACACTCTCTCCAAATGTATTAGTCCAAATTTGACATCATATTCACAAGCAGTGATCCAGGGATCTTAAGAGGAATCAGATTATAAGTAAACGCTTCTGCACATAAAAATGACAAAAACAGTAAACATAAATTATTCGGAGCATGTTTTTTTCACAATAGGAATTACCTAAATAGTTTCTTTTTGTTAAGATACATTGTTGCCTTGTCAAGAAAAAGGTGGTTAGTCTGCTCCAGATGAATGAACCGTAAGTGTTCCAAATGATGGAAAAATGTGTCTGAGGGTGCCTTGCAAGTTCAGAACAATCTCAGCGAATGCTGAGAAAATAAAGGAAAACAAGTTTCATTAGGGGAAGGGGAGAAAAAATCAATCTAAATCCTGGAATAAAATGCTAGAGGTTCTAGTACTTACCCCGAGGTAAACTTATTGTCCTTAAAGCATCCTCAGCATATGGAAGGGGAGATGAAGTTATCCCAGCCACTGCTGATCCACTTCCTTGTCTCCCAGTACATGTTTCCATTGCTTTCAAAGACAGAGGCCAAGCCTGTACTTTGCTTTTAGTTGGCAACTCTGAATGAGTATCATCATAACTAAGTTCAACAAGCACTTTACTGTTCCAAATGAAGTTCAGAAAAACAAGTTAGAAGAGTACCAATTCAAAACCACTTACAAAGAAGCATGGTCTGATTATACCTTCATTTTATTCAATTGCGTAGATATTAGAAATATCCATCTCGCGATTTATTATTTTCATTAAATCATATAGCCTTTAGACTATCTGTTCTTGTAGGGTGTTTGCCCATGTTAAGAAAAGGGCATAATTATCTTTTTGTTGTTGTAGAACATTTTATAGTTATGTGCGCACTCATTTCTTCTAAGATGAAATTTAACACCCCTAAAGCTTTTGAATTATTTTTCACTAATGTTTGGATTCACTTCAGCTTACCTAACTCTATAATTTCAGATTTTAATACTCTTAAAGGGAAGAATATGCACCATATTTAAGAGGTTTACTACTTAGCATCAGCAAACGGATAGCCAAACTGAAGTAACAATACAGCAATCATGCAGCTCTTAAGGATATACAATATTTGACACCCAAAAATTCGGGATGAGAATCAGACATATTCAACACTAATAAAAATATGGTCATTCATGCACCTACCATGTAGTCTTCTTTTGAAGCATGTTTTGGTTATTTGCCTCATAACCCATTTGCTGATGTTCCTTGGAAATCCAAGGGGAATTAAGGAAGACACTAATTAAAATAGAAAGGTCATAAAATTTCACCATCAGAGCAAAGCAAATACATCTTAAGTGCAAGAGAAATTCAAATGCACATCATGATCAACAAAGTTGAGAATAAATTCAAACTTTAGGGCAAGTAATGTCTTTGCTTAGGAAAAGATATGACTTGAAGAACAGGCTAAAAATACACAGCCACTAAAGTATGGGTCTTTTGTGCTTATAAATTACAGGAGCACTAATGTTTTCAAGTTAGACCTACCTAAATAATGAGGATATATTCTGTTAACATTGAGACCTCATCACTCTTTAGGCCTACCTTTCCAGATGAGGAGAAGGTATATTATTGCCTTCCATTGAAGACCTTGCAGCCAACACTCAAGACAAAATGGCAGAAGATAAGGTTTAGCAAAAGAATGTAAGAACAAGAACAAGCAAAGAGCAGCATTGGCAGATTGCCTTGATAGGGCAGCCTCCGGGCAAGGCAAGATGGCAATCAAAAGATAAGGCAAGGAGGTTGTACCCTCATCCTTTGAACCCTCAAGTATTTGGGGACCAAAATCCTCCATTTGAGGAAGATGTAATCTAAAATGGATCAGTTAAAGTACAGTTAACATCTTGAAGACCATAAACAAACTCAAACCTTGAACAATGGACACCAATCCAAGAGTCTAAGACTAACAAGAAGACAAAGAAGGGGAATAAGATGGTCTAACAAAGACAGAAGTTTATGAAGTAGAATGTTCTGAGGATGATCTGGAAACTTAAGGATCTACTGATAGCCTCAACCTTGTCAAGCAAATTCTGTCGAATCGGCCACCTTGAAACCACAAAAAATCATGAACACTCAAAAGCAGCTGGTCGTACATTTCAATGGAAACAATACCTAAAGAATCTAAGGCCAAGCCAGCACCACTTGCTTCTCAAGAAAAATTTAAAAAAAGGAGATTTGGAGGATGGCAAATCTGCCAAACTCGCACACTGCAAAACAAGCACATTCACCAGCCGTTGAATGTGCCCAGTGCAACATATCATGTAAGACCACCTGCTCAGAATGTAAGGTGGGGCTGTCCAATGTCTGACTCTTGAGATGAAAAGTCAATTGGAGGACTTCCGGATTGTTTAGTAACCAATTGTAAAAAGAAATATGCTTACAGAGGCTGTTTCTTGCCATTTGGAATTTAAGCAGCCATTACAACAAAGCGTCGGAATGTTATAGTGCAGTTTGGAGTAGTGTTCTAGTGCAAAACAATCAAGGTGGTCACTGTAAAGGTGTTGTTTATGTTCCACAATGATCTTCGAGGCTCCAAAGTAGAGATTGTCTTGTAACCTTGTAGAGTCTAGCCATTGGAAAGAAGGCACAACTCCTTTACTGGTGTTTTTTCCCATAGTGGTTCTGAACTGTATATCCACCATCATTCTTGTTGTGGTCTGATTTTTTGCTCATTTCCTTACAATTAGATCATTTCTACTTGTCAACATTTCCAGCACAAGGTAAATATTCCAACTCTGTTTAATTGTTGTTTCTTCAGCAAAGCACTCAATTACAATAATGAATTGATTGTATTCAATCCTCGCAAGTTCAAACTTCAAATTGTTATAAGCATCCAGCTAACTTCCAACCAGAACTGTTCAAAGTTCAAGCAACAAATTGTTTTACTTAGAGAATCTGCTTTGCTTCCTACAGATTCACACACATTTGGCATATTTCTTGCATTGAATTCTCTTTCAGCTCTAAGAAAATAGAAATGCAGTAATATTTAACTCCAATTTTGCATAAAGGATTTTCTATATTAATAACAATATCTCTTTGCTTGCTGAAACTATGATGCAATTTCAAGTACAAGCTGAGAAAGTGCCTTTGGAGTTAACCGCTATGGCCATTATTGGGCACTGGGAGAATGCTTGATCCAGAAGCATCACAAGGATTGTATGATCTTGCATCAACAAAACCATTTGTTTTAAACAGTGTGCCTACTTGCATAGCTTGTTTGTTTGTTATGTAATTTGTGCACAAGTTTTCTATTCATGCATGTGTTATGGTAGTTGTTGAAGTAATCGAACGAGGTTTCTACCCACATAGGAGTATTTGATGGCATAGTGTAACATACACCCCTGATTTTTTTTTGAAACTCACTGTTGCTGATTGTTTCTTACTGTTATGTTTTGAGTATGTTTTTCAATATGTTTCAAGATGCATAACAACATATAGAGCATTGCAAATAGAGAGGGAAACTAATAGATAACAATGCCATACATAATAGATAACAACATGGAACAAGAGCAAATGCTTTCAGATTTATAATCAGATAATAAAAATGCTTTATCAGACCTGATATAAGAAGTTTCAGACCTGGTAAAGAGTTACAACAGCAGCAATATAGATATATAAGCTCCCCAAACACCTCAACGAACACTTGCCAAAGATCCCTAGGTTTCCAATGCCTCCAAACAGCTCGCAAAGCACTGGAAACGGACTGAGAGAGAGAGAGGTTATACAACAGCAACCTCTGCCCAATGATGCCCAAAATGGTACGGCCCAAAGAGAGTATGATTTTGCTCCAAAAATCAGATCTTCGCTGAATACCCCAAATGATAGCATGAAAGATGGCACCCAAGAATGAGGAATCCAATGCACCAATAACCAAAATGAGGAGCCAAACACAAACAGAGTTATGAATAGATTTGTCCTTCAGCCACTTGTAAAAACTGAGTTTCCAAAACTTCTGATAAAGTATATCTCACCTCAAAAATCACTCCAAAACGCCTACCAATCACTTCCAAAATGATTCAAACTCAAAACCACACTCACACCAACAAACCCAAATCAAAATTCCACAAAAATCTTCATATTTTATCACCCAAAACTCAGAAAATCAGACCTTTGTTGTAGCACAACGCAATCCTTGGATGGAACCACTCAAATCTGGCTAGGGTGGATCTTTCACCACCGAAACCAGCTCAATACGGCAAGGGTTTTCGTCCTCAACACGCAGCCCAAGTACTATGAAGTCATTCTAGCAGCATCATGTTAAGCTAGCAGCATCATGTTAAGTTGCCAATTCAAAGATGAGCAAATGAGAGTCAAAATGAAACTTTATAGAGAGTAAGAGAGAAATTAGGGCAACTTTAGGTTTAAAACACTTTTCCCTCCAATTCAAATGCCCTCCTCAAGGCCGTTTTAAAATTTAATAATTAAAAACACCTTATACATCCCTCGGGCATCCAAATGCTCATAAGGAAATTATTTTTCTGTTGTTGCCTTCTAAAACAATGTTAAGTCATTACATTAGGCTCTAAGGTGCTTTTTACAATGACCACCAACCCCTTCACTTAAGTTATAAAGCTACTTTTAAAATAACTTAAGTGACTCATAAAAAGAAAATATTAAATAATCCAACCTTAGACTCTCCAACGCCACCTTAGGAATAACACTGCTGAAGCAATATGGACATGGGACCAATTACCCGAAATAGATTTACTATAAATAGCAATCTCTAAAAATAGTAAGTACTCACCAAAACTCAAACTAGCACAAAATTGAAGTTCACTGAGATGCCCTGTGGCTTACTATAGATAGTAAGCATTGCAAACTTGCCACTACTATAAATAGAAAGTCTTGCCGAAAACCAACATTGAGCCCAATTTTGGCAACTAAGTCCCCTAATCAACTCCAACTAGCCTACGGGAACTCTGGAATAGGCTAATGGACAACCCCACTGCTCTACGAGAAAGGGGACATTACAATCCTCCCTCCCCAAGATTGCTTGTCCTCAAGCAATAACATCACAACTCCAGGAAAAACAAACTGATCCGCATTAAAACCAAGATTGATTCCAAGGTCCCAAGTCAATCTCAAAACAGAACTACCATACTGACGTTGAGCCACTCTGATAAAAACTATGTTAACATCATGCCACAACAACACTCTCCTCTCCTGGAAACTAGGAAGGTAATCATCATCAAATCCCAAGCTAAGACACCTGTAAGGGCTAAAACCTAAACAATGAAACATCACCTGCTGAAACATCCCTGTAAGATCCATAACTGCAATCCCAATATCTAACATGGTCTTGGGAAGCTGGAAGAAATATTTGCTCAACCCAAAACTATAGTCCTCAATATACCTCTTCAAGGTGTTATGCAAAGTCATAACTATAGTTGCAAACTCCCAGGTAGCATCCTCTATAGGAAAATCTCTCCATCATATCAAATGCTTCGTGATCACCATGCTCCTCAACTTGTGGTTGTATCTCCCATAGAGAAAATGAAAAATGATATGCAAGGTAAGCTCTAGTGGTCAACAATTAGACAAAACTAGCCATACACACTCGAACTCAATTTGGCTCCATTCCCCAAATTCTAAAATTCTACTACTCCCTGCAATCTTATTGTATAGCAACAAGTGATATTTGATCTAATCTCTAAAACACAACCACCTGTACCAAACCTTCCACTACTCCACTCTGATATAAACATCACTCAACCAAGGGTTGTGAAGCAACTCACCCAAATCCTTGTGAAGAGATGTACCAACCACACCAATACCTATGATGGTGTCAAGAGTACCTCTGTTCTCATAGGATGTTAGGACCTCATCAACCTGCAAGTTCCCAACACTGTAGTAGCAAACCCAAACACTCCAATCTGCCCAAACAACTGCAAACATCGAAGTATAATCTGGAAACTCCATGATCAACAAAGTAGAACAGCCATCAACCAACAATGTGTGAGCTAGAAACCAATGGATTAGGGCTCGAAATTTCTTGCTCTCATGCTCATCTCTATGCCTTGGACTATAGTCCAATTGAAACCCAACATCTACAAGCACATGCCACTCAAAATCAAATACCTTCATGACATCAACTTCACATCCCGCAAGTCCTGAAATTAGGATAGCCTTATGCTCCTTCAAAGAATCATCATCATGACAATGTGGTGTCAAAACACAAGTAGACTCAACGAGCTCTCCAACGATGGTTAGACTCCCTACCAAATCTGAATCACAATTGTTTCCTTCTACAAATGCATATATATCATTATGTGCTGATCCACAATGTGTATGCATAACTACCTCCGCCTTAATCATGACTTGAACCTTCAATGGGCTCTCCAAATGGTGTGACTCGTGTTCCTTAGGAGGAAGATTATTTGAACAAATTGAATTTTTTAAATCTTACCTCTCACCAAACCCATGCAAAGTTGATTGCTCCTTGTGTTCTACAACGATAAGAGGTTCATCCCGCACATACTCAACCTCCATACTTCTTCCCTTGGAAGAAATAGGGGTTGAAGAAATGTCTCTCTCTACTGCCTCCCATGATCTATATGACTGTATTGCTCCTCGACCTTCTGTAGGTGTTGTTTTGCTTGGGCAGCCAGCAATTTGGTTTCTCTAGCTCTCCTTAGCCACTCATCACACATGCTTCAAGTCCTCTTTACATTCTCTATGCCACGATGCACAAAATCAGACTGTGTGTGGCTTGGATCCACAACTATTACCTCATGCTTAACCACCAACTCTTGAGTGTCAACAAGGTAGGGTCTCTTACCACTATCATCCTCATGTGATATGGCTGCCACCTCAAGATTGTGTAAAGGTAAAGGACTGCTGTTCCAAATCAGAAAATCAGAATTTGCCTCATACCCTTTTGTAGTGCCTTCTATGGCCTCATGCACTCCTTCCCCTTCATTGTTGGATGCTCATCATCAAGTGCTGGTCCAAGAAGTGTGTCAAGTTGTATACCAAGTGTATTACTTGTTAACCCATGGCTGCAAGTTATACCTTCACATGGGCATTTCTCCTCTAATCTCAAGACTTCACATTCTTGATGTGCTACTCGATCCCTATCAAAACATTGAATCAACTTGATATAATGAGTGCTTGAATCTTCATGCAAAGCCTCATCCTCATGAAGTTCATCCAAATCTTTGCCCATTTATCTAACCTCCATAATCTTTGTGTTGGATTGTTGTTCTTTGGATGTGGCTGCCATAGATGACTGAATTTCTGATTCAGCTGATGGACAATGGATCAAACTCAACTCTAAACAAAGTTCGTCAACCTGATCTTTTGATTCTTGAAGGGCCAATTGAGTACTCTTCAAGGAATCCCTAGTATGCTTAAGCTCGAAGATAAGCTTATCTTCTTCTTCCTTTCCTCTCAATGCATCAAAATATATTTCAACAAGCTTGAAGAGATGATCTATATCTGAAAGTAGGTGTAAATAGTTTGATTTCATTGCTGTCAAAGCTTCTTTGAGCACCTGCAAATCTGCAAGAGAAAGTTCTCCTTAATGCCTTTTTGTCTCCTCTCAAGTGGCACCTTCCAAAAATGATCTTCAATTATCCTATGAGTATTATCAAAATGAGTTAAGGCTGCAACAATCATATCTTCATTGACCTTCAATTGGCTCTCCAAATAATGAGTCATTGAGCCTATGATTAAGATCATCTTCATACACTGAATTTTCTGATTTGTCTTCATAATCATGCACCTCCAAATTAGCTTCCTCTATCAAAGGGTCACCATCAAGGTAATCATGATCTTCCTCAATGGCTGATCTAGAAAGTGTATGAACAGCTATGACCTCCTTAACCACCAAGTGATCCTCCATATCTTGCAATGTCAAGTCAGTCTTATTCAAACCTCTTTGTTCACCACATACTGATATTTCTGAATTGCCATCATATGTATGAACAACATCCATCTCAAAGACACCCAAACCACTATTTGATTCTTTTCCAAGATGAGGTAAGGGTAATAAAGCAATGCTAAACTCAATTAGAGGAATATCAAATAAACTCCTACCTTCTTGTAGCTGATCTAACATGGCTGGTTTGACAATCTCCATGGCCGTATTTTCTTCCATCTTCATGTGCTCTTCATCTATAGCTTCAATAGGTGACTCTCCTTCACCAACTTGATGAAAATGCTCAACATTAGGATGAGGATCAAACTCAACAAGTTCACTAAGCCTTTTCTTATAATCAACTCCATGCATTAATGAATCAGATTTGTGTTCAAGATCATCATCAAGCTTTCCAAAATTAGCTTCTTCAATAGCATCCCCATGGCTTACATTGTGCGCAGAGATTTGAACATCCTCAAGGTCAAAAGGAAATTCATCCCATGTAGGTTCCTCATTATACTTAGATGCCAACACACCCGGATCCCATGTGCTAAAGGGCTGATTGCTTTGCTCAAAAAAAATGTTCATTGTGCTCCTCAAGAGTGGTTGTCTCTCTAAAAAAAGCACTCTCCAACTCCCTAGTACTGGCCTCATCATAGTCATGCCCTTCCACAGGCTTGGATTGAGGTTCAAAACAAACACCACCTGTTTCATCATCATTGAAATTAAATGTAGGGCCATCATCATCATCTAATTTGAAGACATCATCATAATTACCCTCAACATGCTCTTTTTTTTAAGGTACATTATTGAACTCTATCATAAACATCAGCTCTACTAGAACCATCTAGGAAGTTGTTGGTCTTTGAATCATCACTGGATGAATCCAAATTTGGATTCAAGGCTGCTGTTGTGTCTTTTTTTTCAAACAAATCTTCATCATCACCAGTTACATGCATGTTCAAGAGGTTGTTCTGGTGTTTTGTCACACATTCCTCATATGTCAAGGCATTTTCTCCATCCAAAAGTTTAAGTTTTGCAACAATCCTTGAATATGTCTTTTTAATGTTAGGGTCCTTCATTAGCATGGACAGTCCCTGCATCAACTCAAATATAGACTTCTCTGTAGTCATATTTTAAACCTTGTTTCTAACAACTGTCAAAGAGAGGCACAGAAATAGACATGCAAGTGCTGGTCACCAACATGCAAAATAGATGTGAACCACTAAAACTCAAAACACTACTAAACCTCTGACATGCAACTGAAGAACTGTGGCAAAAGTTAGAACTCCAACAGACTAGCAAGAAAACCAACTTTGATACCACTGTAACATACACCCCTGAATTTTTTTTTGAAACTTGCTATTGCTGGTTGTTTGTTGTTGTTATGTTTTGTGTATGTTTTCCAATATGTTTCAAGATGCATAACAACATATAGAACATTGCAAATAGAGAGGGAAACTAATAGATAACAATGCCATACATAATAGATAACATGGAACAAGAGCAAATGCTTTCAGATTTATAATCAGATAATAACAATGCTTTATCAGACCTGATATAAGAAGTTTCAGACCTGGTAAAGAGTTACAACAGCAGCATTATAAATATATAAGCTCCCCAAACACCTCAACTAAGACTTGCCAAAGATCCCTAGGTTTCCAACGCCTCCAAACAGCCCACTAAGCACTGGAAACGGACTGAGAGAGAGAGGTTATACAACAACCTTTGTCCAATGATGCCCAAAATGGTACGGACTCAAGAGAGGGCGACTTTGCTCAAAAAATCAGATCTTCACTGAATACCCCAAATGATAACATAAAAGATCGCACCCAGGAACGAGGAATCCAATGCACCGATACCCAAAACGAGGAGCCAAACACAAACAAAGCTATGAATAGATTTGTTCTTCAACCACTGATAAAAATTGAGTTTCCAAAACTTCTGATAAAGTATATCAGACCTTAGAAATCACTCCAAAACGCCTACCAATCACTTCCAAAATGATTCAAACTCGAAACCACACTCATACCAACAAACCCAAATCAAAATGCCACAAAAATCTCCATCTTTCATCACCCAAAACTCAGAAAATCAGACCTTTGTTGTAGCACAGTGTGATCCTTGGATGGAACCACTCAAATCTAGCTAGGGTGGATCTTTCACCACCAAAACCAGCTCAATACGACGAGGGTTTTCGTCCTCAACACGCAGCCCAAGTACTCTGGAGTCATTCCAGCAGCATCCTGTTAAGTTGCCAATTCAAAGATAAGCAAATGAGAGTCAAAATGAAACTTTATAGAGTAAGAGGGAAATTAGGGCAACTTTAGGTTTAAAACACTTTTCCCTGCAATTCCAACGCCCTCCTCAAGACACTTTTAAAATTTCATAATTAAAAACACCTTATACCTCCCTTGGGCATCCAACTGCTCATTAGGAAACTATTTTGCTTTTGTTGCCTTCTAAAACAATGTTAAGTCATTACATTAGGCTCCAAGGTGCTTTTTAAGATGACCACCAACCCCTTCACTTAAGTTAGAAAGTTACTTTATTAAAATAACTTAATTGACTGATAAAAACAAATATGAAATAATCCAACCTTATACTCTCCAACGCCACCTTAAGAATAACACTGTTGAAGCCATAATTGAAAAGCTCGCCAAGCCCGGAAAATACAGTATGGAAAAAACTCAGCAAAAACTCGGAAAAAACTCAGCAAAAAACTCGGCAACTTAAAAAATTGCTTAAACTTCATTAAAAACACTTTTTTTTTGCAAAATTCAAAGATAAGATGCATCCAATGAGTCAATAAAATGAATATATAGAAGAAACAAGCTGAGTCTAGTTATATTTGATTGATTTGAAAGAAAATTCGATACAAAATCGCATCCTCATGTGGAATGCTCAATACGTTGATACTGATAGTCTAAAACAAAATGAAAATAGCAAATTGTTTTTGTAAAATTGAAGGTAAATAGTGGAGAGTACCTAGAAAATCAAATGAATTCAATGGGAGTTTGAGGGAAATTCCCCCAATGGGGTCGAGGGGTAGCGCTCCTAGTGGGGTCAAGGGGCAGTGCTCCTTGCGAGGGTCTGGGGGCAACGCCCCCAGTGGGGTCAAGGGGCAGCAAATGAATGAAACCACACAAATTAATTGGGGTTGGTGGACCAAGCCCAAATTAAGACCTCCAAAACCACACAAACCTTCATGGTGTACATCATTTTGCATTAACAATAAAACCCAAATTAAGACCATCAAAGCCACACAAACCTTCATGGAACACATTATTTTAGTGTTTTTTCTGAAACAGAGCACGCAAATGAATGAAAAAAATAACTCAAAATGCCTTTTTAGCCGGTTGCTTGGGCGTTCTCCCGATCACACGGGTTTTTTGTAAAAACTCGCCGTACTTTCTGGAAAAACTCACCAAAAGTACGGCGAGTTTTTCTAGAAAGTACGGCAAGTTTTTTTGGCTTACAATTGCCTGGAAAACTCGCCAGCTAGAAAAACTCGCAAGTTTTTGTTAACTTGCCGAGTTTTTGGCGAGTGTTGCAACTATGGTTGAAGCAATATGGGCCTGGGACCAGTTACCCAAAATAGACTTACTATAAATAGCAACTACTAAAAATAGTAAGTACTCACCAAAACACAAACTAGCACAAAACTGAAGTTCACTAAGATGCCCTATGGCTTACTTTAAATATTAAACACTGCAAACTGGCCACTACTATAAATAGAAAGTCCTGCCGAAAACCAACATTGAGCCCAATGCTGGCCAATGAGTCCCCTAATCAACTCCAACTAGTCTACGGGAACTCTAGAATAGGATAATGGACAACCCCACTGCTCAAGTGCAAGAAAGGGGACATTACACATAGTGACTTCAAAACTTCATATGGATGTTTTAAGCCTTGCATATGATATTTTCTCGGTGCAAGATTCAAGCTTCACTCAAATGTTGATAACTCATGCACAAGTGTTATACATCCACTTGATTATGTTCTTGTGAGAAAAACATATTAAGCTGCTCACCAATAAGGAAAATGTATTAAGAGGCCAACCACTAATAAATAAGCAGAAATCACATTGCATTGAAAGCTTGTTTTACCTTAGTCACAATAACAAGTTTCCACTCTTGGAAGTTGTACCATGTTTTCAAATATAAAATATTCCATTTAAGTCCTGTTGTGACCTTTTCACAAATCGCCCCATTCAAAATGGGGACCCCCCCTAATCTTTGCTCCATTCTGGTCTTTTGGCTTTGGTTCTCTCTCTCTCTCTCTCTCTCTCTCTCTCTCTCTCTCTCTCTCTGCTGTCCGCCTTTCGGGGGATGTGTCCGTCATTGAGCTTAAACGTGAAATTTTGGCCAAGTCTGAGAATTAGAGTTTTCAATTTTTTGGGCAGTTCGAAGTCAAATGGAGTGAACAAGTCGGAATCTGAGCTTCATATTGCAGTCAGTATGCTTCCAGCAAGCTCCCAGCTAAATTTCATCAAATTTCGGCAACTTACTATTTTTAGTAAGTGTGCAATTCAAGGCGTTCCTTCAACACTTTTGAAGTTTCGATAGTTACACTGCATCCAGGACACTTCGGGCTGCTCATCTACAAATTTTGAGCTGAAACCGACAACTTGCTATTTTTAGCAGTTCTGCCTACAGAGCAAATTTTAGGGTTTATATGCAGAGGTCTTCAATGCATGTCTGGAGATTCTTTCTGGGTTTTCAGAAACCTTCGCGATGATATAACATGCAAAATGAGATGATGATTTTCAGAGTTCAGCCTTCAAAGGCTATTTTTAGGGTTTGCATGTTGAGATTTTCTTTGCATGTCTACATATTCTTTGTGGATTTTTCAAGAGCTACGCAGTGGTGTGACATGCAAGGCAGGATGATTAGTATTCAGTGACTTACTATTTTTAGCAGGTCCATTCCGGCAGCTGCCTAGCGCATTAGAACCACAAACAGGGCGAAGTGCAACAGAAACGAGGTCAAACGGAGGTCATTTGATATACATGCAAGTCAAATTAGGGTTTCCAGCTTCGAGACCCAAAATGAGGGGTAAAATGTCAAAATTTTCGAAAACCGGTGTGCGATCAGCATCTTTCAAGCTATCCACCAATAAAATTTGGAGGCATTCGGAGCACTTACTATTTATAGTAAGGCGTTCCAAAAACTGGCTAAAAATAGTAAATCAGCAACAGGCGCCAGTGTGAACGGGTAGGTCATCCGATGAGGAGCACGTCATTCAAATTTCAAGTCAAACGGAGTTGTGGACGTCTTCGAAGCAGGCAGTTGCTATAAATAGTAAACCACCTTCAGAAATGTGCTATAAATAGCAAGTCAGCTCGAGATGGCAGTGTGAACGGATCAATTAGGTCATGAGGATCCTCTGGTTAAAATTTCAAATCAATCTGAGCTCCGGAAGAAGGAAAATCAAAGAACTTACTAAATATAGTAAGGCACGAGCAGGCAGCTCAGAAAAGTTCCAAGTCTAAAGTTCATCCTTCTCCACATATTATATGCGCCCAACTTGCCTTGAGGTTGATAAAAAATTTCTAAGGTGTTGTTAAGTCCTCCTGCCTATGCCAAATGCACCCTCTTCAAAGTGGAGATGTTGCTAAAAGTTTCTAAGGCACTAAGTTCGTCCACCTCCCCCCTCCAAATGCGCCCATCCTCCTGTCTATCCAAAATGCGCCCATACCTAAGGAGGAGTCAAAGAGTCAAAGACGTTGGGAAGTTAATCCTTCATGTATAAAATGCGCCCATCCTCCTGCCTATGTGAAATGCGCCCAAGTAAGGATGAAGACAAAGTGTTGACTATCCACCACCACCCTTTGAATGCGCCCAAATGAAGGCATGTCAAGACAAAACGTGTACATGCAAGGAAGGAATTCCAAGGCGTTGAAATAACAAATATCCTCCTCAAGATGCCAAATGCGCCCAAGGTGCATGTTAGAATAAAATTTGAAGAGAAGGCAAGTCAAAGGCGTTGATGTTTAGTCCACCACACATATGAAATGCACCCAACTTGACCTAGAAAAGACAAAAAATGTTGAAACTCCTCTCAGCATATGAAATGCGCCAGAATAAGCTAAGAAGAAGACAAAAGAGTTGACTTCCACCTCTACCCTTTGAATGCGCCCAAGATAGAAATGAGCTGGAGTAAAAGTTGAGTCCCTCATCACATGCTAAATACGCCCATGTAAGGTTGGTGGATGAGAGAATATTTTAAGGCGTGATGACTTATGCCAAGCGTTGAAGTTAATTCCTCCTTGGTACCTTGAATGCGCCCATGTTGGAGATGAAATGGTGAATATTGCTAAGGCGTTGAAAAAAATTAAGTCCTCTTCAATAGGCTATATGCGCCATGAGGAAGATAAGTAAAAACATGCTAGGCATTGAAGTCAATTCTTCCATGATGCCTGCGTGCACCCAAGCTAGTAATAAGGTGGTGGAATATTTTTCCTAAGTGTCAATACTTAAAATTTTATCTCTAGAGAAAAAAAAATACGCCTGAGTTGGAGAAGATGTGAAATTTCCAGAGGCGTGAATGAATTGGCAAGGGATGAGTCAGAATGCCTCAGCTTCATGAGGATGATAAAAAAATTTCAAAGCAGTGCAAGAAAATACACCCAAGGATGAAGAATTGGATTAAATTTGATGAGAAAATATTTTTCTAAGGTTCAAAATTCAAAAATTAAATGTACCCCTTCGTTTGTAGACCCATGAATTCGACGCGTTCTGAAGGGAATTTTCTTCTGGGTATTGAAGATCTTCGACAAGGAGTGGATTTTAGTGTCTTCTTAACTTCGCCAAGGCTTTTAGGGTGGAGAATTTGATCGGCACTTGAATTATGAAATTTTCCTAAGGAAAATTTAAAAATTTTCTAAGGCAAAATGAATAAAATGTGTTTTCGAAGGTAAAATGCTCCAGACAATGAATTTGAAATGGATTGCCTAGATGAATTTGATTGAATTCTTCGTGAGATGAGTCTCCCAGAGTCAGAGGTGAGTGAATAAAATTAAATGACAGAGCTTCAGCTGGTGAATTAAATTTCTCAAAGAGTGAATTTGAAGTGAATATTTTCAAAATGAATTTAAATGCTAAGTATGCCAGTCAGGATGAATCCTTTGAAATTCTAGAAGGTCAAGATTCTGGACGCCAGGTGACAAGTGTTGAAATTGCCAGAAGGAGGGAAATTCGAATTCTTGCTGTGAAGTAGTGGAGATTTAATGAATTAGCTAAACTTGGCTTCCTTCTAGAATTCGACTTGCCTATATGAGCTGAAAGTTTATTCATTTTTCTCCACCAACTGAAGAAGTTCGATTCTAGCTTGCAGAGGAAAGTTTGTGGCTGAGTATTGAAGCAATTCGACTTGAAGAAGAAGAGGATTGTTGAGGCTGAAACTTTAAAGAAGTGTGAATTTAAAAAGTCTAAGTGCTGAGGAGTTGCTGAAAGCAAAGTTGGCCGATTTTATCTAAGTGTGAAGTTGTTGCAGCCAACTTAGAAATTTGCTAAGTCTTTCTCAGTTTGAAGTTGCTTGAGTTGAAGTTGCTGAAGCTCGCTTAAGAAACTTTCTAAGTGTTGAAAGTTCGAAATTGTTAGAGGAGAAGTTGAGGTTTGCAAATGAAATATGATGTTGCAGCTTCTCAATTTTAAAAGTCGACTGGCAGCCCCATGTTATTTTATTATTTTTCTAAGTTAATTGTTGATGGTTGTTTATTATTTTGCAAGATGGCTGAAATAAGAGCAACTAGCAGAGATAGTAATGTTGCATCTAGGCAGGCTGTTATCAAGAAGCTGAGCAAGCCTTTCCTGCCAGAGTCAAAATTCACTTCAAAGTTGAGCAAGCTGGCCGATACAAATTTGGGTTCGTTCAACATGGAGGCTTTCAAAAGTCGAATGATGGGAGTTGGCAGTCATTGTCCTTCAATCACTTCGCACAATAATACAATATTGTTCGAAGTGGATTATTTGCAGCTGCTGGTTTCCTGCCAGCTATTCAATGTCCAAAGCTGATGATGGAGTGTGCTAATTGCTATGAGCTTGATCACAGGTCTATTGTTTCACCAAATGGTTAAGTATTCACCAACCTCACTCCTGCAGCTATCGGCGAAGCTTTTGGAATCCCAACGCACGAGAGGATGATTTACAAAACGAGAGAGCGTGCTGAACGAATGTATGCTTCAACATTCGAGAGATGTGCTGACATGATCGACGCTCACTGGATGAACAAGCCCAAGCCCTCTCGCACGATGTTGCCGAAGCAGATTATATCAGATGATTTGAAGCAGGAGTATTGTGACCTGATCATGATGCTGAGCAGAGTTGGAGGCTACCCTCAAGCATTTATTTTTAAGCCATGGATGTTCTATTACATCAACCTCGTACTTGAAGGGAAAGAGCACATCAACTGGGCTGTGATGATTAGTGACAACTTGCATGAGCAGCTCCTGAGTTTAAGGAGAACGAAGACATTCTACATGGGCTCCTACATTATTTACATGCTAGCTCGTATGAAGAAGTATAGGGGAATTTCATACAAGGAGCCAATTGGTTGCGGCTCTAATTAGTTCAAAATTCACGAGGCTTGTCCGCAGCTACACCTGACAAGTACCACCCATTTCAAGCGTGTCAATGATTCCTTTACCATGCACATCATGAGATCACTTCAACAGCGGAATCATCATAGGATCTCGAGGGAAGCTCAAGAGTTGATAGAAAGGTATGGGTGCTGGTTCATTCAGTTTCCAAAATTTTCTTACATCAGGCTGCAAGGTTTTTCTTTGTATCCATATAGATTGCCCAAGTACCCAACCAATAGAATTTTGATGTTAGAGATATCTAGGCAACTTGTTGCCTATGATAAGATTCAGAAAAGAAAGAAGAAGGGAGGAATCGACTTCCCGATTGTCATGGGGAATTCAGACAAGGTGTGTCCTTCACTTCAGGCAGCCAGAGAAGCTGAAAATGAGCTTTAGTTCTTTCATTTTTCTTATCACACTAGCAGACAGCATTATGACCCACACAACAATATCAGATGGATATTGTCAAAAGAGTTCAAGCATAGGGCAAATATTGAGGATTACTGGGCTGGTGCATCAGATGAGACTGAAGTCAGAAAGAGAATGTTCTTGAGGCTACCATTGGGTATGATCAGGGAGTGTAAAATTATTCCAGTACCAGACCAGGTGGACGAGGACATGAACGTTCTCCATCCAGATTATGAGGTAGTGAGAGACACGCCACTTCCACCCCCAGATTGGTCAGAGCCAGAGATAGCTGATTTGGACACACTTTGTATTTCGGTCATGACTTTCACCAGAGCATGGGTTGAAAGGCACGTGAGCAGATTGAACAGTAGGTCAATTCCTTTGACTTACAACTTGATGGGAGATCATAGGACGCCCACTACCAGCAGGAAGAAATAGATTACTCGAGGTCCAGAATCTCGAAGGAAGGAGCCAATTCGGCCGAAGCCAGTTCAGCCCGAGCCTCTGAGAGTTGTGATTTAGTCACCTAGGCCATTGGAGACACGTTCTCCAAGTATACAGGAGGTTTCATTATTTGCTGATCAGAGAAATGCATTGAATCAAGGGCAGGAGTTACATGAAGAAAATCAGCCACCACGGAGAGAATCAGTTGGCCAAAGTGTTAATGCGCCTACTAGAGATGATCAGCAGGAGGAAGATGAGGAGACTGCTACTGATACACACTTCTAGCATGAGCTAGAGACGGCTCTAGAAGATGATGCAGTTTCAGGGGATACTCAGCCATTAGAGGCCGATGAGCCTCGCCAGGATGAAATTGAAGTAGAACAAGTCCGTGAGGAAGCTAGAGAGGAGCAGCCGTTTGTTATACAGCAGGTTGTACCTGATTGGCTTAGAGATAGAATGAGAAGGAGCCAAAGTGAAGAGGCTGATCCAGTGGTTGAGATGGAGGAATTTTTGAGTACGATTAGCGTGCCTCCATCCAAGAAAAGAGCTAGGAAATTTTCGAAGATCTCAACAGATGAGGATGGCTCTCGCACCCTTCACGTTGCTGTGCCACGAGTTGATTGTGATCGAGATGAAGCAGTGCCAGAAAATTACATGATCACCACTTTGGAGTTAGGTCGTCCCACCAGTGCACAGATCATTGAGTGTGATAACTCCTATCAGGCACTCAAGGACAGATTGCTCAGAACTGAAGGAAAGTATAAGAAATTGAAGGAGCATAAGACGTTGATAGGATACATGCAGCATTTATCTCGTCCTTGTGGGCAAGAGATTCCAGCACTTGAGCTTCCAGCCGAGTTATCTAGGGAATTTGTTAATGGCCTAGAGGACTTGAGGAGGATGGCACAGGAGGCAGACAAATGGGTTACAGGTGTTCGTGCCGAGACAGAGAAATTCATGGAAGATCTTGCTAATGCTTACCAGCAAACTTCCGGCATTATGGCACGAATGGAGGCAGTTGATCAGGCCTGGGGTGATGCTTTTGTCTATCAAAGCAAAGTTATTCAACGTTTGGAGGCATTGATGCATACTCCTTTGCAAATGCTGATTGATGGAGGAGTTATTCAGGAGGGTGATAGGTACAATTTTGCTGGATGGTATTCTTCAGTAGTCACAGGACGTGGATTCTTTGATGCAACTCAGGCGGATTCAGCTAGAGTCAGGAAGGCTATGACGAACATCATTGATGGAGTCCTGAACACCTTGGAGGCAATCTTCGCTAGACGGCTAAATCCTGATGAGGTGACTACTGATGGATTGAGGAGTGGGCTAATGCCTTTCTTTTCCGAAGTGAAGACTTTTGTGCAGGATGACTTTGAAAACATTTCGACTTTCTCCAGCTTGATTCAGAATACACAGGATGCTTTAGCTGCTTGGAAAAAATCTTGCACACGGCATGGACAGTCAGTCACGGTGTTGGAATTTCAACTTGATCACATTCCACCGGTCTTGGTTCAGGAGGTTGAGGCTGTGATTACCAGGTTCATTGATTTTGCAGCCAAGGAGAAGGAGAACGGTAATGCACTTCTGGATGATGACCTTCTGGAGGACTGATTGTGGGCATTAATTGCCTTTACTATTTTGGGAGTGAGTGGGAATCTTTGATTCATTTATTGTACCACTCCCCATTCTGGCGGTTTTTAGGGTTAGGGCTAAGGTGGCTTAATCTTAGCCATTTATTTGATTGTAATCTGAGCCGTCCATTGGACTGGGCTATCTATAAAAGGGGCATCCCCCCTCATTTGTAATGCAGTAGAAAATTAGATTAGAGGAGACATCAGAGAGTAGACATTTTGTTAGAGCAGAGAGATAGTTTGATAGCTTAGTATAGTTTGGAGAAGGAAAGTTTTCCTTTGAAAACTTTTGTAAGAGATTGTTGTGTAAAACTTTCATAATAAAATATTTTTCATTGATGGTGAAATTCGTCTTTGTTATGGATAGCTAGCGAGGTTTCTTCATCCCTTCTACTTCAAGTAGTGTAAAGTAGCTTAAAGTAGCGTAATTTTCATTTCATGCAAGTAGATTTTAGTTGTGGATTTGTGGTGTAATCGAGGCAACTTCGTTTTAGTCCATACCACTAGCGGCTTGCTGACGGCAAGTTTGCCTTGTGTGGTCAACTAGAGCATTTTATAAGCCTAACTTCAGTTATAATTCACGTCTTGGTATGCGTCGTCTTGACGGTGTCTTGATGCTGGATTGTGACTTGAAAATTTCTTGCCATCCCCTTGAAGATTGCACCAACTTTGTGTAAGTTGTCCAACATGAGGTGGAGCAGATTTTGGTTGAAGTTTGCCGAAATTGATCCCGTGTCCCGTCTTTATATAGAACATATATTTTCTAATCCCTGCAACCATTCAATTCAATTTATTTCTGGTTAGTTTTAGGAAACGTACCTTCCTACTAAATCATCCGCACTGCATAGATTCCCTTCCAATCATCCATCGGTTGTCAACTACAAACCTTTTTGAACAATTGTGTGAGTCCCCTCATAAAAACAGCATATCACAACGAACCTACTGAGGGTATTCCAAAGCATTTCGGAACCTTGGAGTTGAACGTGCGATCTTTCTTGCAATCTTAGCGCACGGAATTCTTTGATCAAAAGAGAATGGAGTAGCCTTCAGATTACTTTGTTTTGCTGATTGGTGCAGTCACAAAAATCACATCAACAAGTCCAAGGGTTGGGTATCAAAGGATAGAAGAGATCTGAAAAGGAAGGTAAAGTACCAAAAGGCTTGATAGATAAATTTATCATCGTGGATCTAATTGAAGAGGAATGCAATAACAGGTTTCTACTCTTGGAAGTTATACCAAGTTTTCAAATATTTCATATAAGGTCACGGGTTGGGTATCAAAAGGATAGAAGATAGATCTGAAAAGGAAGGTAAAGTATCAAAAGGCTTGATAGATAAATCTATCAGTGTGGATCTAATTGAAGAGAAATTTGTTTTTCCTTCGTCACAATAATAGGTTTTCACTCTTGCAATTTGTACCAAGTTTTCAAATATTCCATATTACACCTTCAAATCAGTCTTTCATTCCTTCGAAAAACTTATAGGGCAAACTCCACAACTGATACAACTCACAACTACATGGAAATCAACATCCACTATGTTGTTTTGTTACGTTACAACTTCAGTTTCTCTGTCCTTCAAAAAACTTAATAGGTTTCTTCATCAACTAACAAGTAACATGGCAACAACAATCAGTAGCTACACCCAATGTACACTTGACCCCAATTATTATCACTAGGTCAAAGAAAAACTAGCTATATATAACCTCTTATATAGTTGTAACACCTTGCACATACACCTACAGATAACATCAGTATTATAATCCTTTACGATGATTACATTTGATGTTTCTTACACAATGGCAAGGTGCAAACATACAGTACATGATTCTCTACTAATTTAACAATTTAGGTTTTCTTGAGATAATTACCTGGTTTATACCACTAAATCAGGAAAAGTGTGCGCTCTCTAATCTACTCCTACTACTAACAAGGATGGATGTGATTAAAATGATGGAATAATTGACTCTTAACCAATGTGGACCAGTGCCTACTCCATTGGGTAACAAACTCATGAACAGCAAAGAGGAAAGAGATGCCATCAAGTGAAGGATTAACAAAATTAGATTTCATTTACATGCATATCAAATATTACATTCCATGTGATGGACATACTTAATAATCCATCTTAGAACTACAATAACCCATATGCAAAAGAGGGGAGAATGCATTAGAAGTTGTCACTCTTCATCTGACCTTTATTACAATCACACCTGTAAATGTGGTGGGAGAAAATGCATAGTTGCGACAATACATTCCCCCTAAATTACTACAAATTGTCATGGAGACTTACCAGTACATGGAGATGTGCAATTATAGACCCTTCCTACTCTTCACCAAATGCATTCCTTCATTTGCAGCTTAAACATGTAGCATTTGATGCCCTAGAATAACCAACAAATCTTCCTAGCCCAAAAAATTGGCTCAGCAACCAACCTTTTTGATGCAGAAAGAATTAGTATTTATAGTTTCCAATTTCTAGCATACAATTGTTCATGGGAACTTCAGGAGATGGTACCTATGGATGTAGCGTATAGGGGTCATCCAAGCCCATGACACCTTCAAAAGAAGCGATAGAGATTAAGCATGGGGAGAACTAGGCGGTTGGAACCCCAACAACCACATTTATGGCGGCATGGCCACCCTTTCAAATATTTTAATAGATCTCTATGTGAAATCAAGCCACAAGGTCAAATAGTTGTATCTCAGGCTAGAAAGGAGGAACTGGTGGTTGCAAGGTCAAATTTGACATCAACGAAGTGATGAGTAAGCCATGGAGGAAGGTGAAATGTCTTGTGGAGGTTTCTAGAGGTGAAACAAGCCATTCAACGAGTTCTCAAGTCTAGGAGGAACCTTGGAACCAAGTCTGGAAGTGTAGAGGAAGTCTACAAATCCAGTAGGAAGAAACTAAGTGAGCTGTCTGGCAGGAACTGAGAATCAAGGGGCAGAGGGAAAGAAGAACCACAAACCAAAGGGAAAGGTGCAAAGGGGAGAACTCAATCCACAAGTCACTTTTCCTTCTCTTTGTTCACCTTGCACTTTTTCTTTGTTCTATTTGTCGCAGTTTTTTGACATGGCAAACCACATCACACTTTTGCAAAGTTCATGAACTTTGCGACATTTAAAACTCAATGACTTAACTTGGTTTCCTTGTGAAGTTTTCAAGAGTTCACGAACTGGCAAGCTTCTAACCTTTTGAATTCGAACACTAAGGGAAAACACTTAAACAAATTTAGATTTTGACACTTGACCGAATAATCTAAGGGGGAATACAAAGAGAATGTTTGAACATATGAGCCCATTGAAACTATCTCAGATCAGATAGTTCTGACGGACCAAATAGGGCAAGCACACAAAACAAACAAGGACTTAATGGATTTTGCAAATTTTGAGGCTTGCAAATATGGGCACTAACATCTAGGTTGTTCATTAGTGGCATTAATGGCTTAGCCTTCTAATCGCACATTTTTTCATTAATTTGATCAAGATTATAGATATAGATTAAAATTGAAATAATATGAATTTCAAACTAATTATGACCTTATACTCCTAGAACATAATTATTTTGAACCTTTGGAAACACACAAATATGCAAAATAATAATTACATGTGACAACCTAATGACAATTTTCAATCCACATAGGTAAAATGAGTTTTGTACTAGATGATATAGTAATTCTATCAACTTGAAAATAAAACTACCTTAACAAAAACACATGTTATCGAACTAAATATGCTTCCTTTGGTGCTTATCAAATTTGGCATATATTCAGATTAGAATACTATGCTTACTGCAATGCCCAAAGCTACTAAACTTTTAACTATATACAAAAATATTTACATTTTTGAATGCACGCATGGCATAATGTGAGGGAAATTTGAACTTGGGTAAAAGTTTGGGTGGGGATCCATAATTAGAATCTTGACTAGCAAATTAAGACAATGAACATTAATGTTGGAATAGAAAATCAAAGAACCAATTACTTTAGCCAATATACATCTTGCCCAATAAAAAACACCCAAAAAGGATTTCCACAAGTATTCAAATAAAGATAATATTAAACAAACTCATAAAACAAGAAAAATAAAATCGAAGATACTACTCACAAATTAAATGCCACCATCACAAATGCAATCATATCGAAAGGTAAGGTATTATAAAGCTCTCCAATCTGGTTACCATATAACTCCTTGAGAAGACGAACCTATAATTCAATCATAATTTAATGAATTATAAATGCTTCAAAATAAACATATTACAGTTTTGAAATAGGTTTTAACCAAATATTACAACTATGAAAATTTGACTAAAACAAAATGTATCTTCATTTTTCTGATATCCAATCCTCCATTTGTTATGCAGAATATTCCCATGTAGGTTTCTAGTACCCCACAAAAATACACTAGTCTTTTGGTAACTCACAATTAAATAAAATTTGGTTATCACACTGTCAGTTTAATACCGAAAATGTCCGGGGTTGCATTAACAATATTTGGAGGGCTTACACTCTTGAGTTAGAAAAACTCGAAACTGGAATAGCAATATAAAAACCAAGACAAATGACCTAAACAGATTTTCTAATTCAATGGGACATCTTGGGTGTCAATTCATATGACGTCTACTAAAGTTGCTCTCCAAAAGTTATTGCTAGAAAACTATGGAAAATAACAAGTATAAAATGAATGATTTACACCATAAACAAATATATTTAAAATGTGTATGGCCTAGATGTCCTATATAAATTGTTTTATCAAATAACATAGGTCATACATAATACTTCAAATCCAAACTTACCTGCTCTCTTCGATCTACATATGCTTGCAGCATTTCTCCAACGTAGTCAATAAACTTCTGTAAAACAGAAAGTTGCAATGATAACTGTTACATTTGCAATGAGAAGGCTCTTCCTTCTACAAAATGGATGTTATCCTCATAATATTATTAAAAAATCTTTGATAAAGGATGTAATTAATGTAAAAGAAACATGCCATTGGATCTGAGGAAAGGAATTTATCTTCTGCCTCATTTATGGGCAAAAAAAATGGAATAGTATGTTCAACGACACGCATCTTTTCCAAGAAAGATTTGCTCCCTAGAACACAATAGTAAATATCGCAGTGTTCTCCTGTATTAAAAAGAAATAAATATTACTCAACTTTCACATCCAATCCAACAGTTACCAATTGCAAACAAAAGGAAAGAACAACAAATAAATAAATAATAGAAATTCAAAAATTAGATTGTATTTGCAGCAGTATGCATTGTGCTACCCTCAATAACCAATCCATCAGAATTTCCAACCACAATGCTCACTAGATAAAAAAGTATTGCATTGTGTAAGGAACATTAATAAACAAAGAGTTGATACTTAGTTACAATGGAAATTGTAAAATGCATCAGTAGTATATCAAGAAAGAATATCACTAATGTTCTGAATATTAACCTATACAAAATAATGGGTATATTAAACAAAAAGAAAGAAAGAATTAACCTATTACTATCTATGAACATCTAAAATAGTTCAATGGGAATCATACATACATCCAATAGCAATAGAAAAGTATTAGGGTTAAAACAACCCTAGGCTTTGAAAGCAACTAAGAAACGAGAAAAACAATAAAAGCATAACTAGAGGTAAACCTAATGTGGGTAACCCTATACAATAATAAAAGCATAAAGATAGATGACCATGCTGTTAGAGTAATCATTTTTTAGCTGATAATCAATTAATCTTTAATTGATTATTAGGCTAATTTCACTTAATGCACTTAAACTAAACTTAGGAATGTTTTTTCTTTTATTGAAGTGAGCTATTATTAGATCGTTTTGTCTCATTACATAGGATGACGACACTTGTCATGATCTAATCCCTTTATCATCTAGAATTTGCTCTTATAAGTATTCTCCTTCATTGTATTAATTATTCTGTAAGTTTTTTCTTGTTGAGGAAATGGCCAATCATTATTTGCAACTCTCGTGTGTGGAAGGTGTTCTCGTTTGCTGTTTGATCCTACTTTGTGTGTGTTTTCACAATTCTAACATGGTATCAAAGCATGGATTCAGCAAAGCCCATCTTGAATTTTGAGGGTTTTCTTCAACTAGAGTTATAGGGGCATCAAATATGGAATCATCATTTTTTTTGTAGGTTTTGGGCTTAAACATTTTTTTGGTGTGACTTGGAGCGAAACGAAACTCACCATTGCGTTCAGGAGGCTAAACAAACAAATTTTGACTATAGCTTTGCATATAGTAAACATTGGGAGCTTCTAATGCAAAAAAAAGTTAGTACAAAGGTCATACAGCCATACATATGGTGATTTAAAAAAAAAAATCATTAAAAAACTAATTTTTTTAAATTGGTTTTTTTTTTAATTATTTTGAAAAAAATCAAAAAAAAGGGGCATTTAAAACATTCTAGGCGTGCAAGTTTTTTCCCTACGCACAAGGTACCCTAGCTGCAACCATATCCACTGCCCCATGGTGGGCCCATGTGGGCTCACTTGTAGGGCTTCAAACCCTCACTAGCGATAGTTCAAAGCCAATCGACGACGATTGTGGCTGCTCAGCAACAAAAACATTTTTCCTGTCAAACAAAACATTTTGCTGACCATCGATTCTAATTCCTGCATCAACAATGATTTTTCGGCAACATCTTTTCAATTTTCCAGCTTCGGCGCGTTGACACAAGAATCTTTTTTGGCTATACCAACTGTCAAGAGTATTTTTTCAGAATATTCCGATAAAAAAAAAAAAATTGTCAGTGCAAGGAATATTCCACAAATTTTTTACATGACATCAACGGTATGGATGCAAGCAGGGCCCCCTCCTAGCCCCCATTTGGCTTAAAGGAGTTGTTTATTTCGCCATAACTTGGACATACGATATCAAAATTAGGCAAACGAGATATCATCAAAAAGCTAGTTCTACGTACTTTCCAACGGTGTGAGTCTCATCATTTTTTTTTTTCTGTTGGCGCATTCTATAACCTATCAAAGTCAAATGTGTTGTTTTCACTCCCGAGCTCACAACTTTTGATCAATTTCTTCGTTTTTCAAGATTCTTATGACGTTGTGTTGACGTGGTTTTCACGACCGCACCAACACAGAATAAAGTTTCCCAACGGATACCCTATCCTCTCTTGAACAAAGTTTCTTGCATGCTAAGATTGCGAGATAGATCATACATTTAACTCCAAGGTTCCTTAGGTGCGAATAGTCTCAGTTGGCTTGATGTGATTTTTGCTGGTATTTCAAGGGGACTTACACAATTGTTCGACAGTTGACAACAGATAGCGGACTAAGGGCTTTCATGTAATTCAAATGATTTGGCAAGTGAGCACAAGCTTCCTAATTCTAACCAGAAATGAACTGAATTTAAAAGAGTGTAGGGCCTAAGGAGTCTAGGGCCTAAGGAGTCTATGTTCTACTCTAAGGCGTGGGACATGGCGATCAATTCTTACAGACTTCAACCAAGTTTTGCTTTGCCTCGCTTCGGACAGCTTCCACAAAACTGGTGCAATCTTCAGAGGAGTGATCAAAGGTATTCAAATCACAGTTCAGCATGAAGACACCATCACAACGATGCATGCCAACATATAGACCATAATCGAAGTTGTGGTGAGCCCTGCTGGCTCTCCGCTCAAAACCCCCAAATTCTTAAGTCTTTAATTGTTTTTTTAGTTTTTTAAAGAAATCTTAATAGACAGAAGAGAAGGGGCGCAGCATATTTTTGCTCATAAAAGACAAATTTAAACTTATTCCTTCAAATTGAAAGTACAGAATGTATTATCTAACACCAACAGATAGATTAAGAACAATAAACATACCAATCAGGCTCCAGATTATTTAAATAAGAAACTGGCCAGGTCTACAGCTGGAAATGGTGAAAACAGACATAAATGCACGCCAAAACTCCAAACAAGGTTTCTCCAGCTCAGAAATTGGTCACAAAGCTCTGAATACACTAACCGCCAAAGATAGATGCTAAAGCCCTCTCAAAAAGAAGGCGTTTCTCCCTTTCAATTCACACGCCTTTCTCAAGGCACACAAACCAAAGCAGCCGTACGGCCATGAACAAGAAGGAAATGAATCTCTGGAAGAAGAATCCCTGAAGCAAGAAGTACGCCACCAAGAACCCCTCAGTTATTATCAAGCACAAATAACTGCATAAATAAAGCTCTGTCTGCAAACTGTAGAACTTCTGTGTGAAGCCCTCAACCGTACGGATTCAGCTGATCTCTCACAGCCTCAAACGTACTCAACACTGAAGAGTTTTCCGTTCTCCAATGGACACAATGATCAAACCCTGCTCTCAGGAGAATGCTCAGAGAAAAGATGCACAAGGCAATTCGAAATAATCAAAAGGTGAGTTTCTATTGCCAGGAAAAGCCTTTATATGAAATGGCACGCATTTCAAGAAATGTACGGCCTTTCTCATCATTAAAATATTTCAATATTTTAATATATTCCCTTTCAATAGTTTGAGCGCACTTTTTATAATATTTAAAGTGATTAAAATATTATAATTCCCCTTTTTGATATTTAAGTGATAAAATATTAATAAAGTCAATGTGACTTTATAAAAATGGCGTTTTAAGTTAATAAATTAACTTAATCACTTAAAATCCCGTAACATGCTCAAAACTCAGGATAATCTCGTGCCGTCAGAAGCGATGAACTCCTGGAATGCCAAAGCTCACTGTGATCTAAACACTGTCCACTGAAAACACGAACCAACAAACTCTCCAAAATGCACCACTGACCCTCTATCCAAACTGGCTAGCCCACAAGGGTCCAATAAAGGGCTAACGCTCTGTTCCCGAGAACTGTCTAGCGAGGGGACATCACAAAAGTTAAGTTCACAATATTCCAGTTGACCACGCAAGGCGAACCCACCGTAAGCGAGCCCGCTAGTGGTATGGATAAGCGAAGTCTTGTTCAAATCGAGCACCACATTCCACAATTACTAAGTACTTGCATGAAATGAAATCTACTTTACTTTAAGCTATTTCAAGATGCTACGTGAATTGGAAGGACGAAGAAGCCTCAACAACTACTCATAACAAAGAAGAAATCACCATCAATGAGAATTCTTTATTATGAAAGCATTCATGACAACTTCTTACAAAGTATTCAAAGGGAAGACTTTCCTTCCTCTTCAATCTAAACTATACTATCAACTATTCTACTTTCTACTCTATCAATTTCTCTCTACTCTTTCTCTGCTATCCTAACTCTGATCTAATTCTAATGAGATACAAATGAGGTGGACTCACCCTTTTATAGCTGGCCAAGTCCAACGGACGGTTCAGATTACACTCGACTGGATGGCCCAGATTGTGCCACCTCAGCCCTAAACAAGATTCACCCTAAAAACCGCCACAAAGAGGAGTGGGGTAATAAATGGGCCATTAATGTCCATCATCCTTCTAGAAGATTCCAATCCAGAGACGCGTTTACACTGATCTTGATCTTCTTCTTGACGTTGTTCTTCAACTTTGCTCAAGCTTCCATTCTTTTTTCCATCTTGAGTTTTGAAAACATTTCTTCTCTGTCACTAAGTCTCAACACTTAGCCATTTTCTTGCAACTTTTCTTCCTTCATCACTTTAAGTCATCACCGCTTGGTCCCGACGTTCCTCTTGCAAAACAAGCAAGGAGAAGAGTATTAGAACACTTCATCATATAAACTTAACTTGCTTACCAGGATTTTCATGTTTTAACTTCCAAGGGTTCATCGTTTTCTCCAGCCAACTTCATCCTCAAATTTTTCATGCCTTAGCCAAATTTCCAACCCATCTTGCATCCTGCCTGGGCGTACCTCACTCTGATATTTCATCCAACTCAGACTCGAGAAAAATGCTTTCATCCGGAATTTGATCAAAAATTATCTAGGCGATCATTTTCAAATTCATCTGCCAAGGCATTTTATCTTCACAAACATTTCTTTCCTTGCCTTAGAAAATTTCTCAAATTTTCCTTAGGAAAACTCATTATTTCAAGTGTCGATCAAATTCTCCATCTTAAATGCCTTGGCGAAGAGCATAGGACCTTGAAATCCACTCCTTGTCGAAGATCTTCAATACCCCGAAGAAAATCTTCCTCAGAACGCATCGAATTCATGGGTATACAACGAACGGGTTCATTTAATTTTCTTGAATTTTGAACCTTGGAAAAATAATCTTCAACAAATTTAATTATGTTCTTCACATCTTGTGAACATTTCTTGTTGCTCTGACTTGAATTTTTTTTTTTTTTTATTGACCCTGTGTAGCTGGCATCATTGGACTTCCCCTCTAGCAATTTTATTTATATCTCAAGAAATTTCATCACTTCAAGTCCAGGCGTAATTTTCCCCTAGAGAGGTGGAATTTTGTTAACACTTAGAAAAATATTTAAAATCCCTTAGCACTTTGAATTTTTGATTTTTTTATTCCTCCATCTTCAAGTCATTTTTCCTACGGTGAGGAAATATTTTTCTCAACTCACTCAGCACAATTTTTTTTTTTTAAATGCCTTGGGCACATATTGTATGTCATAGAAGATGCTTTTGATTTTAACGCCTAGCATATTTTATTTGTCTTCATCCTTGTAGGCTTAGCATTTCCAACGCCTAGCAACACTTATATCACCTTGTTTTTACCTCACCACCCTAGGCGCATATAACACTTGAAGGAGAATATTGACCACGCCTAGCACTCTTTATTTTACCCTCAACACCTTGGGCGCATTTCTTTCTTTCTGCCTGCTTCTCCATGCTTTACTATAAATAGTAAGTCCCTTGAAGGAGAATATTGACCACGCCTAGCACTCTTTATTTTACCCTCAACACCTTGGGCGCATTTCTTGCTTTCTGCCTGCTTCTCCATGCTTTACTATAAATAGTAAGTCCCTTGATTTTCATACTTCCGAGGCTCAGATCGTTTTGAAATTTTAAACATTGCATCTTCACGACCTCGTTGGCCTGTTGACACTTCTATTTCGGGTTGTCCTACTATTTTTAGCCCATTTCTGAGATGGTTTGCTATTTATAGTAAATGCCTACTTCTGATATCCACAACTCCGTTTGATTTGAAATTCGAATGACGTGCTCCTCACCACGTGACCTGCCTGCTGACATCGGCGCATGCTGTTGATTTGCTATTTTTAGCCAGCTTCTGAAGTGACTTACTATAAATAGTAAGTGCTTCGTTTGCCTTCAAATTTTACCAGCAGATAGCTTGAAGGATGTTGATCGCGGTGGTTTACACCGGTTTTCGAAAATTTTGACTTTTTACCCCTCTTTTTGGGTCCTGAAGCTGGAAACCCTAATTCATCTTGCATGCATATCAAATGACCTCTATTTATCTTCGTTTCTGTTGTATTGCGATCAGCTCGTGATTCTGAAGTGCTGGGAGGCGGCTGCCGGGATGCATCTACTAAAAATAGCAAGTTCCTTAATAAGTGATCATCTCCGTTTGCATGTCACACCACTACGTAGGTCTTGAAAAACCCACAAAGAATCACCTGACATGCAAAGAAAACCCTGACATGCAAACCCTAAAAATAGCCCTGGAAGGCTGAACTCTGAAAGTCGTTATCTCATTTTGCATGTCACACCATCGCGAAGGTTTTTGAAAACCCAGAAGGAATCTCCAGACATGTGTTGAAAAATTCTACATCCAAGCCCTGAAAATAGCCCTGGAAAGCTGAACTGCTAAAAATAGAAAGTTGTCTGTTTCAGCTCAAATTTTGCCAGTGAGCAACTTGATGTGTTGAATGCAGCGTGGTTTAAAACTTCAAAATGCTAAAGAAATGCTCTGAATTGCACACTTACTAAAAATAGTAAGTTCCCGGAATCGATGAAATTTCAGTGGAGACCCGGGAAGCAGCTTGACGACAACATTAATCCGATTTCAATTCAAAACTTGATTTGACTTTGAATTGACCAGAAAGATGGAAACCCTAATTTTCAGACTCAGCCAAATTTCACGTTTAAACTCACAAACAGGCACGACCCCGGAAAGGTAGACAGCAGAAAGAGAGGGAAAGAGAGAGAGGGACAAAAACCAAAGCCAAAAGACCAAAATGAAGCAAAAATTAGGGGTCCCCATATTGAATGGGGCGATGTGTGAAAAAGTCACAACACGTTGGAAAGATCTTTCAAAGCTCTTCGCAGCTATCCATGCACTTTTCCCAGATTTTTCTTCAAGTACACCCTTTTTTCAATTGTAGGTACTTTCATGTGCACGTTCAGATGTTCTTGGCTCTCCACGCACTTCTTGGTGACACAAAGTTTTAGTGGACCTGTCTGGCCTCTCCCTTTTTCCGCATTATGGGGGGGTTTCTACTATTAGTGCTAATACTTGGTTTTGTTTTGGAGTGACCTACGAATTTAGTATTTGTTCCTATGTACTAGGCGGATACAACAAATTGGTTACCCATGCATTTTGGTGAGATGGAGCACTTACCATATGGACACTCTTGCATTCCTATTTTGTGGAGGCGAACTTCCATTTTCACTTGATCAATGCTCTTCAAACTATTGGTACTTGTATTTTCGACTTGCATCTTGCATGGTTGAGTAGTGTCATTGAGTTCACTCATGCAGATTCATGTGCCATTTGTATCTTTGACTATCAGATGTTTGCCTTGGTTTACCATCTAATCATTGTTCAAGTAGTGTCGTTATGGGCACTCATGCAGATGCTTGTCTTCTTGATCTTGATCATCATCTGTTTAAGAAGAGGTTCTTCATTACAGCACTATAGTAGTCATCATTCAATAGTTGTCTACAACTTCTTCGTGCTTCAGCGATGTTCTTCGTATTCCTCTTTTTTTTTAACTATTTTGGAGGCTTTTTAGTCCTTCATTCGCCTTTCTCTCTTTTGGAGAGGAGTTTTTCTCATGAGATCTTCTCCTTTCCTCCAATTATGTGAGATTAGATTGTTTGTACATGGGTACCTTGTAATAAACCCGACCCAGTGGATTAGGATTATTATCGATTTTTCTAATTTGACAATGCTATGGTGTCAAATTATAAGCAGTTGGGAATAATATGTTGTTTGTCAATCCTTATTGAAACTTCAACTGTGCACTACAAACTTCAGACCAAATACCAAGAATTTCAAAGGCATTGTAAATATGTCTTTAGAATCTTAGATACATAGCACTATATATATTCATGAACCAATAATACATTCTCAGGAATAACCAAGCCTTCGTATATTCATTATCATTGCATGACAGTAAATAGACTTTAAACCAACAACCCATAAATATTCAAACAGTTCATGACAGATTATTATAACAGCACAATTATGACAGTAAAATGCAGAGTGTCAGATAAGTCTATTAACAAATATAATTCTGTGAAGGCGTGTAACATACCCGTGCTCCCAAAACTTACAGCTAGTACAGCATGACAGACAGAAACACCAATAAAGTCTCGATCAGTTTACATGAACACTGAACACGTGTTTGAAGCCAGTGCCCATCTGCATTCCAATCAACATACACATACAATGATCACGTTTGTAAACCCAAGCAACAGTTGTTAATGTAATTCCAACGATCACAGTAAATGATTCCCGTCACAGGTATGCAAATGCTAGCAGTTATCACGCCTCCTGATGTCTGGCAAATATGACTTGTGCCATCGAATATTATTTGCATTCAAAATTCCTCTCGATACAAACTTGTCCTTTTCCGGCTCCTTGAGTTTGTGATGATCACAATATTCAATGTTGAGTATAATGCAGCAAGACCCCTCAGTTTGTTATGATCACAATGTTCAATAGTGTTATTCCCAACAATAATAAGAAGACGCGATGAGACTATATCCTAATGATACACACAATGATACTCCATGGCACCAGAAAGCAAACATAGAAATATTCCGCTAATCAACACTCAACCGATATAGTAACACCATATCAACAGATTTGAGCATAGATATCATTCATTTTGAAATTGAAATGAAGAGTTGTGCATTTCCAAAATCTCTGGAGACAATATTCACGTATAGAATGCAATCAATGATTATTCCTGTGCAATCCTAATGCTCCCGCAATGAAGTCTGAAACGCCCAATCTGCAATTACTATATGCAAAGCCGCATATTCACCGGAATATAATGTCGTATCTTCAACAGATGTCTAGAGCAATGCTTCGTTATCAATAATAGTGGACAAATAAAGGTCTCGCCAATAAGAATTCTGCACAAAAATCAATTCATATAACCTTTGTGCGTCCTGCTATGGTGTCGACATGATACAAAATCATCTGTTGGAATTAATAATTCAAGTTATTGCCTAGCCATTCAAGGGCTACGTCCTTCATGGCCACCAAATCGCCTGAGAGTTTACGTTCTCAAAACAATTTCCAAAACCAGAAACCATACAATAATCTAATCTCCATGATACCCAAAGGAGTCGCCAGAGGCTCCTTAAAACTTCACCGCATTCAGTTTCCATAACTGATCCTGTATCGACTTTGGAAAGGCTATAGTTCCCCTTAAATATTTCATGAATATCTTGACTTTATAAAAACCATAGTTTATCCATTAATATTTAATAAAGCCATGTTTTATAATAAATTAATTAAATAATAAAAAGTATTTTATAGAATAAAGACAATTTAATATTTCAATAATTAATCAAATCTCTTTTCAGCCCTATTAAAAACGGGGACATCACAGTCCTCCCTTCCCAGAGATTGCTTGTCCCAAGCAATCAATTTGCTGCTCCACTCTAATATGCATGCCATTAAACCACAAGATACGAAGCAACTCACCAAGATCCACGAGGAACAATTGTATCAAGCATGACAATCCCCAGATCCCAAACCAATCTTAGAAACCTTGTTTTGCCAATCTGCCACACTACTTTGATAATAACAACATTATGCCCAAAGCTGTGAAGCAACGCATCAAGATCTAGAAGAAACAATGCACCAATCATGTCAAGGCCAGGAACCCAAATTATCCTAGGTGCGTAATCAATTTTGTCAATCTGCCATGTGTTGTTGTTATAAACCCAAACATCATATATCCAACTGAGAACCTCACTCCAGAAGAAGCCATAGATACCTCTAATGTCAGGGGATGATAGAAGCTCATCACTATGTCTACCTCCATCATGGAAAGGATGATGCAAATCCCTCTGACTTCTCCAATCAACTGCTGAAAGAAAATGCCATTCAACAGGAGGAACAATGATCATGCATGCCCCATACCTTGGAAGTAGAATAGCTCCATATAAATCAATAACCTCTCCAAGAGTGTTAGCATGCTCAAACAGATCTAATCCAACAATGCCACCATTTATGCATACTCCTTCATAAGCTGGTCTAAAGGACATAAACTCTACCATGCGAGCCTCTAGAAAAGATATCTCCTCAAACTCATCATGAAAAATCAAAGGCTCAACCAAATCTGCCTTATGGAAATCATTATGTGCATATGAAGACATGATATTAGTGATTGGTCCACTAAGTGTATGCTCAACTTTACGATCACATCTCACACCTGAAACCCCCATATAATTTGCGTCATCAGGATCAAGAGCCTCATCATCATCCAACTCAAAGAGTGGATTATCTAAAGTCAAGTCAGCACTCAACTCAAAAAGAGGGTTGTCAACAATGGTTGAATATATATTACTAACTTTTTCAACAAACTCATGAGGATGGGAAAGTAAACTACTGCTGTCACAAATCAGCATTTGGGATTGCTCCATGCTTTCTTTGGAGTCACTAAACACCACCAAATCTTGATCTTCCTCCTGGTCTTTCCAAGTGAGAAGTGGTAGTGTCTCACCTAACTCATCATCAAATGATGTCATCAAGCTGCAAGATGTTTCCTCATGAAGCTCCTCAATTCTTCCATCAATTTGTTCACATTCTATGCAACTTGCATTGTCATTTTGCATCCTGGTAGAAGCTGCTATAGAAGATGCATTTCCTTTTAGTCTTTCCTCCTTTTGCGCTGCCCAAATGAGGTCTTCTAGATGACTATGAGTAGAATCAATCCTTGGAGCTATCTTGTCATTTGTCATCACCAAATGATTGTGCAAGTCCTCCCACTCCATAGGCTTTTGTTCCCAACCTTGTATGCCCCCTTTTGATTTTTCAACATGTGTAGGAGTGGTGCCAATTTGAGAGTCAATGATCACACTTGAAGATGTATCCAAATCAACCTCATGTTCTTCATCAATTGCTGATACAAAATCAAACTTTGAGCAATCTAAATACTCATCAAGCTTCTCATGGATGACCTCACTACAAGGTTCATGTGATGACAAAGAACTGCCGGCCAAACTCAAGAAATCAGAATCATGTTCATCAATAATCTCTCCATGGGCTGCCTTACCTTACCTATTGCTTGAAGCTACAAACTCTTCCTTCACATCTTCCACCTTGAATGATGGGACAGCATTGTGGTCAACCAGAGGAGCACCAATTAAACCATACCTTCATATGATTTATCAATCGAAATCTCTATGTCACCCACCATAAAACTCCCGCATTCCTTTGTAGATGCCTCATGTGTTTCTTCTTGTAAGATTACACAAAATTCTATCATTTTGCCTTCATGAGCAGAATCTGCCTGTCTAACAATTTCCTCACTTGTAGCCATCAAATCTACTTTCTTTCCTTGTTCCTGATATTAACTTGGAAACATCAAACCATCTTCATCAAATTGTTCACATTCCATGTCTCTTGCATTGACTTCTTGCTCTTGCAAAGTGGCTGCAATACACAACTAATTTCCTGCTTTGTGCATTGTGTAATGAGCCTCACTCAATTGAAGGCAAAGACCAACGATCTCCCTATCTTTGTCCTCGACCAATTTGACAGCCATGTCTCTATCTCTTAGTAATTGCAAGTAATCATCTTTTATGAATTCCAACACTTCTTTGATGGACTGCAAATGTGTATAAGATATACCTGTTACAAACCCTTTTTGCCTCTCCTCAATTTGTGTTGACCAAATGAGGTCTTCAATATGTTTATGAGCATCATCCATCCTTGATAACACTTTCACAATCTTTTCTTCCTTCACCATAAATTGACCTTCCAAATCTTCCACTACAAGAGGCTTTTGTTCAAGGCTTCCATGAACTATCTCTTCTGATTTGTCTTCATGTGTAGAAGGTTTGTCAACATTGGAATTTTCCCTTTCACTTGAGGATGCATTACACTCTTCAACCATCTCGCTTGTGGATGCATTACGATCTTCACTCAAGAATGACTGGACAGAGTTGTGTTCAAATAAGTGTTCATCTTTACAAGAATCTTTCCTTTTATCTTCATATACATCAGCATGCTTCTCAAACTCCTCATGAAGATTTTTACAAATCTCTCTATACTCTCCTTGTGCAAACAAAACTTGACTTTCTTCACTTGTAGGTGTAGATGAGACGTTAGAATGCTAAGATTCCCTTGAAAGCGAATCCACAAAACCCTGCAAATCACGGTTTATCTTGTGTTGTGTTTGAACAAACTCGCAATTTAACTTTTCTTGTGATCAAGCAAGGTCTTTTAATATTTTCTCCACACTAACCTCTTTTTCCTCTATTGGCGATGAAGATAGGAAGGTAGGCAATAGTCTTCCAGTCTGAATTCTAATCATTGTTGCAATATGTATTTAAATACCCACAAGATGGCAGGATAGTGGCTCTGATATCACTGTAATAACCCTGACCCGGTGGATCAAGATTATTATCGATTTTTCTAATTTGACAATGCTATGGTGCCAAATTATAAGCAGTTGGGAACAATATATTGTTTGTTAGTCCTTATTGAAACTTCAACTGTGCACTACAAACTTCAAACCAAATACCAAGAATTTCAAAGGCATTGTAAATATGTCTTTAAATACATAGCACTATATATATTCACGAACCAGTAATACATTCTCAGGAATAACCAAGCCTTCGTATATTCATTACCATTGCATGACAGTAAATAGACTTTAACCAACAACCCATAAATATTCAAATAGTTCATGACAGATTATTATAACAGGCACAGCATAGTTATGACAGTAAAATGCAGAGTGTCAGATAAGTCTATTAACAGATATAATTCTGTGAAGGCATGTAACATACCCGTGCTCCCAAAACTTCCAACTAGTATAGCATGACAGACAGAAACACCAATAAAGTCTCGATCAGTTTACATGAACACTGAACACGTGTTTGAAGCCAGTGCCCATCTGCATTCCAATCAACATACACATACAATGATCACGTTTGTAAACCCAAGCAACAGTTGTTAATGTAATTCCAACGATCACAGTAAATGATTCCTGTCACAGGTATGCAAATGCTAGCAGTTATCACGCCTCCTGATGTCTGGCAAATATGACTTGTGCCATCAAATATTATTTGCATTCAAAATTCCTCTCGATACAAACTTGTCCTTTTCTGGCTCCTTGAGTTTGTGATGATTGCAATATTCAATGTTGAGTATAATGCAGCGAGACCCCTCAATTTGTTATGATCACAATGTTCAATAGTGTTATTCCCAACAATAATAAGAAGATGCGATGAGACTATATCCTGATGATACGCACAATGATACTCCACAGCACCAAAAAGCAAACATAGAAATATTCCGCTAATCAACACTCAACCGATATAGTAACACCATATCAACAGATTCGAGCATAGATATCATTCATTTTGAAATTGAAATGAAGTGTTGTGCATTTCCAGAATCTCCGGAGACAGCATTCACGCACAGAATGCAATCAATGATTATTCCCGTGCAATCCTAATGCTCCTGCAATGAAGTCTAAAATGCCCAATCTGCAGTTACTATATGCAAAGCTGCATATTCACCAGAATATAATGGCGTATCTTCAATGGATGTCTAGAGCAATGCTTCATTATCAATAATACTGGACAAATAGAGGTCCCACCAATAAGAATTTTGCACAGAAATCAATTCATATAACCTCCGTGCGTCCTGCTATGTCGACATGATACAAAATCATTTGCTGGAATTAATAATTCAAGTTACTGCCTAGCCATTCAGGGGCTATGTCCTTCATGGCCACCAAATTCCCTGAGAGTTTACATTCTCAGAACAATTTCCAAAACCAAAAACCATACAATAATCTAATCTCCATGATACCCAAAGGAGTCGCCAAAGGCTCCTTAAAACTTCACCGCATTCAATTTCCATAACTGATCTTGTATCAACTTTGGAAAAGCTATAGTTCCCCTTAAATATTTCATGAATATCTTGACTTTATAAAAACCATAGTTTATCCATTAATATTTAATAAAGCCATGTTTTATAATAAATTAATTAAATAATAAAAAGTCTTTAAATAATAAAGACAATTTAATATTTCAATAATTAATCAAATCTCATTTCGGCCTTATAAAAAACGAGGACATCACATACCTCAGCAGGCCTTGTTTTTCGGGATCCATTCATGCATTCTTTGTTTTTTATGCATTTGCTTTAAGAGTTTTTTAGCTACTCCCTAAGTTACACTTTGGGGGGGGTGCGGGGAGGGGCTGCTAGAGTAATCATTAGCTAATAATTAATTATTCTTTAATTGATTATTAGGCTAATTTCGCTTTATGCACTTAAGCTAAACTTAGGAGTGTTTTTTTCTTTTATTAGAGTGAGCTATTATTAGATCATTTTGTCTCATCACATAGGATGACAACACTTGTCATGATCTAATCTCTTTATCATATAGAGTTTGCTCTTATAAGCACTCTCCTTCATTTGTATTAATTATTCTAGAAGTTTTTTCTTGTTGAGGAAATAGCAAATCATTATTTGCAATTCTCGTGCATGGAAGGTGTTCTCGTTTGTTGTTTGATCTTGTTTTGTGTGTGTTTTCACAATTCTAACACATGCAATGTAAGGACCTCTCAAGAACACAATAAACGAAAGAAGATCAAAGCTAGAGTCAGGTTGGAAAGTGGAAACCAACATTGTCACATATCTATATCAATTCTCAAACTAGAAGGTGAATTAGCATCATTAGATAAGGACATATTTTATTGGAGATATGATGAATGAAGTGATATAGAGGGATGGATCAGAAGTATTTCTTGAAGCAATCTTGAATCCATAGTTGAAAAACTTGGACTCAGCAATAACTCAGCCGAGCCAAAACAATTAAAAACTTGAGACTCGGGGAAAACTTGATAATAGCTCAGCAAATTTTTTGAACATTTTAAAATACATAAATTTGTAAAATTATTCTTCCAAACACGCAAATAACTAGATTTATGCAACATTCAACATATTACTGATTTTCTTCTTATGAAAATCAAAATTAGAGTTCAATACACATCATAGCTCCAAAAATGAGTGCAATAGTTGAGTGCACGAATTCTTGTTGTGGGTTCATAAAACAAATCACAAGCGAGAAAGTGCAACTTGGAGGGAAAGTCGTAGGAAGGGCATGCAAAAATCATGAGTTGCAAGGGCACAGAAAAATAGTGGGCATCTAAAAGAGTCGCAAGGGCAAGCAATTTTATTTTTTGCAATTGTGTTTAGGGCATTATGGGAGATGCAGCCATGAATGTTTGCTGCTCACAGCCTGTTTTTTTTATCTGAAAGGGCTTTGATTTACATTTTGGACCTTCATTTCCAATCACGGGTCACAAGGAAAAGGGAGGAAAACATATGATAGTTGTGTTTTACTTTCAAAAATCACAAAGGGCATTCAGACCAGTCACATTAGATTTTTGTCACAAAAATAGACTTTTTTTACTGCCAATGGTTTAAACTTTAAACCATAGTTTAAAAACCCAGCTGAAACTTGGGACACTCAATGCAACCTGCTAGTCATTTGACGAAACACACCAATCTGACATGACTCAGATATCGAATATTTGTCAAGTACTCATTGAGTCTCAGTCACGTCCTGTGAAAAGACTCGCCAAGTCTTATAATGAAAGCATAATTTATTGGTTTGTGAGTCATATGACTTGTAATTTTTGAACTATGACAAACTAATGATTAGTATAGAGTCTAGACTTATGTGTTCCCTAAATGCATTCATTTTTGTCTTTTTTGTATAATTATGTTTTGTTTCTATTTTGCCAAGTTTAGTCAAGATTTTGCCAAGTCCCTAGTCTATGTCAAAAATTTGGGCTACCGAGTCTATGTTGAGTCTACGTTTTTCAACTATGGGTTAAACCCTTAAGTGGCATAAGTTTTACTGAGTTTACTTGTGATTCTTACAATTTTTCATGAATAACTTGCCACAGGTTTTCTACATTACTATCATGTCTCCTTCTTGAATGTAAGTTCACCTATGATCCTTAGCCAAATTTATGTTCTTTTTCCTGTAGACTAATGGGATGATACAAAGGGAAAATTAATTAAATAATTAAGTTGTCATAAAGTGAAAATTAAAAGACAACTTATATTTAATTATTCAAAAAGGTGTTGTAAGTGATTATTTTAGGAGTCACTAGTCCCATGGTACAAAAAGGTGATTAAATAGCGTACTTAAATATATTTTTATAATTTTGAGGAATATTTGTCAAAAAAGAAATAAGTATAATTTTATTTACTCAAAAAGTTATAAATAAGAGGATTGTTTTTTAAAGGGTCTTTATGGTTTTTGAAACAATTTCATTTTTTAAGAATTAGCATGTATTCTTCTTCTTCTCTTCCAAGGACGAAAAATCTTTGCATTTTTTAAGCTTCTAGGACAAAAACCCTCTGCATTTTTTAAATTTCAGGAACGAAATCTCTCCTAGTTTTTAATGCAATTCCACAAAGGAATTGACAATGTGCTTCATCAAGCAATGACTTGAGATTTCCAATTATCAATGTGGTGTGATATTTTCAATGTTGTTCAATTTTTCCAATGTTGCTCTCTATTTTTGCTTCAAGTTTTGATTTTCAATTTTGGGTTGCTATTAGATGAATAAGATGATAATGTTTTTATATTGCTGGAGATAATAGTCTTCATTCAGGCCATTCCCTAATGAATCCCCATTGCTGGTTGTACTCCTCAGAAGGCCAATAGCAGGTTGTACCATGCCAAATAAATATCTCAAGGGAGGCATTTGAGTTTGCTAATATTTCTAATTTTTATTTTGTTATTTATTCCATCGACCTGCAAGCCGTACCAATCAAGACCAGGCCGTACATGTAACGGAAAGATGTTTGTCTGTTCCAAAAGTCTGCAGCACATTTTTTTGACTGAATACAGCATTATTCGAGCCATTCATCTTCCTAGTGCAATCGTACCATATGCAGGTGACAGTAGCAGATTATATGAGGCCATACTATGCAGTTATGAGTTCGCAAGGATCAGATTTACCAGCTGCATGTTATCACCAATCACCAACCAATAAGGAAAATTGATTGCAACCTCTTCAAGGTCATTCTAGACGCCGTACCAGAGAAAAGAGGAGTCGTACCATTTAGTTGAGGTTTGCAGCAGTGATTTAATTATTATTTTTTGACTGTTATACTGATTGTAAAGCTTCTTTTTGCCATCTGCATTTTCTTACAAGGTCATATCAGGCTGTTTGCTGAACAAACTTCGGTCACAATGTTGTGATATTTTATTTAACCTCTCAGCAACGTGAGGCCTTACCAGAAATTTGTATGTCACACCAATCTTTTCACATCTGAATCACAGCTCTTATTGCAATCATTTTCAGACTATACCAATCATAAGGAGGAACCTTGCCACTACAATAAGGCCTTCATACATTTCTAGCAGTGTATTATTCCTCTCTAGCAACAAGTTCATCTCAAACAAGGTACCTTATTTCAAGCAATACTTTCAGATAAATTTCATGCTATATCAGAATGATGGTTTTCCAATTGGAATTGCAAATAAATCATTTGCATTACAAATTACTTGTTAAATCCAAATATTGCAATACTGATCGATATACCACCAATAGTTTAAATTTTTTGAAGATCCTAGGTGAGTCAGTGTCGGATCCTCATTTATCATTGTAAAACCCTGGTTAGTTTATCCATTGAATCCTTTCTTGTTTTTCAATATTTTTTGCCTTCTGGACGTGCATCAAAATTGAATAAATTAATCTACCATTTTAGCATTGACGCTATTCCACTTGCATTCAACCAGTTTGGCTTGATCAGAATTTGCATCCACTATCAATGAATTTGGCTCAATCAATTCTATGATTTGCTTATATCATAAATTGGAAGGCTAGCCACCAATATCTTTCATGTAATTCTATTGTCCTCATTCTAGTCTCCATATGCTCTAACCTTGCCCACATCAAAAACTCGGTAATCAAAAAATAGTTAGAATTTGAATAAAAGCCAAAATTTTATCTGAATTTGAGCTAACACCTTGCGAGGGTTATTACAATTACTTGGTACTGCTCTTGTTAGGGTTATTACAATTACTTGGTCCTGAGTAGTAGTGCAAATTACTCTACCATCTAATAGGCTCATAAGTACTCATGATTCTAGCAATTATTGTCATAATCCCGCCCCAAACGTCTGAAATAGATGGCATAACAGTGGGTCAACATGAGGAAAATAGACAATCTGATCACTGATTAAAGGATAGATGGAAAGTAGCTAATTGATTTCATATAACGAACAGCGGTTAGTAAATATAGAAGCAAAGGAAGAATTAATATAGGTTAAACAAATGTTGTTAAGAAACATCAAATAAATCGTATAAGTCAAACAAGGCAGTGACCCGAATTATGGAAGAATAAATGGGATAGCAACTTATAATAATAAATTAATCTTTACTAAGGGAATTGCATATGTTAAGGGATTAATTAAAGGTTGCAGCAATTTATTTTATGGGGAGATTATGATGTAAGGTGGCGATGAATGAAAGACATATCCCTCTAGTTGACATCTCTTCCCTGAGAGACATGAACTTCAAAATTGGACATCAATGATATATAGATGTTAAGAAATGGAGAGCAGAAAGGCATGGAATATTTGACAGAGAAATATATCTTCTTCAGCAGATCGAAGTTGCTCCTAAGGAGCATATGATCTTATAAATCAGGCTGCATAACAACTGAAGATTTTAGACACCCAGCCAAGATAAAGTCACATGATGTAATATCCCACCCCTGGTAGATATTTAATACTAAAATTCTGCCGGTTTGTTTGCTTGTAGTTTTATATTTTTTGATATATTTGCAATGTTTGATACAGCAATATAATGCAGCAAAATAGAAGATATTGCAATAATAATTTCAACACAAAAACTGAACATTACATAGGGAATACACAGCTGAAAATTCCAGATTTTTATATCAGCTTAGATACTCAATATTTTCACAAAATATTGACAACCCAGTTCATAAAATATCCCCTATTATCTAAAACAACAATACCCAGAAAATCTGGGAGTTACAATTCACGGACTTATAGGTAAGATATGCCTTGAAACCCTCTGAAAATGGGTGCCAAAATGAAGTATAAGGTTTGCAGCAATAATGATAATAAACTCCAACAACGATCGCTATCACCAATCCCCACGCCTAGTGCAAAACTGCATACAATTAAATTGCCAAAACCCTTGCCTGGCAACCACCTGTTTATTGAAGTTCTCCTATAGTTCACTTTGCTCTTAAAATACTGATCAATATATTTGCATTATTCTGATATTTCATTCAAACCCATGAAACTTCTGAAGATAATCACTTCAAATATGCACGATGTGACTTCTAATGTAAAGCCACCTGTAGATGCAACCTTTGGGTGATATTTCACACCTGTGGGAAGCATAAATCTAAGAGAATGAACGTTCTCAAAGACCAAATTGCAGCAAACCCTGGTTTTCTTCTCACAAGCAAAAGCTCTTCAAAATGACAAAGTGTAGAATGAATTTCATTTGCTTTTTTGAAAGCTTTATATACCTCCTTGAAAAAGCATGACTTCCAATATGGTTTTTAACATTTGCTTTTGTTGACTATATTATATCTCATTAAATGGGCACTCATATCAAGGCACTTTATAATTTACCTTTATATCATTAAATGGCCCCCTTTTCTTTTTGGTCACCCACGGGTGTCCCCACGACTCAGCCCAGTGTTCCCATTATGGGGCGAGCTGAGGCAAAACTAGTCCCTAGGGGATGCACACAATAGCCCGCAAACCACATGCATCAGTTAAACCCAGGCCTCGGAACCTATGGGGAGCAAACCCACAGCCCAAGCCAACTTCGCTACCCGTGCGATTAAATGGCCCCTTTATTATAAGTCAACTTAAACCATTATAATATGCACCATTTAATAAATAATTATTATTATTAAAGTACAACTTTAATAATAATAAAATGCCATAACTCCAACAATAATGAATATAAATCAATTCCGTTTATGCCAGGAGGTAACCTACTGAATCTTTTGCTCACCCACGTGCCTTATCAAAAATAGTAAGGTTGGCCTCTATCACTCAACTGACTTACTATAAATAGTAAGTGTGTAAAAACAGAGCTAGAAACCTCTTAATAACATCTCCTCTGAATATGCAAAGGGACTGGAGAGATGAACACTGCAAATGGCCATTTGGAGAACTCATTAACACCCATATAAGGCCCTCTAATCACCGTTATTAGCCTACAAGGACCCCATGATAGGCTAATCTGTAAACTTTGATGCTCGCTAAAAAGGGGACATTACACATGATTTGAAAGACAAGAAATCAGAGACAGCGATTTAAATAGACATAATCTTTCCCTACATTCATATGCATGTAATCAGATAAAGAAAACAAAAATCGCACACATATTTTGGTGTCTATTATGCATCTTTAAAACAATTATAATTGCAGATTATATATCAGAATTTATAGCAGATATTAGTTCATTCTTTTCAGCAGATCATCTATTATTATCAATATATATATAAGTTCAATAATCAAGTCAACATTAGCTTTTAAAGGTTGCTCTTAATAAGATTAAAGTTTGTCATTAAAGTTATTGATTCTAGGCCTATTTGGATATCTCAATCTATAAGACTAAAGACAAATTTAAGATAAAGCTATAAGGGGACATCACAATTGGTATTAGAGCTAAAGAACCTGCCAGCCTGTGAAGGTGGATGAGTGAAAGAGAAAGGAGATACTACAATAGAGAGATAAAGAAACTGTAGGAACCTGCCCAAGCTCCTAAAGGAAGAACAACCTCCAACATCCTAAGGGCAAGCATTTCAAAGCAGGGGAGACTGTCATAACCCCACCCCAAACGACTGAAATAGATGGCATAACAGTGGGTCGACATGAGGAAAATAGACAATCTGATCGCTGATTAAAGGATAGATGGAAAGTAGCTAATTGATTTCATATAATGAACAGCAGTTAGTAAATATAGAAGCAAAGGAAGAATTAATATAGGTTAACAAATGTTGTTAAGAAACATCAAGTAAATCGTCTAAGTCAAATAAGGCAGCGACCCCAATTATGGAAGGATAAATGGGTTAGCAATTATAATAATAAAATAATCTTTACTAAGGGAATCACATATGTTAAGGGATTAATTAAAGGTTGCAGCGAGTTATTTTATGGGGAGATTATGATGAAAGGTGGCGATGAATGAAAGATATATCCCTCTAGTTGACGACTCTTCCCTGAGAGACATGAACTTCCAAATCGGACATCAATGATATATAGATGTTAAGAAATGAAGAGCAGAAAGCCATGGAATATTTGACAGAGAAATATATCTTCTTCAGCAGATCGAAGTTGCTCCTAAGGAGCATATGATCTTCTAAATCAGGCTGCATAACAACTGAAGATTTCAGACACCCAGCCAAGATTAAGTCGCATGACTTGAAAGACAAGAAATCAAAGACAGCGATTTAGATAGACATCATCTTGCCCTACATTCATATGCATGTAATGAGATAGAGAAATCCGAAATCGCATTCATATTTTGGTGTCTATTCTGCATCTTTAAAACAATTATAATTGCAGATGATATATCAGAATTTATAGCAGATATTAGTTCATTCTTATCAGCAGATCATATATATATATATATATAAGTCCAATAATCAAGTCAACATTAACTTTTGATTGTTGCTCTTAATAAGATTAAAATTTGTCATTAAAGTTATTGATTCTAGGCCTATTTGGATATCTCAATCTATAAGACTATAGACAAATTTAGATAAAGCTAAAAGAGAGGATAGTTGTTGATGAAGAAAAAACTAGATGGATGAAGATAAAGGCCAAAGAGGGTGATGAAAAACTAGAACGTGGATAGATGAATCTACAATTTGAAGCAAGAGAAGTTGAATGCCTATTGAAAATTTAGACAGAGCTAAAAATAAGCCTGAAAATTTTCATACACAAATAATTCAATGCTTTTTAGCTATCTTTTAATTCAAACACATTACATATTTATAGGATTTCTCACTTCCTATTTTATAGGAAACTCCCTAAACAAATTACCTAAATATATTGAGTTGTTTTAACAACTCAATATAAGCACACAAACAATACTTACAACTACGGGAATAATATTCCCAACACTCATAACAAATACGTGAGTTGTCACTTTACCTCACACATTCTAACCCATGTGAACATTAATTCCTAACAATGCCAATTGAAAATTCAAGTAAACCATTGATGATGAAGTTTGTAGTAATGTAGTTGAATGATGGCAAGTTGGAGTAATCAGAATGTACTATGTACCATTGCAAAATGTATTGGAGAAAAGTAAGGAGCATTTGAGTGGAAGCTAATGGCACATGGTGTACACAATATAGTTGAAGAATGGCATAAGGAAATAATGCAAGAGAGTTGCAAGTTAAGAAAAGGATTTAAATTGCAAATTTCAACAAAAGTTAGGCAAGCATAGCAATGAAAACTGTAGATTTGAGGTGAGGAACAAAAATCAAGGAAGAATGGAAAGAAGTTAAGGTGAGGATGATTTAGAAGAGAACACAAATCATAGATCATAACATCATAACAGAAGTAATAGGTATGAAGATAATAAAGACAGAAATTTTTGCAACACCTATTTTAAATGTAGGTCAAATGGATGTTGAATACTTGTGTTCTACCTAACACTGCAACCCTAGAAGATACCTTGAATTTCTTCTCGAACAATTTTCAAGGTTTTTCAGATGGTTAGCCATGGTCAAAGGTAAAGCTAGAGAATCATCAAAGTCTATTTTTAGCCCACACTAAAAAACGCTTATGTTGTTTTAAACCATCACCATTTTCAAAGAGAACAGTGTATTCAAGTATTTATTACTTTTAGTCAAAGCTATTAATAGTCCGCACTACTTTTAGTAGTCTCTGTTGGAACACGTTTGTCGTTGTGCCAAAATATTGACTGTTAACGCCTGATACAAATGCCAAAGATAAACGGATCCACGGGAGGCAGTTAGTCCATGTCCCAAATCCAAAGGGAGACGCTGGCGATTAGTCCAACAATCCCCCCCTCAGCGTCACCCAAGGGGATTCGAACCTGCAACCATGGCTCTAATACAATTTGTTGGAACACATTTGTCGTTGCGCCAAAAGATCGACCTATTAATGCCCAATACAAATGCCAGAGATAAACGGATCCATGGGAGGCGGTTAGTCCATGTCCCGAATAAAAAGGGAGACATTGATGATCAGTCTAGTAGTCTCTAGTTTTAACACAACGCGCTTGTGCTATTTTTAGCGTTCACTATTTATAGCTTGGATTCAACTATTTTAGACCATCTACTTTTAGATCTCTTGGATGTGAACATTAAGTTATAGTTTATAATAAATTCAGTCTATGGCTTAACTCAGCATTGAATGGTTTTAATTTTAATGATTTTAGTTTTAACTCATGCAAGTGGTCCAAGTCAATATATAAGTAGTAGTTAGTATTTTATTTATTTTCATGTGGTAGCTTTGTAAATAATATAAATAAGTGTCTTTCACAACTAATTTTAAAAAAAACAATAATTCTCATGCCTACATATTGTTGGAGTTGCAATTCATCAAGTATCCATTGTTAACGTTATCCAAAATTTGCTATTCACTCAATGACATTTATTTTCTATCTTTCTTATAAATATTTATTGAGATGTCTCATTGTGCGCTAAGAGTTAAATTGCTTCCATGAATCTGCAAGCTTTGTTTTGTAGGTAAGCTTGAAGGTGTAGATTGTGGCTTTGTATTGAATCTTGCATTTAAATTAGCACAATGTCCACATTTATGTCTTTTAGCCTATTAAATACGTGTGTATTTTCCTTTTTCAATCTTTGTTTCTAACCAAACAATGTAAAAGTGTAGCCCTTTGCAAAATGTTGAAAAAACATCTTCACCTTTTACCCTAGGCAAAACCAAAAAAATACACATTTACATTATATTCAACATAAAAATGAACCCCAAAAATCATGGTAAAGATTGTAAATTGCAAGTACATATTGTCCAGTTTTAGGCTAATTTTTAGGGAGCTTTCCCTTCTAATTTGAAAAGAAGTTCAACTAAACATTTTTTCTATTTTGTGTTGCACTAAAAGGTGTAAATTAAAACACTAATGAAGCACATAGGTTTTATCCAATCACCTAGTTCTAAAGTGTCACAATGTACAGAAAAACTAATCTAGAAAGGAAGGGATGAAGGAAAATTGTAAAATACCTGCAAAAAAGGTATCATACTCTATACAAATCCTGCCCCCTTCCAAACAACAAATAACCTGTGCAACAATGACAAGATACATACATATACAATCATTGACCTCAAAAATAATGCAAGATTCATTATTTCATTACCAACTGGCAACTAATAATAATTTCACAAAAAAAAGGATTTAAAACTAGAAGTACATACCCAGAACAGAATTAGTAAAAGAAATAGTAAAATATCTTACAATAAAGCAAATGAGCATATAAATCATATGTGAAAAGCTTATTCTATGACATAACACCATGATCATGAATGGATATAAAGCAGTGTATTCTGATTAAAACGACTCTAAACCATATCTATTTTTTATTTCTTTGGGTTCCCATCTCATGATTGTATCCCCTATGTAGAGGATTTCACACATTCATTAGTGAAAAATCCTACTAAAATCTAGCAACAGAAAAATTGTAAAGCATTGCAAGGCATTTCACCTATGAACATAAGATTCTAATAGCAGGAAAAGACAAATAGCAATTAGGAAAATCCTTTATTCAAAGTGAGGCCATGAATCTGTGTGATCCGATGGAATAGATGGGAAAATGTATTGCAATAGAGAGCATATTTTTTTAATAGCAAGACTGTTGAAATTGTTAGCCATATAAGATATAGGAGCATAACTAAAGTCAGGGTGATTTAAGGATTTCACAAAGGTAATCATCCAAGCTAAATAAACTTCATCAAACAAGAGATAGAGAAAACAAAGAATACATAACAAGTCATAGGATATAAGTTTTTACCTTGTTCTTTAACTTGTATGTAATCTTCTCACGAACAATTTGTTCATGTTGGCTATCAATTTGTCCTTTTGTCATCCTCAATTCAGCTTCCATATGAACCTAGTCATAGAAGTTGCAACAAGACCTTAATTTTGGAAATAATTTTACTTACAAAACATGCAATAAGAAATGCCATAGAAATTTAGGAGCAAATATTCTAAAAGCTGGCATACAATCTTGAAATTTAGGAGCAAATATTCAAATATGGAAGATATGAGCCTTTAGAACCTAGACTGCTGACATAAACTTTTGAATTACATATTACAAAATCTGGATTTAGTTTATAACGATGCATAATACAACATAAAATGAGATAGGAAATAGGAAGAGTGCCACAAAATTTACCCTCTCTCTAATTCTAGCAAGATATCCACCATTCCATTGATCATCATCCAAGGATATCTCTGAAACATGACCAAAGTTAATTTTAGATGATGTACATCTAGAAAAATATAAATCACTATAAATAAAATAGTGAAATGATTTTAGAGATAATAGCATCCATCTTGTGAACGTGTGAAATAACTTTATGAATAATAATCATAATGATAACATAAATTAAAATTAGCATAACTATATTAATAATAACAATAGTAATAATGATTGATTGACAGTAATATTTAATAAGATAATTTTTTACAGATTTGGTGTAATGATGAGAACTGCACCATTATTGTCAACATTTTATAAGGTGAGCATAGCAGCTGATCTTTGAATTATCATGAAAGTATTGTGGGATGTGGGTGTATACTCTTCAAATGTGTGGCAACATGTGTGATATAATGGCCCGGGCCTTTATTATAGGCTCGATGCGGTGGCTTTGCTGTGAAGGTAGTTGGCTATTTCTCCTTGCAAGTGAAGCTCAACTTGACTGGTGGCATTAAGAAAGTATGATGGGTGGAAGTATCTGTAATATCCCAGACTAATTTCGTATGCAAAAATTATTCAATTTCACTGATGTAATTGTTCAGACATAAAGCCAAACAGTTTATCTATGTGTTGTTCTGAGATCAAGCCTGTTTGCTTTTGATAAGAGAGCAAGTGTCTTATGCATGAAATGGATGTCTCACAATTTCCATAAGATTTAACAAGGCTTTTTGCAAATAGAACAATCTAACATAGAGATTGCCTCGTGTAATATAATAATAACCAATTTTAATTCTCTGCATATATTGTACAGAAAATTGCAATCAAATATTTAATTCAACTCAGTTTCTTTTCACACTAACCTGGTGTCCAAATGCACCATACAACTTTAACCACATGCTGTGATATACATAGTTCTGGAAGCAGCTGCAAATAAATTTAATCGCTCCTTAATAAAGTTGGTCTCCCTTCACAATGTGACAGCTCCTCAAGGGATTGATGCATGAATTTAAGTGATGGCGGCTGGGGAATAAAAAATGGCTAATAGCAATTCCTTTGACCTGTAAACTCTAACCCAAGCTCCACGTCATCATTCCCAATGGTCGCTAGTATGAAATGGCGCTATGTTTGCAGCCACGATTCCTTAGTAAATCCGGTTATGCATTAGGCAGCGATACTCCCAAGCATGCAGCGATAAAGATATTAAAGTTGGCGACCCCTAAATATCTCCTATCCCTTCAAGCAATTATTGCGATGACCATAAGTGCCTACAGCTTATTGGATATTGGCCCACTCCTCACAAATAATGGTACGGCTGATAAATCGACCAGACATACACAAACTGTGAATATTGCAGCTTAAATAAAAATTAAATAAATATCACCTGATTCTCAATCTGCACAGAATCCATAAGATGACCCACCATAATTAATAGCATTGGTACAGCAGGACTACTGCTGATATAATATTTTATTATGCATTTGGATATACCACTGCAAGTATTAAACTGATATTCTGAAATTTGTCTCCAAAGGAGACTTCACAAATTTCCACCACAATCATTGATGTGCAACTGCGAAACCTGAGAGATTCCGCCTATAGAAGGATTTGGGTTTTTGTCCAATCCTTCGAACCCGAACATTTTCATCCTCCAATTCTCAAAAAGCCAAGCTCTACAAAATTCCCAATTTCTCCATAGTTAATTTTCCAAAAGATGACATGAATTCCTTTTTGCCATCTTTTATAGTCGACCACTATTTTATATTTAATATTAAATATCCACCATTATAAAATAACTTTATTTAATATTTGAGTATATTATTTAATAAAGTTATTTTCTCATTTATTAATTAGATAAATATGAATGTCCACAATCATTAATTTAGGACAATTGAATATTTAATTAATTAAATTAATTCAGTGGTGACTATCCAAAAATCGAGGACATTACAATCCTCCCATATAAATCCCTGGATCTCAAAGCCAAATTGGAAGTCCACCATTCCCAATATCTAATGACTTTCGATGTGCCACTCTGATAACAATTGGAATCCCAATGTGCTAAGTCTCTATTTCCTATTTTTGTATCCAATCATAATCACCGTCTGGTAGAAAAAACTAGGAGACTTGCAAAATTTGGATTCTTATTTTGAAGATGGAAGCACTTCATACCAAAGTGTTCTATGTGATCCTTTGTCCATCCCACTCTTATATGTAAGAGGTTCATCCTACAAAGGTTCAACCATCATAGTTTCTTCCCTTGGAAATATTAGAAATTGACAAAGAAGTGTATCTCGCTGCTGCCTCTCATAATCCATGTCACTGAATTGTTCCTTGATGTTATGTAGGTGTTGTTTTGCCTGAGCAGCCAGCAACTTGGCTTCCCTGGCCCTCCTTAGCCACTCATTGCACATGCTTTGAGTCCTCTTTACATCTTCTATGCTATGATGCACAAAATCAGATTGATTGTGGCTTGGATCTGCAACTGTTACCTCATTCTTAGCCATCAAATCTTGAGTATCAACAAGGTAGGGTTTCTTACCACTATCATCCTCATATGATTTTTCTATCACCTCATGGTTATATGAAGGTAATGAACTGCTGTCCATAATCAGAAAATCATAACTATCATCATTTTTGCTTCCTCCATGCCCATCATCTGAAGGTACATTAGTGAACTCATCATCAATATCTACTCCACTAACAACATCAAGGTAGTCATTAGACTTAGAGTCATCACCGGATGAATTCGAACTAGGATCTAAGGCTGCTGTTTTGTCCTTTCCTTCATACACAAATTTATCCACAGTAGCTGCATGCATGACCAAAGAGTCATCCTAAAGCTCCGTCTCACACTCATCATGTTTCAAAGCAATCACTGCATCAGATTTTTCTGCTATGAACTTCTCTTCAACCACCTGCTCCTCATTATCCAAGAAAGATTTCAGCTTCTTACCACACCAATTAATCACCCTATGAGCTAATTTCTCTTTAACTGATAGGATTCCATGTTTAATTGAGGCACATCATCACTCTCATTAATAATCAGTACCATAATAGTTTGCATGGATGCAATAACATCATCATCATGTTCTTTACTGACTATGGCAAAGAAATGGTGAAACATGCTGTAAATCAAATCATTCATTCCCAAATCCAGCATAATGTTACTTAATCTGATTTCTGCAAATGTTTTTTAAGTATAGCAACCCTTCTGGAACCTACAACTTTGAAAGCTCTGAAAAACCTTCTTTGATGATTCCATGTCAAACCTTGACAAAAAATCTGCAACCTTCAGACTTCTAAAACTGAACACATGAATTTATCATTCTTTGAATATGCCAATTTGATGATGCAAAGTATCTTGATACCTTGTTTTTGGCTAATGAACACAAGTTGGAAAGCAATGACAAAAATCTGAAAAGGATCACCATACTAATGGACCTTTCATATTGTCATATTTGGAAAACCTCAGCAGCCCAGAATAATAGAATAGCAGCATATTAATAATATAGGACCGAAAATTGTATCCAAAACCCTAGTTACATGCCTTTTTTTAAAACCTTGATTTTACTGAATGAAACCCTTGTAGAAGACAAAAACACTAAATGATAATCCACTTAAATTAGACACAATCGGATGAAAAACTCACTGAACCTTACTGCTGAAACCTCTTGAAACCTTGCTGATTTACTGCTTCTAAATGCCGATTGACTTCAAAGATGATTTTCATTCCTGTACATCATTCATTTAACTTGGCTGTACATGATTCACAAACATAAATCACTTAATCCCATCATTAAACATGAAAACAGGAATATCT
>VDFB02252616.1:90237197-90284380 GCA_007258455.2 Sequoia sempervirens
CAAATAACCTGTGCAACAATGACAAGATACATACATATACAATCATTGACCTCAAAAATAATGCAAGATTCATTATTTCATTACCAACTGGCAACTAATAATAATTTCACAAAAAAAAGGATTTAAAACTAGAAGTACATACCCAGAACAGAATTAGTAAAAGAAATAGTAAAATATCTTACAATAAAGCAAATGAGCATATAAATCATATGTGAAAAGCTTATTCTATGACATAACACCATGATCATGAATGGATATAAAGCAGTGTATTCTGATTAAAACGACTCTAAACCATATCTATTTTTTATTTCTTTGGGTTCCCATCTCATGATTGTATCCCCTATGTAGAGGATTTCACACATTCATTAGTGAAAAATCCTACTAAAATCTAGCAACAGAAAAATTGTAAAGCATTGCAAGGCATTTCACCTATGAACATAAGATTCTAATAGCAGGAAAAGACAAATAGCAATTAGGAAAATCCTTTATTCAAAGTGAGGCCATGAATCTGTGTGATCCGATGGAATAGATGGGAAAATGTATTGCAATAGAGAGCATATTTTTTTAATAGCAAGACTGTTGAAATTGTTAGCCATATAAGATATAGGAGCATAACTAAAGTCAGGGTGATTTAAGGATTTCACAAAGGTAATCATCCAAGCTAAATAAACTTCATCAAACAAGAGATAGAGAAAACAAAGAATACATAACAAGTCATAGGATATAAGTTTTTACCTTGTTCTTTAACTTGTATGTAATCTTCTCACGAACAATTTGTTCATGTTGGCTATCAATTTGTCCTTTTGTCATCCTCAATTCAGCTTCCATATGAACCTAGTCATAGAAGTTGCAACAAGACCTTAATTTTGGAAATAATTTTACTTACAAAACATGCAATAAGAAATGCCATAGAAATTTAGGAGCAAATATTCTAAAAGCTGGCATACAATCTTGAAATTTAGGAGCAAATATTCAAATATGGAAGATATGAGCCTTTAGAACCTAGACTGCTGACATAAACTTTTGAATTACATATTACAAAATCTGGATTTAGTTTATAACGATGCATAATACAACATAAAATGAGATAGGAAATAGGAAGAGTGCCACAAAATTTACCCTCTCTCTAATTCTAGCAAGATATCCACCATTCCATTGATCATCATCCAAGGATATCTCTGAAACATGACCAAAGTTAATTTTAGATGATGTACATCTAGAAAAATATAAATCACTATAAATAAAATAGTGAAATGATTTTAGAGATAATAGCATCCATCTTGTGAACGTGTGAAATAACTTTATGAATAATAATCATAATGATAACATAAATTAAAATTAGCATAACTATATTAATAATAACAATAGTAATAATGATTGATTGACAGTAATATTTAATAAGATAATTTTTTACAGATTTGGTGTAATGATGAGAACTGCACCATTATTGTCAACATTTTATAAGGTGAGCATAGCAGCTGATCTTTGAATTATCATGAAAGTATTGTGGGATGTGGGTGTATACTCTTCAAATGTGTGGCAACATGTGTGATATAATGGCCCGGGCCTTTATTATAGGCTCGATGCGGTGGCTTTGCTGTGAAGGTAGTTGGCTATTTCTCCTTGCAAGTGAAGCTCAACTTGACTGGTGGCATTAAGAAAGTATGATGGGTGGAAGTATCTGTAATATCCCAGACTAATTTCGTATGCAAAAATTATTCAATTTCACTGATGTAATTGTTCAGACATAAAGCCAAACAGTTTATCTATGTGTTGTTCTGAGATCAAGCCTGTTTGCTTTTGATAAGAGAGCAAGTGTCTTATGCATGAAATGGATGTCTCACAATTTCCATAAGATTTAACAAGGCTTTTTGCAAATAGAACAATCTAACATAGAGATTGCCTCGTGTAATATAATAATAACCAATTTTAATTCTCTGCATATATTGTACAGAAAATTGCAATCAAATATTTAATTCAACTCAGTTTCTTTTCACACTAACCTGGTGTCCAAATGCACCATACAACTTTAACCACATGCTGTGATATACATAGTTCTGGAAGCAGCTGCAAATAAATTTAATCGCTCCTTAATAAAGTTGGTCTCCCTTCACAATGTGACAGCTCCTCAAGGGATTGATGCATGAATTTAAGTGATGGCGGCTGGGGAATAAAAAATGGCTAATAGCAATTCCTTTGACCTGTAAACTCTAACCCAAGCTCCACGTCATCATTCCCAATGGTCGCTAGTATGAAATGGCGCTATGTTTGCAGCCACGATTCCTTAGTAAATCCGGTTATGCATTAGGCAGCGATACTCCCAAGCATGCAGCGATAAAGATATTAAAGTTGGCGACCCCTAAATATCTCCTATCCCTTCAAGCAATTATTGCGATGACCATAAGTGCCTACAGCTTATTGGATATTGGCCCACTCCTCACAAATAATGGTACGGCTGATAAATCGACCAGACATACACAAACTGTGAATATTGCAGCTTAAATAAAAATTAAATAAATATCACCTGATTCTCAATCTGCACAGAATCCATAAGATGACCCACCATAATTAATAGCATTGGTACAGCAGGACTACTGCTGATATAATATTTTATTATGCATTTGGATATACCACTGCAAGTATTAAACTGATATTCTGAAATTTGTCTCCAAAGGAGACTTCACAAATTTCCACCACAATCATTGATGTGCAACTGCGAAACCTGAGAGATTCCGCCTATAGAAGGATTTGGGTTTTTGTCCAATCCTTCGAACCCGAACATTTTCATCCTCCAATTCTCAAAAAGCCAAGCTCTACAAAATTCCCAATTTCTCCATAGTTAATTTTCCAAAAGATGACATGAATTCCTTTTTGCCATCTTTTATAGTCGACCACTATTTTATATTTAATATTAAATATCCACCATTATAAAATAACTTTATTTAATATTTGAGTATATTATTTAATAAAGTTATTTTCTCATTTATTAATTAGATAAATATGAATGTCCACAATCATTAATTTAGGACAATTGAATATTTAATTAATTAAATTAATTCAGTGGTGACTATCCAAAAATCGAGGACATTACAATCCTCCCATATAAATCCCTGGATCTCAAAGCCAAATTGGAAGTCCACCATTCCCAATATCTAATGACTTTCGATGTGCCACTCTGATAACAATTGGAATCCCAATGTGCTAAGTCTCTATTTCCTATTTTTGTATCCAATCATAATCACCGTCTGGTAGAAAAAACTAGGAGACTTGCAAAATTTGGATTCTTATTTTGAAGATGGAAGCACTTCATACCAAAGTGTTCTATGTGATCCTTTGTCCATCCCACTCTTATATGTAAGAGGTTCATCCTACAAAGGTTCAACCATCATAGTTTCTTCCCTTGGAAATATTAGAAATTGACAAAGAAGTGTATCTCGCTGCTGCCTCTCATAATCCATGTCACTGAATTGTTCCTTGATGTTATGTAGGTGTTGTTTTGCCTGAGCAGCCAGCAACTTGGCTTCCCTGGCCCTCCTTAGCCACTCATTGCACATGCTTTGAGTCCTCTTTACATCTTCTATGCTATGATGCACAAAATCAGATTGATTGTGGCTTGGATCTGCAACTGTTACCTCATTCTTAGCCATCAAATCTTGAGTATCAACAAGGTAGGGTTTCTTACCACTATCATCCTCATATGATTTTTCTATCACCTCATGGTTATATGAAGGTAATGAACTGCTGTCCATAATCAGAAAATCATAACTATCATCATTTTTGCTTCCTCCATGCCCATCATCTGAAGGTACATTAGTGAACTCATCATCAATATCTACTCCACTAACAACATCAAGGTAGTCATTAGACTTAGAGTCATCACCGGATGAATTCGAACTAGGATCTAAGGCTGCTGTTTTGTCCTTTCCTTCATACACAAATTTATCCACAGTAGCTGCATGCATGACCAAAGAGTCATCCTAAAGCTCCGTCTCACACTCATCATGTTTCAAAGCAATCACTGCATCAGATTTTTCTGCTATGAACTTCTCTTCAACCACCTGCTCCTCATTATCCAAGAAAGATTTCAGCTTCTTACCACACCAATTAATCACCCTATGAGCTAATTTCTCTTTAACTGATAGGATTCCATGTTTAATTGAGGCACATCATCACTCTCATTAATAATCAGTACCATAATAGTTTGCATGGATGCAATAACATCATCATCATGTTCTTTACTGACTATGGCAAAGAAATGGTGAAACATGCTGTAAATCAAATCATTCATTCCCAAATCCAGCATAATGTTACTTAATCTGATTTCTGCAAATGTTTTTTAAGTATAGCAACCCTTCTGGAACCTACAACTTTGAAAGCTCTGAAAAACCTTCTTTGATGATTCCATGTCAAACCTTGACAAAAAATCTGCAACCTTCAGACTTCTAAAACTGAACACATGAATTTATCATTCTTTGAATATGCCAATTTGATGATGCAAAGTATCTTGATACCTTGTTTTTGGCTAATGAACACAAGTTGGAAAGCAATGACAAAAATCTGAAAAGGATCACCATACTAATGGACCTTTCATATTGTCATATTTGGAAAACCTCAGCAGCCCAGAATAATAGAATAGCAGCATATTAATAATATAGGACCGAAAATTGTATCCAAAACCCTAGTTACATGCCTTTTTTTAAAACCTTGATTTTACTGAATGAAACCCTTGTAGAAGACAAAAACACTAAATGATAATCCACTTAAATTAGACACAATCGGATGAAAAACTCACTGAACCTTACTGCTGAAACCTCTTGAAACCTTGCTGATTTACTGCTTCTAAATGCCGATTGACTTCAAAGATGATTTTCATTCCTGTACATCATTCATTTAACTTGGCTGTACATGATTCACAAACATAAATCACTTAATCCCATCATTAAACATGAAAACAGGAATATCTAAGTAACCAACACTTGGGTTCATCTTGGAAGCATAACCTCTGTCATTAGACTTTGTGCACTCCAACAGCACTGTTGTAAAAGCACACAAATCATTTGTCAGCATCAATCTTGCATTTTCTACATTTTATTCGACCTACTAGTATCAATTTGACTGATCCATAGACACCTGCATGTCCCTGGCAATGAATTGTGTTTCTATGAATTATGTATCTGCAGCCTTTGCATGATGATTAAGAATATGGCATAAATACCTCTCATTTGTTGAACAATTTGTCATTGATGTCAAAGGTTCGTATGAGTCCTTGTCAGCAGTTATGCCACATCAGTTTTCACTTGTCAAGGGTCGAGTCAAGAGTTTCTGGGCAGTTTAATGAAAATGTTTCTGACGCAATTCAACGGCACATTTTATCTAGTAACGCCTTGTTAAATTCATGCGACGGCTTGTTTATTATCTTCAGTTTTTTTTATGAGGGCGGCTTGTTTCTCTTTGATGTAATTTATTGTCAGTGCCTTGAGAATTGTCAGCATTTTTTTTTACAAAGGATGGTGTGCGAAAAATAAAGTCGAATGTATGGAAGTTATGTGTTTTAAATCCTTCACAATCTTCTTTCTTTCTCACGGGTTGTGTGATGCCGTCATAATTATGAAAAATCTATCACATTCATGTATTTTTTGTGTGCTCTTCAATGGTATTAAAGTGGGATTCCTTCAAATTGAGAGCTTAATCGCTTGGAGGTAGATCCTAATTGCACACATGGGTTCAAATGAAGTGTCTTCAGTAGAAGAAATCTTATTTATGGCTAAAGAAGTAAATATCTCTGAGACTGAAGATGAAAATATAGAAGATAAAAAATATTATGAAGAAGGAAAAGTAGATCTTGAAGCAGAACTCATAAGTGCCCTAAGTGAAATCAAAAGACTTAGGAAGAAAAAATCAGAATTTGAAGTTGCAACTACATGTAGAGAATGAAACAAAAACTAAAACATCTCAAGCACTTGAAGAAGCTGAAAAATTGATTATTGATTTGAAGGTTCAAATCGAAGAGGCAAAGAGGATTGAGGAAGAAATCAAAAATCAGATAAGGATAAAAGAAGAGAATGAAGAGAGACTTGAAGCTGAAATAGTTTCACTTAGAAAATTAGACAAGTCTATGTTACAGCTGAATCATGAGATGATAAATCAAAAAAGTTCTATTGCATTGGACAAGATCATTAGTTCACAGAAATCTTCTACTGATAAAGGTGGAGTTGGATTTGAAGAGGTCAAAGTTCCAAGCTTGCAAAAGAAGAAAAACAAAAGAGCAGCCTTGATAGCACAAAAGTTTCACAATCAAAAATCAGAAACAGCACTTTCAAGAGACCTCCTATTTCAAGGCAAGATCACATGACCAAGTTTAACAATTCTTTCTTTTATGGGTATTGTTTTTCATGCAATCATTTTGGTCACAAGGCAGCAAACTGTAGAGTTTATGCAAGTAATGATTTCAGATATGTGAATAGAAATCAAGGATTCTTGAATAGGAATTCTTTTGCTCCTTTGATGAATTAAAATATTATATGTTACAAATGCAATAATTTGGGTCATACTGTAAAGACTTGTAGAAGCAATTTTGCAGAATCTTTCAAGCAAAGTAAAAAGAAAGAGCGACAGGTGGCTGAAAAGGAAGTTAATAAGAAGGTTTGGAGGAAAAAGAAAGAGGTAGAAAAAGTTGAATCAATGATCGTGCAAACAGCCCTACATGCATAGAATAAGAGTGATCAATGGTACATTGATGGTGGTTGTTTCAGACATATGACAGAAGACAAATGCAACTTTCTAATGTTGAAGAAAACGAATGGTGGTACAATAAGGTTTGGAGACAATGCATGTGCAAAGATTTCAGGTAAAGGCACTCTTATGTTGAATGACAGAAGAACAAAGGTAGAGAATGTTTTGTATGTTGAAGGTCTGAAACATAATTTATTGAGTGTGAGTCAAATGTGTGACCAAGGGCACACTCTTGTTTTCAATTCTGATGGTTGTGAAATTAGTAAGGTAGGCATATTGCAGAGGCTAGTAGAGCTGCTAACAATCTTTATATTCTTGATGACATCAAAAATGAGAAGTGTTGTTTGAGTCGGGAAGATGAAGGATGGTTATGGCACAGCAGAAAGGAAACATTTGAATACTTGCAGAAGAAGTTGGGAGTGATTTCACTCAATCCTTAAGAAGGTGTTTACACTCAGGGGGAGCTTTCATTGTCATATTTTACCTACCCCGTTTCAATTATGCAGGTCGTTTCAAGTTATGCAGGTTGTTCAATTTGTCATTGATGTCAAAGGGGAGTAGTGAGTTGGGGGGAGCAGTATTGGTTTTAGAGCAGTATTGGTTTCAGAGCATTATTGGTTTCAAAGCAGTAATGGTTTTGGTTTCAGGAGGTGTTGCCATCAATGAAAAAGGGGGAGATTGTTGAACAATTTGTCATTGATGTCAAAGGTTCATATGGGTCCTATTGTGACCTTTTCACACATCACCCCATTCAAAATGGGGACCCCCTAATTTTTGCTCTATTCCTGTCTTTTGGCTTTGGTTTTAGGTCTGTCTCTCTCTGTCGGTTCTTTATGTCTAGTGATGTACTTGCCATTTGGCCTAAATTTGAATTTTGGCTGAGTCTAGAGGGCTTTCTGATGAATTAGGGTTTACAATCTTCAGGCTACTTTGAGGTCAAATTGAGTTGGCTAATCGAATTTTGAGCTTAGCATTGCTATTAGGATGCTTCAAGCAGGCTCCCACTAGATTTTCACTGAATTCTAACAACTTGCTATTTTTAGTAAGTGCTAGTTTGGGGCCTATTTTCCTGGGATTTTCAAATTCTGACAACTGCACTGCACTTAGAACACTTAGAACTCCTCGCCTGCAAAATTCGAGCGCAAACGGACAACTGTCTATTTTTAGCAGTTCTGCCTTTGAGGGCCATTTTTAGGGTTTGCATGTTGAACTTTTAGATACATGTCTGGAGATTCTTTGTGGGTTAAACGAGATGATGACTTTCAATGATTCGGTCTTCAAAGGCTATTTTTAGGGTTTGCATGCAGGATTTCTCAGCGCATGTCTACATAATCTTTCTAGGTTTTCCGAGAGCTTCGCAACGAGGTAACATGCAAGCAGAGTTGATCACTTTTCCGGGACTTGCTATTTTTGGCCAGTGCTCGCATGTTGATCATTTTTCTGGGTTTTTCTGGGTTTCTTGAGATCTCTTGTGCAGTGTGACATGCAAATTCATCTGGCAGCTGGTTGGTCACTTTTCCAAACAATTACTATTTTTAGCAGGATCACTTCAGCAACTACCCAGCACTTCAACATCACGAACACAGCGACATGCAACAGAAATGGGGTCAAACGGAGATCTTTTGGGCAACATGCAAGTTAGATTAGGGTTTCCAACTTCGGGACCCAAAATGAGGGATCAAACGCCAGAATCTCCAAAAACCAATGTATCCCATCGCGATCAGTATCTTCAAGGAGTCAATTGGTAAAATTTGAAGGCAATCTGAGCACTTACTATTTATAGTAAGCCACTTCTGAAACACGGCTATAAATAGCAGGTCAGCGCAAGGCACCAGTGTGATCGAGTAAAGCAAGTGACGAGGACCCCATGGAGCGAATTTCAGATCAAACGGAGTCGCAAAAGTTCGAAAATCAAACACTTACTATTTTTAGCAAGTCCATGCAGAGGAATTAGCATTTCCTAAAAAGTAGGGCGAGACACGAGGGTCACACGGAAGTTGCATCCAGTCACAACCAACATCCTTCAAGCAATTGGCACGCAAAGTTTGAGCTCATTCTGAACAGTTACTATTTTTAGTAAGTTGCTAAAAATAGCAGGTGCATGCAAGCATTAGGCGCTAGCAGCTTAGTCACGTCACGAGGATCGAGGAAAAGTGAAAATCAAGCCTTCCGGAGCTAGAAATCAGCTTGAAACACGAAGAATGCAAAACTTTCTAAAAATAGAAAACTAGGGCAAGCTGAAGACATCATGAGCAATCAGAAGAACACCTCCCTAAATCTTCCTTAACAAGCTGAAATGAGTTGAAAATCCATCTAAGTCTAGCAAAATGGAAGCTTGACCTGCCAAATGCACCTTGAGAAGCTGAAGATGGATGAAAATTCTACTAAGGCATGAAAAATGGAAGCTAGCCATGTCAAATGCGCCCACGGAAGAGAGAGGCCATGGAAAATTTTATCTAAGTGTTGAAAACTTGAGGCAGCTACCCTCATATGAGCCTAGGTTGAAGAGAAGTTGGTGGCATCGAAAATTTGTCTAAGGCACCCAAATTGGAAGTAAAGGTGGTGAAATGCGCCTTAACATGGAGATGGCTTGGAAATTTTGCTAAGTACTTGGAATTTGAAGTATCACTTGCTAAATGCGCCTTAATAAGCTTGAAAGCATGGGAAATTTTCTAAGGCGAGCAAATTGAAAGCCCACTATGCTAAATGCACCTTAGCTAAAAGAAGGAGGTTGGGAGATTTCTAAGTGTGGGAAAATTGAAAGTAGGCACCCTTATATGCGCCCAGACTTAGAGGAGGCCTTGATATTTTTCTAAGGCATGGAAAGTTGGAGTATCAACCCCTCAATGCGCCTTTGAGAATGCTGGGTTGAGTAAATTTAACTAAGTGTTGCAAATTTGAAGTCCGCCATGCCAAATGCGCCCTTGGAGAGAAAGATACTTGGAAATTTTTCTAAGTGTTGTAAATTGAAAGCTGGACCCCCTATATGCACCCAAGGAGAGGAAAGGGTGATTGAAATTTGACTAAGGCAATAAATTGGAACTAACACCTCTTGGATGCGCCCTTGCAAGTTGAGGAGGCAAGAAAATTCTTTAAGGCATGGAAAGTTGAAGGAAGCACACTTATATGCGCCTAAGAGTAAAATGGGGGGTGAAAATTTGGTTAAGTGTTGCAAATTGGAGGTGTCTACCCCCAAATGCGCCCTTGAGGGAAGATAACATGAGAAAATTAACTAAGTATTGAAACTTGAAGCTTAGACCCCTATATGCGCCTTGACTTTGAGAATGGACAAGAAATGTTTCTAAGGTGTTGGAACTTGAAGTTCACATTGTGAAATGTGCCCACCATGGAAAATTGAAAGCTTGGCCTGGCAAATGCCCCTTCAAATGGAAATACCACCCTCTAGATGCGCCTAACATGAAGAATCATTTTGAAATTTTTCTAAGTGAGGGAAATTGGAAGTGTAAGATGATGAATACGCCCAAATTGAAGAAGATGGATAAGAAATATTCCTAAGGCGTGGGAGATGAGAGTTGGCCTAGAAAAATCCGCCCAAGGTTGAAGTGAAAGTAAACATTGATAAAAATTACTTTTCTAAGGTTAAACAATTAAATGTCCCCCATTGTGTTGACACATGATTTTTTTAAATATTTACTAAGGGGGAAATATTTTGGGAGGTCTTGAAAAATGTTCTGAGGGGAAAATAATTTTTGTGATTTTAAAATGCTGGAGCTCACGATTGATGAAATTTCTCCGGGAGAAATTTAAATTTTTCTAAGGCGCTGAAGAATGAAATGAATAAAATTTCTCAAATGAAATAAAATCTTCTTAAGGCAAAGATGAAATTTTAAATGCTGGAGTAGTTTTAATAAATTTCTCAAAGATGTTTCAGTCAACTAAATGTTACATGCAATCAAGGTGGGAAATTTCAAATTTCAAATAAGGAATCTCCAGCAATAGTAATTTTTTATGACAACTCTGTGACGACTGAGCATAACTTTTGCGACAACTCGCCAGTCATCTCTCCTGAATTAGAAAATTTCTAAGTAGTGGGGGAGTGAATTAAGATCAATTGCTAAACTGGGCGCCATCTTTCAATTATATAAACTCTGAAGCTATTCATTTTTCTTCACAAATTTCAGAGTTGAGATTGTGAGAGTGCTGAAGTGCTGAAGTTGAAGTGAGTGTTGAGTGAGTGAGAAGTTTCTGAGCTGGGTGAAATATTTTTCTAAGTGCTGGAGAAGTTCTGAGGCAAGTGAGTTCAGTGAAGTTTTTTTCTAAGTGCTGAAGGTGATATTGCTGAAAGAAGCTGAAATTTGAAGTTTGAGTCTCAAAGTAAGAAATTTTCGAGGTTTGGAGTTGGAAGTTTAGTGCTGAAGATTTTCATTTTCGAAGCTAACTCCACATGCCAGCCATCTCGTAGTAATTTTATTTTCTTAATTGGAATTGTAATGCTTGAATTTTGTTTTGCAGATGGCTGAAGTTCGAAGAGATGCTGTCGGAACGAGCAAAGTTGCGAGTAGAGCTGGAAATACTTAAGCAAGCAAAGAAAATGCCTCCAAGCAGGCAATCATCAAGCAGCTGAATAAGTCATTCCTTCCTGAATCGAAGTTCGTGTCAAAGCTAGGAGGTTTGATTGATACCAACCTTGGTTCGTTCAACCTCGAGGCATTCAAAAGGAGAATATATGGGCAGGCTGGTCACCACCCATCAGAGACATCGCACAACATCGTGAGAAGTGGATTGTATGCAGCTGCTGGTTTTCCACAAGCAATTCGATGTCCTGAGTTGATAATGGAGTGTGCAAATTATTATAGGCCAAACCACCGAACGATTGTCTCTTCAGACGGCAAGTTGCTGGCTAACTTCACACCTGAAGCTATTGGAGAGGCGTTGGGATTCCAGCTATGGAGCAAATGTTGTACAAGTCAAAGGAAAGGGCTAATAAAATGTACGCCTCATCTTTCGATAGGTGTGCAAAGAGAATTAATACATCGTGGATGAGGAAGCCAAAGCCTCCTGGTGCCAAGTTGCCAAAGCAGATTATCTTAGAGGAGCTGAAACAGGAGTATTATGATTTAATCATGATGCTCAGCCGGGTGAATGGCAGCCCACAGGCGTACACTTTTGAGCCTTGGATGTTCTTCTACATCAGCATGGTGCTAGAGGGAAAAGAGTATGTAGATTGGGCATGAATGATCAGCGACAACATAGATGAACAATTCAGAAGTTTGAGGAGAACGAAGACATTCTACATGAGCTCGTATGTCATCTACATGCTAGCTCGGATGACGAAGTATAAGGAATTGACATACCAGGAGCCGATTGGATGTGGTTCCGGACAATTTAAAATCCATGAAGCTTGCAGGCAGCTACATCTGACAAGTACCTCTAGCTTCAAGAGAGTGAACGATGCTTTCACTATGCACATCACAAGGACTCTTCAATGGAGAACGCAACAAAGAATATCCAAGGATGCACAAAAGTTGATTGAAGAGTACGGGTATTGGTTTATCCAGTTCCCGAAGTTCACTTACATAAGGCTGTCAGGGTTCCATTCATATGCCTATAGATCACCAAGGTACCCCGCGTACAGGATGGTAATGCTTGAAGTGTCTAGGCAACTCATGGCCTACGACAAAATCATAAGGAAAAAGAAGAAAAGAGGATTGCACTTCCCTATTGTTATGGGAAATTCACTTGAGTAGTGCCCATCTTTGCAAGCAGCCAAGGAAGCAGAGGAGGAATTACAATTTTATCACCTCTCTCCACACCAGCCGACAAGATTTTGATCCTCACAGAAAGATTGGAGTGGTACAAGGTGAAGAATATCGGCACAAGACTCATGATGAGGATTTTTGGGCAAATGCTGAAGATGAAGCTGAGATCAGAAGGAGGATGTTCTCTAGATTACCTCTGAAATTGATCAAGGAATGCGAGGTTGTACAAGTTTCAGACCAAGTAGATGAAGACGTCAATATTACACAACCCGATTATGAATCAGTGAGAGGCACGCCAGTCCCACCACCTGATTGGGCGGAACCGGAGATCACGGACTTGGACACGTTGTCTATGTTGGTCTTAACATTCACAAGAGGCTGGGTGGATAGACATGTTCACAGGCTTAAGAGAAAATCAATTGCCCTCACGTACAACCTCATGGGCAATCAAAGGCCACCGACATCAACACGGAAGAGAAAGCAGGTCGCCCAAGCTACAGAGCCACGAGAGGAGGAACCAATTCAGCCAGAGCCTCAGAGAACAGAAGAAGCATCATCTACACAACTGCTAACTCACTCTTCAAGCGTCAGAGAAGTTTCATTATTTGCGAGTCAGAGGCAAGAAATGGAGGTCACTCAACCATTGCCTAGGGAGCCCGATAGTCAGAGTGCTAATACTCCTAGGAGTGCTGGCCAGCCGGACGAAGATGAGGAGACAGAAACAGACACTCGCCTGGATCATGCGATTGAGGCAGCCTTTGGAGATGAAAATACTACAGAGCCTGAAGTTCGGGGTCTTGAGGAGGGTAGGCAGCACATGGAGATGGATGAGCCTCAGCCAAATGTTGTTGAAGAGGAGGTTCATGAAGTAGAAGCAACGAAGGAGCAGCCACTTGTTGTCTGCAGCGCTCAACAGGATGTTCCAAATTGGCTCACAAGTGCGATAAGGAGAGATCAGGAGGATGACACCGACCCAGCAATAGAGATGGAAGAGCTCCTTAATAGAATAAGCGGGTCACCTAAGAGGAAAAGAGCCAAAAAATACTCCAGGATGGAGACAGATCAGTCTAGTTCCCGCACTCTTCATGTTGCGATTCCGAGGGAAGAATGTGATCGAGATGAAGTAATGCCTGAAAATTACACGATCACTATAGTTGAACTGGGGCACCCTACTGGAGCACAAGTGATTGAGGAAGCTGAAAACTCCTTCCAGGCATTTAAGGATAGACTGCTTCGAAAGGGAGAAAAATACAAGTGGCTGAAAAGGGAGCATAACGCGTTAATTGGGTATGTGCAACATCTAGCACGTCCATGTGCTCAAGAGAACCCAGCGGTGGATCTTCCAACCGAGCTTCCACAAGAATCAATTAGCGGGCTCGAGGAGATGAAGAAGGCAATTTAGGAAGGAGACAAGTGGATTGGCGGTGTTCGTGTTGAGACTGAGAGATTCATTGAGGATCTTGTCTCCTCTTTCCAACATGCTTCCAGCATCCTCTCCCGTATGAAGAACAATGGGAACAGGATCCTGGACGAGAATCTTCTAGAAGGGTAGTGGGCATTAATTGCCCATAGTGGTCAAAGGAGGAATCTGCCATTTTGTGCTCATTTATTGCACCACTCCTCCACCTTCTGGTGGTTATTAGGGCAGAATCTAGTCTAGGGTTGATGTGGCTCAATCTGAGCCATCCATTGTAATTTAATTTGGACCGTCCATTGAGATTGGCCAGCTATATAAAGAGGACTCCCCCTCATTTGTACATTATTAGAGATTAGAGATCAGAGAATAGAGCATAGAGAGACAGTTTAGAGTTAGCATAGTTTCATTACATAGCATAGTTTGAAGGAGAAGGAAAGTTTTCCCTTGAGAACTTTGTAAGAAGTTGTTGTGAAAACTATCATAATAAAAAGAGTTTCATTGATGATGATTTTGTCTTTTGTTATGAGCAGCTAGCAAGATTTCTTCGTCCTTCTACTTCAAGTACGACTTAAAGTAGAGTAATTTTCATTTTCATGCAAGTAGTTAGTTGTGGATTGTGGTGTTTGATCAAGGCAGCTTCGTTTAATCCATAACACTAGCAGCTTGCTGACGGCAAGTTTGCCTTGTGTGGTCAACTGGAGTACTTTATAAGCTTAACTTCGGTTATGATTCACATCTTGGCATGCATTGTCATGATGGTGTCTTTATGTTGAATTGTGACTTGAACACTTGTTGCTACCCCCTTGAAGATTGCACCGACTTTGTAGAGGCTATGCAAAGCGAGGTGAAGCAAAGTCTGGTTGAAGCCTGCTGAAGTTGATCCCACGTCCCACTTTAGGATAAAACTTAGACCTTCTAAACCTTGCACTCATTTAAATTCCGCACATTGCTGGTTAGTATTAGGAAATTCGTACCTCATTGCCAAATCATTCGCATCACGTGAAAATCCCCTTTTCCTTAGTTTGTTGTCTGCTGTCAGGTACTTCTAAACAATTGTGTAAGTCCCCTTGTGAAAACAGCATATCACAATGAACCAACTGAGTGTACTCCACTGCATTGAAGGAACCTTGGAGTTGAACGTACGATCTCTCTCGCAATCTTAGTGTACGAAATACTTTGATCAAGAGAGAATGGAGTAGCCGTTGGATACTTTATTCTGCTGATTGGTGCGGTCACAAAAATCACATCAACAGGTCCTTGTCAGCAGTTATGCCACATCAGTTTTGACTTGTCAAGGGTTGAGTCAAGAGTTTGTGTGCGGTTTAATGAAAACGTTTCTGACGCAATTCAAAGGCACATTTTATCTAGTAATGCCTTGTTAAATTCATGCGACGGCTTGTTTGTTATCTTTAGTTTTTTTTTTATGAGGACGGCTTGTTTCTCTTTGACGGAATTTATTGTCAATGCCTTAAGAATTGTCAGCATTTTTTTTTACAAAGGATGGTACGTGAAAAATAAAGTCGAATGTATGGAAGTTATGTGTTTTGAATCCTTCGCTATCTTCTTTCTTTCTCACAGGTTGTCTAATATTGTCGTGATTATGAAAAATCTATCGCATTCATGTATTTTTCTGTGTGCTCTTTATCATTAACAAGAAATTTCCCTATAAAAGGATGTTCTATTAGGTATTTCCATCCCATCCCATCATATGTTTAACTTGGCTCTACATGATTAATGAATATGCATCACTCAACCAATAACTTAACACGAACGCCAGAATATGCAAGTCAGAAATACCCGTTCTTTAAAAGTTTACAACATATCTAGCCCTCAAAATAGTAAGGCTATAGAAATTGTGTAATAAGATCAAGTTATTCCTTACATGTTCCAATTACAAAAAAAACCTGTGAACTTACTGCCATATTAACCTTTTAGTATGATATACAGCAAGTTGGTATCAGTTATTATTATTATTGAAGAATAACAATGGCATGCTCAACAGCACATTTTGGACCTTTGGGATGTTGGAATTTATTATACTCCTAAGCCTGTCAGAGGAAAAAGCCATCAGAAATCTTTTTGGGATCTTTATTCCTTCCTTCCCTCTAATGCTAGCTGCAGCGGTTATTATTTGTTGGCTGTGAAGTAAATGCTGGCACATAAGTTTGAATTTGAAAATGAGAGGGAATTTTTGTGCAGAGACAACAAAAGAATGTTTTTTGTATCTGTGGAGTTTTTGAGCAGAAAAAGGAATGTTGCAGTAGCAGCAGTATTTGTGAAAAAAACAGAGGATGAACAAAGAAGTTGCAGCAGCAGCAGAGTGTTGAGCAGTAGAATAGTAACACCAGCTATAGGAAGATAGTTACACAGCAGCTCCAGATAGTTGCAGAAAATCAATCACATACAGCAACTCCAGACAACTATAGAAAACTAGTTATACACAGCAGCTCCAAATAGCTATAGAAAAATCAGTCATATACAGCAATAGTAAAACTGTCTGTAAACATTTTGTAATATGAATATGAAAGTTTTGTAAATGTCATTTTGAGATAAATAGAAAATTTGCTTTATGTGTTTCTATGAGTCTTGGTTCCTCCATTGGTCTTTGTAGTCTGTCTTGTTTCATCAAAGTTGCAATCTCTGTGCTGTTATTTGGATTTTATTTCCATCATGGGATGTGTTGTGATCTTTTCACACATCGCCCCATTCAAAATGGGGACCCCTAATTTTTGCTCCATTCTGGTCTTTTGGCTTTGGTTTTGTCTCTCTCTCTCTCTTTCTGTCTCTTTCTGCTGTCTGCTTTCCGGGGATGTGCCCATCTGTGAGCTTAAACGTGAAATTTTGGCCAAGTCTGAGAATTAGGGTTTTCTTTCTTTCGGCCAGTTTGAAGTCAAATGGAGCGAATAAGTTGGAATCTGAGCTTCATATTGCAGTCAGTACGCTTCCAGCAGGTTTCCAGCTAAATTTCAATGAATTCCGACAACTTACTATTTTTAGTAAGTGTTCAATTCAGGGCGTTCTTTCGGCACTTTTGGAGTTCTCTCAGTCACACTGCATCTAGAACATGCCAAACTATCTACTTGCAGAATTTGAGCTGAAACAGACAACTTACTATTTTTAGCAGTTCAGCTTCTGGAGCAAATTTTAGGGTTTGCATGCGAAGTTTTTCAATGCATGTCTGGAGATTCCTTCTGGGTTTTCTGAAACCTTCGCGACGATATAACATGCAAAATGAGATGATGACTTTCAATGTTCAGCCTTCAAAGGCTATTTTTAGGGTTTGCATGTCAAGATTTTTCTTTGCATGTCTGCATATTCGTTCTGGGTTTTTCAAGGGCTTCGCAATGATGTGACATGCAAAGCGAGATGATCAATTTTTAGAGACTTACTATTTTTAGCAGGTCCATTCCGGCAACTGCCCAACGCATCAGAACCACAAACAGGGCGAAGTGCAACAGAAATGAGTTCAAACAGAGGTCGTTTGATATACATGCAAGTCAAATTAAGGTTTCCAGCTTCGGGACCCAAAATGAGGGGTAAAATGCCAGAATTTTCGAAAACTGGTGTATCCCACTGCGATCAGTATCTTTCAAGCTATCCACCGATAAAATTTGAGGGCAATCGGACAACTTACTATTTATAGTAAGGCATTCCAAAAACTGGCTAAAAATAGTAAACCAGCAGCAGGCGCCAGTGTGAACGGGCAGGTCACCCCATGAGGGTCACGGCATTCAGATTTCAAGTCGAACGGAGTTGGGGAACTATCAAAATCAAGCAGTTACTATAAATAGTAAACCACCTTCAGAAACATGCTATAAATAACAGGTCAGCTCGAGATGGCAATGTGAACGGGCTAAGTAGTTCATGAGGATCCTATGGTTAAAATTTCAAATCAATCTGAGCTCCAGAAGAAGGAAAATCAAAGAACTTACTAAATATAGTAAGGCACTGAGTTCGTCCTACAAGCCCCTCTAAATGCGCCCAAGGAAGAATTAGCTATTGATGAAAATTTCTAAGGCATGAGGTTCATCCTGCTCACTACCTCAAATGCACCCACTTAAGGAAGGTGATTGAAAAAGATGCTAAGTGTTGAAATATCCTACAGGTACCCCCAAATGCGCCCATGCAAGGTGGAGATGTTAAAAACGTTTCTAAGGCATGGACTTAAATCCACCTGACCCCCTCAAATGCGCCCTCATGCAATGTCAAAGTGTTAGAAAATTCTAAGGAAGGCGTGTTGACGTGGTTTTCACGACCGCACCAACACAGAATAAAGTTTCCCAACAGATACCCTATCCTCTCTTGAACAAAGTTTTCTGCATGCTAAGATTGCGAGATAGATCATACATTTAACTCCAAGGTTCCTTAAGTGCAAATAGTCTCAGTTGGCTTGATGTGATTTTGCTGGTATTTCAAGGGGACTTACACAATTGTTCGACAACTGACAGCAGACAGTAGACTAAGGGCTTTCATGCAATTTGGATGATTTGGCAAGTGAGCGCAAGTTTCCTAATTCTAACCAGAAATGAACTGAATTTAAAAGAGTGTAGGGCCTAAGAAGTTTATGTTCTATCTAAGGACGGGACGTGGGATCAATCTCGACAAACTTCGACATGACTCTGCTCCGCCTCACGTTGGACAACTTACACAAAGTCGGTGCAATCTTCAAGGGAGTGACAAGAGGTTTTCAAATTATAATTCGACATGTAAGTACCATCAAAACGTCGCATACAAACACATGAACCACAATCGAAGTTAAGTTTGTAATATTTTCCAGTTGACCACACAAGGCAAACTTGCCGTCAACAAGCTGCTAGTGGTATGGATTAAAAGAAGTTGCCTTGATTAACTCCACAAGTCCACAACTAACATCTATTTGCATGAAAATGAAAACTACTCTATATTAAGTTACTTCTTGATTCTACTTGAATTGGAAGGACGAAGAAGCCTCGACAACTACTCATAACAAAGAAGAAATCACCATCAATGAAAATTCTTTTATTATGAAAGCATTCACGACAACTTCTTACAAAGTATTCAAGGGGAAGACTCTCCTTCCTTTTCAATCTAAACTATACTATCAAACTATTCTACTTTCTATTCTATCAATTTCTCTCTACTCCTCTACTATTCTAACTCTGATCTAATTCTAATGAGATACAAATGAGGGGGGATGCCCCTTTTATAGATAGCCAAGTCCAACGGACGACTAAGATTACAATCGGCTGGATGGCCCAAATCGTGCCACCTCAGCCCTAAACAAGATTCACCCTAAAAACCGCCACCAAGAGGAGTGGGGCAATAAATGAGCAATAAATGGCCACCATCCTTCTAGAAGATTCCCGCTTTGAAATGTGTTCACACTGCTCTTGATCTTCTTCTTGACGTTGTTCTTCAACTTTGCTCGAGCTTCCATTCTTTTCTCCATCTTGAGTTTTGAAAACGTTTCTTCTCTGTCACTAAGTCTCAACACTTAGCCATTTTCTTGCAACTTTTCTTCCTTCGAGGTTGAAATGTCATCTTGGATCACTTAAGTCATCACCGCTTGGTCTCGACGTTTCTCTTGCAAAACAAGCAAGGAGAAGAGCATTAGAACACTTCATAATATAAATTCAACTTACTTACCAGGATTTTCGCGCTCTAATTTCCAAGCGTTCATCGTCTTCACTAGCCAACTTCGCGTTCAAATTCTTCATGCCTTAGCCAAATTTCCAACCCATCTTGCATTTTGCTCGGCGCACTTCACTCTGATATTTTATCCGACTCGGGCTCGAGAAAAAATGCTTTCATCAGGAATTTGATCAAAAATTATCTAGGCACCCAACTTCAAATTCATCCGCCGAGGCATTTTATCTTCAACAACATCATTTATTCCTTGCCTTAGAAAAAAATTTCAAACTTTTACTTAGGAAATTTCATTGTTCAAGTGCCAATCAAATTCTCCACCTTAAATGCCTTGGCGAAGTGCAGAGGACCATGAAATCCACTCCTTGTCGAAGATCTCCGATACCCAGAAGAAAATTTTCTTCAGAACTTGTCGAATTCATGGGTATACAACGAACGGGTTTATTTAATTTTTCTTGAATTTTGAACCTTGGAAGAATAACTTTTAACAAATTTAATCCCGTTCATCTGTGAACATTTCTTGTTGCTCTGACTTGAAAAATCTTATTGTTCCTGCAGTATTGGCATTCTCTGACTTCATCTCCGGCAATTTTGCTCACGTCTTAGTCAACTTCACCAATATTTCAACTTGGGCGTATTTCTCCTAAGGAAAATTTCTTTACCTTAGAAAAATTTAAATCACTTAGCATTTTGAAATTTTTTCTTAGAAATTTTTCAATTTTGTCTTTAAATCATCTTGCCTGAGGAAATTTTTTTTATCAACTCACTTAGAGGATTTTTCTATCAAACGCCTTGAGCACACTTGTATGTCATGAAGAAAATATTTTCCCCAACGCCTAGCATATTTCCATCACCACCTTGGGCACACTTCACACATGGAAGAGGATATTAGCCACGCCCTAGTTATTTTATTCCATGCCTTATTCAAATTAACATCACCTCACATTTTCAACGCCCCAACTTTTGTCTTTACTTACCTTGGTTTGGGCGCATTTGAACATAGCAGGAGAATGAACTTCATTTCAACGCTTTTTTTTTTTTACCCTTGACTTCCCTCTAGCTCCTTATGGGCGGATTTGGCATATTGAGAAGGATCTTTATTTAGCCCATTTTACTTTCATTTTGACTCACCTCAAACTTGGCGTATTTAGCATCCTATTTATTTGTTTGTCCTTTCCCACTTGCTTGCATGCATGCACCTTGTTTGTACATGTCTTCATATAGGCGCATTTAAAGGAGGGAGGAGAAAGTCAACCCTCTTGTCCTCTTCTTAGCATGTATGGGCGCATTTGGAGGGTAATGGAGGAATCTTAACATTTTGTCTTCTTCTATGCTTGTTTGGGCGCATTTGGCCATGTGGGGAGGATATAACTTCCAACGCCCTTGACTTGTTTTGATCTTTGAGCTTCTCAAACATGGGCGCATATAGCATGGTGAGGTGGAGGAGATTCTTTGACTCTTTGACTTTCCCCTAGACATGGCGCATTCAGCCACAAGAGGAGGACGAGTTTCATACTTAGAAAATTTTCTAGCATTTTGCTACTACCTTGAGCTGGGCGCATTTTGTGCATGGTGAGGGATGAGTTTGACACTTAGCATATTTTTCAAACATCTTGCAAGCTAGGCGCATATGGAGGGAGGTGAAGGATGAGACTCTAATGCCTTAGAACATTTTTTATCAACTTCCTCAAAGTGGGCGCAATTCACATGTGCTGGAGGATGAAACCTTAACAAAAAAAATCATTGCATGCCACTACCTTGAGCTGGGCGCATTTCAACATAGGAGGTGGATGAAACTTGTGCCTTAGAAAAATTTTATGCTTCTTCATCAAGCAGGGTGCATTCTGAGGTGGAGCAGGATATTTTCAATCACTTGGCCATTTTTCTGACTCTAGCTGAAGATGGGCACATTTTCTTGGTGGTGCAAGATGAAGTCTTAGACTTAGTCACTTTTTCTTCGTCTTTGCCAGCTTCTTCATGCCTTACTATAAATAGTAAGCCTTTTAATTCTCACACTTCGGAAGCTCAGATTGCCTTGAAATTTTGAACACTGGGTCTTCATGACTTCATCAACCTGTTGACACTGCTATTTCAGGTTGGCCTACTATTTTTAGCCCATTTCTGAAGGCGGTTTTCTATTTATAGTAACTGCCTGCTTCTGATACCTCCACAACTCCGTTTGATTTGAAATTCGAATGACGTGCTCCTCACCACGTGACTTGCCTGCTGACATCAGCGCCTGCTACTGACTTGCTATTTTTAGCCTGTTTCTGAAATGACTTACTATAAATAGTAAGTGCTCCGTTTGCCTTCAAATTTTACTGGCGGATAGCTCGAAAGATGCTGATCGCGGTGGTATACACCGGATTTCGAAAATTCTGACTTTTTACCCCTCTTTTTGGGTCTCGAAGCTGGAAACCCTAATTTGTTTTGCATGCATATCAAATGATCTTCGTTTGTCCTGGTTTCTGCTGCATTGCGATCAATTCGTGATTCTGAAGTGCTGGGAGGCGGCTGCTGGGATGTACCTGATAAAAATAGTAAGTTCCTAAATGAGTGACCATCTCCGTTTGCATGTCACGTCACTGCGAAGCTCTCGAAAAACCCATAAGGAATTTGCAAACATGCAAAGAAAACCCTGACATGCAAACCCTAAAAATAGCCCTGGAAGGCTGAACTCTGAAAGTCGTTATCTGATTTTGCATGTCACACCATCGCGAAGGTCTCAGAAAACCCAGAAGGAATATGCAAACATGCAAAGGAAACTTTTGCATATAAACATTTAAATCTGCTCTGCAAGCTGAACTACTAAGAATAGTAAGTTGTCTGTTTCAACTCAAATTTTGCACACGAGCAGCTTGATGCGTTCTGAATGCAGTGTGACTGTTAAAACTTCAAAAATGCTGAGGAAATGCTTGGAATTACACACTTACTAAAAATAGTAATTTGCCGGAATCTAATGAAATTTCAGTGGAGACCTGCTGGAAGCAGCTTGACAACAACGTTAATCCCTGATTTCAATTCAAAACTTGATTTGACTTCGAATTGACCAGAAAGATGGAAACCCTAATTTTCAGACTCGGCCAAATTTCACGTTTAAACTCACAGACGGGCACGACCCCGGAAAGGTAGATAGTAGAACACGACCGAAAGAGAGAGAGAGAGACAAAACCAAAGCCAAAAGACCAGAACGGAGCAAAAATTAGGGGGTCCCCATTTTGAATGGGGTGATGTGTGAAAAGGTCACAACAAGGCGTTGGAAGTGTAAATCCTCCTCATGTCTCAAAATGCGCCCATGCTAGGAAAGATGATGAAGTCTTAAGGCGTTCAAGGTAAATCATCCTCATACATCAAAATGTGCCCATGTGGGCTAGGAAAAAGACAAAAATGGTTGACTTCCACCCTACCCCTTTGAATGCTCCCAAGCCTAGAGGAGTCAAAAGAAGTTTCTAAGGCGTTGAAAGTTTATCCTTCTTCCTATGTAAAATGCGCACATCCTCCTCTCACCCCTAAATGCGCCCATGCTTGAAGAAGTCAAAGGGGTCAAACGCATGGAAAGTGTTAATCCTTCTACACATATGATATGCACCCATCCTTCTACCCATATGAAATGCGCCCAAGGTGAGGTGAATGAAAGGTGAAAATTGTCTAAGGCGTTGAAATAAAAATGTCCTCTATGACATACCAGATGCGCCCAAGGTGTTAAAGGTAATGTGCTAAGTATTGTGAGAATTTCCTCACCACAGGTGGAATGCGCCATGATTGAAGTTAAATGGAGAAAATTTTCTAAGTCAAAATTCATATTCCTCCTTGACACTAAAATGCGCCTATGCTAGTAATATTATTTAAAATTTTCTAAGGCACAAAATTTCATCTTTAGAGAAAATACACCTAAATCTGATGGAGTGGTGAAATTTTCAGAGGCATGAATAAAATTGGCAAGAGGAAGTCAGAAGATGCCAGCTTCGTGAGGTTGATGAAAATTTTCAAGTCAGAGCAAGGAAATATGCCCAAGGATGAAGAATTGGAATAAATTTGGTGGAAAATATATTTTTCTAAGGTTTAAAATCCAAAAATTAAATGTACCCCTTTGTTTGTAGACCCATAAATTCAACACGTTCTGAAGGGAATTTTCTTCTCGGTATTGAAGATCTTCGACAAGGAGTGGATTTTAAAGTCTTGTGCACTTCGCCAAGGCTTTCAAGATGGAAATTTTGATCGGCACTTGAATTATGAAATTTTCCTAAGGAAAATTTAAATTTTTCTAAGGCAAAATGAATAAAATGTGTTTTCGAAGGTAAAATGCTTCAGATGATGAGTTTGAAGTTGATTGACTAGATGATTTTGATCGAATTCTTCGTGAGATGAATCTTCCAAAGTCAGGGATGAATAAAAATGAGTGTCAGAGCTTCAGCTGGTAAAGTGAATTTCTTAAGAAAATGCAATTGAAGTAAATATTTTCAAAAATGAATTAAAAATGTGAAGTACGCAGGCCAGTCAAGATAAATCTTTTGAAATTCTAGAAGGTCAAGATTCCAGACGCCAAATGCCAAGTGTTGCAATTGCTAGAAGGAAGGAAATTCGAATTCCTGTTGTGAAGTAGTGGAAATTTAATAAGCTGGCTAAAGATAGCCTCTTCTAGAATTCGACTTGCCTATATGAGCTGAAAGTTTATTCATTTTTCTCCACCAGCTGAAGAAGTTCGATTCTAGCTCTGAAGTTGAGATTGCAATGCAAGCATTGAGGAGGTTCGACTTGAAGAAGAAGAATTGTTGTGTGCTAAAGCTCAAGTTAATTCGCATTGAAAAGTGCGAATTTGAAGTCTGAAGTTGTTGAAAGTAAAGTTGGCCGATTTTATCTAAGTGTGAAGTTGTTGAAGTTTGCTCAGAAAACTTTCTAAGTGTTGAAAGTTTGAAATTGCTAGAGGAGAAGTTAAGGATGGCTGAAGTAAGAGCAACTGGAAGAGACAATAATGTTGCATCGAGGCAAGTTGTTATCAAGAAGCTGAGCAAGCCTCTCCTGCCAAAGTCGAAATTCACTTCAAAGTTGGGCAAGTTGGTTGATACGAATTTGGGTTCTTTCAACATGGAGGCCTTTAAAAGTCGAATGATGGGAGTTGGCAGTCATCGTCCTTCAGTCACTTCGCACAATATTGTTCAAAGTGGGCTATATGCAGCTACTAGTTTTCCGCCGGCTATTCAGTGTCCAGAGCTAATGATGGAATGTGCTAACTACTACGACTCGGATCACAGGTCTATTGTTTCACCTGATGGTAGATTGTTCGCCAACCTCACTCTTGCAGCTATCGGCGAAGCTTTTGGAATCCCATCGCATGAAAAGATGATTTATAAGACAAGGGAACGTGCTGAGTGAATGTATGCTTCAACGTTCGAGAGATGTGCGGAGATGATCAACTCTCGCTAGATGAACAAGCCCAAGCCCTCTCGCACGAAGTTGTCGAAGCAGATTATATCAGATGATTTGAAGCAGGAGTACTGCGACTTGATCATGATGCTTAGCAGAGTTGGAGGCTGCCCCCAGGGGTTTATCTTTGAGCCATGGATGTTCTATTACATCAACCTCGTGCTGGAAGGGAAAGAGCACATCAATTGGGCGGTGATGATTAGTGACAATTTGCATGAGCAGCTCTGAAGTTTAAGGAGGACGAAGACATTTTACATGGGCTCCTACCTTGTTTACATGTTGGCTCGTGTGACGAAGTACAGAGGAAAATCCTACAAGGAGCCAATTGGTTGTGGCTCTCATCAGTTCATAATTCATGAGGCTTGTCCACAACTGCACTTGACAAACACGTCCAACTACAAGCGAGTCAATGATGCCTTTACCATGCATATAACGAGATCACTTCAGTAGAGGACTCATCATAAGATCTCGAGGGAAGCTCAGGAATTAATAGAAAGGTATGGTTGCTGGTTTATTCAGTTTCTGAAATTCTCTTACATCAGGCTGCAAGGTTTTCCTTCATACCCGTATAGATTGCCTAAGTATCCAACAAATAGAATTTTGATGTTAGAGATATCTAGGCAACTTGTTGCCTATGATAAGATTCAGAAGAGAAAGACGAAGGGAGGGATTGACTTCCCGATTATCATGGGGAATTTAGATGAAGTGTGTCCTTCACTTTAGGCAACCAGGGAAGCTGAAAATGAGCTTCAATTCTTCCATCTATCCTATCACACCAGCAAGCAGTATTACGATCCTCACAGGAATATTAGATGGATACTGTCAGAGGAGTTTATTCATAAGGCAAATATTGAGGATTACTGGGCTAATACATCAGATGAGGCTGAAGTCAGGAAGAGAATGTTTTTGAGGCTACCAATAAGCATGATTAGGGAGTGTGAAATTATTCTAGTACCAGATCAGGTGGATGAGGACATGAATGTTCTCCATCCAGATTATGAGGCAGTGAGAGACGCCACTTCCACTCCCAGATTGGTCAGAGCCAGAGATTGCTGATTTGGACACACTTTGTATTCCAATCCTGACATTCACCAGAACATGGGTTGAAAGGCATGTGAGCAGATTGAAGAGTACGTCAATTCCTTTGACTTACAACTTGATGGGAGATCATAGGACGCCAACTACCGGCAGAAAGAAACAGATTAACCGAGGTCCAGAATCTCGAAGAAAGGAGCCAGTTCAGTCGGAGCCTCTGAGAGTTGTGATAGAGTCACCCACGCCATTGGAGACACGCTCTCCAAGCATACAGGAGGTTTCACTTTTCGCTAATGAGAGAAATACATTGAATCAGGGGCAGGAAGTACATGAAGAAAATCAGCCACCACGGAGAGAATCAGTTGGCCAAAGTGTTAATGTGCCCACTAGAGATGATCAGCAGGAGGAAGATGAGGAAACTACTACCGATACACACTTCCAGCGTGAGCTTGAGGCGGCTCTAGAGGATGATGCAGTTTCAGGAGATACTCAGCCATTAGAGGCCGATGAGCCTCGCTAGAATGAAATTGAAGTAGAACAAGTCCATGAAGAAGAAGCTAGGGACGAGCAGCCATTTGACATACAGCAGGTAGTACCTTATTGGCTTAGAGATAGAATGAGAAGGAGCCCCAGTGAAGAGGCTGATCCAGCGGTAGAGATGGAGGAATTTTTGAGTAGGATCAGCACGCCTCCAACTAAGAAGAGAGCTAGAAAAAATTTTAAGATTTCAACGGATGAGGATGGCTCTCGCACCCTTCACGTTGTTGTGCCTAGGGTTGATTGTGATCGAGATGAGGCTGTACCGGAGAATTATGTGATCACAACCATGGAGTTAAGTTGCCCCACAGGAGCACAAATTATTGAGTATGATAACTCCTATCAGGCGCTTAAGGAAAGATTGCTCAAGACTGAAGGCAAGTATAAGAAATTGAAGAAGGAGCACAAGACTTTGATTGGTTACATGCAACATTTGTCTCGTCCTTGTGGGCAGGAGATTCTGGCAATTGAGCTTTCAGCCGAGTTATCTAGAGAATCTGTTAGTGGCCTTGAGGATTTGAGGAAGATGGCACAGGAGGCAGACAAATGGGTTGCAGGTGTTCATGCCAAGACAAAAAAGTTCATGGAAGATCTTGCTCAGGCTTATCAGCAAGCTTTCGGCATTATGGCACAGATGGAGGCAGTTGATCAGGCCTGGGGTGATGCTCCTGTCTATCAGAGCAAGGTTATTCAGCGTCTGGAGGCATTAATGTATACTCCTTTGCAGATGTTGATTGATGGAGGAGTTATTTAGGAGGGTGATAGATATGATTTTACTAGCTGGTACTCTTCAGTAGTCACAGGACGTGGATTCTTTGATGCAGCACAGGCAGATTCAGCTAGAGTCAGGAAGGCTATGACGAACATCATTGATGGAGTCCTGAACACCTTGGAGGCAATCTTTGCTAGATGGCTGAATTCTGATGAGGTGACTACTAATGGCTTGAAGAGTAGGCTGCCACCTTTCTTTTCGGAGGTGAAGTCTTTTGTGCAAGATGACTTTGAAAATATTTCGACTTTCTCCAACCTGATTCAAAATACGCAGGATGCCTTGACCGCTTGGAGAAAGTCATGCACACAGCATGGGCAGTCAGTTACAGTGTTGGAATTTCAACTTGATCATATCCCGCCTATCTCAGTTCAGGAGGTTGAGGCTATGCTTGCTAGGTTCATCGATTTTGCAGCCACGGAGAAGGAGAATGGAAATGCACTTCTAGATGATGACCTTCTGGAAGACTGATTATGGGCATTAATTGCCTTTACTATCTTGGGAGTGAGTGGGAATCTTGTGATTCATTTATTGTACCACTCCCCATTCTGGCAGTTTTTAGGGTTAGGGCTGAGGTGGCTTAATCTAAGCCATTCATTTGATTGTAATCTAAGCCGTCCATTGGACTGGGCTATCTATAAAAGGGGCATCCCCCCTCATTTGTACTCAGTAGATATTAGAGATGAGAGTTAGACACTAGATCAAACTAGAGAGTAGAGCAGAGAGATAGTTTGATAGCTTAGCATAGTTTGAGGGAGAAGGACGGTTTTCCTTTTGAAAACTTTGTAAGAGATTGTTGTGAAAAACTTTCATAATAAAAGATCTTTCATTGATGGTGAAATTTGTCTTTGTTATGGATAGCTAGCGAGGTTTCTTCATCCTTTCTACTTCAAGTAGTGTAAAGTAGCTTTAAGTAGCGTAGTTTTCATTTCATGCAAGTAGATGTTAGTTGTGGATTTGTGGTGTTAATCAAGGCAACTTCATTTTAGTCCATACCACTAGCAGCTTGCTGACGGCAAGCTTGCCTTGTGTGGTCAACTGGAGCATTTTATAAGCCCAACTTCAGTTATAATTCATGTCTTGGTATGCGTCGTCTTGACGGTATCTTGATGCCGGATTGTGACTTGAAAATTCCTTGCCATCCCCTTGAAGATTGCACCAACTTTGTGTAAGCTGTCCCACGCGAGGCGGAGCAGAGTTTGGTTGAAGTCTATTGAGATTAATCCCACATCCCGCCTTTAGATAGAACCTAATCTTCTAATCCCTACAGCCATTCAATTCAGCAGATTTCTGGTTAGTTTTAGGAAATCATACCTCATCGCCAAATCATTCGCAACGCGCAAAATCCCCTTCCAGTCATTAAACTGTTGTCAACTACAAACATCCTGAACAATTGTGTAAGGCCCCTCGTAAAAACAGCATATCACAACGAACCTACTGAGGGTATTCCAAAGCATTTCGGAACCTTGGAGTTGAACATGCGATCTTTCTTGCAATCTTAGCGCACAGAATTCTTTGATCAAGAGAGAATGGAGTAGCCTTCAGATTACTTTGTTCTGCTGATTGGTGCGGTCACAAAAATCACATCAACAGGATGCTCATAGAAATACAAACCCTCACTATGGACAACAGCACCTAGTTTATTACCACGATAGACATCCCCTTATCTTATTGACTGATGCTTGGCAGTTTATGGTAATACAAAAGGGTGTGCTTGAGAATAATTTGTTCAGGTCCAACAAATAGTAAATACCGATGCCAAGCTTATGAAGGATACACTCTTAACATATAACACTAATGGCTTATCTCATTTGAATCACAGATTTACTTCCCATGGTTCACTGAAATATTTACTGTATGTGCTTAAGTGTGTGTCTGTATGTGTGGATTTGTGTTCCCTTGAACTCAATGACAGCAATATAAAAAAAGAAGGTTCTTGATCAAGCACATAATCATAAACTTACTTCATCACTTGCATCTAGCTACAGAATTTTTTGTACCAAACTACTTCACTCTTAATAGCACTTGGACTTCATTTTCTCAACTTTTCCCTCTTCCCTCATATATTTGGTTTCCCTGTAGTTTGAACAGTTATCCAGTTTTCTCAACTCAATATTTGGTTCTTTAATCATGGTCATATTCCTTTACAATTTTACTCACTGCCCACTTTCTTTAGCATGTATTGTAGCGTATCTATACACACATCATAAAAAAAGGAAGCATATCAAAGTGGAAGCAGAACATTTATAAAAGCTGCACACCATCTGATATGTTTCTTTGGGTTTCTTAATTGAAGAAGTTACATTTCCTCCTGGTTAAAATGATTTCAAAATGACAAACAAAAAAATAACTACTGATGGTAATCTACTGTCCAAAAGTCTTAGGTACTCTTTTGCAGTTTTAGATCTGCCAATGGCTAATATTATTGTGTAGAAATCATATGGTAACACAAAAACTAAACTTTGATCATCAATTAGAACGTGCTATTTTCTAAACACTAACAATCTTGCTCCATTGATACCACAACAAAAATTGGAGCAAGCCATGTATTGACAAATGACAACCTGTTAATACTATAGCAGTTATTTAAAGACTATGAAATACCTATAATAAAAAAATTTGCCTCCGTTAAGCATTTTGCAGCTAAAATTCTTCTATAGCTACATGATAAAAACAAAGATCACAAATACATAAATACGAACTAACCCTGAGTCTCTGCAATCCTTGCAGTTTCAAATTCTTGCCGTAGACGCTCTTCCAGGCTTTTCCCAGTTTCCCTTTTCCAAACAGAAAATATCAGCTAGTTTCATTAAATTTTTCCTCTATGTTAGTTTATATACATTTTCATCAATACCTGAAAAAGTCATAAATAATAATTTTTAGGTATTTGTAATAGTGTCTGCAGTAAAACAGACATATAACTAAAGACAATTGACATCGTATGAATTTCAGTAGAAAGGATATCAATGCAAAGTCCAAACAAGATCAAATGTTAAACCAAGGTATTTCTATGACAAAAACCACAAGCTAGGATGTGCCACTGGCCCAATAACTAATTTAGTTTTGGTTGCTTGCTGAAAATATGCAGTAACAAAAGTTTGGCACAAGAAAATCAAAAACTTAATAACTTATGTATATGTTTAAAATGCTATTGTTTGTAAGTTTTTCTCCCATAAGGATTTCCCAAAGTATATTTTGTGTTGTTTACTATTTCTATATTGAATACTTTCAGATTCTATAACTTTGTACTAAGGTTTCTATGAAGATTAAGTGGGATTGTGTTCATTCCATTCACATGCATTACATTAAACATAAGATTTGGTTTCCTCTTATTTGTGGCCTTATCATAATTTTCAAAGAAAGCAAGCATTTTTCTTAAGAAACACAAGAAAATGCTAAATAGTGATCAATTCAAAATAATTAGGTTTGTTGGTCCCTCTAAGTGCCTTTTACTACAATGATGAAGAAATTGTCAACCACATGTTGATTCACTGCTCCTTTGTAATAACATGTTGGCCTTGGTTATTCACACACCTAAATTGGTTTACTGCTCTCCTAGAAACTTTGCTACAGTTGTTCAACAGTTCAACAAATTTGAAACCAAAATCTTTTTTCTCTTGTTTTTGGATGGTTAGTCCTTCACTATTAGTTTGACCCGTTTGGAAAGAAAGAAATAATAAGGATCTTTCAAGATAAAATACTTCCTTAGAAAAAGTGCTAGCAAGATTAGAAATGGCCATTTCTGAAGTGATCACAGTAAGAGTAAAAGAAAAATCATAAAAAACACAAAAAATATCTTATTTGGAAAGAGATTTTGGAAAAGTGGCGGCATTTAGGTATTCCCACCATTCACATGGCTATTAACATTCAAACCAACTCATCCTCAAGGAAAACCATTAAATGGACTCCTCCCTTTGGCTCCTTCAAACTAAATTTTGATGGTGCTTCACGAGGTAATGTAGGCCTCAAAATTTAGTTGTGTGATAAGGAACCCCTCAAGGCCTCTTGTATGAACTACCTTAAGTGAAATCAAAAGATAGAACAACACAATGGGGCTAAGGCTTTCGCTTTCATTCAAGGTCTTCATGTTGTGGTGCCATGTGGTATCTCCTCCCTACAAATTGAATGAGGCTCTACAATATTCTATGAACTGGAAATTGGTGAATATTCTTCAAGAGGTTCGGCCTATCTTGGACTTCTCCTTTCATAATTGCTACAAAGAAGCGAATAGGGTGGCAAATCTGTTAGCTAATTATGGAATCAATTCAACTAAAGATCTTATAATTGATAATATGTGTTAGGATTTTAGTTTTTCTCTTTCAAAACAACTCAAACTGGAATACTATGTGAGGTAAAACCTCTCTTTGAATTGATGTGAAAGCTTTCTAAAATCTGAACTATTATAGGTATCTTAAACACATCTATCTAAAAAATGTTGAGCGACATCAAGCTTGAGTTATTAAATTTATTTAAGGGTTATTTTAAAGTTATTTTATTTACTTAAAGCGTTATTTTTAAATAGTTCTAAAGTAAAATAAAATAACTCTCAAGTAAATAGTAACTCAAGATAGATGTATTTAAGATATCAATGTTAGTTTTCCAGTTATTTTATTTACTTAAGAGTTATTATATTTTACTTTAGAACTATTTAAGAATTCTTTTATTTGAATTCATTAAGACTTATTTTATTTTATTTACTTACGAGTTATTTTATAGTTTTAGTTTATTTTTAAAGATACGTTCGGATCTCTAACAATTTTTGTAAACATACTCATGCCATTACACTCCATCCCTTGCTGCCACTCCAGTTTTGCCTCTTGGTGTAACTACCATAGAGACTAAGATATAGACAAAATATACAATTATAAAAACTTTACAAGATTCTCTTCAAAGGGTTTTGCATAAATGAAATAACTAACCATCCACCTATCTTTTTCCTTCAGGTATTACAACAAGACTGGTAACAACTCATCTCACAAGTGAGATTTTCATATATTAAGAATGAAAGCAACTAATCTAAATGCACAAACACAGAAATCTCTTATTGGCTAAACAGAGACCAACAACTTTATGTAAACAAGATTTCAAAGGAATCACAACTTAGATCAACAGCACTTTCTTTCTTTCCTTGCCTATATAGGGAGAGAATCCTCTTGCGAAGCATTATGCTCAAGACGATGTAACTTTCTGGTCCTTGGGAGTTTTATATGAAGCACTTTTTTCAACAACAAAAATTTAGCTAGCTCGTATGCAAAGTTGCACCCTAGATAGATGAATATTATCATTACAGAAGCTTTACCCTATATAATCCATTTTTTATTCAATTCATGAAATTACAAATACAACATGAATAGATGGAATGGCTTAGAGGCCATATTGAATGCCATAAACCACAAGGCTTAGAGAATTTTTCAATTCTTTGTTTTGATTATCATGGCATAATCTATAGGACAACATTCCTTCCTTTGTCTTTCCCACTCTTGGCACCCGTGAAGGTGTAGTGAAGGTGGGTGGCTAAGATGAACTTCATGGTCATTTTAAAAGGGGTTTTTTCTTTGATGTCGGTATCTTCTCCTTTTGTTTTCTCTACCATTGTCAATGGAGCCAAATTTTCATCTTTATGCAGGGAAGCAGGAGATGTCATTTAGGGGACCAATCTCAGACTTGTTTTAAGGTAAGATTTTTTGTGTTGCAGTTAGGCTCAATGAAGATGCCAATAAAGGAGGTAGTCAGATCTGATTATCTTGAAGCAAAAACAATGAGCATGATTAATTTTGATATCTCTTCTATGTTTGTATCAAATCTCTTGGCTTTAATCAAAGACAAGGATCTGATCAAAGTGTTGGCCATTCATTATGTGAAATAAGATTTCAGAGGTTGCCTTGAGATGACCCTTGAGGTGACTGAGGCTTTTTCTGGAAAGCCATTGCCAGTGGCTAGCTGGGGATTTCAAGAGCTGGGTTCTATGGGCTGTTAGAGAATTAGAGCTCAGATTCCATGTCCTGCTAGAGGAGGCAGAAAGAATGCAAAGCTTTCTTGTAAAAGGTGGTCAAGATTATTCTCCTATCATGTCCCCAATTAAATTCAAACCGGCTTTGGAGGGAATAAAAGTGTTTTTAAACACTATTAAATAATAATAATATAATACTAAATAATTAATAAATAATAAATTTAAATTATTGTTAAATAACATTTAAATTGGTATTATCTGGCCAACCCAAATTTGAGTGGGCGTCTAAATAATAATGCTTCTAGCCAACTTTCTTAATCGGCGCCATAATAATAATATTTGAATTTGTGTCCTATGGCCAACCCATTAGGTTGGTGTTCTTAATCAAGTATATATGCAAGACTCTCAAAAAAAAAAAGTATATATGCAAGATCGATATCTTGGTTTTAGCATGTTAGGAAGACATAGAGATTGACCGCGTAGCTGGTCTGGCCTGGTAGGATGTAGTCTCTGCCAGTGGTTTTGTGTCTCCGTTCTTCAATTTCGCCATTGTGCTCTGATCTTTCTGTTCGCACTTACAGGTCCAAATAGACACGCACAGTTGGAGACTCCCAAGCTTGACGGCATCAAACCAAGGCGTAACAGTTATGCATCTTACCCCCTTGCTGGCACATTGAACACTGCACTAGATCTCACCCGATGCGAAGGCGTTTATGGTTAAGGCAGAGATCATATTGCAGATGATCGGGAAATTTTTGAATTGCTTGTGGCTATGTAGCCTTCAGCTCTCGCCCCGCATGATCATAGCCTTCAACATCACATGGCGAGCAGGGGACTAGCGACAGTATTGCATTGCATCAGAACCTTTGGCGCCATTCTGGAGACCATCCTTTATATCATCCAGAGCCGAAGATTCCAAACATGTTTCCTTTCACACGTGATCAGCATACTAAGAGGCATCTTACAGGAAAGACAAGGGATCACCATTCGCGAGAGAGCATTCAAAGCCCAAGTCTTCATCGCTGCTATCAGAGTCAGGAGATCATTGCGGGAGAACTCACAGGAGACATTATTGCAGGCATGCTCAGAGCTGTCACTGGCAACACGGGAGTGAAAGACTTGCGTACTCAGATCTCCTTTGTAATCGCGTCTTGTCATCTGATCCTGCGCAAGGCACTACACTGTCCAGGCCGATCTCAATAAGCCAGCACAAGATGCACTTGCCATCGCAGTAGGAAGTAGGAACAATCCGAGCCTCCACGACTTAGCAATCGTCAACCATAAGTCCATGCCTGGGAGATCTATACTCTGTGACAGATGTGTATATGCTCTTGTAGAAGTGCAAATTGCTTACTTTGTATCAAACTGGACGGGAGCATTGGTGAGAATTGTTGTTAACAATTTTCTGTCTGTATTTGGGCGGGTTCCCTGCATCGTTATTAATTGCAATATTATCAGAATTTGAATATTTCTATGCATACTCGACTCTGATCGCTTTCCATTATTGTCTGAATCACTGCTACTGTGTATGCTTGTCTCTAGCGATTTTACATTCTTCTAGTTCGAGTACAATTAGTACGAAAAATTATTAATTTCAGTCTAGAATAGAGAGGCATCTTACATCTCCTGGCGTTGATCTAGCTCAGCTGCAAGCTCCTTTTAAGTCTACTTCCCTGCATATGGACAGTTTCAAAGCTGCACAAGCCAAAAAGGCAATTAAGTTGTTCAAGATGGCAGAATTGTTAATAGAGGATGTTGGTGTCACCAGTTTGAGAGACCCTTCTATGCCAGTGGTCAAGTTGGACTAAGTTCCTTTTGATGCAAGCTCTGTTTTCTGATTGTTAGTAGTTTGTTTATGTTTTCTTCAAGATTTTCAAGATGATAACATAGGTTATGGTTCATAGTTAAAGTTAGTCTCATTTTGATTTTATACAAACTGTTTAGTATGGAGAGCCCATTAATATTATAGGGGAATCTCAGTACCTAATACATTGGCGAGCTCTTTTTGTAATACTTGTTATTATTAACATAATGGAGAGGACCCAATTCCTCAATTTACATATCAAAAAAAGGAAAAAAAAAGGGCAGATAAAGTCAATAGCCAAAATTATGGTCAGAGATACAAATTCATGCATTCCACTCCTGTTCCAATTTTCCCAACTGTGGCTACAGTACAGTTGCATGTCTTTGTGCTTATGAAAAATAAGCATGTTGTCCATGGCTCCATATCATCAAAAAATACATTCCATCTTAAACAACATATCCATGAAATTTATATGCAGAAGAATGGTGAGATAGAATAAAATTATAAATCTTACTTGATACTTCTCTACTTGAATAAGTACTTCGGAGATTTACAAGCTTTTTCATACAATGAGCAAATTTTTAATGCATGATAATATTTGATTAAGTTCAATCAAAAGTATTTTATCATTAAAACATCCAGTACCATGCACAAAACCAACCTTCATTCCATGCTCTAAATAAACAAGTAATACACTAAATAAAATATACCTTGTTAGATTCTCTCTAAGCTGTTCCTTCCTTTTAAGAACACCAGCCACTGCAGTCAAAACTGCAATGAATTATCATTGGAAGGCAATTATAAACAGCATCCATATTTTAGCCCCCAGAAAAACTTACATCTAATACGTGTGGTGTCCAATCCCAGATCCTCTTGCTCAAAATTCTGTGTCAGCATCAAAATAAACTTTTTAAATGTCCGAATACCCAGTCCAAGCGCCTATTTTCTTCCTTAGTTTGTTATCACCATCTATGATATATCAAAAATAACAAATAGTCTCATGCAGAAAAAGGCAAATGCTTAAAATTGTGAAGACTTGAAACGACAATTCAAGAGTCGGTACTCTTAACATATTAATTATTAAATAATAATAAGTAACATCTAACTTTGTCTAGTTACCTTTTAATAATTTGATGCAGCCGAGAGAATAGAAGATATATAACATGATAATCAACAAGCTGTTTGTTTCAACTTGTAAGTATGTACAAAATCATTAGTAATAATGTTTGAAGAATGTTTAAATTGGTTTCCTCATATTTATTGCATAGCAGTCCGAATGTTTAAATTGGTTTCCTCATGTTTAATGCATAGTAGTCCCAATGTCTGATAATATCTCGAAGACAAGTGACAGATAGAGACTACAAAAAATATCATTTTCTAATGTTCCACATTATGAAATTCAGTACCATGCATACAATTCTCACCCAGGTCCTCTATTCACTATTATATACTTCACATAAGGTATTTGATAACGATATGCACAGACAGATAACTGTATTTGATCAATGTTACATACAACTTCCCCAGTTAATGCCCGCGCATGCTTGCGAAGTTGCTCCAAATGCTGCAAAAAAAGACAGCAACAATAGCATCAGTCCTCCATTATATTCTGTTTGATTGCAGCAACTCCAACCCATTGGAAATCCATCAAAGAATAGAGAATTGAAAATACTACCAAAAAATAGGATATTAGTTCATCAAAATTCAAAAAATATTAATAAACATTAAACAAACAAGAAGGAAATTAATTGCCAACATTCACTTCATATGAAAATTAGAGTGAAAGCTATCACTTTCAAATTCAATACGAAGAGTGAAGGGGTGTGCATATTTTCACTGCCAAACAAAGACTAAAGGAAAAGAAAGATGGCCCTTTGATAAGCTGCTTGATCAAGTTCCTTGAAAATTACATCCATTCTTCCGCTAAAGAGTTCATAGAAACATGCAGTAGATGATAAACTGTTGTCCTCCATCAATAAATTTCACTAAAACTACAAACATATGCTTTTTGTCAGACTACTTAAGGCATGCACAACAATAACATAAACCTTTATACACACAAACAGACATACACATGCAAATATAAATATGCAATGCCCATATGTAAGGGACCAACTCAGGATGGGCATACAGCCAATACAAAAACACAGTGTGAAGTGATCAACGCACAGCAAATTCAAACAGCATTGATAAGAGAATTCCAAATATGCTAAATACTGGGAGGGTAGATAACCAAACACAGATTCTGAGCTATGCCAAAGATGATAGAATGCTGACAGTGAGTAAAAGCAATGAATTTCTGAACCACGAATTGGAATGGTATTCTGAGTCAGATCTAAAACAACAGCAGAAATAAATTGAAACAATCTCCACAGACAGTCCTTTATGATTCCACTGTTTCAGTTATACAAATACCAGTCTGAGAATAGTAGTTGTAGTTCACAATTTATACTCTAAGCTTAGCAACCAACACTCGAGCTGATGATGCCCAGAAACCAAAGACTCCCTAATCCAGCAATGCAGAAGCGTTGAAACGGGGATCTGATAGAGTCCAAAGCTCACGCAGATAGGAGGCAATGCAGCATGAGCAGGTGTCAACACAGTTCGGCACCCAGAGGTGGCACCTCACAAACCCAGGCTGTGACGCTATATATATGTCTGGAGATGGTCCCACATCCTCAGGTTACTCGCACAGGATGTGACCACGAATGTAGATCTGAATGCAAACACTGTGTGTGATCGTGTGAATCTGGAACCTTGTGCAAGTCTGTGGCTCTGCCATAGTTCAATTCCTCAATATCTTGCCACCTTCGAAAGCCCTATAGAATGCGATGGAGGAAGTGAGTGAACGAAGAGCAATAGGAAGAATCAGACTTGGTCCATGCTATCCTCCATCTTGAAAGAGTGACCAGTTAAAATCATACTGATAACTCTTGCTGATTAAAAAATAATCAGAAAGAGTTTCATTCAGTACACAGTCCTTACTTGTTGAGTCAAATGGTAATTCCACTATGTTGCAAGTGAGGATGTGTTGGATCATGTAAGTCTCTCTTGATTGCTCGAACAAGAGAATCCCCCTAGTACAAAACCTTTTATAGTGGATTCTTGCTGTAGTTTTCTCCTAATTCGGGTTTCTCCAAGGTAAACTACTTGATTTAATTCTTTCATGTGATGTTGCCTTTATTTACTTGCTTAGTTATTTTCTTGCAAGTCACTAACATCTATAGCACAGTTTTAAGAACAGCTGAATGTGTGCCTAACCAGCTGTATGGATAATTTACAAGCATAGATCTTCTTCTCTTCACAATTTAATTTGTTGGAATTAAGCTCACCCCTGCATTGCAATATAGTTATGTGAATTTGTTAAGCATTCACATGTATGTAGTAGCAAGGTTTTTGAGTATGAGGTAAATGATGTAATTTAAGTAGGATTGAATGCAAGCATGTTTGATATTGTATAAGGAATGTATGGTATAAGAGCCAGCTGTTAGAGTGTAGTAATATCTTATCTGCAGCATTAAAGTTATCCAAAGTAGCTTGTATTGTGATGATGATCAACAAGGTGTAAAGAAAGTAACTCTATAGTGAATGTTTTGATTAATGAAACACCCAGGTAGTTTACAAATTGAAATTACACACCAAAACAATATAACCCATGTTTTTTGACCAATTTCACATTGAAATTCTCAGTCAGCTTGGACTTTCATAATAGCTTTTGGCTATTCTGAGGATTTGATGTTCAGTTTTACATGGATCACAACAAATAAATTTAAACTCAGTGTAATAAAATTTTGACCTGAATTTTGAAGTTTCTGCTTTCCTTTAAAAGACACAACAAGCCTTAAAGCTTGCTGATACTATAAAGCTCATTCAAAAATCTAGATATGATGTGTGAGACATTCAAAAATTATTAAGTGATGGTATCTGACTGTACTCTTAGTGCAGCCAAGCTCCCCAAACAATGACAGACTACATGACTATATGCATCACCTTTTGCTCACTAGCCACATGGATAGAGTTATCAATTGATAGGTTAATTACACAAAGTATTGCACATCTTGCACAAGCAAGGAATTGCCTGATGGTAACAGAGACTAAATGTAATGTCCCCTTTTTCCGGATCATTATCTTTGAAATGGTTAGTCTACTATCTGGTATCCCAGGCTAATGAGATGTTTAGGGGACCCTTTTGAGGGTAATCAATGGCTCCTCAACAGGCCTGTTGATGTTCATTGCAGTATTCTTCAGCTCAGTGGCTCAGTGTATTGATGGTGTGCCATACTATTTTCAATAAGTCACTTGGTCATATTGCTCATACTTACTATTTATAGTAAGTCATGCCTAGATCAACTATCATCATGCCTACTTCCGTAAAATGTGATTGGATCACTCTTATGAGTTGGCGTTGGTTTATTATTGGGAATTAATGATTTAAATTAATCACCTTCACCTTTTAAATGAAAACTAGAGCTAGCTGCTTCTAAGACTAAACTTTCAAACCTATTTTTCAAAGCTCATTGCATTTTCTTCACTAAACCTACAGGTATTTATACTGTTTATTACGCTCATACCTTATAAAAACACCTATACTTTTTAAATGAAAACTAGAGCTATTTACTTATTCAAGAAAGAAAAGCATGTTAAACATTTTATTAATGTCTCAACTCTATTTACCAAAGCTTGTCGCTCAACCACACCAAGTTCTAATGTGTGGGTATCTATATGGTTGGCTAGGCCAAGAACTAAAAACCTATGCTTTAAGAGCCCCATGGTCCCCATCCCTGTAATGTTTCCTAGTCAAATATCATTTATAGGATTTTAAGGGTACCTCTGAGCACTTATTTTTATCATCCCTGTGTTTTTTCACCACCCTATCCCTTTCAAAACGGAACTCGGTGTAACATAACAAAACAAATCTACACATTTACCTTGTAAACAAAAGACACGGATAACTAAAAGAAAAGAGAAAACATGCTAAACGGTTTTCCAAAGTTTAAGCATGCATCGTCCAGATGTCAATGAAAACAGCAGAAGAAAAATAGTTCAGGCATACAAATTTGCATAACAAAGAAAAAAAAAATTGTACTGTTTATCAAAGATTCAAAGACATTATCCAAAGCTCATTGAAAAACTTCACTGAATCTAACCTATAATGTTTCCCTTATCCAATACAGCTGAAGAAAAATAGTTTAGGCATACAATTTTGTGACGATAATCTTATTAAACACATTGCTAATATTTTGCTTATAAGTCTCAAAATATTCCATAATCAGACTTCTTTACACTATGATTGCTAAATAGTAAATACCAACTGTCTCAACAAAATTTAAGGCACTTGTAATGTCCCCTTTTTAGCGAGCATCAAAATTTGGTGATTTAGCCTATCATCAGGTCCTCGTAGGCTAATAATGGTGATTAGAGGGCCCCGTTTTGGAGATATCTGGTTCTTCAGTTGGCAGTTTGAAGTGTCAGCTCCAAATCCTTGGCATATTTCGAGGCTAAGTTATTTAGGGTGTTCCGGCTCCATTTTTATATACTTACTATTTATAGTAAGTCAGTGGTTAGTGAGTTGTTGGAGGCCAACCTTACTATTTATAGTAAGGCATCCTGATGGGCAGAGAGAGCAATGGGTTAGCCGATGGCGTAAGTTAGAATTGATAAATGAGGTTTATTTATGGAGTTAAGGAATTTAATTATTATTAAAACTGTACTTTAATAATAATTAATTAATTATAAAGTGAAACATTAAATGCTCTTATTGACTTTATTATAAAGGCATTTTAATATCATAAAGTCAAAATATAAAGGTGAATATACTATGACTTTAATTGACTTTGTTTTAAAAGGGTATTTAATGATATAAAGTCAATTTATAAGGATATGATTTTGGGCGCCCACTTAAAGAGTTTATAAAGTGCAAAAGCAAATATATTTTATGATATATTTTAATGATTAAAAAGCACATTGAGAATCATGCCATCTTGGAGAGGATATAAAAGCATGTGAAAGAGCAAATGTAATTATCACTGATCATTTTCAACATGGATTTTTTGTGCATTGGCATTTGGAGGTGAAGACAAGGGTTTTCAGCTGCAAACGATCTTGGAGAACGTTGTATCTCTTCGATTTTGCTTCCTACAGGTGTGAAAGATCACCCAAGGGTTGCATTCAACTGGTGGCTATCGTTCAATGGTCACATTCTGCTTTCATGAGTGATTTACAGAGATAATTTCAGGGTTTTGAAAGAGATTATTGACTGAAATCATAAGTATATTTGTTGCTGGTTGTTTATTTGCTGATCATACTCTTGCTGGGCCATACCATTGTCCTTTTTCCAGGCCGTAAAACTCTTGCTTGTTGGCCATACAGTCTCTAGGGCAGGGCGTTTGGGGTTCTAGGCTGAAATGCCTAAAAGTCTTGAGCAGAAATTCATCATTCTCTTGGGCGGCCAGGTCATAGCATTAATTGCACATCATTTATGAAGTGGAGAAATCAGGTTTCTATGCTAGGTGTCCATCTGCTTGGTGATCCAGTATGCTAATATGATAATTTTCAGACCTGCAAACTTAAGCTTTGGCTCCCAGGTATGATTGATATTGTAATTTCTGAAGTATCAATAAAATCTAAATTGAGAGTCTATTATATTTGCTTCAGCATTTCTCTTGTTTGCATTTGTCTATATTCTTCCTTGCATTGCCTGGCAAACATTTTCGAAACACCAAAAAACTCAAAACAATAATTAAACCAGTACAAACCAGACAAGCAAATTTGTTAATAAATATCTCAACAAGAGGTGGGATATTTCAGTGGTATCAAAGCGGTTTCCTGCCATCCTGTTGGGTAAAATTAAGATATTCACTCTCATAACTTTGCTTTGATTGAGTGACCAGCACTCATTGTTTCCAGTTCAAATTTAAAAGGTATGGATTCAGACAGTGACATAGAGTTGGTATCTAGTGATAGAAAGTGGTTGGCTAGAATACTCTATGAAACAGGTAGTAAGCTTGGCAGTCAACCTAGGGATGATACTTTGGTCACGTTGAGAAGAATAGAAGAGTGTTTGAGTCTTGTTGAGCAGTCACCTTCTACATTGTTGCAGATTGCTATGACTCCAGCAGTGACTTACTTGGGTGAGCTTGAGTTATTGAGATACAAAGACAATGAGATAAGGCTCACTGTTGCTCTTTGACTTAGTCAAATTATAAGGATTACAGCTCCTCGGGTTCTTTATAATGTTGGCACAATGAGGGTGGTACTGCAGCTGACTATTGGTAGTATTGATGGGATAGGTGATATCAGTAGTCCTACTTTTGGGAAGAGGATCAAAATCCTTGAGTTGATGGCACAAGTGAGATTGTGCATTGTCATGATTGATTGTGAATGTAATGATCTTATTTTACAAATGTTCCATCTCTTTTTGGATGCTATCAGTGAGAGTCATGACAAATCTATTCAGGACTACATGAGGGCTATTATGACATCAGTTATTAATGATAGTGATGATATTTTCCAGCCTATTTTATCCCTATTGCTAGTTGTTCGTAAGCAAGAACAGGTGTTGTCTACAGCTGTTTATGACTTGATGCATAGTGTCTTCGACCAATGTGACGGCAAGCTAAGGCCCTACTTGTTTGATAAGGAGCAGGTGCAAGAAAAGGGGTTAGAATTTGAAGTGGTTGATGAGGGAACACCTTACATATTGATAGTAGTTTGGCAGAACCCCGAGATGATACTTTCAGCACTCAGGGAGTTGTAATCAGCCATGAGAACAATTCTGATTTTTATGACATCAGTCATACTACTGAGCATAACCATGAGTTAGATGCTATGGCACATGAGGAAAATGTTGTGGAAGGATCTCCTAATATTGACACACCAAATACGGGTGTCAAAAATGAGGAATGCATGGAGAACTCGAGCCACAATAATTCTGATTTTTGTAACAGCAGACATATTTCTTTGCATCATCATGAGATAGCAACCATTCCACAAGAGGATGATGGTTGTCACTTGTGTGGAGTCGTCTAATGCAAATACTCAGGATTTGGGTATTAATGATGCAATAGGTGTTGTGGATTTATGCAACAAGTTTATATCAGACCTTGGAAGATGTGAACAAATCAGAAAATTTACATGAGATTGTTGGGTCCTAGGAGTCCAGTCAGTTGGCAAGACAACTGATGGTGAATGAAGGTCAGATTGATACAGCTATTAGACACTTTGATGACACACTTCAGCTGATGGCAAAGTATTGTTGGAGGATTCCAAGGATACAGAACAATCCTGAAGGAGGACTTTCCCTTGAGGGTTTTCATGTGCTCAGAGAGGCGTTGATGAAAACGAAGACTAATTACATGCAACTACTCTCAGACAAATATCACCTACTCCAGTTTGGTGAGATCTACTACGATGCTCTTGAGGGGAAAGAAAGGGAAGTGGATAGGCTTAACGATGAGCTTGTTGTCATGGAGGATTCCTTGAAGAGCACTCAAAAGGCCCTTAAAGAAGCAGAGATATAGATTGACGAACTCTGTGAGGAATTGAGCTTGGCTCAATCATCATCATCCACAGTAGAAATTCAGTCTTCCAGGGCTGCCATAACACCAGCGGATGAGAGTGGAACTTGTGGTTTGAGGGCTTAGGATTCAAACACGAGAGAGGCAGAGATGCATACACCCTATGGTCAAGTTCACAGTGCGGTGCATGCATCCACTTGTGACAAAGGCATTAGACTCTACATTGGCAGAGTAGAGATTTCTCTTGGTGAGTCTTGTGCGGAGGAGGCAAAGTCTTGTGTGACTAACATGACGAAACATCACGCTGTCCCATCGCATGTGACTGAGGATTGTAGGGCGTCTTCTAGTGGGAGCATGTCTCCTACATCTGCCAACAGATCAGGTAATGCATTGATTGGGATGGATGGTAGGCATGAGCCTGATGAGTCACCAAGACTCAGGGACTCGCTGAAGGTTACTGGGGAGAAGGTTGACCAAAACTTATCTCGTTTTGATTGCACACATAAGTTTGTCGAGTACCTCCTCTAGTCAGCAGAATTTGAGGAGAGACGGTATGGGGTCTCGACTGGTACTCCTATTCGAAGCTTGCAGTTTATCAGGGACACTTTGGAGGAAATAAAATTAAAATACCTCCATTTGCTTCATGATAGAGATTTTGCTATTGGGTATGCAGAGAGGGTTTGCAGAGCATCTTCCCAATTAGCCATTCAGGATCGGAGACGTGAGCCATCTTCTGATTCGGGTGATGAGAGTGATGAAGAGTGTGTTCCCCATGACTATGACGATCAACAATTGACATAGGCAGGTGCATTTTATCTTGACTGCATCGTGAGGAGTGCTCATCACTTCTCCTTTAGTCCACACACAGATGATGATGCGTAGGTGTGGGTTCGCTCGGGAGTTATATCATCCCTTGTGGGTGAAGTGTTACCATCTATAGAAGATGGAACTAGGGACTGCAAGTGTCGGACTATGTTACTTGCAGAGGGTTGCTTGCAGGACTAGAGATCAAATTCCCATCATGCTCATATGTATCTTACAGAGTTTGCCACTTCATTGTCTCAAAAATTTCCATTGGAGACATGGTTTCAGGGAGGTTGTGGTGTCAGCAGGCATGATGGCTTGGTTAGTTCATTCCGCGGTGATGGGAGAGAGTTATGACATTTCCTCATCTTGAGAGAACAGCATAGAGATGACTCTCCATCATTCTATGTTCCTATTGGCATCATTTGTTTCCCCATTGATCGAACTTGCAGTCTTGGGGGTGTTGTTCCACTTCATATTGGTAACCTAGGAGGAGCAAGTACATATCTTCCAGCACCTATGAGGGTTAGTCGTCACATCCATAGGAGGTTTGTTGAGGATGAAGAGAGTTGTTGCGATGCAAACATGTTGAGATACTCTCATCTCTTCAAGATTGTTGGATGTGAGGTTCTCATGTGTTGGAATCCAGGTGGTGACAAGTTTGGCACTGTAATTCGGATGGATCCCATTGGGTTGCTTCACCACTCTCAACAAGGTGAAGTTGATATCAAAGTAGTGCAGTGGAAGTCGGTTGATGATTTGCATGGCAAACTTCCATTCTGGTCATGGGATCCAAGGATTTTCTGCACTATTTTTATGATTGATAGATTGTCCTACATTGGGGTAGTTGCCTATAGTGATGCTGAGCATAGTTTGATTTCTACCCAGTGGATACAGTGGTTATATAGTTGGGCACTCTACAGATTGATTTGGGATCCTTCTTGTGCATCAAGATTCCAGACAGGGTTCACTGATGAGTATTACAGCGTGTACATGGTGTGGAGTGCATACAGTTTCACTTTTGATACACTTGTACATGTTTTGATTCCGATGCACAATTTTGGTGCGCATGAGTTAGATAGTTGGTATGATGTATACCCTTGTGCAAATGAGAGTAGCAAATCATGTTAGTTTCCAGAGTTGCTTCTTCTTGGTGACCATACTTCTAAGACACATGATGCAAGGATTGGCTTTGGTCAATGTGTTTTATCAATTGTGTCTATGCTAGTGCTACAAGTGTTATTTGGCGACATGAGGGTCATTCTACAATTCTTCCCTTGGGCCTCTGGTGGAGTAGTGTTTCCCATTCAGTTGAGATTGCTTGAGGACAAGCAATTTCGAGGAGGGCAAACTAAAATGTCACTTTTTTATCGAGCAACAGAGTTTGGTGGTTTAGCCTATCATCGGGTCCCCGTAGGCTAATAATGGTGATTAGAGGGCCCCGTTTTGCAGATATTTGGTTCTTCAGTTGGCAATCAGCTCCAAATCCTTGGCATATTTTGAGGCTAAGTTATTCAGGGTATTTTGGCTCCGTTTTTATATGCTTACTATTTATAGTAAGTTAGCGGGTTGTTGGAGGCCAACCTTACTATTTATAGAAGGCATCCTGATGGGCAGAGAGAGCAGTGGGTTAGTTAGTGGCGAAGTCAGAATTGATAAATGAGGTTTATTTATGGAATTAAGGAATTTAATTATTATTAAAGCTATACTTTAATAATAATTAAATTCCTTATAAAGTGAAACATTAAATGCTCTTATTGACTTTATTATAAAGGCATTTAATATCATAAATTCAAAATATAAAGGTGAATATAATATGACTTTAATTGACTTTTTTTTTAAATGTTTTTTTAGATCAGATATGCACAATAAGCAGAAAAATAACACAGAACAAGAGACACAGTATTTTATGCTGGGAAAACCCTTCTACTAAAGGGAGAAAAACCTAGCAAGACTTCAATAATAATAGATCAAATACAACAATGCAGAAACAACACTTAAGAATCAAGCCTAGATAGGCAGAATACAATGAAATAACCCAGCACTAAAATAGTGTGAATTTCTAAGCAAAAATGAATCTCCTTCTTGAGCAGCGAATCTTCTTCTTGATCACAAAAGAATGAATGAATTGAATTGATTGTAGAATGAGGAGAGTCTCTCTCCTTTTTATACCAATCCAGGAATAAGATTCCACTTGAGCCAACCCAGCAAGTATAATTTCTATTTATAATTAATTCTGACTTGACTTTTTGGCCGACTCGGGCAATACCTCCTGAAGCTAAACATCAACACTCCCTCTTAGCTAGGGAGGTATAGCAAAGTCTTCCCTGAGTGATATCACCTCACAACGTGTCGTGACCCAACTTGTCATTCTCGGCGTTGACCACCCTCATCCAATTCCTCCATCGAGATGTCACCAAGACTTTGGGGGATCTCTCTCCGACGCCACCATGTCACATCAACAGGCTCCAACCAAAACTTCATTGGAATGTCTAACAGACATTCGAGGATCTCACACCGAACAGCATATGTCACCTCGACATTGATGAGACTCACCTTGTCGATGAGACTCAAGTGAATCTCACATCGACGTCACAAGATCACCACGACACAGACATCCACATGTCCAACGAATGTCAAAGAGACATTCGAGATTGTCTCGATGACAAGCCATCTCTCGCCGATAAAGTTCCACCATGCCCAGATCACTGCTACTCGACATGGAATGTCGAAGAGACATTGATGAATGTCTTGCCGACCAGCCTATCTCATACCGACAAAACTTGTAGTAGTCTTCTTTGATCTTGTCATGGATTCTCTCAACATGACATCCACAATGGCTACACCCAA
>VDFB02252616.1:90290381-90319415 GCA_007258455.2 Sequoia sempervirens
TTGCACTCGGCACTCTGCTATCGCTCAAAATCAAATCCAGAAGATTGGGCGCCTCATACCCATACAATGCCATGAAGGGGGACATCTGTATCGTCATATGGTGAGTCGAGTTATAACAATACTCGCACAAGTAAATCCATCTCACCCAAGCTCTCTGCTGACCAGCTATATAATTGCGCAAATAACCTTCCACCCACTTATTGACAATCTCTGTCTGCCCATCAGTCTGCGGATGGTAGCTGGGACTCGGTGTCAGCTCGGTCCCACAAAGCCTGAACAACTCCTGCCAAAAGTTGCTCATGAACCGGCTGTCTCTATCGCTGACTATCGTCCGAGGCAATCCATGCAATCGGAAAACCTCTCTGAAGAACAACTCTGCAGTCTGCGATGCTGTGAAAGTAGTCGTAATCGGGAAAAAGTGGGCGTACTTAGTCAACCGATCGACCACTACATACATGCAATCTTTACCCTGGGCTTTCGGCAAACCCGTGATAAAGTCCATAGATAAACACTCCCACTTCCTGTCAGGTCTCGGAAGTGGCTGGAGTAATCCAGCAGGATAAGTGTGCTCCTGCTTGTTCTGTTGGCACACAGAACACTCACGGACATACTGCAAAACATCAGTTTTCAGCCCTTTCCAAGTAAACCGTTCCCGAACCATTTTGTAAGTCTTGTAGTATCCAGGATGGCCCGCCATAGGAAGGTCGTGAAAGGCTCTCAAAACTGTAGTCCGTAACTCAGAGTCAGGAACCAAAAGAATCCGCCCCTTGTAAATGATCAAGTCATCTACAACTGTATATCTGTCGTCCTGCTCTGTCCTGTCAACGATGCTAGAAGCCCATGGGTTCTTAGCATACTCTGCAATGATCCGATGCCTCCAATCCTCTGTAATCTGTGCTAAGGCATTCAACTGGGGTCTACGAGACAAGGCGTCAGCTACTATATTCTGCTTCCCCTTAATGAAAGTAATGTCGAAGTCATATGACTGCAGTTTACTGACCCATTTCTGCTGCCTCTCGTTCAAGTCTCGCTGTCCAAGGAAATGTTTTAGGCTGTTATGATCTGTACGAACACTAAATTTGCTGCCTACCAAGTACTGCCTAAACTTAGCCAATGCATGCATAATGGCTAACATCTCCTTGTCGTAAATGCTATAAAATCTCTCAGGACCCCTGAGTTTCCTGCTCTCAAATGCAATCGGATGGCGCTCCTGCATCAAAACGGCACCAATGCCCTCTCCTGAAGCATCACAGAATAAATCAAATGACTTCGAAAAGTCAGGCAATGCTAGAACCGGACATGAAGTCATGATCACCTTGAATCTATCAAAGCACTCCTGCGCCTGTGGTGACCAAATAAAAGCCCCCTTCTTCGTCAAGTCAGTAAGGGGTGCGGCGTGACGTGAGAACCCGCTAACAAATCTCCTATAGAATGCACACAACCCAATGAAGCCTCATTGCGTGTGGAGTTCGGTGCCTGACGATCCAACAATAGCTCCGGACCTTTTAGGGAGGTCCATACTCCTCCCTTAGCGATGATGTGCCTAGATATATGCTCCTACACTCCATGCCAAGCTGCGCGCTTGGATTCCTTAGCATAGAAAGACTAGATACGCTAAGATACCCAAGGTAATATCCCAAATGAGCGGATGCTCATCCCATAATCTGCTATAAACCAAAATGTCATGAAGAAGACTAACACAAATCTCCTCAGTGACCTTTGGCTTCTGTTCATAATTATGGCACGAAGGTGGCAGTGCATTGAACCAGGCATAACCAGAACTTCGAAGTGACGCAATGACGGAAGCGGTTTTCTCAATATCTGCTGTGTTTTCCACGATCTCAAATCAATCTTCGTGAAGAAGACTGCTCCATGCAACTCATCTATCAGCTCATCAATACGTGGAATAGGGTACCTGTTCTTGATGGTTCTTTTGTTGAGCTGCCTGTAATCGATGCACATCCGAAGTGATCCATCATTCTTCTTCACCAATACAACCGATGAAGCAAAAGGAGACTTGCTAGGTCTGATATGACCCATAGCCAACAACTCATTAATGGTCTTCTCTATCTCATCCTTGAGTCGTTTCGGATGTCGGTAGGGAGTGATCATCACGGGCTTGGCGCCCTCCTCCAACTCAATAATGTGCTCTGTACCCCTATCTGGTGGTCTACCAGGTGGAATGTCACTAAACACTTTGGAGTGTTTAGTCCTCAGAATCTGTATGTCAGGGTGGTATTCACCCTTCTGCGGCTCCTGCTGGGCTGGCATCAACATGCACTCAGCTGCCCAGTCAACCATATCATGACGAATGAGCCTCTCCATCCGCCTGAATGAAACCATCCTAAGATTACTGTCCCGTATTGCCTTGATGACATGTGGTCTTCCGTCAACCTTGAATTTCATCTCCATATCCCGTAGGTTGAGCGTGAACTCACCCAAATCATGTAACCATGCCATCCCCAATACCACATATGTATCACCCATATTAACAACATAGAATTCAGTCTTGAATTCATAGTTGTTCAATCTCATCGGAAGATCAATAATCTTTCTGTCGCACCTGAGAGTGTATCCGTCAGCTACCTTGACTCGGATACCCTCGAAAGCCTCTGTCTGGATACCACGTCTCTCCACTAAACGTGCATCAATAAAATTATGTGTAGCTCCCGTATCCAACAAAGTAATCACCTTCTGTCCCGCTAAGAGTCCACGAAGTCGAAATGATCCATCTCTCTGAAGGCTGGTCAAATGGGCTTCCTGTAGCTTCCTTCCACCTTCATGTTCAACTTCATTTTCGGACATCTCATCATCTGAATGCTCGGAATCAGCTTGCTGGTCTGACAGATCAGATTGTTCTTCGCCCTCGTAAAACCACTCCATTTGGTTATTTTTGACTTTCGGACGAAGTGGGCATATGTGTTTTTCATCATAGGGTGCCTTGCACCAAAACACAACTTTTTCTTACGTAATTCATTCAATGTTTCTCTGTCAAACGGTGGTGCATTCTGTCTCTTCGGATCCTGTTGATCCTTCCTCCTGTCAAAGGGTCTATTTCTGTCATTGTTTCTATCGAAAGCCCTGTTGGGTCTCGTGTATGGAGTGGACCCTGAATTGAACTTGCTGCGAGGTGCTGCAAGTTCCATGCTTCGTGCCTTCCGCATGGCCTCCTGAAGTGTGGGAGGGTCAAACGCCTTGACCCAACCTCTCATGGGTTCTGTCAAACCCTCAACGAATAGTATGATAAGTCTCCTCTCCGAAATCCCTGTCACCATGACGGCCACTCTCTGAAACTCGCCTATGTATGCATCCAAACTGCCTGTCTGTCTGAGCTGAGCCAACTCTCTGAAATACAATTCCGGATCCTTCTTATCAAACCTCTCTATCAGTCTGCTGGTGAACTCCTGATAGGTATTAACCGCATGATGGCCTAACGTGTACATGCCATGGTGCCACCAATCGTGTGCTACTCCGTCCAGATGTAAAGTGGCAAATTTAATTGCCTCATCCTCCTGCATAGGCCTAAGTGACAAGTAATTGTCCAATTTCTGGACCCAAGACCTAGCTGATGTCTTCTCTGACCCATCAAAATATGGCAGCGTAATCTTGCTCACCGCATACTGCAAGTCTCTATTCACCTGTGGCTGCTGCTGCTGATGCTGTGGGGGTCTACGATCAAATCTACCTCCTCCTCTGGGGTTATAGACATCTATAAACTCATGAAATGTAAGTGCCTGTCGGATCTCAGGCGCTAAAGACATGTACTCGCCATGAAATCTCGTCAAGTCTGCCACTGACATGCCATTGTGTGGCTGAAACTCCTGATGCTGTCCCTGATGCTCTACTCCTGGAGTCTGTGGTGGAGTCTCCCTAGGTAAGAAAGTAGGCTGTCCTGGCCTACGCTCCTGATAGATCGGAGACGGCTGTCTAGGTGCCGATGCTAATGGCTGATCCACGAGTGCAGTCCCGCTCGTCTGACCAATCTGAATGAAATGTGGCTGTGTGGGTGTGCACTGTCTAATGGTACCCATCAGCTGAGACATCATATCCATCATATTATCATGTCTCCTTCTGAACTCCTCATCGGTGATATCACCCTCTGCATGTGTCTTCCCTAGATCCCTGCGAGTCTCTGAGGAAGGCTCACGTTCTGCCATTAGGGTTGCTACACTGTTTTCACTGCCGTCTGAACTGGATCTGTGACAACCAAGCACTCCTGATATTGTCTGCCCTTCAGGGATTGGTGGACCTGTCCAATCCTCGTCTTTGCCTGTACCTACACCTCTGGTATACTGAATAATATTTTGGTTCATAAAAGGCAACCCAGAAATGCACTGTATTCTGAAAAGCACTGAAAAAAAAGCACAGGATGGCAGGAGATCTGTGCTCTGATACCACTGTCAGAACCCAGGTGGTTCTCGATTTCAAACCCTAACTGATGTTTTGAGATATTTTTGCAAGTTTTGTGTTTTTTTGTGATTTTGAGATTTTTTGACAAAATAATGAATAGCTGCGATTTTTCTAAGAAATTCAAATAAAATCTAAATAAATTCAAAAATGGCAATTTATGCTCAAATATGATAGGCGCCTCAATATATTCAATATCCAGAGCAATTACAATAATATAGATGGAGCCAGAGATGAAAGACAATGAAATTATTGATGAAAAACCTGATTTTCTGTAAGTGGCGGCTGCAGCAATAAATGCTGAGGGTACGGCCAGGAATAAAGAACCCTCCAGACTCTGAATACACTGCCAAATCTCCAATGAATGCTTAAGACCAAGCCAACGCCTCAAGCTGAGATCCAAATCTGAGACAGGAGAATAATCTCTGAAGACAAGAGTACGGCCTGCAGGTACAGTACGGCCAGTCTGCAGCAATAATAATGATGGTACGGACTTCAAGAAAAAGGTGCCAGATCTCTGATATAAGCCTTCTGAAGAAATCGCCCTGTTCCTCTGATGGTTTCCTCTGTGAATCTCTGAATAAATAACTGGTTAAGCTCAGTCTGTGACTTCTGGATGAAATCACCAAGTCCAGCTTCAATCTGATATTTCACAGCCTCAGTCTGCCTGATCTCTGAAGAGTTGTCGTTCTCCAGAAACGATGGTCTGCCAGAAACCCTAGGGTTTGCAAACTCCAATGCTCACAAGCAAAATTCCGACAAAATTGAATAATAACATGATAGTTCGATTTTGCCTTGGGAAGAACAATATATTCTCCTTTGAAAAGTTCGACCTAATCCTCCATTAAAATAATCATTTAAATAAACGATTTAATTTTCACTTTTGGACTTAGGAGAATTGATTTAATTATTGGCGTCCACTTTTAATGAGCATTAAATACTCATTAAGTCACATTTTAATAATATAATATAAAGTATAATTAAATACTTTATATCTTAGCCAAATAATTAAATATTTTAATATTTCAATAAAGTGACTTTATTATAAAGTCAAATTATTAAATATTTAATAACTCAGTAATTACTCCTTATTTTTCCGTCAAATCAATCAACTATCAATCAAGGTCGACTGAATGAATAATTGCACCAGTGTGCCCTCACCAAATAGCCTTCCATTCCGACCTAACTTTCTAAAATAGAAAGTTCTCCAAAAGACTCTCTCCGAAGATACAAGGCCCAACCCGACACCCTCGCAAAACTGGAGCTAACCAACACTGAGCAACTGCCAAAAAGGATCCTCTGAACACTCCTGTCAGCCTACGAGGATCAAATGATAGGCTAACCTCGTCACCAGCTGTGCTGACTAGGATGGGGACATGACAAAAACCCTTCAAGTCAAGGGAGAAAAACCCAGCAAGACTTCAATAATAATAGATCAAATACAACAGTGCAAAAACAGCACTTAAGAATCAAGCCTAGATAGGCAGAATACAATGAAATAACCCAGCATTGAAATAGTGCGAATTTCTGAGTAGAAATGAATCTCCTTCTTGAGCAATGAATCTTCTTCTTGATCACAAAAGAATGAACGAATTGAATTGATTGTAGAATGAGGAGAGTCTCTCTCCTTTTTATAACAATCCAGGAATAAGCTTCCACTTGAGCCGACCCAGCAAGTATAATTTCTATTTATAATTAATTCTGACTTGACTTTTTGGCTGACTGGGGCAATACCTCCTGAAGCTAAACATCAACATAAAAGGGTATTTAATGATATAAAGTCAATTTATAAGGATATGATTTTGGGCACCCACTTAAAGAGTTTATAAAGTGCAAAAGCAAATATATTTTATGATATATTTCAATGATTAAAAAGCACATTGGGAATCGTGCCATCTTGGAGAGGATATAAGAGCATGTGAAAAAGCAAATGTAATTATCATTGATCATTTTCAACACTTGGTTTTTTTGTGCTTTGGCATATGGAGGTGAAGAGAAGGGTTTTCAGCTGCAAACGATCTTGGAGAACATTGTATCTCTTCGATTTTGCTCCCTACAGGTGTAAAAGATCACCCAAAGGTTGCATTCAACTAGTGGCTATCATTCAGTGGTCACGTTGTGCTTTCAGGAGTGATCTACAGAAATAATTTCAGGGTTTTGAAAGAGATTATTGACTGAAATCAGAAGTATATCTGTTGCTGGTTGTTTATTTGCTGATCATACTCTTGCTGGGCCTTACCATTGTCCTTTTCCAGGCCGGAAAACTCTTGCTTGCTGGCCGTACAGTCTCTGGGGCAGGGCATTTGGGATTCTAGGCTGAAACGCCTAAGTCTTGAGCAGAAATTCAACATTCTCTGGAGCGGCCAGGTCATAGCATTAATTGCACATCATTTATGAAGTGGAGAAATCAGGTTTCTATGCTAGGCGTCCATCTGCTTGGTGATCCAGTATGCTGATATGATAATTTTCAGACCTGCAAATTTAAGCTTTGTCTCCCAGGTATGATTGATATTGTAATTTCTGAAGTATCAATAAAATCTAAATTGAGAGTCTATTATATTTGCTTCAGCATTTTTCTTGTTTGCATTTGTTTATATTCTTCACTGCATTGCCTGGCAAACATTTTCATAACACCGAAAAACCTCAAAACAATCATTAAACCAGTACAAACCAGACAGGCAGATTTGTTAGTAAATATCTCAACAAGGGGTGGGATATTTCAGCACTTATCTGAAAATTCATCTAAAAGCAACTAGACAACGTATATTCACAGGCATGTAAGGCCGCATAATAACAAGAAAATATCAAGCACAATTGTAACCTAAAATTTACATAACTTATTCACGAAGTCCCTAAACCTTAAGGTCACATGACAGTGGAGGACCAAATTTTACAGCAAATTATACATTTCCCCAATTTTTGAATAATAATTCTTCATAGCCATAACAATTGAAATATTACACACTTCAATCTTCCACATTCCATTGAAATTGCAAGAAAAATACTTCTACATAGCATAACTATAAGTCTATAACCTTAGAATTAATCTAATTAATGCACCAGAGATTCTAAAGACTCGGGTCACATGACAGTGGAGGACCTAATTATACAACATAATGTACATTTCATCATTTTCTTCATTAGAAAGTTTTCATAATGAGTAAGAATTCAAATATTGCATGACCAAGCTTCTGCAATTCATTAAATTGCATGAAAAAATATTTCCTTATAACATAACTTTAACCTTAAATTTACCTATTTTAAGCACCAAAGCTTCTAGACCCTGGGATCATGTAACAGCAGTTTAAAGGTCACGTGATAGTGATTTAGAGTTCACATGATTGCAATTTAGAGGTCACATAACAGCAGAGGACCTAGTTTTAAAGCAGAATTCAAATTTCACCAATTTTCCAATAATAATTTTTCATAGCAAGAAAGAATGGATATATTGCAAGCTTTATGCTTATGCAATCCATAAAAAACTTCTACACACAACTGAAACCTTAAAATTAGTCTATTTAATGCACCAGAGCTTCTACACCCTCTGGTCATGTGACTGGGAAGGACCTTATTTTACAAAAGAATTTGCATTTCACCATTTTTCAACAATAATTCTTCATGAGAGTAAGAATTTGCATATCTCATGATTCAAGCTTTGACTGTCCATTACAATTGCAACAGAAATATTCATACATAGCATAGCTGTAACCTTAAATTAGTCTACTTAATGCACCAGAGCTTCTCAACCCTGAGGTCATCTGACAGGAGCAGACTTTACATTTCATCACTTCATAGCACTTAAGAACTGACATATGGCACGCTTCAAGCTTCCATAGTACATTAAATTTGCAACAAAAAGAACAAAGAGAATCCATATAGCATAACTGTTACATTAAATTAATCTATTTAATATACCAGAGCATCTAAACTTAAGGACACATGACAGCAGAGGAACTAGATTTACAGCAGAATTTAAATTTCACCAATTCTTTATGATGAGCAAGAATTGAAATATTGTGTGCTGTAAGTTTCTGCAGCACACTAAAATTGCAAGAGCTTATAAAGCCTGAGGCTACATGACAGTAGAGGACCTAATTTTACAGCAAAATTTATATTTCACCCATTTTTCAGTCAAAATTGTTTCTACTAAGTAGGCATAAATAGTTCAGTAGTAACCAAGCATAGAATAGTTTATGCTTCCAAAGTCCCTATCAATTGCGAGAGAATATTTCAACATAACAGAACTTTAACCTTAAAATTGATCGATTTGATGCACAAGAGCTTCTAAACCCTGAGGACACATAAGAGCAGAAGGCATAATTTAACAGAAGAATTTACATTTCACGAATGTTCCTCTAAAGTTTGTTCATGGTAAGTAAAGCATCATAAATAGTTTAACCCTCTGCTGTCCCTATCAATTGCAAGAAAATATTTCTACATAGTGTAACTCTATCCTTAAAATCAGTCCACTCAATGCACCAGACCTTCTAAACCCCAAGGTCACTTGAGAGTAGAGAACCTAATTTTACTGTAGATATTACATTTCACCAATTTTTAAATAACATGTCTCCATGGCCAGTAAGAATTGAAGTACTGCATACTTCAAGCTTCCTTGGTCCAATACAATTGCAAGAAAAAATATTCCCACGTAGCACAACTATAACCTTAAAATTAGCCTATGTAATGCACCTGAACTTCTAAACCCTGAGGTCACTTGACTGTGTGGGACCTTATATTATAACAGAATGTTGATTTGCCAATTATTTAATTAAAACTATTCATAATAACTAAGCATTGAAATACAGCATGGTTCAGGTTTCCATGGTCCTTTCAAATTGCAAGAAAATTATTTCCAAATAGCATAACTGTAATCTTAAAATTAGTCTATTTAATGTACCATACCTTCTAAATCCTGAGGTCACGTAACAATGGTTTACAGATCATGTGACAATGCAGGACCTAGATTTCCAGCAGAATTTATATTTCACAAAATTTTCAATAATATTTCTTCATACAGAGTAAGAATTGATATATTGCACGCTTCGAGCTTACAAAGTCCTAGAAAATATTTCCTGGCGCAGCTCTAACCTTAAAATTAGTCTATATTATTCACTCTGAAATCCTCGGGTCACATGACAGGGCAGAGCTAATTGTACAACAGAAATTACAATTTGCTAAATTTTCAGCAATATTTCTTTCTGCAAATAAGAAATGAAATTTTGCAACAAAAATATTTTAACATGTTGTAACTGTAACCTTATAATTAATCTATCTAATGCACCAGAACTTCTAAACCCTCAGCCCACATGACAGTGGAGACCTTAATTTAACAACACAATTATAATTCATCAATTTTTCAGTAAAAATTATTCATAGTAAGTAAGATATTGATAGATTGCATGCTTCAAGATCCGGTGGTCCACTAAAATTGCAAAAAAAATATTTCTGCATAGCATGAATGTAACCTTAAACTAATCTATTTAAAATGCCAGACTTTCCATCCTAAGGTCACATGACAGCAGAGGACCAAAACTTACAGGTAATTAAAATTTCATAATTATTTTAAGCTTTCACAGTCCATTAAATTGGAAGCAACAGATTTCTACATAACATAACTATAACCTTGAAATCAGTCAATTTTGTGGACCAGATCTTTTAAGCCCTGAGGTCGCATGAGATCAGAGGGGAAGTAAAAATTGATATGTTGCATGCTTCAGGCTTATGCAATCAAAGAAAATGATTCTATGGGCAAATAAAACCTTCTAATTAGTCTTTATAATGCACCAGAGCTTCTAAATCCTAAGGTCACATGATAGTGGAGGCCCTAATTTTACACCATAGCTTACATTTCATCAGATTTTGAACCATGATTCTTTATAGTGAGTAAGAATTGACATATCACATACTTCAAGCTTACACAGTACAAGAAAATATTTCTTCACACAAATGTAACCTCAAAAATAGTCTATGTAATGCACTAGGGCTTCTAAACCCTGAGACCACGTGAGAGAAGAGGACCTAATTTTAAGGCAGAATTTACATTTCGTCAATTTTTTCAATAAAATTCTGTATAGCAAGAAAAACTGATTTATTGCATGCTTCAGGCCTATGCAGTACAAAGGAAATGTTTCCACCCCTGGATGCAACCTCAAATTAGTCCATGTAATGCACCAGATTTTCCACACCCCAAAGTCACATGACAGCGGATGACCTCATTTTACATCAGAATTCTCATTTCACCGGAAAATGAACCATAATTCTTCATGGCAAGTAAGAAATAAATAATGCATACTTCAAGGTACTGAAAAATGTAACCTTAAAATTGGTCTATACAATGCACCAGAGCTTCTGAACCCTGAGGTTACTTGAGAGCAGAGGATCTGATTGTGTGGAAGAATTTATATTTCACCAATCTTTCTGTAAACATTCCTGAGCATGTAAGAATTGATATACTGCGTGCGTCAAACTTCTGCAAGAGAAGAAAACATATTTACGCACAAATGTAACCTTAAAATTAGTTTATGTAATGCACCAAAGCTTCCAAACACCGAGGTCAAATGAATGCGGAGAACTTAATTGTATGGCAGAGTTTAGATTTTGCAAATCTTCCGTAAGAACTCCTGAGCGATTAACAACTTATGTTTTGCATTCATTGGCATACTGCAATACAAGAAAATTTATTTACTAACAAATGTAATCTTAAAATTAATCTATGTAATGCACGAGACCTTCAAAAACCCGAGGTCACGTAATAGTGGGGATCCTAATATTACAGCAGAATTTACAATTTCACCAGACCTTGAACTATAATTCTTCATAATGAGTAAGAATTGATATGTTGCATACTTCAAGCCTACGCAGTCATAGAAAATATTTCTAAACACAACTGTAACCTCGAAATTAATCTATTTAATGCACCAGATGCTTCTAAACCCCGATGTCATGTAACGGGGAAGAAACTAATTTTCCAATAGAATATACATTTAACCAAATTTTCAACAAAAAAGCTTGCAGACATAAAAGCTTTTGCAGTGAAAAGAAATTGCAAGGAAATATTTACAGATTAAAGAACCGCTTATAAGTGTGTCTAAATTGAAATAATTTCAGTATTTACCTTGTGTGTGTTGTCGCCAAATACTCGCTTCTTCCTCTCGCCCACTTTTCTTCGCTCCGGCTCTTCCATTGAGATAATTGCCTGCGTTTCGGTCTCGGATTGCTCTGAACAAATTCCAAGATTGCGGAGAAATGGTCTGGAGGTCTCGGGTTCGATTCTGCGTCACTCCCTATATTTATCATTTATTTTGTTTATTTTGGATGAGGATTATTTGGTTGTACATTGACAAATTAGAGGAGTGGATAGACAAGTTTGGCAGTGGGATGTTCACCTCGTCAATTATTTTATAAAGTTGTTTTTTATACATAGATGATCTTAGTTTAATAGCAAAAACAGTGTGTAATTTGATAGAATACTTGAAAGTTTTAGAATTGTTTTGTTAAAAGATTGGGATGTAGTAGGGCTTAAATTTGACAGTCGATCTTCTTAAAATTTTGATTGTATTTTACGGCTAAAATCTCTAAATACGGTCATACGGTCATCAAATTTAAGCCCTGGGATGTAGACCAACAAAATTAAGGTCATGATCTTTATCTTGAAGAGAATGAAGGTTCATATGGAATTTATCTTTGATAGAGACCCTTGCAAGTAGTTAACGATTATAAATATATTGGTCTTAATTTCCACAATAAACTCAACTAAGAGACGTGTAAAGCAAAAAGAATACATAGAAGATGGAGAGCCTTATACTTATTGCAAAATAGATGTAGAAGGATTGAACTGTGGGATTTAAAAACTAAGAAAACTCTTTTTGGGTTGTTACTAGTAGCAATGGTGCTATAAGGGTGTAAAGTTTGGGTGGCAACACATCAGCAATGAAGTGGAGATAAATAGAGAGGTTACAAAAGCATCTAATCACAAGTAGCCTCAAAATAAAATTGTTAGTTCCCTATGAGATTGCCTTAGCTGAAATTGGTGTTTTTCTTGTGGAGACATCGACTATAATTTGATTGCTACGTTATTTAAAGAGGCTAAAGAACATAGAGTTGCACCGTTGGCCCAAAATGGCAGTAGAAGAGAAATTAGATAGAAAGAAGAACACATGGATGAAACAAGATGATAAGTGGATGAATAAGTGGGGTATTAACATAAAAGAGTTCCCAAATAACAATGGGGCGATTGAAATGTATGTGCAAGAAAGAGAAAGAAATCATGTGGACAAGGCAACTTGGGAGGAAAAGAGAATACTATATCAAACATTTCAATCCTTCATATGACCGTGCACAAAAGAATTACATAGGAGCAAAAATAAAATAAAATGTGAAAATGTTAATGGCTCAAGTAAGAACTAGTTCACACTAGCTTAGGTGTGAAATTGGAAGGTGGATGGTACCTAAAAAAGAGTGGGTAGATAGAATATATTATTTCTATTCTTTGGAACTAATGGAGACAGTATGGTACTACATCATGGATTGTCCAGCTTACATGGATATTTGAGTCAATTAAATCGAAGTTTTAATTGTGAGCTCCTTGAATAACCTATTTGAAGAAGAAAGGATACAAAAAATGCAGATTACTTGATCAAGATACACAGCGGAAGATCTAGGATCCAAAATGAAAAGGAGATCAAATAGTCATGGTGTTGGCAGTTTATTTGTTTTGAAATTTTGTGCTTATTTGTGTTGTTGGTGGTTTGAGGGTCCCATAGGTTGTTTGACCTCGTGGATGTTATTAAAAACCTTCATTCATTTGTTCACTTAATCAACAGTCATAAAAGTGTGAAATTGTAATGGGGAAATGTGCATACCCATGCCATATCCCATTTAGTTTTGGGCCTATTTACTGTATATCTCATTCATATTTGTAAATTTGTATATATTTGTTATTTATTATTGTTTTCGTATTCAAATATTTATTTTCTACATTTATATTTGTATTTTTTTCTCGAGTTAATTTTATAGTCTATGAGAGAGTAATCTTATGTCACACAGATTCAACCCTCACAATTCAAAAATTTATTTTTTAATCTTTTTACTCCCACCTATTACATCAATTGTTATGAGTTGATATGATACACATTTGTGTGATTGATTGTTATGGCTTGGTATTTGAAGGCATTCACTATACATCAATTCACATCTTATTCAATTCAAAAATCTTATGCATAAAAAGAGAATCGTTTTAGGAATATCTCACTTTGGAGTATTAAAATGAACCTAATTATACATCAAATCATTTCAAAACACTTGCATGACTAAGAGTGTTGTCTTTAATTATTCCCCCAACCACAATGTTTGTTTAATCAATGAGGACAACTAGCCCTTACAATTTAGCGATTATCCCAAGGTATTTTTAAATATTGAGAATCTTTAATAGTCAACAAAAAAACAAAGATCAAGTTGAAACATGTCACATTAGTTCACTCTTAGCAAGTTAATTCCCATAGGCTACATGTTACATCTACACAAAAGGTCAAGTCTCAATGTTTAGGCTTCATCATGTTGTTGGCCTCCTACCAAGAGTGCCACAAAAAAAGTATCACTCATTGGGACCATGATATGAGTATAATCTAAAGCCATCATTTTCTAAAACCCTACTAAAACCTTTAAAAACCATGAATAAAAACCCTTGCATATACCACTTCATACTTGTATTCTTTTTTTCATAACTATTTATAGTTGATAAGTCTTTTAACTTAAAGTGTATGCCAAAATTTGTATATTTGTAACACATCAACTCAACCCATGTCATTCACCACTTGCCTTGGTCACTTATGCCATAATCTTTTGTTCAATTTGAGATACATGGTAAAATTTCATTCATAGCAACTAATTTAGGCAAAACAACCAATTATTTTCATGCTACTTCATTTTTCCTATCATGTCCTAGCTACTATTCTTACAAGCTCATTAGCACTAATCATTGATCTTGTCTAAAGTTTGCATTCTATGAACTCTATTTGTTGGGCCTTGGCATCATACATATGTCCCCTTTTAATTGTTCAACCTATTTTGGGAACAATTCATTGTCATTCCTATTACAAAATCAAACCACATAATGCCACATGATTTGTTTACAACACCATTAATTAAGAAATTATATTAGCCATGGCTAATTGAGGCCTAGTATTGCTAGTTTTCCTTATGCTGCTTCATTTTTCCTATCATGTGCTCACCATTTATTTGGCATGTCATTAGCACTAGTCATTTGATCAAAATGTATTGAGTTTTATTTATTGGTTAACTCATATATTGTGGCATTATCATTCAAATAAGCTCATATTAAATGTTTCCATGTGTTTAATTGTAGCATCAACAACATAGTTAACTATGAGATTCGTTGTTTTGATAAGTTGCTATGTGGTCAAGTGTCACCTATGGCAACTAAAATAGGCTCAATGTAAAATTAACTTGCTCACTCAATTTGGTGCATCATCATGCACACACTATTAGATTGTGTAGCTTCCTCAACAATCAATATGAGGTGTTGATCAAGTGTTAAAATTCAAAAGAGTTAGTGGTTAATGTGACTTCCAGATGAATAGGGCCAAAGTGTCATTAATAAACTCTCTCCTACTCTCTTATGTCATAAAAATCTCTATGCAAGTCAATTTTGAGATCACATGCAAATAAATTATTGTTTGCATATGCCCTAGTTTTCAATGGCCTTCAACAAACTATAAAACTAGAAAGGTGATGAAGTTCTTGCAAGAAAAGGGGATATTCTTCTACATGAACTAATAAGTGTGTGTTTGTGTGTGTCAAAGCATTTCTTCATCAATGACCTAATTTCTTGGATTACTCATGTTGATCACAAAGGAATGCTTATTACAAAGTAAATATGGGTGTTCTTAAGTATATTTTAAGCTCCCTTGCTTTATGATTCAATTTCATTACCTTTGAGTTATATCCAATTCCTAAGGGTTAAGGTTATTTTTATTAGTTATACAAAAAATTAGTTAAGCTTTGGTTTGTACTGTTGGGGTAGGTTTTTTATCTTTGTATTTGTGTTTGCACCCTTGTGCTAAGAAATCCTTAGCATATGAGTGCTACATTACTATAAAGTTTGTCATTATTAAGAACCCTAGGATGGTATCCAAAAGAATGGCTAGTGAGAATGTAACTAAGATCACTCCCTAGGCATCAAAGAAATATAATAAGGTTACAAGAAAAAGCCCCATGGTTATTAAGCACTTTATTAATAAAAAAATTGACATTATGTATCCCTTATCAACCTTCTTTGGAAGAAAAGTTTGTCTAACATGTTCTAAAAGAAGAATGCCCACAAACCTATCAAGAATGAATGGGAGCTTGACCTTGTAAAAGTGGTGTTTCTAAATTTCTTTTTTGACCCAAAGATTGTAATATGTGCTTAGTATTACGATGAGAAGAATAGATAAGTGAAAGGTAGTGGGGGAAACCTTTTGTTCATTCTGAACAAGCAGCTCATTCAAAGGGTGTTTAGGTTAAGGGAGGATGTAGTCAAGCCATTAGGCATCCAAAATCTATACAATCAATACAAAAATATTATTATTGGTGCAAACATAATAGTCTAGATGTGTCTTTTACTAGTATAATTTGCTTTTCTATCTTGTTTACACCTAGCACATTAAGGTTACCTAGGCCATTTGTACTTTCTTGATTTGGTGGAGATGTACTACCTATGTGATTATATCTCATATACTCTCATATTGGTTGTACATTTACATTTCTTGGTGGTGTACATCCTATATACACCCACATGTTTATCTTATATGGGCACTCTCATATTGCACATTACATTATTTGTATAAAATAATATTATTATATCATTTCATTCATATGAGTTTTCTATAATTACATCTTATGCATTATAATTATCTAATAGCTAATTCTTACATGGTATTAGAGTCAAGACTTTCTAGAGTTATTTCATTCTTAGAAGATCTAGAATAGTTGATATGTTGAAAAAGTGAAATCCTAGTGCTTAATTAGGATTTGAGCACCTTTCCGAGCATAAAATTATATTGGAATTCAGACTGGGCAAGGACATGAGATCAACTTACAACCTAGAAGGTGAGTCGATCAGCCTTAGGTTTGAATCCAAGCATTTTATTGGGGGTTTGAAATGAATTTTTTGATGAAATGCAATTATGCAACTAGTTAACAATGAAAATGCATTATTCTTATATGAAAACAAACAATCTGGAAATTGACAAACAAATTTAACGATTAGAAACAGACAGGGCAGACTTGTGTGCACTTATGATTTGAATTTTGAGTTGATTTGATTAGACAAGGCCACCCAAGGTGCTCTTATCTAGAGATATGAAGTTACAATCTATCTTTACAATCCTCAGGTACTTGATCAAAGGCTTCTTCCTTCTAGATCTTGTTGTCAAATCTTCATCAGTTGTTGAGATAGTTGAGTTTATGTATCTTGTCAAGTTGTAGGGTTTGAATGCATCAATGAACAAATGGTCTTCAATCTTCCTCCAATCTCCTTCAAATATATAACCTACACATTCAAAGAGAGAGGAAGGGTTGTTCCATATAGGGGCTTGCCTTGATCAGGCCTCATGTTGTTATTTCTACCTCCAAAATGGAAAATTTGACGAAAGAGAGCTTATCCTTTTGAGGGATAGAGGCTAAATGATAAATTAATGATGAATCAACAATTGACTGTAACTCACCACTCAAATCTTATTTCCTTGAAGGACTGAAGTCATTAACATCTTCTCAAGGCTTGATTTCAATTTGGCTTGAAGACCTACAAGTTTTAGTCTTCACAAACAAAATGGATGCATAAACATGAATGAACTCACATAAAACTTGGCATGATGCTTTATATTGAAATGTTGAAATAATTTTTCTCTTGACTACACTTAACTTGACAATAATTGCTTGATAATGCTCTTTCTTCCAAGATGTTCTCACTTATTTTCAAATGATGACATGACTAGGTATTTATATGCAATTAATCTAAATTATCAAAATTTAAATTTTGATAGCCAACATTTAGGAGTTGAAAATTTTTGGTTGAAAATTTTGTATACCTTGAGGATATGCAAAATTGTGGTTTCAGCCATAGTGTGTGAGATAAACTCTCCTATTTTCAAAGGGAAGGCTCCCCCTTTGCTTTCTATTTTAACAATTCAGAAATAAACTCTAACTATAAACCTATTCTAAATCTGGGTGAAACTTTGTCTTGTTCTCTTTTTCAGAAAAGACACTTATTCTTTTCTCTTATTTCAAAAAAGAATTACAGTTGAAAGCATAAATGATTAATGAAGTAAACAAATAAAGAAGCAAAGTTTCCATAAAGGTACAAAGTCCTTCGTTGCTCCTCTGGGACAAGAAAACAAATTGGAAGCACAAAGTCTTTGACAACTTACTCTCCTATCAACCTTTTTAGATGATTTTTTGGTAACCAAGTATAGTATGTAGTAGCTCAAAATCTAACTACATGATGCACTTTTAATGCACAAACATAGAAAATAAAAGCAACACAAAGTCTACAAGTTACCCCCTTTGCTTGAGTGTTCTACAATAGCTTCAAATGCGACAAACAACTCAAAGTCTGCAATATCAAATCTAAAAACCAATCTAAAGCTCCAAACATAACAAGCAGCTCAAAATTTGCAAAATTGAGCTTAAATCCCTCTTGTATAACACCACAAAACTCACAATCAATATGCAGAAAATGTCGTCACATAACACCTTGAATCAACACAAAGTTTGAAAGCAATTTTCCTCTTTTAATTGATTGTAATTTGATTTACATCTAAGCTCAAAGTCTTAAAATGCACATACAAACTAGCAAAGTTTTGTTGCATTGCCAAAAGATAAAAATTACAATAGACCCCCTCAAGTATTTATAGGAGAGAAGCCCTGAGAAAAAGGTGGGAGGATCCCAACTAACTGAGAAATTCTCTTAACCACTAACTAACTGCAATTGACTTATTCAACATTACAAGTCCTATTGCAATTTGACTTGTAATGTTATTACATGCAATTACAAGTTACAACTTTGCAAGTGATATGATCACATGCAATTACATTTTTCCATTTTACATGTAATTTGTCAAAACTAAATTACAAATACATAATTGAAACTATTCTAAGTTTCTAAAGACATGACTCGAACTACATCATCCTTGATTCGATCTTCATGCTGTTGTTTGGAAAACATTCTTCCATCTTTGTCTTGAAAGCATTCTATGCTCAATCATGTCACTTATTCAACTCCTTGTGTGGCTTCGTCATGTTGTTCTTTCTTTGTATCATTCTCCAGCTTTTGAATTGGTTTGAAAAATAAGGCCCATGCCTTATATTATGGATTTGGTAGGTCATGTGTGCAAACAGACTAACGAGAATGAGACAAAGAGGCTGCAAAAGTGAGGCCAAAGCTCAATTTCGAGTTTTGGAAGGCTGACTACAAGTAAAGTGTGTAATCGGGATTTTTGGAACATATTGCAAGTAACTAAGTGCAAGGTAGGAAAAATGAGAGGTAATTACAAGTTACTATTTCAACTTGTAATTTTAGTCAAAATCTCCTACTTGCAGCAATATCACACAAACCCAATTTGTATCAAAGATGTCATTTTTTGCAAAAAATGACAAATGTTGATAATGATAAATAAGGCAAATGAAAATGAAATGGAAGCAAACGAATGAAGGATAAATGGAAAAGCGAATGAAATATGAATGGCATATGAAGTGGAAAAACGATGGCGAATGAATGAGAGAGATGAATGAAGGGCGAATAAATAATGATGGCGTAATAAATGGAAAAACACGTTTTCAGCCAAAGGCATTTCTTTTAAAATATGCAATCTTGTCTTCCATAGAAAGGTGATCTAGGAACAAAGATATACAACAAAAAAAAGAGTAAAATAAAAAGAAACAAAAAGAAACATACCTGCAACAAGAGCTTACAAGCCAAAATGAAGAAGAAAAACCCTAGGCACCATATACAAACTCAAATCTGCAAAAACGTGGCAATGGTGGAGCAAAAATGGGGGATTCAATAAAGTTGTTGAACTTGCCAAGTGTTCTTCATGCCAAAAATCTCTCCAATTGGAGTACATATGAGCAAGAGTAAGCTAAAAATCCACAAAAACACTTGCAAAACTAATTTCGGGTTTTTTGATGCTCATTACAAGTTTAAAATAACTTGTAAAACTTCATTGCAAGCATTTCGATTTTTTTGATACTCATAACAAGTTCACTTTTTCACTTAAGAGGAAATCGGACTTTTTATAACACTTTACAAGTGAACTTTTTAAAAAGTAACTTGTAATATGAGTAAAAAGTTCCTATACTTGTAAGTTAAACAAAAAGTTCCTATAACTTGTAATTAGAACAAAAATTTCCTATTATTTGTAATTAGAACAAAAAGTTTCTATCACTTGTAATTAGAACAAAAACTTCCTATTACTCACTTGTAATAAGAAACCAAAACCCCTACTTGCAGTGATGGCCCAGAAACCCGAAATTGACCAAAAATGACTCATAATTTCATGAAAACGGACGAGAGCGAATGAAAAATGTTAGCCAAAAGGACTATAGACCCAAAACTTAAAATTACCAACCTTTTTACCTCGTAATACGTGCTTTGAGGTCTAAAAATGTCAAAATTTTGATGGGTTATCTCTAATTTTTGCATGTCAAAAATCAGGGACAACGGCTAGCTCTGACTGGGGAACTGCCTTCAAAAGCAAAGGTAGTAGAATCCTGAATCTCCAAGTACCTTAGTATCCATTGGGTTATGGATTCAAGCAACAATTAACATAAAATGAAAGAAAAAATGAGTACATGACTGACACAAAGCAAGCCTATGAAAACATGACACAAAAATTGTGCAAATGTACTTATTGAAAAGATAAAAACCTACCTAATTAAAACTAGCCAAAAATGGAAATTTCTCAAATGAAACCATTAATTGGTTCTACAAAATAGCTGCCCTTTTGCAACAGCTTGCAATGCTTTCCATGATCATAAGCAACCTCTTGAAGATGAAGATTAGGTACTGCTTCTTGGAAGAGATGAACAGGTCCAGTTAGCTCTGAAAATATCCACATTGAATCATTGAATCTAAACTGCTCTTTCTTAGTTGCAAATGTATCTTTGGCTTCACTCTCATCCATATCTTCATGTTCAAGTACAAGTGTGACCTTTGATTTCCCACTGGCTTCCAACCAAGCTAAATGTCTTATAGGACATCTTCTCGATAGGAGAAAGGTTGAACTTTTCTTGCTAGTTCTATCTTTACTGGCTACTTTTTCAACCAAATCCTCATGTTGAGAGGAACGAATCTCCTCATGCAATCCAAGTGAAAACATGGTTGTATTTCTTCCTTCATTATGTTGTTCACAAATTTCAGAATTAGGAGAGTTGTCATAAAGACTTGAGCAAAACTCCTCTATGATGTTTGTAAAAATGTCCTCATCATGCCTTTGGGAAATTCTTTTATGCAACACGTGTTCAAGTTCATGACCTTGAAACATGGATTCATTCTTTTCAACTTGACTGAGATCTTTGTGCATGTACATATTTTCAGATCCCAATACAAGATTGTCTTCATTCACTTGAACTTCAACAAAATGACTTTCATCCTTCAGCTTTTCATCAATGGCTTTCTGAGACTGCATAAACTAGAAATGGGAGTCGCCAACTATGTCTGCTTCCTTTTCATTGAAGAGAATAGCGAGATCCCTAGATTCATATTTTGGATGCTCCACTATTGTATTTGTTGATGGTGCTTCAAGAGCAAGCCTCTTTGAAGGTGAAGATAACTTGTGTTGATTCTCAACAACAAAATTATGAGCTAGCTACTTTTTGAGGACAAGTAGCTCATTTACTAACCTTTGCACCATAGGATCTGTCTTCGTGATGAAAGAAAATAATTCCAAAGAAGGGGTTTCTTCAAATTCAATTGATTCAATTTTTATTTGCCCAGCAAGAATGAGTTCATCTTCAATTTATGTCACCAGTGTATGTACAATTGCAAGAGTAGTTGGGGTTGCTCTTCTCAATAGGAAACCAACCTCGGGCACTTGAGCATTTACAAAGAAACATTTCAAATTCTTAGTTGTAGGTTGAGCAATAGTTGGAATTCTTCGTGTCAGCTCGTTGAAGTGAGCAATAAACTCGTGCATAGGCATGTGAGATTCCTTCAACTGGGTGAGCTGAGCCAACAAAGCATGAGCGTCTTCAAGAGGCTTGAACCTTTCTTCAAACTTGGCTATGAGAGTTGCCCAGTTTGCGATGGTACATGGTGCCAAATGATAAAACCAATCTACAACAATACCTTGCAGAGTCTCCACAAACAACCTTACAGATACATCTTCGTATTCAACACCATGAACTCCGCAAGCACTGTAGAAAGCAGTGACATGCTTGTCAGGATGTTGTTTTCCATCACCAAAGAACTTCAGAAAGTTCTTTCGTGAGCCTTCAGGAAGAGCATGTAGGGGTAGAGCTAGACTCAATGAACCAAAAGCATTTCCCCAAGGACCTTGAGCAACCATTTACATGTCCTTGGTGAAAGCTTGAAAAACTTACAAGAAAATAAATTACAATGAAAAGGACAGGGGTATACTTCAAAAGAAAGCGTGAGGCTTCTGAATGCGTATTGTATCCCCAATAGAGTTGCCAAAAATTGTTGGTTAAAAATTTTGTATACCTTGAGGATATGCAAAATTGTGGTTTCAACCACAGTGTGTGAGATAAACTCTCCTATTTTCAAAGGGAAGGCTCCCCCTTTGCTTTCTATTTTAACAATTCATAAATAAACTCTAACTATAAATCTATTCTAAATCTGGGTGAAACTTTGTCTTGTTCTCTTTTTTTAGAAAAGACACTTATTATTTTCTCTTATTTCAGAAAAGAATTACAGTTGAAAGCATAAATGATTAATGAAGTAAACAAATAAAGAAGCAAAGTTTCCATAAAGGTACAAAGTACTTTGTTGCTCCTCTGGGATAGAAAAACAAATTGAAAGCACAAAGTCTTTGACAACTTACTCTCCTATCAACCTTTTTAGATGATTTTTTGGTAACCAAGTATAGTATCAACTCAACATCTAACTACATGATGCACTTTTAATGCACAAACATAGAAAATAAAAGAAGCACAAAGTCTGCAAGTTACCCCCTTTGCTTGAGTGTTCTACAATAGCTTCAAATGTGACAAACAACTCAAAGTCTGCAGTATCAAATCTAAAAACCAATCTAAAGCTCCAAACACAATAAGTAGCTCAAAGTCTAAAAAATTGAGCTTAAATCCCTCTTGTATAACACCACAAAACTAACAATTAATATGCAGAAAATTTCGTCACATAACACCTTGAATCAACACAAAGTTTGAAAGCAATTTGCCTCTTTTAATTGACTGTAATCTAATTTACATCTAAGCTCAAAGTCTTAAAGTGCACATACAAACTAGCAGAGTTTTGTTGCATTGCCAAAAGATAAAAATTACAATAGACCCCCTCAAGTATTTATAGGAGAGAAGCCCTAAGAAAAAGGTGGGAGGATCCCAACTAACTTGAGAAATTCTCTCAACCACTAACTAACTAGAGTTGACTTATTCAACATTACAAGTCCTATTGTAATTTGACTTGTAATGTTATTACATGCAATTACAAGTTACAACTTTGCAAGCGATATGATCACATGCAATTACATTTTTCCATTTTACATGTAATTTGTCAAAACTAAATTACAAATACACAATTGAAACTATTCTAAGTGTCTGAAGACATGACTCGAACTAAATCATCCTTGATTGGATCTTCATGTTGCTATTTGGAAAACATTCTTCCATCTTTGTCTTGAAAGCATTCTATGCTCAATCATGTCACTTATTCAACTCCTTGTGTGGCTTCGTCATGTTGTTGTTCTTTCTTTGTATCATTCTCCAGCTTTCGAATTTGTTTGAAAAATAAGGCCCATGCCTTATATTATGTATTTGGTAGGTCATGTGTGCAAATGGACTAACGAGAATGAGACAAAGGGGCTACAAAAGTGAGGCCAAAGCTCAATTTCGAGTTTTGGAAGGCTGACTACAAGTAAAGTGTGTAATCGGGATTTTTGGAACATATTGCAAGTAACTGAGTGCAAGGTAGGAAAAATGAGAGGTAATTGCAAGTTACTATTTCAACTTGTAATTTTAGACAAAATCTCCTACTTGCAACGATATCATAAAACCCGATTTGTATCAAAGATGTCATTTTTTGCAGAAAATGACAAATGTTGATAATGATAAATAAGGTGAATGAAAATGAAATGGAAGCAAACGAATGAAGGATAAATGGAAAAACGAATGAAATATGAATGGTGTATGAAGTAGAAAAATGATGGCGAATGAATGAGAGAGAGACGAATGAAGGGCAAATAAATAATGATGGCATAATAAATGGAAAAACACGTTTTCAGCCAAAGGCGTTTCTTTTAAAATATGCAATCTTGTCTTCCATAGAAAGGTGACCTAGGAACAAAGATAGAAAGCAACAAAAAGAGTAAATTAAAAAGAAACATACCTGCAACAAGAGCTTACAAGCCAAAATGAAGAAGAAAAACCCTAGGCGCCATATACAAACTCAAATCTGCAAAAACGTGGCAATGGTGGAGCAAAAATGGGGGATTCAATAAAGTTGCAGAACTTGCCAAGTGTTCTTCATGCCAAAAATCTCTCCAATCAGAGTACATATGAGCAAGAGCAAGCTAAAAATCCACAAAAACACTTGCAAAACTAATTTCGGGTTTTTTGATGCTCATTACAAGTTTAAAATAACTTGTAAAACTTCATTGCAAGCATTTCGGGTTTTTTGATGCTCATAACAAGTTCACTTTTTGACTTAAGAGGAAGTCAAACTTTTTATAACACTTTACAAGTGAACTTTTTAAAAAGTAACTTGTAATATGAGTAAAAAGTTCCTATACTTGTAAGTTAAACAAAAAGTTCCTATAACTTGTAATTAGAACAAAAAGTTCCTATTATTTGTAATTAGAACAAAAAGTTCCTATTACTTACTTGTAATAAAGGCAAAAGTTCCTATCACTTGTAATTAGAACAAAAACTTCCTATTACTCACTTGTAATAAGAAACCAAAACCCCTACTTGCAGTGATGGCCCAGAAACCCGAAATTGACCAAAAACACACCAAAAATGACTCATAATTTCACGAAAATGGACGAGAGTGAATGAAAAATGTTAGCAAAAAGGACTATAGACCCAAAACTTAAAATTCCTAACCTCTGTACCTCATAATACGTGCTTTGAGGCCTAAAAATGTCAAAATTTTGATGGGTTATCTCTGATTTTTGCATGTCAAAAATCAAGGACAACAAATTCAAATAACAAATTTTCAACCCTGACATATTAAAATTTGGGGCCAAATTAGGAGGACAAGGCCATCAAGGGTTCCCTTGTCCAAGCCCTATTTTTTGGGATGTTAAGTATCAGGGGAAAAATATTAAATGTCTACTTTGATTTTATACATTTGATTCCTTGATAAAGATTAAATGGGCCATAAAATGCATAATTTAGGAGATTAGGAACATGATTAGGTCCAAGCACATAGGAGGGAGAAAAATCTAGTGTGAAATTGTCATAGGTGATAATTTACGACATTACAATAAGAATTTTGTATTTTCCTTAAACTACGTGTGCTCTTCTTTGTAAGAACATAAATTACATATCAAACAATTTATTTTCACATGTTTTGTGTTTACTTTAGTGTTTTTCCTAATTTATCTATTTAGATCCCTTTTTTAGCCTATTTACCTCTTTCATTGGCTTGTTCCTCTTTTCATGTGTCATTTTAACCTTTTTATGTCTTGAACCCTTTCTAGGACCTATGACACCCTTCCTCCTTTTCATGTATCCTCAATCCTTCTTATAAGCTTCCTTCATGGTTAAGCTACCCATGTTCAATTTCCAAGGTGATTGCTCAAAACTTCAAACATTTACTTATCTCCTCCCAAAACTAACCCATAATCACCATGTTTCTTCCATAATATTTGCACTTAAACCTACTTTAAATGAAAATTGTTCCATTTATCCTAGTGTGAACCCATTTATCTTCCCATGCAGTTTTTTCTCCTTGAGATATGGGTCAAATGAGCCCCTACCCTTAATGGGAGCACATTTGTCCCACTCCTTTTTGGTGATAAAAATTACATGTTACCTTATCCTTGGTGACTAAGATAAATTTAAATGGTTTCCACCCAAAATAACTCATTAGGAGATAACCAAAATCTACATTTTATATACATGTCATATTATTATCTCACTATATGTGGTCATATTATGATAACTATATGTGGTCATATTCCTTCCCTCATCCCTCTTATTGTCATTCTTCTTCCCCTCATCCAATTTATAGGAAATTCCCACTATTATTCCCTAATATTTTATTTTTCCTTACTTATTTTTTCCCTTATTGATCCCTTACCAAACTTGTTATCCTGTGATCCCTATTGATTCACATTGACATAAACAAATCCTATGTCCAAGTAATGATTTAGGAAGTAATATAAAGATTAATGTTTTGTAAAGATAACAAATTAGTGTCGATGTCTCATTATCCCATGCCAAGGAAAAGGGAGGGAAAAACTAAGTTTTGTCATTCTTTCAACCCGTGAACCCACATATCATGAGAAAGTTTAAGGTTTTATTGTTGGCATTGAAGAAGTCTGAGGAAGCTCATGGCATGGCGTGAGACTAGCAGTTGATTATTCTAGTGATCACCCACATTGTAGAGATTCCAAGAATTCATTTAGGTTTTCCCATGTTGCTAGATCTATGAGTTTTCCCTCCATCTTTTCCCAAGCATTCCTTATATTTCCAAAAAAATTAACCTCTACTAAGTAATCTTTGATAATTGTCTCATGGTAGAGAAAACTAAATTCTCATGGTAAACTCTAGTAAAACCTCTGTAGATAATGACAAAGCCTTACACCCATTCATGAAAAAGTTATGCAAAGTTTCAATTCTTCCTAGAATATATTTATCTTGTCACATATGCCATTTTCATTGAAAACAAATTTAGGTGGCATCATGGTGAATCTTGTGAAAAATGGTAGAATTTTAGAGAGTTAATGTGCAAGAAATGAAGAATTTTATAATTTTTGTGCAGTGCAGTGAATGAGGACTTTTAAAAAATATGTCCACCATGGAGACCTTCTAAAGTTTGTGCATACAATATTAAAAAGACAATTATCATTAATCATGATTGATAGTCTCTTAGAGTAACATCTACATACTTGATACAGAGAAGTCATGGTAGAAGATAGAGTAATGATCACAAAATATCTTCACAGTAGTGTCAAAATGGCATGATAAGGAACAAGAAGATACAAAAGGCAGTTGAAGTTTTGTGTGATAATCAACACACTAGTAAAAACTTGGCATTAGACCATGTTTTGTGATACATTTAGTGACAATGGAGAGAGTTGTGACAATGTAAGCCATGCATATTTTATTAACTCCATGTTCTCCTATACAATAGACATTGTGAAATGGAGGACAACACTATGATAAAAAGTATAGAGCAAATAAAAAGATGACATAATATAGTGGTAAATGGAAGGTCTAAGATGAACATCAAAAGCCCTAGTCAAAATCATTGTCAAAAGACCTTGTGATCGTCAATATTGAGAACTAATGGTAAGCTATTGTCTAATGTCAAAACCCTAGGTGTCAAGACCATTGTTAAGAGATGTTGTCAATATTGAAACTTGTCAAAAGACCTATTAATGTTTTACTATTGTCAAGTGTGCAAAGTCATTCACCATCTTTTTAGGTTTTATTTTCATATTACTAATATGAAATGTTCAATACATAGCATATTAGGGTCCATAAGGATGACAATCCATAAGCAATAAGTGGTAGGACATGACAGTGTCACTAATGGATGATAGTGAGAAATCAAGGGATTTAGTATGGTATTCCTAGGGTGGATCTTAAACATCAAGGGAAATGGTAAGGCAGTTGTGGACCCCATCATCACCAACAAAGTACAGATAAGGTCCTAAAGGCATTGAGAAAAACCTATGGATGTTGAAGACTCATAGTCAAGGAAAATTCATTAAAATATGTCAGGGCCTTAAACACCTACCCACCTATGAATGACCCTGCATACCTATAGGTAACAACATAAAACCATGTTGCAAGTGTGGTATAAAGAGGAGAGTTAGACCTAATGGCAGGATAGTACATGACGAAGATCAAATAGGGTGACAGTGTCTTAAGGTTTGATGATGTGGATAGAATCCATGACAATAACATAATTACACTTGGGATCATATGACAATGGAAAGTGACATGGAGCGACATGGTTTCAAGTCGAACAAGGGATAAATTTTCTACATGTAAAATTAACAAAATGTGAGTCATGAACACTCAAGTGCATGATAGTTTAGTGATATTCTTGCAAATAAGAAAACCATGAACATAAGTACAATCATCATGGTTAAAGGACAGTCATCATCCATAAGGATAGTGACCTTGGTCTATACAATTACCTTGGTCTCATAGTGACAAGGGTTGGTTATAGAGTATTAATAGGTATAAATGATTGTAAGGAATATAAATAATATTGGTTTTGTGATGATTAATGAGATGTGTGTAATGACAGTGTAGTAGAGGTTGAAGGTGGCCAACAATGAATATAGGCTTCAAGTTGAAAGAGCACAAGATATCATGTTAGAGAGACAATCCAAGGGATGAAAAGGATCATGACACCATAACTATTGAGGAATCACCATGAAAAACTATCAATAGGCTAAAATTTGTCTAAACCTCATTCTAGAATGTCAAAACCCTTGTCAAGTCTTGTAGGATTTTATCTAAAACCTACCAAAAGACATTAATCTCTGTGTTGCATTCAAAAATTATCAAATGTTTTTATTAGTAGAACATCACTAAAATATTTAACTTGTTTAAATCATAGCTAGACTAGGGTAACAGAGTTGGTAATGATAGTGAGAAGAGGTGACAAACCTTAAGCTAAGAAGAGGGCAATTTAAAGTGCAAGTCCATGAAATTTTACAAGCCCTATATTAGTTATGAAAGTATGATAAACATCAACAGGTTTGCAAGTTCAATAAGAGGATCTCACCAAATATAGTGAGTTGACAGAAAGAATGGACCATAGAATACAATCATCAAAGGTAAAGGGCCACCATAATTGTAGACAAGCTATAATCTATGGTGTCTTAGTTATGAATGGTCAAGGAACGCAAGTGCTAACTAAGAGAAAGGATTTGGAGGCTTAGAGATCATCCAAGTCATAGTTATAATGACCTAAGTGAGGGTAGTGACCTTAACACAATAGGGAAATGACCTTGTAGAGGTTTGTTGCATGAAAGGGAGGTTCATGGTAGTCAAGACACACGTACAAAGCTAATTATAAAGATAATATTGAAAATTAACAAAGGTTATGAACCCATGCTCCCAAAATATTTTTATAGCAATCATCTTAGTGTATGGATGAAAATGGAGGACAACTACATGAAACCCTTGAATGAAGACTATGATAGTCAAGAAAATGCCAAGAACCTACAGGACAGTCATAAAAAAGTGCAA
>VDFB02252616.1:90319515-90342015 GCA_007258455.2 Sequoia sempervirens
AGCATAACCCTGCAATTAAAAAATCTCCTCATACAACTCCTCTAGAAAATGCCCATATTTATAGAGCAATAAGATGAACGCCTAGAAATTCCACATGTCAATATCCTCTTCACTGCATGCATGTAAACTTAAAGGATAACATGCAAGGCACCTATCTTCACCTACTTATGCAATTGTCATAAAATCTCAACATGTAGCCCATCTGTCATAAATTTGTATGACAAATGTTAGCCCTCTCAACATGTAATATGCCCATCACATGCAAGACTGACAACTGCCATAAATTTACTAGTGTTGACTCTTACACTATCATACAAGCTATCATAGTTTTGTCATAATTTGCCATAGCAGCTATCATAGTTCAACACTTACAACTTATGACAAATTCCACTAAAATAGCTTATAGTGGGGTCCACAAATTGGACACCTATTTCCACCAATTTAGGATGCATGTCATCCTAGCCACTTGCCACGTAAGTTGCCACCTCACCAGAGTAGATCCCACAAAGTGACCTCACAAGAATGACAAAATAAAAACATAGGCTAAAATAAATAAATAAACAACATTAATGTTAGGACTTGCAAAGGTTGAGACACCTTAATCCCAACACATGGAAATAGGTAGGTCACTAATCATCTAGCTAAATTGAAAACATGAAAATTTTTCCTACAAGAACAAGGCATAAACTTTGGCAAGTGGTCTGAATTTCATTATCTCTACTGTTTTATCTGCTAGCTCTTCAATTCTTACATTCAACTTCTTCACCTCTATTTCTTTCTTCTCAAGTGCTCTGGTGTGATTAGATATCATTTTATCTTTCTCCCTTTTCCATTTTTTTTCTTTTTGGGAGAATTCTTGTGTTCTCTTCCATAATTCAATACCTAGTGACACAACAGTCAACCTAATGGAGATTTTAATGGGTCTGTTGACGTACCTTTTGGCATAGCAACATGCAAACAAAATATTGCTACTTTGTTTCTCCTGAAAGAGAAAGATGATCACATGGATACCTTAGCTCCCAAGGTCTTTGTAGTTGGGTCTCAAATGTGCTAATGTTGCTTAATTGGTCAATGTAACAGTAATATTCAAGGGGCCTGCTGGTATTGGGCTTCTGGATTGTTCTAAGATCAAACATGAAATAAAACCTACTCTAAATTGGGGTTTTAAAGAAATAACAAAAGATAGATCAGGGTTTTGAAGCAGAAAAGAAAAATAGTTCATCCAATCTTAACCAAACTTGTTAACTTCAAGGAATTATAAACTAAAACTGCAGAACAAGATAAGCTTGTGATTGACACACAACCTCTTTCATTCTTAGTGCTAATTCGAATAACACATTTTCAACTACCATTTAAATAAAACACAAATAATATTTCATTCCTTGAATACTTCACAAATCAAATGATCAATTAAGACAAATATCATTCAGGAACACAACATGAAGTAGATTAAACTCTGATTGCTTCTACTGTCAATAAAACAGATAAGCAATATTTACAAAGTTGGCACAATCACCATTGTACAGAGAATTTGTGGCTCCAGATTGTTTCCAACTACACTAGGAGAACTTGAAAATACATTACAGTCTGTACTAAAATCTAATTGTTAAACAAGAAGACAAGAGAAGCTCTCATTACTAAGAATCAAGATGCAACTCTATCTCCTTCTGTTAACTGACTAACTCCTAACAGTTCTAACTCTAAAAAGTTTACAGTATAAAAGTTTTTCTAAACCTAGAAGTTCTAATCTAGAAGTGCTAACCTTTTCAAAGAGGCAAGAATGCCTTATGTATAGAATGTACCAATAGGAATGTGTTGTCCCGTGCACTAGGGCTTACAAAATATTTTCATCTAGGAGAGTCGGCTCTCAGATCTTTTTGAGGAAAGTCAAACTTGCATTCAAAGCGGAGCCCTGCTATCCATATTGCTGGAAGGTTGTTCCGGAGATGACCTTAGATCTTTTGCAACTGCAGCCTTTACTCTTTTGTCTTCGTGTCCATCTTTGAACTCCCTCTAAAATCTTCCTTGAATGCTCCAGAATATCTCCATCAATACTGATCTACCTCTTTTCCAGTAGTCACTACAGCTGTCCCTATGAGTCATGGCCACTTCTTTCCTTCGACTCCCTTTCTGTTCTGGACTTCTCTGTTCATTGACCATTTTTTGGAAGCACCGTCGAGCCTCCTTGCAGATTTGAACGCCATCACCTGAGTCGATCCATCATCATCTGTTCTCAGAAAGAGTCCATCTGGTTTACATTATGTTGACCTTCTTTCCCAGGAACAGTCAATCGGTCAAAGAGACCGATAAGTCACCCTTTTGGTTGGTCGGGCATATGCCAAGCAAGCTCCTCAGGCAGTCAAAGGTGGTCCAATCAACATCATATGTCAGTGAGACACCATCGGTGTCTCCCGATACGATTTCACCATTGTGCAATTATCGGCATGACACAAGACAGTCGGTGAGATGTTTCGGCGAGCTGCAGAAATCATATCGAGCTCGCAAAAAACCATCGGCAAGACCGCATTCTTTCGTTGAGACCACATGGTGAAGCTTTTGTTCTCTTTTGGAGTCTCCCTGACATCCTCCTTATCCTCTAGGCTCGAGCTCCTCTTGCTTCGGTGTGACTTTCATAGTAGCCAAGACTTCCCGGCGAGAATCTAAATCTTCCCCAAAAACCCTTGGGGACCCTTTGTCAGCAAGACTTATGGCGACCCCCTTGCATGTCGTCGAGACTCTTTTGTATCGGCAAGACCTTTCACCAATTTCTTTCACTCTCGCCAAGCTTCCTCCTTGTCACTTAGACACCATCGGGTCGGCAAGACATCTTATCAAACCCGATCCATCCGCTCAGAGTCTCCCCGAGTTCGTTCGTTTTGGCGTGACCTTCGAACTTCGCTAAGACCTCACACCAAGGTCTTGTCCTTCGACTCCCTTGTTTCATTTCGGCCAGACCCTATTGAATTAGCAAGATATTATGCCGATAGTATGCTGTGTCGCCGAGAGCTTATTGTTTCGTTGAGACCTTCCACCAAAGTCTCTTTGTCTCGGCAAGAGTTTATTTGAGTTCGAGGAGGGCTTGTTTGATCGAAAAGACCTTTTCGCGTCAGTAAGACATCATAGCGAAGGCACCTCATTCGCTTAGAGTCTTTCTGATTTCTTCTTGTTCTCTCCAAACTCTTTTGTTTCGGTGAAACTTTCCCCCTTCACTGAGACCTCATGGCGAAGGGAGAACCCTTTGACGAAACCTTCAACTTTTGCCAACCCACATTGTCGCCAAGACCTCACTGTAGTCACATCGACATGTTTTCTTTATTACACATGTATCGCTGTAACCTTCCTTTGTCGGGGAGATGTCGTATAGAAGCCTCATGTCTCGGCGAAAGCCTCCGCATGTTCACTCTTTGGTCGTTGAGACTTATTAACTCTCTCACTGAAGACCACTGATAAAATCCCTTTGTGGCATGTTGGTGTGACTTTATGAATTCGCCGAGACCATATTCCAAAGAAGATGACTCCATTGGGGATGCCACTTTTGTCGCGGTCACCTCACCTCTTCGGTCAAACATTATATGAAAGGTTTCATCCTTCGTCGAATGCATCTCCCTCGGCAAGACCCATGTCAATCGGACAGACCTCTCGCCGAAGGCAAAATTATTGCTGGCCTTAGATGTTTGGTGGGACCCTTCCATGTTGGTAAGACTCATGGCGATTCACTTTCGTGTCGCTGAGACTTCTCCTTTCGACAAGAGATTATGCCAAACTTAGAAACCTTTTGGCGAGGGCTCCCTCATGTCGGCGAGACAATCTGATTCTCTCCCCGAAGACCTCCTTGTCGCTGAGACCGCACCCATTCACCGAGACTTCTTGGCGACATGATCTTGCTTTGCCGATATACAGACCCTTCCCCGTCGGCAAGACTCGTGGCGTTCGGTGAGAGCACATACTAAAGAGAACAACTCCCGCCGAAGTGTTAGACCCCTTTTGCTTGTCGGTGAGACTCTGTGAATTTGCCAAGACTTCTTGGCGGGGAGAAAACATTATGTCAATTTATGAATCCTTTTGATAGCGGTCGGCAAGACTTTGAGATTTCGCCAAGAGCTCCCCCTGGAGGGAAAACTCATGCCGATAAAAAAAAACTCCTTCTCGCTAGGACAGTGACCTTGGTCCTGCCGATAGATGCCTGTATGTAAATTCCACTCACCATGACATCCCTGGGGTCTTGCCGATAGACAACACAGACGCAGATTTGAACAAAACAAACTATGGGTTGGGGAGATCATGATAATCCTATGCCAATAAGATCCATAATGGGAAGTATTCTGATTCTTTGGATTTCAAACAGCTAGAGCCAAGCCACCAGTCGGTAAAATTCTAGAAAAGTCTTGCTGACTTTTACCTTAGCTAATTTTTATGACCAACTGAATTGAGGGATGCCTTTTAACTAAGCTCTCCTAGCAAATATCATCACACGGGTAGGATTTAATCCTAAAAAAATAAATAAAGAAAACTACAGTGAAAATCACACAAACAAAAGTTAATTAGTCAAAATCATCATTGAAACGAATCCTATGTCAGTAAGGTGTCGTTAAATCTTCAAAAAAAATTATCATACAAATAGTTCGGGTTTCAGGTCGACCTGTAGAATCCAAGCCAGGGAGGAATTTTGGAGAATTTTGAGTTGGGCGGATTCCAGTGGAATAAACATGAAGACGCCCACTAGAAACTTAATTTGATCATTATCAATCAAGGAACAACATGTGAGATCTCAAAATAGCATCAATTAATTATAACATGCATCATCATTTATTAACTAGTCCTGCTACTCCCTACTTCTTCACATTTCATCAGATTCCGAGGAAATCCACGTGGGACGGATTTCCGCGAAGGAGAAGACATTCCGACAAACCCAAAAAAAATAGGGAACAACGGATTTCGAGAAAATCTGGAGGAGAAAGAAATCCACAAAGAAGGATACATCGCTCAGAGGCCTCGGGGGTCTCAGGAAAATTCAGATTGGGTGAAAAATCCCAAACTCAGGAGAAAACCCGAATTCCAACTGAGGCATAACCAAAATTAGATCAGACATAATCAAAGATAAAACACGAAGAAACAGAAGAACTCCCAAAAGCAAAGCAAATAACAGAGGCGAAGAAACCAAAAGAGAAGGGGGACCCATTTTGATCCAAAACAAAGTGGGGTGGTTATGCAAGGCATAACAAATGGTGACTGGGCTGGGAAAATGGTTTAACCATTTTCATGAATATGAAGCATTCAACTACCCAGAACTCCTGGTTCATAAACATCACAACTCCAGTTGGGTCAATTATAACAAACAAGGTAGAGCTAGAATCTCAAATGTAAGTCAATCAATGACTACCCCCTGAATCAATGTGTGTGCTTAACTGTGCATCATTCTTTCATAAAGTTTCTTCATCTCTTAAAGAACAATGTGTAAGATTCGAGCTACACGAGTTGATTTCCTTCGTGCAATGATATCTTTGGCAATTCTCCGCTGCCAGTCAGGTGTCCATAGCCCCGACAGAGATACCTCTAGTTTTCTCACAGCATTGCTCTACTGCCAGTCAGGCATCCATAGCTCCGGTAGAGATACTAGAATCACCCATTCATATTGAATCCTCTTTTCTTTTTCTTTTGAAGTTTCAAATATTTTAGTTAATTCTCTTTTTTATTTTCAATATGTCAGATGTTTAATATCTAATCTAGGTTGAAAACTATAATTGACCTCATAACAACACTTGGAAGTCAGATTTTTCACTCAAATTTTACAACACTGTCATCCTAGGACAAATACACTACTAGAAGAGGAGATAATTTTAATGATTTGTGACAGATTCAGAGGGAGCTAAAGAAAGTCATTTACTTTGGACTTTGTTTTCAAAATGTTCCACAACTTTTATTAACAACAAGCATGAAACAACGAATTGAGGACAAAATCATCCGATCAGAAAACCTAAAAAATACGTAAACCACTTCTCTTCTAATGACCAAAGTATGCTTCAGATAACAACCCACAGTTGCAGGTGGAAAGGACAGATCAACCCCAAAGAATCAAGACAAATCAAAGACCAAACAACAAAGGAAACACAAAGGACAGAAGGAAAGAACAAACAAATAAGCAGCAAACTATTTACAAGCAAAGAGTAAATTATCTACACAAGGAGCAGCAGATTATTGACAAGCAAAAATACAGAAAGTATTTACAAAAAAAAAAAAAATTATTTACAAACATGAGACAAAATAAATTATCTATATAAAGAACAACAAATTACTTATATACAGAACAGAAATTAACAAGCCTCAAGATTCAAAATAGTGCTTGAGGAACTGCCCATTAACAGGCAAAGGAACAGGTTCTCTAGTTAGACTACTCAGTTTGAAAGCATTTTCCCCTAGGATCTCAGCAATTTGATAAGGGCCTAACCAGAGTTTGTCAAACTTTTGGTGATTGCCTTTCTTTTCACCAGCCTTATCCCATAGCAACACTAGGTCTGATATCCTAAAAGCCTTTATCTTGGCTCTTTTGTCAAACCATCGTTTGACAATAGCCTGATGCCTAAAGAACTGTTGTAAGGCCACATCTCTCTACTCTTCTAATTTCAACAAAGCAGCTAACCTGACCTCTATCCTATTGTCATTGGAGTAGAATTTCTACATGAACTCAAGGATAGGTATTTGCAGATGGATAGGAAAGACAGGCTCTTGGCCATATACCAGCTTGAATGGTGAGGTGTTTAAGGCAGCCTTAATCCTAGTCCTATCTGCCCATAATGCGAATCTAAGCTGGGTATGCCAGTCTCTAGGGTTATGCTCTAACAGTTTCTTAATGACCCCTAAGAGATTCTTATTGGTTGACTCTGCAACTCCTTTGCCTTGTGAATAATAATTTGAAGAATATTTTAGGACAATCTTATGATCGTATGCCCAGGAAATAAATTTAGCAGAAGAGAAGGCAGAGCCATTGTCACATACCAGAGCGAAAGGTACCCCAAACCTTGTAGTGATGCACTCGGTGAGAAACTTGATCACTACCTATGTTGTGTCATTCTTGTAGGTTATAACCTTTGTCCATCTTGTGTAGTAGTCAGTGGCAGTCAAGATGAATTTATGTCCTCGTAGATGGGCTGCAATGCCATGGCTGAATGGCGTTCCCTTGGTGCAGAAATCTGACAGATGTGACATGTCCTCACATGCTGATGAGCATCTTTGAACACACATGGCCAGTAATAACCAGATCAGAGGATCTGGTGTGTCAAAGAATTTGCAGACCCATGACTTGTGCCATGCTTCCCATGAAACTCAAAGATCACATGTTGAGCCTCTTGATGATCAAGGCATCTCAAGTATACTCCTTTGAAATTCCTCCTGTATAGCAACCCTCCTTTGAGCATGTAATGAGAACTCTTCAGTCTTAGGGCTCTCCTTTGAGTGGCATTCATTCCTTCTGGACATCAATTGTTGAGCATAAAGCATATGGTATCAGCATACCAGGGGTCGTTAGAGAAAGACTGGGTTGTGTATTGCCGACAAATGATGTTGTCACCAGCATTCACCATGGACTGAGACAAGCCTGTACCCCTGACTAGCTTCATAGGGTGTATCTCCAGATCGAATTCTTGTAGGATGGCCATCCATTTGTCTATCCCTTCTCCCAACTCGCTCTACATGAGTAGGGACTTCACAGCCGCATCAGGAACTACAACAACGATTTGGCTTTGAAGAATGTAATGCCAGAACTTCTTGATAGCCTGAACCAACGCAAAAGCTTGCTTCTCCAAAGGTGGATATTTGATTTTCGCATTTTTGAATGGAGAGCTCATGAATGCAATCGGCCTCTCCTTTGTCTATCCTTTTCATTGAGTTAAAACAGTCGTGCATGAGTGTTCCGAAGCAAAAGAATAGATGTAAAACGGTCTGAGATAGTCAGGGTTGGTGAGCACGGGTGCCTCTAAAATGGACCGCTTGACTTGTGCGAATGTGGCCTTCGCCTCCTCAGTCCACTATGTTCTAGCGTCCTTCTTCATCATTTCATTTAGTGGCTTTATAATCTCTGCAAAGCCTGTGATAAATTTCCTTACAAAGTTGATCTTTCCAAAGAAAGATCTTAACTCTTTCTTGCTCCCTGGCCTGGCGATCTTCAAAATGGATTCAACTCGATCTGGGTCACTTGAAATCCCTCTTTCATAAATTATGTGCCCTAATAGCTTCCCTTCAGAAACTCTGAACATGCATTTGTTGGGATTTAGGGAGACGCCATATTGGATGCATCTCTTGAGAACTTTGGCTAAGTCTGTAGCATGATTCAGTCAGTCCTTGGAGAACACTGTCAGGTCATCCATATAGACAATGATGCACTTACCGATTAGGTCCTTGAACGCTATGTCCATGGCACGCTGGAAAGTTGCTCTAGCATTTATCAGACCGAATGGCATCCTTCTGTATGCAAACATCCCCCATTTTGTAGTGAAAGCCATCTTCATCCTGTCCTCAAAGTCGACCATTACCTGATTGTATCCAGAGTAACCGTCCAAGAATGACATCATCTATGCTCCATTGACAGTCTGTAGTACCTCATCCAGGGAAGGGAGTGGGTAGTTATCCTTTTCTGAAGCTCTATTCAGATTTCTGAAGTCCACGCATAGTCTGATCTACCCATTTTTCTTACGAACTGGGACTAAGTTAGCCACCTAGGTTGAATGGCGCACAGGGAAGATTATCCTTACCGAGAGTAATTTCTGAACTTCTTTATAGATCAATGGTTCAATCAGAGCATTGACAGGGCGTTGCTTCTGTCGGAAGGGTTTAGCTTCAGGCTTCAAGGGAATGGTGTGAGTCATAACAAAGGCATCAAATGTCTTTAAGTATTCATATCCCCAAGAAATTGCATAAATATCTTTCTTAAGTGCTGCCAATATGTCTTTTCTAATTGCTTCAGGGCAGGCCTTCCCTATATAGACATTCCTTTCAGGGCCAGCATCGACCAAGTTAACTGTTTCATATTCACCTCCCTTTTCTTCAGTTGATATTTTCTCTCAAGCCCTTGGATATGATTCAAAAATTCTCTACAAGGCCACCATTCCTTTGGGAATGTTATTATTCTTTAAGTTAAGAACTCCTTATGTATCACATTCCTCAGGGCTCCAATCCCCTTGATCTCTTTTGGACTCATCAATAATTTTTCCCTCAAAAACATCTAAGCTTGCTAAGAAGGCCAGAATATGTCGATCATCATCAAAGACCTAAGTGAACCATTCGATATCATGAGAGATGGGTTCTTGTTGAACCACTACTCATGAAACATGGGTCAATGAGTTTGACTCAAAACTACACGGTTGAATCCTGATAGCAATATCATAATTTGACACGCTGTGGAAAAATACCTCCTACTTATCATCATCAAAGACCTAGAAATTATTGATATTGTCAAGAACGACTGGGGTGGACATCAATTCCACTGAGAATCTTTTGAATTTGGAGCCTTGCATAGGTTCCAAGGTGCTTGCAGCAACAGCCAGTGAATCAGCTACCTGATTTTCTTCTCTAGGGATCAAGCTAATCCCAAAAGCATCAAAGTCCTCAATCAGGTTCCATACTTGATTTTTGTAAGCTGCCAGCCTTCTATTGTGACATGTGTATTGGCTGCGCACTTCCCTGATAACTATTTTCGAATCTCCCTTGACCATCAAGGCAATGACCTTCTTATGTGCAAACATTAGTCCCCGTGCCAAAGCTTCATATTCTGCCATGTTGTTTGTGCATCCAAATTGCAACCTGTAAGAAGTAAATAAGGTTTTCCTTTGAGGGTTGGTTAGTACAATTCCAACACCACTGCCTATCTTAGATTTGGATCCACCAAACGTGAGGGTCCACAGTTGATCACGGGCTGGAGTTGATTCTTTTGAAGTTGTTATGGGTGTTTGATCTAAGTGAGTTACAATTGGGGCTGTTGGATCTTTTGCATCAAGTATAGGGGAAGGATGTTTTGTAAGTTCCTTAGATGCGGTCTCCAATTCTTGCTTAGTTATATCATCTGACCTGTGGCTACCCTTCTGACAACCGCTTGTGTCTTTGGTTAACCTTTTAGGTTTTGGTACATTTGTAGGTGAAGGGGTGTTAAACAAACCTTGAGGCTGCTCCTCATCAGTATACTAATCTGGACATGTGTCTAGAGTAGGTTTGATCTGAGAAAAGATTTATTTTGAAAGTATTGTATCCCTGGTTAACATGGTTGCTTCTTTGGCCTCAAATGAGAAGCATTCTACAATGGTCTCAAGGCGACTTGTGCTAGCTTCCTCAGCTTGGGAAACATGATTTAAAATGTCCCTGCAAGGTTGACAAGTCAATTCAGAATGACTTTGGTAGTGTACCCTACACCAATTAGGGAGCAGGAGACTTTGCAGATCTATATCTGCCCCTAAGACCAGTTGGTCTTGTTGTAGCTTTCTAACCAAGGCCTGTTGATTTTCATTAATTGTGGAGTCAGGGAGTTTCTACATTGACATGTCTTTAGAATGGAGAATCGAGAAGGTTAGAATTTCTTCTCTTTTATAAACCCCCATCTCAGTCTCAAAGTAAGCCACCTCATTGGGACAATCATATTTCGTGATGATATGCTTGAGGCGAGGCTCATTTTCAATCCTAATCTGATTAGGAATCCCTTTCCATGATAGCCACATATGTGAAAAGTCAAGGGAAAGATATCCCCCTAGATTTTTCATCAAATCCCTACTCAGCAGCATACCATAGGTCTCAAGGATATCTGCTACTTGAATGTCTATGTTGGTTAGGATCCTAGGGTCTTATCCCACTTGCACATGTATGTTTCTTAATTCCCCCACTACATTAACCTCTGTTTTGTCAAGTTGAATGACCTTCTTATTTGTCTGAATGGGGTTCAATCCCAACTTCTTACATATGGAAAATGGCATAACATTTCCTGAAGCCGCCGAATCCAATAAATAGTTATGTAGGTTCTTGCCAAAAATTCTTAAACTTAAAAGGAAAGGTGGAGTACCTACCTTGTTTCTGTACAAGGCTGCATTTACGTCCCCAACAGGTGCCACCTTGCTCTTTGCTTTTGACTTATCAGCTTGTTCTAGAGCTTTCAGCACTATCTCCCTTTGAGTAGGGCACCACTTTAAAATGTTAAAATATGACAAAGAAGTTTTCTGTTTCTGCATCTTAGAAACAATGTCAAATTATGTATTATAACTTGAATTACTTTTGAAAACAACAGAGGAATTACCCTTATTATGGAGGTCAGGCGAGCCTTTTGGTGGAGGAGGATTATTATCAACATTTTGATTTGAAGGCACCATGTGATTAGGAGGCGCTGAGGTAGTGAATGGACCCTTACCTTGATTTCTCAGAAAGTGTCCTCCTTTCATCTGAAAGGCTTGGGCATCATATGAATCCTCCTCTGGTTCATTCTCTTCTTGCCTTGGGAATGAAGGTTCCTCTTAAAAGAAGTCATATGTCATTGTTGTATCTACTGAGTCGTCTCCTTTGTTGGAATTCCCTTGGAAAGTTCGGGCATCCTCGTGTGCCATCTTGACAACTTTCTCCATCTGAGGGCAATTTACCTCAGAATGGGTCGTTGTATCATGCAGCCTACACCAATTAGTCATGAAATTTAGATCAACCACATTTGTAGTATGTGCTCTCTCCTCATTTGCTTGATAGTTGTGAGAGACTCCCCCATTATTGGGCCCTATATTCCATTGTCTGCTGTTATTTGGCCTTTGGCTATACCCTCTATTTTGGTTTTGATACCCTTGATTAGAGGAGTTTTGGCCTTGATAGCCTATTTGGTTGTAATTGTTATGATTCTTATAGCTACCCTAATTATTTTGGGAGGGGTTCAATCCAAGTTGAGCCATGTCATTGGTGACTTGGGACAATGTTTTCTTCAAGGTTTCTACCTCATTTGTAAGTTGGAATGTCTTCTCACTCTCCACATTCTTAACAGCAGGTGGCTGACCACCATGACTTGGTGTTCCCATTTGGTTATGATGACCTTAAGAATTCTGAGGAATCTATGATTGTTGGAAGGGATCAGAAGTTCCAGTAGCAAAGAATGGGATAGGTGGTTGAGTTTGCAATTCAGATATAGGCCCATAGTGGGAGGGAGACATTCCTGGGATAGTATTGAATAGAGGAGTTGAGCTATGCATCTGATATCCTATTAAAGGGAAACCCCCTCCTAGACTCCCTTGTTGAGAACTAATTTGTTGTTGCAACTTGATAGCTAGATGATAGACTTTGGATAGAGAATCAATATCAGCTGGTTGGTAAGTCCTTTGCAAGAACAAGCCAAGCAAGGGATCTATAACTCTAAAGTACGCTTGGATGGCACTATTCTCAGTGACTAGATAGGGATCTTGCAATCTCTTATACATTCGTTGGAATCTAGTATTGAATAATGGAAAGGATTCACCTGGTTCCTTCCTAATAGTAGCAAATTGGTGATATAGAAGAGCTGGGTCCACATAAACCCTAAATTGGTTATTGAAAGCATTTTCCAAATGTGTCTAGGTCAGAATGGAACCTTGAGGGAGATTAAGGTACCAATTGTAAGCCATATCCCCCAAGGAGTAAGGGAACAACCTACAGACCACATCATGGTGAGCTATCTTAGCTCTAGTACAAGCATCCTTGAAAGCTTGTATGTGCTCTTCAACACTTCTTGACTCACCATGAATATACTTAGGGCAAAATTTCTCAGGGTTATTGGGCATATCATGAAAACCTCCAGCGATAGTCCCCAATGGAGAGGGATTATTCTGAAAGAATGCCATTGGTGGGGGTGGTTAAGCTAGCTGTTGTATGGGTTGAACTAGCTGTGATGACAATTGAAATGGACGTGATGGTGGAATGATAGGTATCCACTGGGGTATTGGTGAAAAGCCTGGTGGAGTGAGTAGAGCTGATAAAGGTGGTATGATGGTTGTCCCAGTCTTGTGATTTTTGTGTCTTGTTGGGGTCTTGAGTTCTATGAAAGGTGATGGATTTTTAGTTGATCGAAGGACTCTGTGAGGCCTTTTTGGGGAGAAAAACCCTGTTTTATCCAGTTTTCCCTTCTAGGCCCTCCTTCTAGCGCCAGTCTCTGTTGACGTCCCTTTTGGCATAACAACATGCAAACAAAATATTGCTACTCTGTTTCTCCTGAAAGAGAAAGATGATCACATGGATACCTTAGCTCCCAAGGTCTTTGTAGTTGGGTCTCAAATGTGCTAATGTTGCTCAATTGGTCAATGTAACAGTAATATTCAAGGGGCCTGCTGGTATTGGGCTTCTGGATTGTTCTAAGATCAAACATGAAATAAAACCTACTCTAAATTGGGGTTTTAAAGAAATAACAAAAGATAGATCAGGGTTTTGAAGAAAAAAAGAACAATAGTTCATCCAGTCTTAACCAGACTTGTTAACTTCAAGGAATTATAAACTAAAACTGCAGAACAAGATAAGCTTGTGATTGACACACAACCTCTTTCATTCTTAGTGCTAATTCGAATAACAGATTTTCAGCTACCATTTAAATAAAACACAAATAACATTTCATTCCTTGAATACTTCACAAATCAAATGATCAATTAAGACAAATATCATTCAGGAACACAACATGAAGTAGATTAAACTCTGATTGCTTCTACTTTCAATAAAACAGATAAGCAATATTTACAAAGCTGGCACAATCACAAGTGTACAAAGAATCTATGGCTCCAGATTATTTCCAACTACACTAGGAGAACTTGAAAATACATTACAGTCAATATTGAAATCTAATTGTTAAACAAGAAGACAAGAGAAGCTCTCATTACTAAGAATCAAGATGAAACTCTATCTCCTTCTATTAACTAACTAACTCCTAACAGTTCTAACTCTAAAAAGTTTTCATTCTAAAAGTTTTTATAAACCTAGAAGTTCTAATCTAGAAGTGCTAACCTTTTCAAAGAGGAAAGAATGCCTTATATACAGAATGTACCAATAGGAATGTGTTGTCCCTGCACTAGGGTTTACAAAATATCTACATCTAGGAGAGTCGGCTCTCAAATCTTTCTGAGGAAAGTCAAACTTGTATTCAAAGCGGAGCCCTGCTATCCATATTGCTAGAAGGTTGTTTCATAGATGACCTTAGATCTTTTGCAACTGCAGCCTTTACTCTTCTGTCTCTGTGTCCATCTTTGAACTCCCTCTAAAATCTTCCTTGAATGCTCCAGAATATCTCCATCAATACTAATCTACCTCTTTGCCAATAGTCACTACAGTTGTCCCTATGAGTCATGGCCACTTCTTTCCTTCGACTCCCTTTCTGTTCTGGACTTCTCTGTTCATTGACCATTTTCTGGAAGCAGTGTCAAGCCTCCTTGCAGATCTGAATGCCATTGCCTAAGCCGATCCATCATCATCTATTCTCAGAAAGAGTCCATCTGGTTTGCATTCTGTTGACCTTCTTTCCCAAGAACAGTCAATCGGTCAAAGGGACCAATGAGTCACCCTTTTGGCTCCTTCTGGTTGGTTGGGAATATTCCAAGAAAGCTCCTCAGGCAGTCAAAGGTGGTCCAATCAACATCATATGTAGGTGAGACACCATCGGTGTCTCCCCGATACGATTTCACCATTATGCAGTTATTGACATGACACAAGACAGTCGGTGAGATGTTTCAGCGAGCTGCAGAAATCATATTGAGCTCACAAAAAACCATCAGCAAGACCACATCCTTTCACTAAGACCACATGGCGAAGCTTTTGTTTTCTTTTGGAGTCTCCTCGACATCCTCCTTATCCTTCGAGCTCGAGCTCCTCTTGCTTCGGTGTGACTTTCATAGTCGCCGAGACTTCCAGGCAAGAATCTAAATCTTCCCTGAAAACCCTTGGGGACCCTTTGTCAGCAAGACTTATGGCGACCCCCTTGCATGTCGTCCATACTCTTTTGTATCAGTAAGACCTTTCGCCGATTTCTTTCACTCTCGCCAAGCTTCCTCTTTGTCACTTAGACACCATCGGGTCAGCAAGACATCTTATCGAACCCAATCCATCCGCTTAGAGTCTCCCCGAGTTCGTTCATTTTGGTGTGACCTTCGAACTTCGCTAAGACCTCACATCGAGGTCTTGTCCTTCGGCTCCCTTGTTTCATTTCGGTCAGACCCTTTGAATCGGCAAGAGATTATGCCGATAGTATGTCGTGTCGTCGAGAGCTTATTGTTTCGCTGAGACCTTCCACCGAAGTCTCTTTGTCTCGACGAGAGTTTATTTGAGTTCGAGGAGGGCTTGTTTGATCGGAAAGACCTTTTCACATCGGTAAGACATCACAGAGAAGGTACCTCATTCGCTTAGAGTCTTACCAATTTCTTCTTGTTCTCTCTGAACTGTTTTGTTTCGGTGAAACTTTCCCCCTTCGCTGAGACCTCATGGCGAAGGGAGAACCCTTCGGTGAAACCTTCAACTTTTGCCGACCCACGTTGTTTCCAAGACCTCACTGTAGGCACATCGACATGTTTTCTTTGTTACACATGTATCGCCATAACCTTCCTTTGTCGGGGAGATGTCGTATAGAAGCCTCATGTCTCGGCGAAAGCCTCCGCATGTTCACTCTTTGGTCGCCGAGACTTTTTAACTCTCACCGAAGACCACTGATAAAATCCCTTTGTGGCATGTCGGTGTGACTTTATGAATTTGCCAAGACCATATGCCGAAGAAGATGACTCCACTGGGGATGCCACTTTTTGTTGCGGTGACCTCACCTCTTCGGCCAGACATTATACTGAAGGTTTCATCCTTCGCCGAATGCAACTCCCTTCGACAAGACCCATGTCAATCAAACAGACCTCCTGCCAAAGGCAAAATTATTGTTGTCCTTAGATGTTTGGTGGGACCCTTCCATGTCAGCAAGACTCATGGCGATTCACTTCCGTGTCGTCGAGACTTCTCCTTTTGATAAGAGATTATGTCGAACTTAGAAACCTTTTGGCGAGGGCTCCCTCATGTCAGCAAGACACTCTGATTCTCTCCCCGAAGACCTCCTTATCGCTGAGACCGCACCCATTCACCGAGACTTCTTGGTGACGTGATCTTGCTTTGTCAATATACAGACCCTTCCCCGTCGGCAAGACTCGTGGCGTTCGGTGAGAGCACATACCGAAGAGAACAACTCCCGTCGAAGTGTTAGACCCCTTTTGCTAGTCAGTGATACTTCATGAATTCGCCAAGACTTCTTGGCGGGGAGAAAACCTTATGTCGATATATGAATTTTTTTGACAGCAGTCGGCAAGACTTTGAGATTTCGCCAAGAGCTCCCCTCGGAGGGAAAACTCATGCCGATAAAAAAACTCCTTCTCGCCAGGATGGTGACCTTGGTCTTGCCAATAGATACCTGTATGTAAATTCCACTCGCCATGACATCCCTGGGGTCTTGTCGATAGACAACATAGACGCAGATTTGAACAAAACGAACTATGGGTCAAGGAGATCATGATAATCCTATGCCAATAAGATCCATAATGGGGAGTATTCTGATTCTTTGGATTTCAAACGGTCAGAGCCAAGCCACCAGTCGGTAAAAGTCTAGAAAAGTCTTACCGACTTTTGCCTTAGCTGATTTTTATGACCAACTAGATTGAGGGATGCCTTTCAACTGAGCTCTCCTAGCAAATATCATCACGGGTAGGATTTAATCCTGCAAAAAAAAAACAACAAAGAAAACTATAGTGAAAATCACACAAACAAAAGTTAATTAGTCAAAATCATCATTGAAACGAATCCTATGTCAGTAAGGTGTCGTTAAATCTTCAAACAAAATGATCATACAAACAGTTTGGGTTTCAGGTTGACCCGCAGAATCCAAGCCAGGGAGGAATTTCAGAGAATTCCGAGTCAGGCGGATTCCAGCGGAATAAACATGAAGACGCCCACTAGAAACTTAATCTGATCATTATCAATCAAGGAACAACATGTGAGATCTCAAAATAGCATCAATTAATCATAACATGCATCATCATTTATTAAATAGTCCTGCTACTCCCTACTTCACATTTCATCAGATTCCGGGGAAATCCACGAGTGATGGATTTCCGTGAAGGAGAAGACATTCTGACAAACCCGAAAAAAATTAGGGAACAACAGATTTCGGGAAAATCTGGAGGAGAAAGAAATCTGCGAAGAAGGAGACATCTCTCGGAGGCCTCGGGGTTCTCGGGAAAATCCGGATTGGGTGAAAAATCCCGAACTCAAGAGAAAACCCGAATTCCAACTGAGGCAGAACCAAAATTAGATCAGATAGAACAAAAGATAAAACACGGAGAAACAAAAGAACTCCCAAAAGCAAAGCAAATAATAGAGGCAAAGAAACCAAAAGAGAAGGGGGACCCATTTTGATCCAAAACAAAGTGGGGTGGTTATGCAAGGCATAACAGGGTCCAATTGAGCTCTATGTCAATGGATCTTTTCCTTATATTTCCACCATGGCAAGCTATGCCAATTTCTCTAGTTTTAACCCATGCTTAACTTTATAGAGTCTTTCTTCCAACTCCTTGATTTAGGCATCCCTCTCACTGTCTTTTTTCTGATATGTTTTTAGTAATTCCTCTAATTGTTTGATCCTCTATAAGGCTTCTTGCAGCTGTTTGTTTTTATTCCTTTCTTCCAAGAAAATTTCCTCAACTTTTTCTAAAAAAATTTCTTCTCCCATTTCACCTATATACTCAAACCCCTCTAAAATAGGGCTTTTTAGAGATCATTTTCTCATATTTTTGGCAATAAAAAATCTTCTGAATTAGATTTAGAAGTGTTGAAAAAATACAATGGATGTACAATTGTTTTCTTTACTTCATCACCAGGGGCATTCCTCTCTGAATATGTATCTATTTCTTTCATCACAACATTTTCTTTTTTCTTTTTTATTTGTTCCTCTCATGGGCCCTTCTTCTTTAGTCAATGTGACCGTCTCCTAGATTGTGTAGGCTTCTTTTTCCCCTTTGCAAGTGCAAAAGTAGAAGCCTTACTCTTTCTTTTCGTTCCTTTTGGTGGCCTCTTACTAGAAACTAGGGTTTGTGGATTATTTTTAGATGTGAGCTGCTCAAAAGAGGTTGCAAGTTGTATTTCCTATAGACCATACTTTTCTAGTTCCTCTGTGTTGTGGGTAGGTGTTGCAACAAGGGAACCCGAGGGCATTTTTCTCTCATGAGCAAACATGACAGGCTCTTCTATTCCTTGTTCCTAACCCCTATTTTCTTCATTAGGTAATTGAAGAATGTTGTTGATATTATTGCAAATCAAGAAATCCTCCCAAGACACATTTGGTAATTGAACCCTAAGGCTCATATTCACCAATAAGGTAACTAAAAAAAATGTGATTGTGTCGACTAATTTCTTTTTCTTTTATGCTCATATGACATTATTTTCAACAAGTTTTACAAAAAAATGGGAACATTCACATGCCTTCCATGGTGTAAATGACTTAGCAATTTAAAATGGACTGTATAGAATAGTGATTGTCTTCCATCACATGTCAAGTACTTAACAATATAAGTGGTTACAAAGGCCCAAAGCCAAGGTAAGGATAAGTGTTTGGTACCTTGTGAAGAAGAATCCAAGTTTTCTCCTAGCAATGAGAATTCATTCCTTACTGTGATGACATTTTCTCTCATTGGAAACTCTTCTCCCACCCTTGTCCAAGACCAGACACTTCAGCTACAACATCCTCTGATGCATCTAATCTCAAACCCCTAACAACTACCTCATCATTTTGTAGGGTATTGGTAAATTCTTGGGTCATCACTTCATTAAATTTTGTAATTCTTGAGAAATAGTCCAACCAACCAGCTTGTTGGAAGATAGGCAGGCATTGTTTATCTTCCAGTTAAAAAATATGTGATGTTGGTTCCCTTCTCACAATGTCACCCTACATTGCAATGCTTCAATCCACATTCATTTACTAGCTCTATGTTTCTCTATTTTTGTTTTGTCACCCTAATTATATTGCTTACGTTATGTTGTATGCTATATTACTCAATTGTATTTCCTAACTCCACTACTAAACACTTTTCTCTCTCAACTGGACTCTCAGTTTCTTGATAATGGCAGAAAATAAATGACATAAAGTTTGAAAACAAAAACCTAAGGAATATAGCCTTGATACCCCTCCTCCCAATTAAAGTTGCTAAGTGTCCTCACTTAGCATGTATAGATTGGGTAGAGTCATAAATTAGAAGTAGTGGACATTGAAATATAAGATTGATATGCACATATGAATGATAAATATGCATAAAATTAGTAATCTTCAATTATTATTATGATAGTTAAATGCATAGAGTGCATGTAGGCATTGTTTGAATTGAAATATAACTCTTACGAAGTAGTTGAATGTCTCTTGCAGCTTAATTTGTAATGACATGCCATGGTTGTTATGAACTACATGAAGTGGAAGGCAGTATGTGTGTGACACGTGGAAATGGTGGTGGAATGATGGATGAAAAAGGTTGCACAAAGTATGCTATGGGCGGAGTGAAAGTTATTGCATGGTACAGTGGAATCGAAAAGGTGATATGATGGATACATGTTGATGGAAGGAATAAATTGCATGAAATGAATAGATATGTGTATTGCTACATGTGTGGATGGAATGATAGATATGCAATTGATGTAGATCTATATATGTAATGATAGATAGGCAAGTGCTATGAGATCATGTAGTAACAAGTCTCTTCTATAGGTTTGTCACCTAGTGGCATGATGTTGCTAATCCTTGTTTCTAATGCTCCTAGTTCATAAAACAAAGACTGTTGAAGGCCACTTATGTAATGTGTGCATATGAGATGTGTGATATAATTACACCTGTGAAATGACAGTGGGTGAGCTATGTAGCTCGTCAACTGATATTTTTGATGAACTATTTGTTGTTGTTAATGAAGTTTGTATCTCTAGCTCAAATTTATGTTGTAATAAAATAAAGTCATCCTTCTATAATGGAAATTTATAGAGATTTAACCTATGACTACTAACTAACAATGAAAACTATATATCATCAATTGTTTGTAACTGAACTGCTTCATTTGCAAAGACTGTTTTTATTTCATATGGCCCAAGCCATCTAGTATGTAGTTTTCCCTTATAATCTTTGTACCTCGAATTATACAGTAAAGCCTAATCACCTACACTGAACTCTTTAGTTTTAATAAACTGGTCAGGCCAATGTACCATTTGCTTTTGGATGATCTCTTTATGGTGTTTTGCTTCCATTCTAATTTCATCTAAGGCATTGAGGTTATGTAACCTATCCTTTTGTGTAATTGATAAATCCATGCCCAATTTGACTACTATCCTCATAGTTTTGTATTCAAATTCTATTTGAAGTACTACTTTTTTACCATACACTAATTCATGTGGTGTAAAACCTATTGTTGTCTTCTAGGATATCTTGTAAGCCCAAACTACTTCAGGTAACCTGGCTTCCCAATCCTTCCTATGCAGTTTCACTATTTTTGTGAGAATGTTTTCAATTTCTCTGTTAGTGACTTCCACTTGACCATTTTCTTGAGGGTGATAAGGTGTAGACTTTTTATGTCTAATCTCATATTCTTCCACTAGTTTTATGATCAGATTTTATGTAAAGTGTGTCCCTTGGTCCATGATAAATTCTCTAGGAACACCATGTCTTGTGAAGATATATTCATAGAGAAACTTGGCCACATTCCCATCCCTTACAAATTGCAAGGCTTTGACCTCCACCCACTTGGTAAGGTAATCAATACAAACTAGTATGTATTCTTTGTTATTTGATGTTGGGGAGATGAGACCAATAAAATCTAATCCCCACTTATCAAATGGTGCTATTACTAGCTATGGGTGTAATGGAATATCATATGTTTTTGTTGGCCTTCCCATTCTCTAACATCTGTCACAACTCCTTGTGTATTTGATTGCATCTTTATAAAGTGTTGGCCAATAATAGCTAGTATTCAAAATCTTAAGAGTTATCCTATTTGCTACAAAGTATCCCCCACAAGGTTCATCATGGCATGCTCTAAGGATATCATATACTTCATCTTCTCTTATGCATCTTCTTATTATATTGTTAGGCCTTGCATAGAATAAATATCTAGCTATCCATGAGTAAGGAAAAAAAATTCTGAACTAATTGCCTCTTCTTCCTTGGTGGGAGATGTGGTGGCATTTTCCCTACTACTAGATAGTCAACTATGTTTGCATACCAAGGTGTATGTAGAGAGAGAAAACAGGTGCTCATCTAGGAATGAATCATCTACGACATCTTCTTCTAATTTGGTTGATAGTTGAGAGTTCTACCACATTTGCTTTCCCTGGCTTGTCCATAATAGTAATATCAAGTTCCTAAAGTAGCAATAACCATCTCATAATCCTGCCACCAACTACTGGTTTATTCATTAGGTACTTTATTGATGTATGGTCAGTATGTACGAATATAGAATACCTTGTAATGTAGTGTATGGATTTATTGATTGCTTAAATCACTGCTAACATCTCCTTTTCAATTATTGTATAGTAGAGTTCTAACCCCTGAAGATTTTTATTGATATAATACTCAAGGTTTCCTTCCTTTTGTTTGTTACACCCCATTGTGCTATTACTTATTCACTTTTACCTAGCTGTGTGAAAATGCTTTAAATGTGCGTGTTTATACTTTATGTATTTCAAACATATAATAAATGAATGTTTGATTCAAAATGAAGTTATGTAATTATTTTGTCTATGAAATATATGATGTAAAAGGTTGTAATTGATTTAGCTAACTACGTTTTCTATGTGCTAAGTTGGGTGCAGGGATAGATTCAATCCTATAGAAGAGAGGGGAAGTATCACTCAAGAGAAGAGATTGGTCTAGTAACCCTTAATGATCCTAACTAAGCTTTCACACACTCACTTCTAAGTATAGTCAAGTCAATAATCTGGGAAATGGTAAGTTACCTTAAGTCTTGTTTGTGTTTAAATTAGGAAAGGTTATGGATTTGTTTGTGAACATTCTTGATTTAGTTTGAGAGTTTGAGTTTCTATCAATTGAGGGTTCTTCTTAATGTGTTTAAATTTGATTGATGAGATATATACATAAAATGTATATATACGTATATATTCACATATCTATGATGAACTCATGCACATAAGTAAATACATATGAGTATACGTAGATAGACGTATCTATGTATGCTTATGGACGGGTTACCCATATGCATGGGGACATCGAATGGACAAGGTGACACACACACAGACACATATGCATATATATACTTCATGTATATATATCAATCAATGTCAAAATTATGTGTGAAGGAAATGTTAAATAAATATATGATATATATATATATGTGTGTGTGTGTGTGTGTACATACATACATACATATATGTACATACATGTATATACATATACATACATATATGTATATACATGTATGTACACATATGTATGTATATATATACATATATATATATGTATGTATATACACACATATG
>VDFB02252616.1:90344515-90372296 GCA_007258455.2 Sequoia sempervirens
TTGCTAGTATTCACCTTTCACTTCTCCAATTCAATGAGCTAGAGCATGAAAATAAGGTTTCAACGAGGTTTTTAGAGTATGTTTATTAAAATGAAATTAGGGTACAACGATTAGGGTTTTTTTTGTCGCTAAAAAAGGATTTCAAAATGGAATCCAAAATAAATAATCTCTAGCTCATAAATCTCCTACTTATTGCACAATAAATATTATTAAATATAATATAATATAATATTATATAATAATATTATATAATAATAAAATATTATAATATAATATTATATAATAATATAATATTATAATATTAATAATATAATATAAATATGCCAACAACCAAGGTTCAAACCTTGCGAGGTTGCTCTCTACCGCGTCAACAATGGAGTTTGTTTACCCCGGTGTTAAGGGAAGGCTCCTTGGTGAACTGGTGGGGCTTCTTGCTTGTAGTGCCAACAACCAAGGCCCAAACCTTAATATCACTTATTTTTTTGAACATGTAATGGAGAATGCAAGAGGAGCAGGCACAGGCGCAAACAAAGGTGAACACATAGGCTTGCAAGGGAAAAAATGGGGAGAACTAGATGGATCTAAGTATCCAAGGCTAGGAGGAGGAGAAGAGTGAGGTGGCTTGGAAAACAAACATGTGTTGCAATGGGTATTTGAGAATGGTAATTGGATTGACAAATGTGCCCCTTGGCAATGGAATGGAAGCATAGAGGCAATTGGGGAAAGCTACAAAGCAGGGTGTTGATGCCAAAATTTGACAAGCAGCCTTATGGGAAACTCAGTTAATGGGGGACCAATTGTACTAAACTAAGTGACCTCCGAATTTTAAAGAAGTCGACTTCTTCTATAATTTGGGGTTTTGGAATGGGAAAAGGAATCAAATAAAAAAAATAAAGATCTAATCTAAGGTGATGTGCCAAGATGTAGGTGTGGGCATGGTAAATCTCTCTTTCAGATGGGATTTAAGGGCCCGTTCAACAATCTGCATGTCCTGGAATAACAAAAATCATAGATGAAAACCCAGAAAAAATTTATTCAATAACATAAAATAACTCCCATACACATTTACTGAAAAGAAGAATCTAAGACATGGTCTAAATCAACAAATTTATATTGAAATCATAGAAGTTATGCAAATAAACTACTTAGTACAATAATGGCATAGTATAATGTTTTGTCAAATAGCTAAGAAACAAAAAGGTTGAACAACAATGGCACAGTCTACGAGTCTTAATATAGTAATAAAAAACAATACAAAAGGCCTAGTGTCTTTCCACTATTTTTCTATGTATATTCTAAACTCATTTTCAGAAAGAAGAAGCAGTATTTATAGAAAATAATCCCATCACTTGAAAGCCAGTAACATAAAAGATTCCTTCATCACGAGCAATGATGTTCATAGCAATGATTTCCCAAGGCCGTTGCAACAAAAAAGATTTTGAGTCATGGAATGTAGTAGCCCTCGAGCCAGATGCATCTCCTGCAAATGATGGCGGTGGTCCCAATGTAGAAGCAACAAAATTCAATGTAGACATGTGTCGCTCACCCATGAAGTCAATTAGGACACGTGGCGATAGGTCGGGGCCTATTGTTCATTCTTCCCTCCTTGCGATGAAAACCTCTGTGGAGAAGACATGTGGAGAAGTCTTCGCTACCAGTGCTGACTATGGGGTCCACCGAAAAGTGTACGCAAAACAATGCTACATGGCACGCGGGCAGAGCTCGGTAGAGAAGCGAAGGAAAGCAGGCTTTCAAAGGCTCGCACTACTGACACGTGGAAGCATGATGGGGCTCGGTAGAGAAACAAGGGAGGAAATCCTTGCAAGGAGCATGTGACAGACACGTGGCAATAGCGGGTGAAATTCTTCAAAAAGGGGCCCAAGGATATTCAAATGCATGGGGCGTAGTTCAAACTTAGCAAAATATAATCAACCCAAAGGGAGCTCAAGGGATTTTATGTCCATAGCTTTTGGCGACTACCAAGGGAAGCTCGCCTGCGGAACTAGGAACCCAAAATTTATGGTTCTAAGACTAGAGTCTTATTCATTGGGCGATGGAGTTAGAGCTTTGAGAGAGCAGTCTATAGAGGCAACCAGTTGACCTCGGATGACATCGATATGGCGTGTAGATTCTCTTGTGCCTCATGCAAAGTGATTACTTCCATGAATGGCAGCTTCATGGATATCCCAACCCCAGACTCGAGTTGAAAGAGCAGTAATGTAATTTGATGAGTGATACTCTCAATATCCTCAATAGTAGGGGGTTGACTGAAGCTCCAAAAAGTGGATGTCTTGTTGCTTCTCCTCAATCTTTGTTGCAATTTACTCCACTGTGACCATCGAATCATCAGAGAGAAATGGGGAAGGCAGGTCCATCTGATTCAGTTGGGAGAATTTCGCCTGCATGCGGTTCATAGTTCAACCCAGTGTTTTCTAGCAATTGCTAGCATGGAGGATGGTTGCATGGCAATGGATGAATTATTTTGTTGTCTTGGAAACTAACCTTCGCTCCTTGATCCTTGTGCTTATTAAGTCCTTGTTTGGCACCATGTACAACTTATCTAGCAACTTTTCCACCTCAGGAACCCTCTCCGCAATGAACTATGGGAATTGCTTAATCGTTCTGTGAACCTCCCTGCTCAAACTTACCACTTCCACCATGAACTGAAGCATTGGCTAAAGAGTCGGAAAAAGGCCTTGACCTTTTCCCAGTATGAAATATATAGTTGTTGGGTTACTAGAAGGAGGTTCAACTGGGCAGCAAGGGGTTGGGTAGTATTCTTCAAAAGACCAATTTTTGTATCCTTCGACCCAACATCCTGCGTCAGTTCCACAATCCTTTGTCCACAACGAAGAGTTGTTCCTGCAGGGCTCTTAACTCAACAAGCCATTTTTCCTCAGCCTGGCTTCTGGTTGTAGATTCCCTATCTAGGGAGAGCCTTACCTCTTGGATTTCCTTCTTGAATTGAACTTGTCATCCCTAGAAGTCAGTGTCCTTTTGTTGCATTCTTTGCTCCAATTGAGTGCGTTGATGTTGAAATTCTTCATTCTTTTGTTGCATCTCCTCTTCTACATGTGCCAACTAGTCTTGTAATTTCTAGTTTTTCTGCTACATCTCAACAACCAAGTTGGGATCTTGGGATTGGAACTTTGCACATTCCTCTTGGAGTCTAGCCTATTTTTTTTGCACTTGTTGTGACAAGCATGCAAATTCGGTGTCCCTTTCCTTGTCCTTCTTTAGTAGGACCTTTATCCTTTCCTTGACATTTTTTAGCTCATCTTCTTTCTTCTTTAGTCAGTGATCGGACATGACAAATTCGATGGTCACCACACGTTGAGTCTCCTCCATGAGCTTAACTTTATCTTGCGGTTGGGCTACGTGTAGATTGAGTCCCATAGCATAGATGGTGTAATCTTCAGGTTACATCTCTCTCTAAGGCTTGATGACGTTCAGATGCATGGTTGCAAAATGCAACGACTATTGAGCCTCATTGAAAAGGGTCTACACTTGTGGCTTTGTCGACTTTTTAGTATCTTTGTCCCTTTACTTCTGGAGCCTACAAGCCCATGCTACTTTTGTTTTTTTTCCCCCCAACATAAATTTTGTTGGTGATCTAATCAGCTCGCCTGCAAAGAGTGCACTAGGAGGAAGAGCAAAATGGAACAAGAGAGTAGTGGTCCTTGGTGATTTCTTCTTCGAAAAAGAGAGTGTTAGTGGGGAGAATGGGGGAATATGCCAAGTCCAATCTGCAAAGTGGTAGAAGAACTCATGGGGAGCGGTGGTGATGGTGTAGATACAATAGAATCCATTTGTTGGGCAAGCTGGGTTAGAGTTGATGTGCTTGCAGGAAAAGGAGAAGCAATAGCGGATGTGGACTGGGCTTCGACGAAAGGTGGAGTAATTCGTGAGGGAGTAAAAGCGAATTGTCCCACTTAGGAAATTTGGGAGAAACCTCTTGTGACCATTGCAGCAGAAGTAGAGAAGGAAAGGCCGACACTTGAAGTGACAGGCGACATAGAGGCAGCAGGAGAAACTATAGATTGTGAATCAAGAAGAGGGAGAGAGAAAGATACCTGAGTTGTAGATGACTCCGATCCTTGGCTCATTGCAGGTTCCTGTGAACCCTCTCCAGAAGCTACATTTGTGCATTGCTTTTTGTCGGGTGGGGAATTGTCCACCTCTATTACCTTTGACAAGTGTTGTTGGGATACTCTGGGTCTTTTCACGGCCCATGTGCGTGTTTGTGATGCTCTCGAATGTGATATATTCACTTGCAACTTTGGAGTAGTTGTGCTAGGCTGCTTCCCTGCTTGTCCATTTTTCTATGTTGGGGCTATCTTTACTTCCTTTTCCTTCTCTTTCCCCTTCCCTATATATTTTCTAGCTTCCTCCGGGTCAATATCCTCATCATTACTTGCGTTGGTATCATTATGCGTTTTGTTCCGTAGAGTATTAAATCTTTCATCCGTGTCTATGTCTTGGAACAGGGCATCAGGGCATTGGATCTCTTGACGGTAAATCCAAAAATCTCTAATATTTTCCTCACTCCACAGCCACGTCTTGACCAATTCATTGCGAGGGGTGGCCCCCATTTGGTGCTTCTCATTAAACTTTGCCGAAGGGAAATAGAAATTGAGCCATGACGACCTCCTATCCTCTATAGGAATGTGAACTAGGTCTACAAATAGATCATCCTCTTCCGACAGGGGATTCCGCCGCTTTTCCCTTTAAGGCCGGGGGCTGTGAGTCACCCGAATGTTTATGCTTGCTAAGTCATTGTTGGGGTTATATTACCACTTTTCGCAAATCAATACTAGCCCCAAATGAGCTAGCTTTTCCTCTAGTAGCTTATGTGTTTATTTCTTTGCCATAACCACCATTTTGAAGCACACTAGGCAATAGAAAAATCATTTCTTCTTGGCCTTCCCTCTGTAAAATTTATAGTCAATAACTGACACCTTTCATAACATCTTGAGGGCCAACACCCTACTTGTGATGCATGATGGGAGCCATAATGGTTCCTCGGTAAAGTCACGCATCCAAATGAATGTAAAATATTCTCTGAGAAACCAATCGCATTTAGGAGTGAAACTTTGCATCCACCCTGTTTGGTTGGCAGAAAGCCAATAAAGATTGCCATCCTCGCTCAAGTCTTGTAGAATTAGAGTCAAGAAGCAATCTGAGAATGCATAATAGTCATAATTTGCGAAGAGGAGAAGAGTCCATACAGAAACCAGCCTTGTTACTCCCTTTTCATAAAAAATAGATAACCTCATATGTTTTTTAAAGAAGTTAGGGTTTTGATGTAAAAACATATGAGCAAGGAGAGAAGGAAACCTGAACTTATGCTGCATGTTGTATTCCTTGATTTGGCTCAACATTTCCTGAACGATGACTTTCGCAAAGTCATACCAAAATAAGGAATGTTGTCTCCTCAACTAAAAACCAAGGCCCAGTTGAAACTCATGCACGAACTTGCCCTCGTCCATGCCACAAACAAAAGCCATCATAGAGAAGGCATCCTGCATATCTTGTTTAAAAGCGATGTGTGTGACTGGAATTTGTGGCGGCTTTTCCAAATCTTCTTAAGGTCTTTGGGTTTCCTAGTTATAAAAGTCCATAGCAAGATCTCTACCTCTCCAATAGTTGTACCCTTTTTCTAGAGTGAATGTGTCAATCTTTTCTACTCTAGAGCCTCTTGCAGGGATGCATAGCATGTTCCTAATAGCCTCCATGTTAATGTTAACCCTCAACTCCCAGCCTTCAATGGTGTCAGTATCTGGGTTGAAATGTTGAATTCCTTCATGAACTAGCTCCAGGTAGTAATGCACAAAAGGAACCATATACTGCAGGAGTCCACAAAACCATTGCTTGTACGGCAATTGATGCTCGTTGGTGGCCACTTTCATTCTTTCACAAGCTACTTCCCTAATACCCTTAAGGTTAGTTTTGAGGATGGGATCACAAATATTATCCCATTCTTCCATTATCTAGTTTTGGTCCCTGTGTGTTTTTTGCTTTTCTGCGGCCCGTGTGCGAATCCACTTTGGCTTCTCTAGTATCCCAGGCAAAGCGTTAGAGGTATTACAAAAATATTGTCTATGGGTGTCTCATGCATGGTGTCAAACAAGCTTTGGGTTGCCTCTCCTTGTGCTTCCATTTGAGGATTTGGGCCATTTCAGGGTGCTGTGAATTTCTACGATGCTCAAACTTACTACAATTCAATTGTGTTCTTCAACAATTCTGCACTCAAAACTCTTTGCATTGGATAGCGTACTCAGGAATATTTTCACAATGTTTATTCTTTTGCATGCAACACTTAGCTTTTTCTTGACTTAGAGTGGTAGACAACAGATTCCTTTTTGCATTAAATTTGGCATGTACCATCAACTCCTTTGCTCATGCGAAATGAATTTCTTGCCCTTTTGAAAAGACAAGAATTCATAATGACAGTTAGTAATCATGTCCTACGATGTAATTTTCTTGGGAAATTGAGTCGACAATTGAAGGCATATAGAACCTTTCACATGCTTTGCAATTAATATCCTAAAATGAATGATTAGGCCAGAGATGCAATGAGTACTCGAAAAGATTTGAGTTCCTCCTTGAAGACTAAAACATGCTTGCAGCGTGACACATCAACACCTGACCGTATGGATGATTACTTGGGATTGCCATCGATTTGTGCTAATTAATTACTTCTTTTTAACTTCACGTGCAGTAATTCATACATGGCAGATGTAACTGGGTGGGAAATTCGAGTTGGATCTTGGTGGGATTTTTGAGTTAACACTCGATTAGCATCATGCTTATGGCACGTAGGTATCCTGGCTATTTCTATAAATAGACACAAAGGAAATAGCATATTTGCATTTAGTAATTCAGAAGAATTAGCATTTGGATAGTTGGGGTAGAATTAGGCGTCATGAATACTCCAATTAGGCTCACCAGCAACAAGTCTCATACAACTTTCTTAGGTAAAATCTCTAACAGGCATTTGAAATGAATGACGAAGAACAAGCATTCGTTGGCTATCATAAAAATGAAGTGGATATGTGGTAGGGACTGTATAGAGTATGAAGACAAGTATAGGGTCAATACTAACGTTTGCTAGCATTTTGTTGCTTCTTTTCTTGATATTCAGGTCCCTAAGCAGGTGATTCTACACCTGACGATAGAGATCTTTCCAAAGCACTACCTCAGTGGCCTTGGTGAGGTTGTGACAAACACAATCTATGGCCTCGGTCTTCCCACGATGACCAACCTCTGCAAACATATAGAAGAAGATGCAGTGGTGCCATGGGTACCATTTTTGAGCAGGTTCTGCATTTTATCAATTGGAGATCATTGCGAGAGGGTCACCTGTGCTTGCCATTTCCTCCTACGTTGCTATAATGTGGTGTTGTTTTACGATGTCGACTAGTATACCAATTCAAGAACTTGGTGTTTCCTCCACCACTCGCCATTGTTGTTGTTGATGCTCCTATTGCCGCTAATGCTGCCATTTAAGAATCAACACTTTTCATTTGTTTTTTGTATATATACCTAGAAAAGGCTTTTCCGTATATATATATATATATATATATATATATATATATATATATATATATATATATATATATATATATATATATATATATATATATATTATATATATATATATATATATGAAAAAACAACATAGTATATATAGATATACTTTTAAAGTATGGCCTCCGAGCCATTTTGGAAGTGTAATATCGAAGTATATAATACCATCTAATGAATATACAACTTTTATTAATTTTTTGTCTCTTTTGCTTCTCTGTTTCTGCATTATGGTTCCATTCTTTTCTTCTCTAAGTTCCTTTTCAAATTCCACATATGGGTTGCTTTTGGAAAGGTTGTCTGGAGAAAAGAACACAAAGGAAAATTTACAATAATTACATATTTACACAAGCAGAACAATTAATAAAGCTTAATTGAACAATTTGAGGTGGATTTTGTTAATTGGAATCCCCAATGCTTCTTTCTCCATATTTTCTATTTCGAATGCGTTATGTTGCTTGCATTGAATTATCCTAAAAGGGCCTTCCCACAGACTATCAAATTTTTCGTGTTGACCAAGTTTTGCAGTCCTCTCATTAAACTTTAACACTAGGTCTATGCATTTAAGACCTTGGTCTAAGGTTTTCTTGTCAAACCATCTTTTAACCACCTATTGGCGGTTATTCATGGCAGTCAGGGCCTTTTCTCTTTTTCCTATATTTCCAACAACTCAGCCAACCGTACCTCCATGGCTCCATTTTCTTCAACCTCTATGGATATGAGCAACTATAGTGCAGGAATCTCCATGGAGATGGACAATAGCTCTTCTTTCCCATACACCAATTCATATCACGAAGTCTTAAGAACTTGCTTAGGGTTATGTGGTCTGCTTAGAGAACTTCCTGAAGGTTCTTATGCCACTCCTTCTGATGTTCCAACCTAATTCTTTTAATGAGTCAAAATAAATTTGTATTCATCAACTCGGCTAGACCGTTTCCCTACGAGTAGTAATTTGAAGTTTTTAAGAATATGCCATGATTGAGTGCAAATTGGGATACCTTTGAGCCTAGGAAAGCCTTAGCATTATCAGAGATGATGGTCTTTGGTGAGATGAATCTTGTTACCAATTCCTCAAGAAAATCCACAAGCTCCTCCTCTATCGTGTTCTTTAGGGGCATGACCTTAGTCCATTTGGTAAAGTAGTTTGTATCTATGAGGATCCATTTGTGTCCTAAACTGGAAGTGGGATTAATCATCCAGATAAAATCAAGGCCATCAACCACTATCGGGTTGAGAGGCATTGGGAGTTTTTCCTCCTCCCCATGAAGAATTGGCATTCCTTGCATACTTTAACCAAAGAGTGTGAGTCATTGAATAGTGTAGGCCAGAAATATCCAGCGCACATAATTTTGATAGCAGTGGTTTTTACAGAGAAATGTTCGCCTGCGGGACTGCTATGGAAAGTGTGAAGAATTCTCTTCACCTGTTCTATGGTGACACACCGCAGTAGAATTCCATTGAAGTTTCTTTTGAAGAGGACCCATTCTAAAAGTGCATATTCGTTGTTCTGCAATCTATAGAATCTTCTCTTTTGAGAAGGAAGGCTCGGCGAATATTTTTTGGTATGCATGAATCTTACTCTATCTACTAGCTAGTAGCCTTTAGACTCAGAATCATTTCTTAGGACAAGCTCGGGTTGCCCCTCTTCAGTTGTCATTTCTTCATCATGTGCCAAATACTCACACAGTCCTCTTCCCTGGGCGGTCCTTTGTGGGCTTGAGCTCAATATCATATGTGAGGATCTTAGTGATCCAATTGGCCCATTTATCAGTGATTTCTCCTTCCATGATGTACTCACACACACTGGAATGTGTGACATATACAATCACCTTGTTGCAAGATATGAGGTGTTATAACTTCTTGAGTCCATTAACAATGGAAAATGCTTGCCTTTAAACAAAGTTTTAGTTTGTCTCATAATCTTTTAAGGTCCAAGAGTGAAATGCTATAGGATGTTCTCCCTTTCCTTCACCATCTTTTTGGGTCAGAATAGTAGCGATACTCGATTTTCTACTAAACACATACATTATGAATTCCTTTGATAGGTTTGGACTCACCACCATAAGATATGAAGAGATAGCATCCTTAACCTTCTCAAAGGCTTCTCTAGCTTCCTTTCTCCATTTGAACAATTGATCCTTTTTGAGCATTAAGGTGATAGGTCTAATTATTCCTGCAAAATCAGAAATGAACTTGCTCACAAAATTTACCTTTCCAAGAAAGGATTGAACTCCCTTCTTATTGATTGGTAGGGGGAGCTCTCTAATTTCCTTCACCCACTCTAGATATATTGCAATTCCATCCTTGGATGCTACATGTCCCAATAGTTTTCCTTACGACACTCTGGAAACACATTTTTCAGGTTTAGGGGTATCCCAAACTCCTGGCATTTTTTAAAGACCAATTCAAGGTGATCAAAATGATCATCCTTCCTTATGTTTGGAGAATACTATATGATCATCCAAGTAGATCAAGATGATTTATTGATCAATTCCCTGAAAGCAATATCCATTGCCCGCTGAAAGGTAGCTCCCGCATTTGAGAGATCAAAAGGCATTTTGGCATAGGAAAATGTTTCCCACTTGGTAGTGAACGTTGTTTTGTGTTGGTCCTCCTCTTTTACCTAGATCTGGTTGTAACTGGAGAAACCGTCTAGCAGAGAAAACATCTCTAACCCTACCATTGTTTGCAAGATAGACTCTATGGAAGGCAAGGGGTAGTGATCCTTTAGGGATGCTCTGTTCAGGTCCCAGAAATCAACACATAGGCGAATCTCTCCATTCTTCTTTTGGACTGGAGCCAAGTTAGATACCCATGTATTGTGCTTGATCGAGAAGACGATCTGGACTGAATTAGCTTTGTCATCTCTTACGCCATCAAGGCTTCAATCTTTAGATTTACTGGCCTCTACTTTTGGCAGACAGGTTTTGCCCCTTTCGTCAATTCTATAGTATGTTGGATGATTTTAGGATCATATCCCTTGAGGTCATCATATGACTAGGCCACTACTCCTTCTTATTTCTCACATAAATGGATGAGTCTTTCTTTATCGTGATGTGGGACATCTTTTCCAACCTTAAGTCTTCTTCCATCTCCAACTTTAAGATCTGCATAGTCACTTTTGTCTGCTACAAACTTCCTCTTGTCATTTCTCGCATCATCATAATCGAATAGGTTTCAAGAGTAACCAATCCTTTTGGAAGCTTGTTGGACCTTAACTAAATAATTTGTCCTTCATAGGCCTCAACAATCTTTGGTTAGAGTTGCTCAGTGAACTCTCCCAACTATTGGATGAATGAGGTGATGTGTTCATCACTTTCAAACACTTGCCAGCTTTGATCATTATCTGGGATTATGGGTTGAGGGATTTTCAGTCGAGCGATCACTCGCACAAAGTGTATGTTATGAATTAAGTTGGAAGTAGGATCAAACTGAGATCCAATTGCTGCCATGCGATCCGCATCTGCATTTTGCTCTTTGGGCACTGTTTGGATATTGAAGGCTTCAAAGCCCTCGATCAAGTCCCATACTCTATGTCTATAGGATCTCATGCTGACATTCTTAGTTGCGAAAACCCCTCAGACTTGATTGACCACTAGCTTGGAGTCTCCAAACACCATTATTTGCTTAATTCCTATCCACTCTGCAAGGCTTAGACCTTGCATTGGGCCTTCATATTCATCTTCATTGTTTGAACAGGCAAACTAGAAGCGAAAAGACTTGAGTGTCTTTTCATTGGATGGAGATGTAAAACATATCCTGGCTCCTGCGCCAACCTTGCATCTTGTTCCATCAAAATGCAACATCCATAGCTCTGACGCTTGACAACTCTTGGATTCCTTTATGACCTTCAGAATCACTTGATCTTCATCATAGATGACATAGGTACCCAATCTGGTAGCATGATAATTGTTGAAAGGATTAGTATCTATATATTCGCTCAAAAGGACCTCCTCTGAATCAGTCTGGTCTCCAATCATCCTCTCATCCTCTAGTAGCTTAGTATAATACATTTCCTCTTTGGTGAAAGAGGTATGAGCAGCCTCAAAGTTGATCATAGCTTCATCGACCACATGTTCTGAATGTAGAGGTTCAAATATTATTTTCATTTTAGCTCCATGCTTGGTCTTGAGGATCAAGTGTGACCATTCTAAAGAAAGATATATGCCTATCTTGGAAGTGAATTCCTGGGATAAGCAGAGACCGAACATAGGTGAATGTTTATGATCACGGTATCTCGTGGAACTGTGATACTAGGGCGGGAGAATAGAGTCAAGGGGAGGTCCTTAATGACACCTATGGTTTCAACCTTGTTCCCATAAAGCTGTATAACCCCCTTTTTAAAAGGTTCATATCCAAGTCCTAAAGCTTCAACTATCTACTTGGGCATGACTGTGGTGCTAGCACCAAAGTCAATCATGGAATTATGCAATAATTTTTTACCCACAATAAGAGTTAGGAAAAAGGGTTTTGGTTTTGGCTTATCTCTAACTTCGGTAGAGGCTTCCTCTGTACTATTTGTGAGAAATTTGGCCGTGGGTGATTAATCAATGACCTTTCCCTTAAGTGATTGCTCCGCTAGCTCAATTACTGCATCTTCTCGGAAGGCCTTCTGCAACAATGACTTTTGCTCTGGAATAGCTAAGATATCCCAAAGGGACACATTAGCAGAGGATTTTTTCAATTGTTCCACCATGTTGAATGGCTGTGGATTTGAAGGCTTATGTTCCTTAGCCCTTGTTATAACAATTTCCCTTTGCGGCTAAAATTGTTGTGCAGTTGTGGAGGTACTAGGAGTTTGGTTGGGAACACTTTTGGGCTGCAGGACGACTGGTTCACCCGTGAATCTCCTCTTATAGTGAGTTTTGTAATCGGACTGTACTTGTGGAGCCTTTTACGTGGATGCATCATTTGCAAACACCACCTCTTCTTCTTCCATCCATGAGAAAAGTGTGTGGTCGAGAGCTATATTTGTTTCTTGTTCCAGGGACATCCCTTGCATTTGCGTGGTGAGTACAACATTTTCCATTCGGGGAGAGGTGTATACATAACCTCCAAGGTTTGACGTCGCGCCTTGGCTACGCTGTTTCGCCACCTTTTGTTGTAGATTGTTGCACATATAGTTTTGGGGCATATGTGTGTCGCCGCAAGGGAAGCACCAGGGATTGATGTTGTCAGTGAGGTTATTTTGCCCCATTGTCAGTTCTCTACTTGAGCTTGGGTGAGCATTCTGCAGTGGAGTAGGTACCAGTACCATCTGATTGCTTGTTTGAGTTTGCAGATTTGTGCTTGAGCCTCCTTGGAACTAATTTTATACACGAAGAGCCCCAAGGGCCAAAAATATTCACTAGGAAAGTGTGTTATACACCTTTCATAGTAAAAATATTTATCATTGTGTTGGACCTTGTCTAGTTAGGATTTGTGGGTGTGATTCTCCACCACCCTCCTTTTTTTATGAATATTATACTATTTAATAAAGTAAATTAGAAATATTTGTAAGAAATGCTTTAAAAATGTAAAGATAAACATCTAATTTTGGTGTGGGTGGTAGGGTGCCCCCCCGTCACATTCCTTCTCTCATTCATTCATGAGCCCGATGGAAAAGAAAAGGAAAATCATTAGTTGATAATGGGAGATAAAATTGGGGTGCCAGTTGGGGAGTGCAAGTTGGTAGCATAGTGGCAAGGCCACATCACCTCACTTATTGCCAGTGTTAATCCAAGGTGTCTAGGGAACGATGGTAGTAAGCTACTAAAAGAATGGCAGTCCACCAAAATTGGGGAGATCTCAGAGGCGTCGGATGTCTTAATGACACATGATGCTAAGGATAAACAAATTGACACGTAAAGTATGGTCATCATGGAAGATTACGCAAATCGGTCGGGTGGCAAAAGTTGATCCTCACGAGGTGATAGCCGACTTAAGGATTGTGGTTGCAAGACAAAATTTTCTTGTAAGGACAGATTGCCTTGCATAGACATCATTTCAGGCTCGTGTGCATTGGTTTGGCCTTGTTGTATGCGGGCCTTTTAAATGTGGACGAACGATGGCTTTTTCTCTGTATGGTTTTCAAAATTTGTTTTGTTGGTTGTCTTTATGCAGGGAACTTTCGACCAGAGGGTAGCTAATGGCGAAGATGAGTAGATCGAAATTCATCATTTCCATCTTAGCGGAGGGGTTGGAAAGCTTCAGCGTCGACACTCCTTTTTCCTTGGTGGTGACAGAGAGACAAATAACATTCAGGGAAATAACTGACCAAAGGCTGAAGAGAATTTTGCCTGAGGATGATCCCTTGATCATGGTAGCGGTCAAAATGATCTTAGGAAAGGGCCACTTGGATAGAAAGGAATTCGCGAGGGATAATGCACACATTTCTTCACGGTTCTTGGCCGTCATTCTGGACTTGGAAGTGCCGAAGGTGGAGGCAAAGGAAATGATGGAGAATCTTTTTCGTGGTGACCTGTTAGGAGGGTTAGAGAAGACATTGAAAGCAGCTTTCATGGGTAAAGGAATCTCGCGCCCCTTAGACTTGGAGATCCTTTGGGAGATGGATGAGTTAGTAAAGGTATATCCTTTTCTTTTAGACTTAAAGGGGCCATAGCTCATGAGGCACAGGATGTCGCGACAATGGCGGTTGAATTTATGAAAATAAAACTGGGATTGGTGATGGAGGAGGGTATGGAATGGGAGGAAGATTTCACCTTGTCATAATTAAATGGTTTCCTGTGAGGCTCGGCTTCAGTGTATAAATTTTTTGCTTTAAAAAGTTATAATCTGTGCTAGTTTTTTGAAGTTATGCAAGGGAACTGCAATTTTGTGCCTATCGTAGCATGCTCCCGGGTTGGTAGGTCTAGATTTCATGGAAGATTGGTGGTTTCTCTTGCTATGCAAATGTACTGTATATTTTCTTAAACTTTAATACAAATCATAACCTTGCGTATCAAAAAACAAACATCTAATTTTGGTGAATATTATATATGTGGACATCATAACGGGTTAGGTATTCTTGGGGACACTTTATGTTGTATGAGACATTGTGATAAATATTTAATGTGGGTGTCAACACTGAGAAAATGTAATATTAGAAAAAGTTAGTATCAATATTTAATTTTGGGTCATGGTTTAGTGAGCTTATGGTTTTGAGACACATATTTTACATGATACCACTTAGTGGTTTTGTGTAAGCTCATCTTTTAAAAGCAGGCACATGAGTAATTATCAAGGTTGACTTGTGTAACCTTTGGCTTGTTGGCTAAGGTTGGATTGAGTATCTCTCGTAGATTACATGTGGTAGCATGGATTGTGATGTGTGGCTTCATTGTTCTCATTTGTTTGTTCACACCGAGGAATGCAACTAGAATGCTAACTGCTTTAGAAGTTTGCATGGAGACTTTGCAAGTGTATTGTAATATTGTTCTTGAGATAATACATTCAGTTGTCTGGGTAATTTTGGAGGTTGGGTTTTTTCATTGAGAGGGTTTTCATAGGGTATTGTACCATCCCTCATTCCCGATCCATTTATAATTATATGATTTTTTAGTTTTGTGATAAAATTAGAAGTGCTTTATTGACTTATATTAGATACAAAGTATCATTTTAATATATTTGTGTATAATGTGAGATTGCATTACCATGGTTAATTGATTAAAGGTGAATATATGATTATATTTTTCCTACCAGTGCTACTAAGGTATGTGTTGGAAGATTATGATGTGCAACAAGAACAAGCATCGGGGAAGAAGAACTAGGTCGCAGTGTTGAAATATCTTGAATTAATCCAAGTGTGTTAGAAAAGAGTAATTAATTAATACATGAATAATTAATTTATTTTTAAAAAAATTAGTGTAATATCTTATATTATACTATTTAATTATTGTGGTGAATAATTTATTTTAGAAAAATAAATAAGTTTAATTATTTGAGTTACATTATTTTTATTTTATTGATGATTTTTTTCTTTTAGGCTGCAAGAATCGGGTAGCCCCCTATAAATTGCAGTGCCCCTGGTAAACTTCTTTTACGTGGCTGACAGTGTTGGTGCGACACGCCCTTTGGTACCATGGGGATGGGGGAGATTGAACCTCACGACCTCTTGGCTGCAACAAAATACTTTAACCAATAAAGTCAGGGCCCTCCACCCCTTATTTTATTGATGAATTAGAAAAAGGTGATTTTCTAATATTATTTTAAAAATAATTTTTTTAAAGATAAATAATTAAAAAAAAGAAATATTTTAATATTATTTATTTATAAAAAGAATGTGCATAAAACGGAAAAATCTATCTTTTATTATTATCTTCTTTTGGTAAGAATATATCTTCTTTTATTAGGATATTTTTATCTTCCTTTTTAAATTTTTAGAAGGAAAAATAAATCTTTACTAAAAAGAAAAATAATTAGTTTTATTCTTCTTCTTGTTCTTCTTTTAATGATCAATTTTTCATTATGCAAGGGGGAGAATGAAATAAAATAGGTTCGAAGATTGAAGAATTTAGAAGTGCTTTTATGGATGAAGTGAAATATTTTTGTTTCTACAATTATTTGGATTCTTTAATTTATTTTAAAATTTATTTAGGATTGAGGTAGGGTTCTTCTTATGAAAATATATATATTGAAATAATAGTTCAAACATTGCATGTTGTGGAAGAGGTTGTGTTAATTGATTTCTTGTGCAAGAAGAAAATTAACAAAATATTTCGGTTTTTCTCATTTTAATTAATGTGGTTCACAACCATCAAACAAATATTTTCACCAAGATTTACCCTTTAATGTGTTATATCTAATCTTTTATGATTTAAACAAGTTAGATGTTATTTTAGAAAAACTAATTAAATTAACCTGAAAAAATCAATCAATTTTGATTATTATAAATTTATTTATGTGTACTAGGTTTTTCTATAAATTTCAAAAATGATGTATTGTTGTGTTTTTAAATCATAATGAAAAATTGCCAATAGTGGCATGGCGTGATGGTGAAGTTGTGTTGTTATTCTTGCCATCAAGTTTCAAACCCCATTGGAATGTACTTGTTGAGAATTTATATTGGGGATGAGGTCCCCCATTTGTGACCTCACCAGTTCATGGCTCAGGGTCAAAAGTGTTTACCCCTCTTAATAAAAAAATCATAATGAAAAATTAGCCCTACCTAATTTGTAATTAATGAGATATTGATTAGCTAGTGATTGTCTATTTGTATTGATAATACCAAAATTAAGTATTATTAGATATTCTATTTATTCATATATCTTTTGTATCATGATTGATTATACCTATGATTTTTAATTATAATCCTAAGAATACTATAATATGACATTATAGTGTTTTGAATGTGAATTATTGCATTACCTCTCAGAGGTTTCTAGAACTATATACAATACCTAAGCATTAGTATCACTATTTTGACCATATGAATGGTCTTGGATCAATTAACTATATGTATAATGTTTTCTTGGAATTTTATGTTCATGTGAATCCAACTTCGCTAGGTGTCATTTTGTTCCTTTGAGGAATTAAATATATTGATTTGTGATATCTTCTCAAGGTTTATTTATATTGAATTATAACATCCTTTGTGTTAGGCTTGATTTATATGTAGCATTTTTTGTGTCATAGTAGATTTATGTTGATATGAAATATTTTGTGTCATGGTTTATGTGTGAAATTTATTATGTCATGAATGTTTATATTTGTGTATGATTTTTGTGTCATGATTCTACTCATGAAAGTACCTAGTGCTATTAGAAAGGATAGGGTGTATATTTAAATTTTATCTCATGGATTCCATTTGAAAGGATGAATTATAATTTTATGAGAGGTTTATCTCATGGATTCCATTTGGAAGAATGGAATGTGATTTTGTGCTATAGTTTAGGATGGTTAAAATCTTGTTTCTTATATTTAGGTCCCAATACCTCGAGACATCTCTCCTTAACAAAGTTGATTGAGATTTGAGCTTGCTCATCTTGTTATAGGCACCACATCACCATAGGCTCTAGTGCTCTCATTAACAAAGGGTCCACAAATAGTTCATGTTATGATTTCCTTCCACCAATAGAGCTAGGAGATCTATGAGATAAGTCCTTTGGCCCATTGTATTAGCATACATGCTATTTATACATTGTGGTAGGGGTGCTCTATGGTGGACACCTATTGTTAACCTTCTTGTCTTATGTGAGGTAGTGGTACTTGGGTACACTACATAGTTGGGAGATGCTCTTTAGATGGGTTTTGGAGATCAGGTGTGTTAATAATGTTTATTGATTCCCTGTGTGCTTTTACTTATGTGAGAGTCATCGATAATTATTTATATAATATATGATGTGCTTGTATTCCATGTCTATTTTGTGTACTTGATTTATGTGTATTTGATTGATATGTACTTTCTCTATGTGTGTTTTATTTATGTGTGTTATCTTTTATGTGTGTGCTTGCATATTTAAATTGTTAATATTGGTATATTTGGTTACTTATGTTGTGCAAATGTTAGGATGCATGTAGTCTTATCTTGGGCATGTGCTCTTAGGAAGGTATATAACATCGCATTAAGAGACCTTTCATAGTATCTGATGCGAGTATCAATCTATGTGGATGTTGTATATTGTTTTGGATGTGTCATTGAGTCAAAACTTATAATGTTGAAAGGACTTGAGGTTTTATTGATGGTAATATTTTGACTTATTCATGCCGTTGCATCTATATGTGTATTAGATGCTAGAAAGGATGTGTTATAAAAATTGGTTATCTTTGAATGATTATTTGGCATGTGCCTATTTTTAAGAATATGTATTATGAAATCTATTCCATGTATTTTGAATGTTTTGGATCTATGGTTTCATGGGTATGATGTTTGTTACTAAAGAAATAAACTAAGAAATATAAACATTAATATTATGTTGTATCAAACCTTTGGATCATGGATGACACTTCTTCACCTTGAATGATAGAAGGGGAGGAAAGGGACATCATCATGGTGGGTTCAACCCTTTCTCAATTAGCAACAAGAGCATGAGATCTTGGAGGATTATTTTACAGAGTTTAGCTTGGACTTCTTTAGATACTATCTATGGTGTACATTATTTAGACCACTTGTATACACGTGACTATTCACATGATCTATTATATTCTTATCATGGACGGGGGTTATAGTTTTTACTCCTTGTATATCTTGGTTATGAAATGATGTTATCTTCATTGTTGAGTACTAAACATGTACTTGCAAGACTTTCATATTATTATAATGTAATGCTTGGTGTACTTCCTTATTGCACTACTTGAGTGAGAGTTTTTGTGATGTAGGAGAAAAGGATCTAGAGTCTAAATCACACTTTATCCTATATCGTATTAGGAAGGAACCAAAAATGATCTACCTACTTGGCTACTAACCTTAATGGAAGACCTAGAATGGTGGATTAGGGTTTTGGTTCTTTCTTGGGGGATGATTTGATATTAATTAATCGATTGTTGATTAACTTAATTTGATAATGTGAATATGCACCTAGGTCAACAATGAAAAGATAACAAACTAACGAGTTTTTTATATTAGATATATAGGAAACATGAAGTTACATATCATGTGTGTTATTGTATGTCTTCATTATAGTACTTGGGAATTTTCTATCCCAGATTACATCCTTTTACCCTGCTTTATCACATTTGCATCATCAATACAAAAATACAACATATACTCAGGACTGTCATACATCAGATATACAAGCTTATCACATACATAAAAGACTATACAATTATCAGATATACAAAATATGCCATAGCTATGCTATATTAAATTGTAGCCATACGTTGTTTTCAATCATCACTACTGCCACCCCTGAATCCTCACTTCCTTGTTGCATGTTTTAAGCTGACTAGAGTCTATACCACTTCATGATCTACTACAGTGAAGCTCTCAACCAAGGAGTTAGTGTTATGAGTCCCTTCTACTCTGTTCTTTGGCCCTTACTTTAGCTCTTTTTGGAAATTTCATAGAGCTCTTAGAAAGATTTCCACCCCTGGGTACCCTTCTTGCTAAGTGTGACCATATCTTGCCTCTTGAATGCCAATATCGATTGTTCTATCCTTAAGGAACCTCCATAATTTATCTTTTGACAATTCAACTGTTATGTACACCTGCAAGGAAACATTATATAGTGTGCGTCTCTTGTAAGACTCAGTAAGAGCCCTCATGTGCCCCTTAAACTTGTCTTCATTCCGATATTTCTAGATAACCCATATAATTTCAGTGGAATGGCATAGCCAAGATAATGAAAGATCCTTTTGCATTTTAATATCTTTTTGAAAGAGGATTTTATCAGGCATAGGTTCACCATTATTACCCCATATATTCTAATTATTACAAAAAGGATTCCAAATTTCTTTAGCAAAGATGCAATCGAAGAAAATATGCTTAATTGTTTTAAGAACTCTACATATATTGTAGATATCAATGTCATTGTGCTCAACTTTAAAAGGCAGTTTCTGTAGTATCGACAACCACCTAAAATATGATTTTTTTGGCTCCAATTTTTTTATCCAATTCTTTTGAAAGATTTTTTCCTATTGATTTTTGTTTAGATTAATTCCCCATACTTTATTAGTATGTTCAATTATACCAACTTGTTCTATTAGCAGACAATATATTGTTTTAGCATTTGTCTTCATTAATGAGTTACCATCTTGCCATTGAAATTCTTGATACTGTATGTTATCAAATTTGACCTCAACAAGAAGTTGGATGTGATTGCACACTTCTTTTAAGACAGTATATGTCCTCCAATTGCTTTGAGGGAGGTTGAATTCAAAACTAAATTCATTCCATTCCTTTAATTTACCATCTTTTAGGATATCATTGAAGCATTCGATTCCTTTTTGTGCCCAAATCTTGGATGGACAACCTTGAATTAAGGTGAGGGGCTTATCTTTATGCTCTAGGTTCCATCAGATAGACCTATGTGCCATAGTGGTTCTACTACCATTTTTTATGAATTGGAAATTAGTTGTATCCTTCTTAATCACCTCCTATGCCTTCCAAATAGTTTTGAAAACATTAGAACCTATAGGTGATATAGGATGAGCACTGCTAAGGATATCACTGAATGGTAGAAGTTTCTATGATTTAGCTTACTTTGGAACTACATTCAAAATGTTCTGCTAAATGAGAACCTTCCAGGTTCATCCCCATCCAAAGCTCCAATTATCAATTTCGAGGCTAAAGAAATTCCTTGTAATCTCAGGTCTTTCAAACCCAACCACCCTTTTGTTTTGGCTATGGAGCACCATTCCCACTTAACAACATGTCTTTTCCTATTGCCTTTCCCATCAAACCACAAAAAATTCCTTATCCTTTTTTGAATCTCATTAATTTGATAGGAGCTAAAGAAGCAAAGTAAATATCGTAAGAGGATAATATATTTTGGCAAACTTGTAGTCTTCTTGCCAAAGACAGGTATTGCTTGTTCCACTTGTCAATTTTTCGTTCAATATTTTCCCTTATCCACAACCACATTTCCTTCAAGTTTAGGTCTATGAAAAAAGGGATACCAAGATATCTTACCAATTTCTGAGGTCCTCCCCATTGAAGATCAAATTTCCTTAGCCAATTTGGGGGTATCTTTCCATCCCAATAAGCAAGATTTAGTAGGTGTAATTTATGCACTTGATGCTTGGAAAAAAGTGTCAAGCTTATTCACAAGGTTGTCCATGTTTTACTCCTCCAGGTTAATGAAAATTGAAGTATCATCAACAAATCGTATGTTAATGAACTCCTTATTATCAGACAGGGTGATACCCTTTACCTTAGGAGAGGAGATATTATCCCTTAACATATAATAAAATACATCTAAAGCAATCACAAAGAGTGTCGGGGCAAGGGGGTATCCCTTCCTTATTGACATCTCTAGGGTGAAATCTTCTACGAGAGTCCCATTGACGTCAACCTGTGCAACCACATCCCTAAAAAGGGTTTTAACCATGTGGAAAAAGAAGCTAGGGAACCCAAAAGCCTCTAGGACCAGTATTACAAAAGACTATTCAATTATGTCATATGCTTTCTCAAAATCAAGAAGGAGCATTGCAACCTCTTGCTTTGTCTGCTTCACCCATTCCATAGCTTCCCAGCTAGTGATGAGATTTTCCAAAATGTACCTTCCCTTAATGAAGCCTATTTGTTTGGTGTTTATGAAGGAAGTTAAATATATCCGCCAATCTTCCTACTAGAATTTTTGTCAGGATCTTATATGAGACATTTAGGAGGGTGATTGGCCTGCAATTTTTTACTACGGTTATGTAACCTTCCTTTGGGATTAGTTTAATAACACCTTTGTTTATGTTCCTGCCCAAGGTACCTCTATCAAAGGCTTCATTATAGATTGAGCACAGGTCATCACAGATCCACTTAATGAAGGTATTATAAAATTCAGTAGGGAGGCTATTTGCCCCAAGTGACTTATCACTTTTTAATGATTGAATGACTTTCCTTATATCATCCTTGGAGACCCCTTTTCCAAGTTCTGTCCCCTCCTCCTCAATTATTTTAGGAATGATTTTCCTTATATGATCCTTAGCCATACAATTGGCTTCATTACCTTCTTCTGAAGTGAAAAGACTCTTATAATATTGAAGAAATTACTTTCTTATGTCATCCTCATTTGCTAGAGAAAAGCTATTAACCTAGATTTGGTCAATCTGTTCTCTTGCTTGTTTCTCCTTGATGTATTTAAAGAAAAACTTTGTCCCCTTATCACCATTTTCAACCCTGTTCATCTTGGATCTAACCCTTAGTCATTTAACCTTGACAACCTAAAGTTTCCATAGACAATTCTTAGCCAAGATTAATTTATTGGTCAGGCCCACATCTTCTGGATTTGCCTATAGATTGGTTTCAGATTGAAGCAGATTCTCTTGGAGAAGAGCTTCTTCTCTTCTCTTGTCCATAGCTCTTTTCTTCCCTATTGTTTGAAAGAGGGTCTTCCATCCCTTCACATTCATTTCCCATCTATCAATAAGAGACAAACTCTTATACAACCATTTGTTGATTAACCTCAATGACTCAATGACCTTTTTGTAATCATTATCTTTTAGCAGTTGGTATTGAGGATGAACCCCTCTCTTGATCCTTTCACTTTTCCCAAGCCTTCTTTGAGGCATAACTTTTCTCTAATGGGGTGATAATCAAAGAAGGTATTGAAAAGAAGAAAAATGGGGCTGTGAAGTGGAATAGGGGTATGAAACACTTAGGGACCCATTCTTCCCCAATTCATTAGGAAATAGGATCCACATAATGAAATAACTATCAACCCTTAGGTGAATCAAGTCAAAGTGTGAATCTACATATTTCCTTTTTTGCAAGGATGGGGGTCTTGATTAAACAACACTTTGGGGAGAAAAACTAAAAATAGTAAACTAACTCCAAAATGCAACCTAAAACTTGAATCTAATAGATTAAGCTCAATATTGATGGAACCAAAAATCAGTTCATAGATTAGAGAAGGGTAGGATGATTTTTATCAGTCACCAAAAGTTAGTTTTTGAAGTTGATTTGGGACTCATTCGCCCAAGGGTGAATGGGTTTTGAGTTAAGGTTTTTCTGCAACTTTTAGGAGCCTCTGTTACAGATCTGAATCCTTCAATTTGCCTAGGTTTTAGGTTCAAGAAGCTTGAAATAAATTTTGTGAGATGACAACTTTTGTAACTTTGACAACTTCTTCAATTTTGCTCTTCAAGAGATAGATCCAATATTTCTTCCACCTAAATCTGCAAACACAAATCAAGAGGGAAAACTGTTTTGTTTTTGGTGAATGGGGGTTTGCCTTGGTCAAACCTCATTTTGGTAATCAAACCTTGAAATGAAACAAAATATTATGAAAGGAATGATGAGTGAACAACTCAATGTCACAACTCACCAAACCCTTGAATAAACCTTGGAATGTAAATCTACAACTTGCATGAAATGGATTCAATGGATGTGGATCTTGAACCTTGAAACTTGATTTGAAACAATGCTTTCAATGCTTGAATGGATCATGAACTCCACATCATCATATTAGCTCCAATAACATGCATGATGCAAGAAGACTTTGATGTGACAATTGGATCTTGATCGCTACAATAATTCTTTGATAAATCTACTCTTGAATGCTTTGAATTGCTCTTGATCATAAAATTTGCTATATGAATACTCACTTGAAAATCTTAGATGAAACACAATGAAATAAGCTTATAGTTATAGGTATGGAACATTAATTTCTCAAAACTCAAATATCACAAACCAACATCTAAATATGGATTTGAAAACATTAAAATATCACCATAAACATAATTTAAATTTAGATCCTACGTCCAAGGGAGGATCCATTCGTTCATGGTAAAATGGGTCCTAGGTCCTTAACCCTAGGATACACATTGCTCAATGAGAAGTGTTATGTTTGGGCATTAATGAATGTCAGGTTTCCTCTTCAGAAAATGTGATTAATTAGACTTAGATTTGAATTAAAGGGGTCGGGGCCAATTAAGGAAAATTGAGTTGAATTAATAAAAGGAGCCCTAGATAAGTGTGAAAGTGTAAAGAGGTACACTTTACAACACCAAAAATAAGGCACAATTAAGTCCATTTTAATATTAATTCCAATTTAAGTGTGAAAATGTAAAGGGATACATTTTTCTACACTACATTTAACTACCACTTTAGTGAGAGGATGAGCACAAGCACAAACTTACACTAAAGTAGACATTCAAAACATATGTAATGCAACAAAAACAAGATTACTCAATCATACAACATCAAAGACTAAAAGTAAAGGTAAAAAAAAAGGCGGATCAAGCCTTGACTGTCCAACACGATGTGGAACACACCTTAGTTGTTTGTCTAAAAGAAAAGGGGTAGATCAAGCCTTAATTGTCCAACGTGATGTGGAACACATCTCGACTGTTTGTCCAACAACGTTCACAAGTGAAACTCGATGTCCACTATGCAAACAATGCACACTAACTTTAGGCTAATGGAACCTCATCCTGCCCACTAGGTGAGCCCCCAAAAAGGTGGCTTAGTGAGAAAGTCATGCTAGGTGTACAAGATCTCACTGTACTAACCATACCAAATCTATCCCTCTAATAACTCTGATAGAGCGCCACAAATCAAAACAATTGAGCTTCACAAGGTTAACAAGCTGCATTATGCTAAACACTTATGAAAAAAATACAAATAAAGGTTTGTTCAAAGGGATCTTGCTTAGTTCATGTAAGGTCTATTCTTAGGGAACATCGTGCTTAATGTCTCCAAGAGAGGACAAGTCAAAAAGAAATGTCACGCTCTCAGAGGACATCAAACCCAATGACACCACCAAGAAAAGGACACATCACAAGAAGAAAGAAAGTCACACAACGAAACATGAGCAATGTCAAAAACAATAATGCCAATGTATGCCCCCTCTTTAAAGAATTTTCTAGCACCATTGTCGTGAGCAATTTGATTTAAAGTAGCCAATAATCAATGCTAACCAATAAAGGAGACATGAGAGCTTATTTGGAAATCCTTATGCTAAATCATATATTTCTAAATGAAGCTATATCATGAAGAAGAGAGGAAGGGGTTGCCCCCAAAATGAAATCCCAAAACACATAAGGGATCCACAGATTTGGGGTTAGTATATCTTTGCTGCATTGTGATTATAGAGCTTGGAAATTTCATCATTCCCCAAATACTCGTAGAACAAGAAGAATGACACATAGAGAGCTAGGAGATGAGGCAATTTTTTTGTGCTTCAACCTCATTTACCAAGTTTTTAACATGTGAGGGTGTATCTATTTTTCTTACATTAGATTCAATTATATTTTGTTTGGGATCAAAATTGCTAGAGCCCTTTTCTTCCTTGGAAAATTTGGAATTAAAGGTGTAGATTTATTTAATTGAGTTCTCCTTTGCCTATTTAAATCTATTATTTTTTATGATTTTTAACAGTGCTAATTGTTGAGCATTTAATCTACCACTATTTGTAGCCTTTATTGTCTCATTAGGGCAAGGAAAATAGGTCCTCATTAGGGAAGGACTTATTCACTTCTTGCATTGGGGTTTCTAGATGGTTGACAATTCTTTTTGAATCACCTGCCAAATTATCTTGCCTGATTGCCTTTGCCCCAATTTGAAATAGGTCATTGTCATTCTCCCCATCAACAAAACTAGGGCTCAAGGGGGGGGAATTCTTTACAATAGTATCTTGGGTAAGACTGCAATCACCATTTTCTCTCGTGTTATTTGCAATTTCTTCTCCCTCCCCCAATTTTGTCAGGGGAGGGGCCTTATTCTTTTCCTTTTTGATTGGAGCAGAGGTATTATTATTTTTTTTTTCTTAACTAGAGGTCAATTCATTTTGATATGCCCCTCCTTTCAACAAAGGTAACAAGCATTAATCCCTCCTAGGGTTTCAATTTCACAGATAAATGTTCCATTTTTAATTTTAGTTTCCAATCTTTCAGGGAGATCAACCCCTAGGTATAGTGAGACTAGTGCCCTTGCATCTGAATGTGGAAGTGATGCCTTAGTGTTGTCCAGTTCAATAATGTTTCCATAGGGTTCCAACAAGGGCAAAACAAATTTTCATAATCTAAGTGGGACATGCTTAATTACCAGCCATTTTGGAATGGAAAGTGTAAGGAATTCTTTGTCAAGGGCTTTAGGAAGCCATGCTAGGGCACAAAAAATTGTTTTACCAACATTCCATAACTGCTTCCTAATTATTTCATCTTGAGCTTTAGAATTTCTAAAAAAGATTACAAGCACTCCTTTTTGCACCATTCTACAATAATAAAATTGAAACCCTAATTTTTTCTCCCATACATTATGAAACCATTCATCCATGTATTTTCTAGCTAGAACCCTAGCAGTATCCACAATAGCGAAAAAAGATCACGGTTTTTGAAAGCTTACTATCTTCAATTGAAATTGCATTATTAAGGGCTTCATTTGAAACCAAGACTGCTTTTTTGGGGGATTCAGAAGGTCCTTACCTTGTTCCTCCCCTCCTGAGCACTCGACATCTTCTACACTTTTGACCACAAATTTAGCACCTTGCGACTGACAATTCCTTTCACCCACAATGATGTCTCTAGAAGATTTTCTTGCACAATGTTCACACTGGCATTTACTATGCACATTTATTATATCATTTGGGGGGTCCATAACCCCCTCCATTATTAAAACATCAAATTCAAACTACCACACATGCGGCAACAAGGGCAACCTAAATGGAAGTGAAACTAATAACACCCAAGGAAAGCAAAAACAAGGGAAAATAAAGGAAAGCGGAGGGCAAAGAGGGTCGTACCACCAAAAATAATGGTCAAGCATGGAGGAGGGTTGAGTCTCCTCCATTATAGGGTAGGAACCCTCACCAAGACAGGACCAGACCTTTCACACACTCAGGATCCACACAATCGCCTCCTACAAAATTCTCCAAGAAATGTATTTTTATGGTACCTTCTGACACCAACTAATGAGATTAAAGACAGACATAGATAAAAAAACTAGAAACATAGTGCATACATGGAGGAACCTGACATCAAAATTTGAGTTTGGAATGGCTAGAAAAGGGCGTTAGTGCCTTAGAATTGGAAAAATGGATTTTTAGAGTCAGAATTCAGATCTTAGATGGCCACTATTTGTAGGTTCTTCCTTTTTGGACTTAGTGTCAGAACTTTTTCTATCGTTGATTAATTCCACTTTCCCTAATTTGTTGATATGTGAGGCTTGAATACTTGATTGAGCAATTAGGTTTTCAATTCCTTCTAAAATCTACTTTAGATCTATAACCTACACACAAAGAAGAGGAGAAAAGGTTGTGTTGTATAGGGGCTTGCCTATGTCAAAACCCATTTTGGAATCTCTACCTAGCCACAACGACTATGATTAAATAAAAGAGAGTTTGCCCTCAGTCAGGCAAAGGATAATGGATATAAGAATAATAAATTGATGAGTGTTGCAACTTACCACTCAGATTTGTATTCTTTGATGGACTAAAATCATTGTACTAATCACCTTCAAGGATAATTGGTTGCTTGATAAAAGTCATGCAAGTGTTAGTACTGTATGCAACCTAAAATGGTCACCTAGACTTTGGGCCCCATTTATTTAATTTGTCAACATCAACTTTCTGAATCAATGATTGTCGCATTTTCAAATCAAATTTCTTAATCAATTCATAACTATTTC
>VDFB02252616.1:90372396-90733182 GCA_007258455.2 Sequoia sempervirens
TGTTGAGAGAGATCTAAGGGTAATTAACCCAGATCCACCAAATTCCAATCATGAATATGATCAGAAGCCCATTTAGCCAAACAATTAGCAACACCATTCCATTCTCTAGGAATATGAGTGAAAGTAACAGACTCCAGAGAAGCACAAAGGTTAAGAATTTGTTCTACAATCAAAGCCAAACACCAACTAACATCATCTAAATTCTGCTTATTCAACAAGTTCATCACAACCTGGGAATCAGATTCACATATGATCCTTTGCCACCCCAATTGAATTCCATGCTCCACAGTCAATAAAATGGCATGAGCCTCCATTAAATTATTAGTATGAAGACCCTTATAAATAAAAAAGATAAACTGAACATCTCTAGAGCTATCCTGACCAACACCACCAATACCAACATGACCAGGATTTCCTCGAGAAGATCCATCTGTGTTGATTTTAAGGATACCCCGAGGTGGAGGGGACCATCTTCTTTCGCTATTCACTTTCTGGGTAGGATGTCTACATCTATTGCACATGAGTTGCCATTGCGAAGGAGGAAGATGAAGATGATTATAACAACCAACATCACCAGGATCCACCGAAATAGACAAATCACACTTAGTTGCAACAGTTTCTCCTAAATAATGCATAATTTTCCACCACAAGCGAGGGGCCACCAACAACACATCTTGAAAAATCTGATGATTCCTCTCTAGCCAAAGGTTCCAAATAATAAAGATGGGCCAAGAGCCCAAGTAGCTTGAAGAAAGGAAGTAGAAATAGGGGCCCTGCCCCATTAATCCATAAACTCCACCAACAAGGAAACATGCCAATAGGGTGTATTCCACACCCTCCACCAAGAGCGCCAAATCTCCCTAGCATAGGAACATTAGAAGAAGAGGTGAGAGACACTCTCCTCACAACCACAACACATAACACACATAGAAGGGCCTTGGAATCAACACTTACATAAATTATCCCAAGTAAGACACCGGTTTTGAGCCACTAGCCACATAAAGAAATTGCACTTGGGCCATGACAATTGGTGCCAAACTTGCTTCCACCAAGGTACCTCAATATCCCCAAACAACTGCCTACCCAACTGCGTATAACCAGCAGACACAGAGTACATCCTAGACAAATCATAACCATCCCAAGCCAAGACATCAAGTCCCCTGAAAGAGTTACAAGCACGGGAAGCCAAAAGCTAAGCTAGCTCATGGCTGTACCCCTCAGACCCCCCAGGTGGCCACTCAGAAGACTGCTTCCAACAAAAGCTTATAGCCGAACCACAATGTTGTGCAACCTTATAATTTTCCACGGTATCCCAGCCAACCGCTGTAAAAACATCACAAAGGGACTAGAGATGAGGAAAAGAAGAGAGAATAGGAGGGTGACCATCCCAAGAATCTAGCCAAAAAAGAGCCTATGACCCCGAATGACAGATCCAAAAAAGTTCACGCTTAACCAAATGTGCCCCCACCTTCAAAGTATGCCAAATCATAGAACCACTCTCCTCTAGAGGATAGCGAGAAACCTCAAAAGAAGCAACACCCCTAAGATATTTATGCTTGAGAATACGAGCCCATAATTGGTGTTGATTGGTACAGCAATGCCAATAAAGCTTAGCAGCAAGAGCTTGCCCATTCAAAATAGCAGATCATAAACCAAGACCACCCTCTTGCTTTGGTCTACACATAGAATCCCACTTAACAAGGCTCCACTTAGAAGACAACAAATTACCACTCCAAATAAATTGATGTGAGAGAGCATCAAATTCCCTCAAGAAATACATAGGGGCCACTTGAACAAAGCACCTATAGATGGGAAGGGATTGGATTACAAACTTGAGAAGAGTCACTCTAGTAGCTGTAGACAACCACCGATGAGTCCAATGAGTTACCTTCTGCCGCAGCTTAACAAGCAACATCTACTAGGAGGATCTAGGCTGACGACCAACAACAAGAGGAATACCCAAATAGACAGAGGGAAGAGACCCTATTTGAAACCGCAAAATAGCTGCAATCCGCCGTTGGATAGCATGAGGAGTATTAAAGAAGAAAATAGAAGACTTCTGCTCATTGACTTTCTGACCCGAAGCAGCAAGGTAGATATCCAAAGCTTTCCTAAAGGATTCAACTTCCCAAATACGATCCAACCTCATAAGTGAGGTGTCATCCACAAATTGGAAATGAGAAAGCATTGGTAGAACCAATCCCCACTGCTAGCCATGAATCAAGCCTTGAGAAACCCAAAATTTAAGAAACCGACCCAGCCCCTTCGCCAATATAATAAACATATAAGGAGAGAGTGGATCCACTTGATGAAGGCCACTGGTAGTACCAAAAAGCTATGAAGGTTCACCATTCACAATAACCAAAAATGAGGAAGAAGTCACACAACTCAAAGTCTAACTCACCCAATCAAAAGAAAAACCAAAGGTCGATAAAATCTTTTGAAGAAAACTCCAGATTAACTATGTCGTAAGCTTTGGCCATATCCAACTTGATGAACATAGAATCCTTAGAGGTCGCCATGGAATGAATGACCTTAGAGGCTAACACCGCCCCATCCAGAATTTGACGACCCGCCACAAAGCCTCCTTGTTCCTCATAAAAGACAACAGGTAGATAAGATTTAAGCCTCTCGATAATCAATTTTGTAATAATGTTATACGCCACATTACAAAGTGCAATAGCTCTAAAGAACTCAAGCCTATTAGCACCTTCCTTCTTAGGAATGAGAGCTAGAAAAGTAGCATTCAGGGCACAAAGCATCTGCTTACTATGAAGAGACTCTCGAACAACCTCCAACAAATATAGCCTCATAATATCCCAAAACTCCTAGAAATATTCAACTGGGAAGCCATCAGGGCTAGGAGCTTTCTCCTTATTTATCCCAAACACAACCTCCTCCACTTCAGACAGAGTAATTGGACGAGTAAGAGAAGCATTTAAATCATTAGAGATCAAAGAAGAAATGCAAGCGAGGACCATATTCTCATTAGTCTCAGTAGGAAGTGGATCCTCGGTAAACAGAGACGAGTAGAATTGACAAGCCTATCTAGACAAAGCCTGTTACAAAGAAATCGAAAGACCCTCAGAATTACAAGAGATGATATATAACACTTATTCTGCTGAGCTTGCACAAAATGATGGAAGAATGCAGTATTCCTGTCACCCTCCTGAAGCCAGTCAATCCTAGCCTTTTGTTTCCAAAAAATCTCCTCATGAAGCTCCCACTCCACCAATTTCAGAGCCTGGGACTCAACATGCCCAAGAGCCTCCAAAAATCCCAAATCCTGAATCTGGCATGTAATAATAGTGAGACGATCCTGTACTTCCCTTTTCTTGGCCTGGAGATTGCCAAAACATGACCTATTCCATCACTTAAGATGATACTTGACATATTGCAGCTTCTTAACAAGAGAATACATAGCTGTACCATATGCAAGGGCTCCATCCTACCACCACTGAGCAACAAGATTATACAAGAAAGAGTCGCGAAGCCACATAAGCTAAAATTTGAAAGAAGGATTCTTTGGATTAGGAAAGGCAGAAGCAGAGAACTTAATAGGCCAATGATCACCAATCAAGAATCTTAGAGCAATTAACCAAGCTGTTGACAACCCAAAAATTAGAGACAAGAAATCTATCCAATCGCTTAGATATCGCTTTTGGCCTACTCTATCTATTATTCCAAGTGAATATTCCATTAGAGGGTTTAACATCAACTAGAGCAAGATAATCCCCATTTTTTTGAAACAGATCTAAAGCAAGACCAAGCCTAGGCATCCCCCCTCTTTTCTCCTCCAAACACAACACAAAATTGAAATCACCAGCTAAGATCCAAGGAAAATAAGGTGCACAAGACCTAACATACCTGATATGGGCCCAAAGCTAGATTTTACCCTGAATGTCAATCGGAGCATAAACATTAGTGACCAAAATAGTCTCATCAGATTCCAACACAAATGCCACCACGAAAATAGAGGAATGACTAGAAATCCACTAGTAAGGGACAACCTTACACAAATCCCAAAAAAGAGCCATACCTCTAGAGTTTCCCTTGGAATCAATACACTGACATTGTCCAGGAAACCAAATACAAGGAGCACACTAAAGCATGGCATCAACCTGAAGTTTAGTCTCCTGAACACAAAAGATAGCTAGAGAATGAACCACAATCAAATCTTGAATAGCCTTTTGAGGGGAGGTGCTATTCAACCCCCTTACATTCCATGAAAGAATAATCATGAGGAAGGTTGAGAGAAGTGGGCATCAATGGTCTTAACAAACCCATATTCCACTAGCAAATCCCCATAGATTTAATCTTGTCCCCATCCTTCTTACGACCAACTTTAGAGGAATTATCAAAATGAGCCTTCTTAAGAGGATGTTGGTGTACCCCAGATTTGGCAACGACCCCTGTCCTTTACCTGAAGTCAACACCTCCTTAGCCAAATTGACTAATATAATATCATCCTGTAAACCAATAGAGACACCAGGAGGCTCAAAATTCCCCTGTTCCAAAGCTGTAGAATTATCCTTAACAACAATTGCTTGCTCCAGCCTTGTATCCATACCAGTGGCCCCTGAAGAAATTTCATCAGGAATCCCCTCCTCCAAGGCCTGATTATCCAAGACCTCAAAATGATTGAACCCCCAATCACTCTGCCTATCCTTAAAGGCTCGCTTCTGACCCCTCCCTTTAGCCCGTGACTTAACAGGAATAAAGCCATCCTTATCGGGCACACTCACAGCCACAGGAGCCTTGCCTTTGTCCCCTTTCTCCATCAAAGGACTTGATGGTGGAGGAGAGGAAACCCCAGCTGCCTTGGGTGCTCGAGGACATTGGCATTGAAGGTGTCCATACTCATGACAAAACCGACATCAAAAAGGAAGGGACTCATAGTCTAACTGTTGAACACATGAGGCAAAGCCAAGAAAAATTTCCAAAGAATCCAACAATGGATTATTTAAATCAATTTCAACACAAATACGGGCATAAGAGAATACCTTTTTATTTAAAGTATTTTGAGAGATAGCAGCCGACTTCCCTAGCAAAGCAACAATCTAGTGCAGAATATCCTCCCTCCAAAATTCCAATAGCAGCCATGGTAGACGAACCTAGACAGGAACCCGTGTTGGCAGATCCTTCGTCACATTAAATCCTCCATGCCAGGGCTTAATGAACAAGCCAACATGATTGTAAAAATACGACCCTCTCTTAAAAACTTGATTACGATATGAGATACGAGAAAAATCAACCATGAAATAGCCATTCACAACCACCAAAATATCAAAATCACCTTCCACCTGCCAGGACCAACGAATCTAGGACTCTAATGCCAAGAGAGGAACACAAATACCCAGGAACTTACAAATTAGAACATGTTGGCTCCAATAAAAGATGTCCTCTTGAACCGATTAAGGAGAAATAACTAGGACTGGATGATCGTGACTCTGAGGCAAACAACCATTGACTTTTTTAAGCTTAGAGCTCTCACCCACAAAAGAGGAATCCAACAACCGTGCATGCAATTCTGTAGAAAAACCCTGAGACGGCTTCACACCAAGCTATTGGAAGCCCCTGCCATTTCACCACACCCACACACACTTCTCTAGCACCGCTTCCTCCCAATGCCAACCCCATGACTACCTCCCGCAGCAAGGACAAAAACTGTGAAGAAGATTTTTTTTATAAAACCCCACCTTGTCTCCCACAACAAGAACAAAGACTACGAAGAAGAAATGGTAAAAAAAAACCCACGCCACCCCATACTCAACAAATGTCCCCACCAGTAAGACAGATGAAAAATGCAAAAGAAAATAGGATCTGTGTGCGCCCTCACAGGCCGCACGTAGCCTCCCCCTCTTTGTGCAAACACATTTGCATTGAGATTTTTATTTTGGTTAATGCTTAAAATTTTTATGGTTACATTTTTTAGGTTATCACATGCACATCTAGTGTTTTCTTGTGGTATATATTGTTATTATTTTGTATTGTGGATTCAACAAACTTATTAACATATTTTCTTAGATGAGCTTTATTTCAATACGGTTTATATTGTTGTAAATTTCCTTTCACCATTATATCCATTCAAAGATGCTTTATAATATGTCATAACATGTGTCATTAGTCTATCAACAAGTGTAACCCTCTCTTACAATACTCGTAAATGTCGTAGATGCTCTTACATTTTTGATGTAAGAGGCCCAACTTTTGAAGGTCATAAGATTTGATCTAAGAAATTGATCAAACACTTTTTAAGATTGAAGATTTGAAAGAGATCTATATCGTTGTGACTTCCTTTATTTGATTAAGGTCTATTTTGACATTTTTAGGGCCAAAATCAATATTTAGAGCCTTAAAAATTATATTTTTGTATTTTATAGCCCAAGTTGTGCTTTTTTGTTCTTAATATTAGGATGCAAGGTTGAGGCACCTTTCCTAACATATGTAAAGCTTTATGGGAAAGAAGGTAGCCAAAAAACTTTGTAGCCAACACATACAATGAAGGAGCAAGAGGGAAAACTTCTTTGATAGATATGGAAATCCCAAAGTTGTCCAAAATTATATTATTAATGGAAGCCATGGAAAAGCATTAACAAGAAGGGTTCTAAACAAAAGATTAAATTTTTTCTCTATATCGAATGCTTTAAACATGGCCAAAAAAACATATGCCACTATATGTAGTCACAAGCTTTCTCAAAATCAAGCTCGAGGAATAAAATGCATTTCCAAGATGCTTTGGTCCATTCAATACCTTCCTAAATGATATTGATATTTAGAATTTAATGAATCTCAATGAAATTTATTTATTTAGACTATATTATAGAAATAAGCAAGTAGCAGATGCATAAAGCTAAAGCCATGGTCAACATTTTAGATGATATGTTGGAAATTAGCTCAAGATCCCCAACCTAATAATACACTTGATATTTTCCTAGTTGATGGCACCACTCAAGTTTTTACTATGGAGAACTTCTTTATAGAGTTGCAAAAGTTTTGTAATAGTGAAATACCATATAGATTTGAAGAATTTGTAGGGAAATCCACCTAAAATAATGGCCTTCTCATTGGGCATCTACGCAAGCACGAAATGAAGCTCATTGAGCATGTGTAGAGCACCATGAGAAGCTTAAGAAAATTAACCCAACTTGGAGGGAACAACATCCAAGCACTATTATAAATCTTGAATATGTTCCAAAAAATCCTTTTGGGCTTGAAAACCAACCCATAATATTCTAGAAAGGCTTTAGATATCTTTATGAGGGACATGATTCACCCACACATGGATTAAATAGTCTTGGTTTGATCTCTATTTGCTTATGGCGGAGGAATTAAAGAACTCCCCATTGATTTTGTCCCTAACTTTGAGTCAATGAAGGTGGTTTTGATATGAGTGCCCTTTGCATTTCAACATTCAATAAGCTTAAGCTTGTGCTTGAAGTTAATGAGAGTTTGAAGCTAAACATCGAAGGGGTTATTTTTGTATTGAGTGGAAACCCTCCCAAACTCTTTAGTGGCAACACCATAAGCTCACATATAGATTCTTGCTACTTATTTACCATAACACTACATAAAAGCTAGTTGTGTGAGCTAATACGACATTCCACTTGACTCAATCTAGCTTGTAGTGAGTGACAGACATGGCTCAAGCTTCCACCCTTGCATAGTGAGCTAGACACTCCCCTTATGAGAAAGAAGCAACATGTTTAGGTGGAACAACGTGCTTGAGATTTTCTGAGGTCCATCATCATACAAACTAAGATCTGATGTTATAAATAAATAAAATATAATTCAATCTAATCATTTAAAGACCTTATTTACACTTAAAAAAATTAGACATCATGAACCAAAAGTCTAACTTAACATGCCACTACTGAAAGTCTTGTTGAGTGCAATGCCCTGACGCCTAAAAAAGGGATGAGGCTAGGATCATGCCCTGTGCGGTTTTGACAGAATGGATACCCCTCAGTCCTTGGTTCTAAGCTAAAGGGGACCCCCTCAGGGGTATCTCCAAAAAAAAAAAAAAAAGTAAAATCAAACTTTACACTTGTGAAAACACATTATATCAACAAAATCCCTTTCATATCCTCAAATATTTCCACAATATTAAAATCGCCACAAAAATTCTCTCTATATATTGACTTGAAATCAAAATCTAAAATAAAACCAAACTTTGCACTCATGAACACACAATTATATCAACCAAATCCCTTTCATATCCTCAAACAATTTCACAATATTAAAACAACCACAAATATTTTATTTACTTCAAATCAAAATTTAATGAAAAAATTCATGCACTCACAAATTGTTTTTTCCTTATCAATGCTTTAGAAACTAGGTTTCCCTTACCTTTTTGCTTAAAATCGGAATTAAATGGAAGTTTCCTGTCTTTGACAATATGGTGGTGAATTATAAGGGCAGACGTATAACCGTGATTAGTAGCATACACAACCGTTAAAAAAAACACTTTCCAAACGGGGCTAAAATAAGAAATTAATGGCTATGAAGTACTTCAACGAGAGAACAAACGATAAATTAGTAATAGGCTAATAAAGTAAAATAAAGAAAGAGACCATGTATTTTGTTCGACAGTATTCAACGGCCATTTACCGTTACAAGTCAACATTTAACGGCAAACGACAATATTATCTGTGAGGCGGTCATTTCTGTCTGTCTATTCATCGTCTGTTATGTAGGACCCACGGGGCTATTATATGACTTTGTCTCTTTGTGCATGCCAATTGTTCACCACAGTAAAGGTCATAACTTCGAATCTCGTTGTGGCTAAGCTGTCTGCGCCTACCTATATAAATACCAAGCCCGATTGTAGAACAAAAATTGTTTTTAAAAAAAGCGAAAAGAAAAATAAAATCTTTTCTCGTCCTATCGACCAAAAGCTGCCACTGTGCGTCGATCTCTAATCAGGTGTGCAGATTTGTTGTTTAGTTCTTGGATCTTGGTATATTTATTGCGTAGACGTCGGGAAGTATATTTATTGTGTATATTCGTAGTTCATAAATGTCGCTGTGAATTGAAGTATCTGTTGTAGATCTAGGGTTTGGAGAATGGGGCATTTGGCGATGTCGGAGCAGAAGTTTTCTGTTGAGATGGCGAAGGACGCCCACGGCCTCGACAAAGTTGTATTGAACGAGCCCCGTGGAGCTTCTGCGCAGGTTGGATAAGTTTTATTGTTCTTCAATTGTGTTTATTCGCCTGGAAGATTGTCAGAATCTTTAATTCTGCTCAGTATGAATTTTGAGGATTTGCTCTTTCCGGTGGTTTGGTAGGTAGAATCTATATTTATGATTAGTTATTTTGGTAGAATCTTTATTTGTTCTTATTATTTATGAAGAATCCTTTTTGATGCATATTATTTTGGTAGAATACTTATTTTATTTATAGAATCTTTATTTGTGCTTATCATTTTGATCGAATCCTTCCTTATGCTTATTTCTTTTTATTAAATTCTTTGCCTATTCGTATTACTTTGTTAGAATCCTTTTTCGTGCTTGTTACTTTGGAAGAACCCTTATTTGTGTCAATTATTTGTAGAATCTTTATTTATTATTTTAAGTTGCTAAAACACATTTGGTTGTGCATAGGTGTGGGAGATTTGTACTGCTGATTGGTTTGATAGGTAGAATGTGCTTCATTTACTCTGGATTCACAATAAGAAATCACTTGTTTGTTTCAACATTTTAACATAGATAAGTGGCTTCCCATATTTTTTGCATGCTGAGACTGTGTGTGATAGAATTTGTTCTGAAATTTAATCCGTGAAATCAATTTTTGCGCCCAAGATCTAGGTTATGGTGTGTTTCTTAGTCAAAATTTTTCTTAAATGAAAATTCAGCAAGGTGAGAAATTCACAAAACCACTGATCTAGTAAGCTTTTCATTCGAGTGGATTCACAATGAGAATCACTTTCTTTAACGGTTTAACATAATTCGTGACCTAGTTCAGTGTTCTATTGTATTTGCTAATGCCGAGACTTAGTTCGATATAATATATTCTGACGCCCTCTCTGAATGCCGAGACTTAGTTTGATATAATATATTCTGATGCCCTCTCTGAAATTGGCTGTTTCATGCTAGATCTAGGTCAGGATTTTTTTCATAGTCAAATTTTTAGCTGAAGGAAAATGGAGCGATGGATAAAATTCACAAGAGGATGGGGCTAGCGGGCTTTGAAAGGAAATTCGGCTTGGCAGACTGATTGCTGTGGATCCACAATGAGAAATATTTGTTAACAAATTAATTTTTCATGACCCAGCTTAATATTTTATTAGCTTTGCTGCTGAGGCTTAATTTGATGGAACTGAGCTCGAGATTTCGATTCTTGATTCTGTGTAAGAACTAGGCTAGTGTTTATTACTTAGTAAATTTTCAAGTAAATGCAAATTGATGGGGGAATAAGTTTGTAAAATGGTCGAAGTAGCAGTCTTTGAAGGAAGCTTTGATTTGTACTTTTGACAATGATTGTGAGACAATGAGAGCTAATAAGGCACTGAGAACAATAAAAGTGTAGTGAATATAATATCAAAAGTTGGGGTGCATGTTCTCTGAAACCTGTGGAATAATGTTTTAACAACTTAACAAGTTTGAGTAAGTCACGACTTAGCCCTGTTGCAGATTATATCCAGGTATGATTTGTATTTTTGATAATAATTGTGAGACAAGGAAAACTAATAAGGCAACAAGCACAATAAAAGCAATGCAAGTATGGTATCAGGAGTTGGGATGCAACTGTAGAATAATGTAGCAACAACTTAACAAGTTTGAATAAGTCACAATCTAGCCATGTTTTAATATTTTATTGTCTTTGGTATAATGTGCTAATGAGATTTCTGCTCTCAATTAACTTTGCCCAGCAAGATCTAGGTTAGGGTTTGTTCTCTTGGTCAAATTTTCAACATATTGTAAAAATGAATGAGGGAAGATATTTTGTTGAATGATTGAGCTACCAGGTTTTACTGAAAATTCTACTCTGCACACCAAATTGTAGGTTGGTGATATATTGGTGAAAATTTGAGAATTAGACCTTGGTCAAATTTTTATATTTGACAATAATTGCCAGACAAGGAAGATTTATATGGTATTATGCTCAATAAAAGCTATGCCTTTCTGAAATAAGGCTTTGTTTTGCTAGTCCTGTGGTTTAATTTCAGATCAATGTCGGCTAATATTTTTAAATTTTAAATAAAGTTCACAAATTTTGTCACTTATTGATCCTTACAAAGCACTGCTTGAAGTAAAAGTTTTTCCATTTTGAAATCAGGTTTTTGGGTGCAAGTCCCACGATTTTGTTTGTCATATATATATATATATATTAATGAAGCCCAGAAGTTTTTCCACAAACTGTATCCATATCAACCATGGTGCAGATCACTAACTATTTAAAAAAAATTCAATTAACTAATTAGTTGCTCAATTTAGTCTTCTCATCTTCAGTTTTGTGAATGTAAAATTTTCAGAATGCATTATCACTGAGCTCCACCAATTTAAAATCTATAATCAAGATAACAAATTTCTTTTGGATTTCTTTTCTTGTGTCTGTGAGTAAATCCACTTTTAAGTTTTAAGAGGAATTGGGTTGATTTCAGTTGCCAAAAGAATTACGGTTGATTTCCCTCAAAGTTAGATGTGCAGGGAAATTTGTTCTGGATAATTTTCAATCTGTGGCCAATCCCCACAGGCTGTCATCCCCTGTATTGGTGTTGGGGAAGGGACATTTCTCGCCCTTTATGCTTTGCACAAAATGCAGGGGACATAGGAAATGCATCTCATGGATACATGTGCCAAAGTTGTTTCATTAAAATTTAGAGTTTGATGGTAAACTTCCCGTTGATTGCTTTTAAGCAACTTAACCTTTCTTAAGGAAAGAAAGAAATTGATTCAGATCTGATATTTCATCTACAACTATATTTTAGTTTGCAATAATGTGGGTTGGTTGCAGATCAAGAAGCCTGTAAGCTTCAGACTCTTTATAATACCAAACAAATAGTTCTTTCAGCAGTTATCCTCTGGTTTGTAACTTCTAGTGCCACCACCCAAGGTATATGCAATTAAACCAATGTTTTAAAACATTTTGTGTGCTTTTCACCTAAAGGTTATTGTTCTATTGTTCTGTTCCAAACCATTTTTGTAGGATTTTGTATTAAATAACTAAACAATAGTATTCACCACCCTTTGCCAATAAGAGTTTTCTGCCTCTAGATGTATATTCTGTTCTGCTTTCTGTATGCCGAAACATGTCATTTTGTTAATATAGTTTTATAATATAAATATAAATAACTAATAATCTATCATGCTATAAAGCTAATTTCTTTTGTAACTTTAGGTTCTAGCTAGCAGCTTGCTTCACACACTACCTCTGGGAATATAAGAAGGTAGAAAAAAGGTCTTGCACTGTAGAGGCCATAAGTGTCAGATCAAGTGTTCGATTGCGACAAATGTTTTCCCATTGGAAAGTAGACTGAAGGTGTTTCTTAATTTATTTAACACGGTAAGATAGTTAAAACTGATATGTCATAGCTTTTATGAGAGCAAAGAGCATTTTTTTCTCCTTATGCTCTTTGCTCTCATCCTGATGATGGATCACGGAGTGTGATCCGAAACATTGATGAAAAAAATTGCACATAATCGGATCCAGAAATCATAGCTATAAACATTATGGATTGTGGAAACTTGATATCATTAATTCATAGCTTTTGTGCCAAAAGAAGAATAACAACCAGCATTGTTTTGCTGTCTTAGCTTCAAATCTTAACAGCCTATTGTCTTTGACATTTGCAGTAATTTCTGATGATTTTCCTTATTATTTTTCACAAAAAATCCTATAGAAGTAATCCAGATTTGAACTTTAGGACACTGCTTAAGCCACAATATTTAAAGCTGATATGTCAAACTTTTATGCCAGAATAACTATAATTTTGCTTATTATCTATTTAAAAGGAGCAAATCACTTCCTATTGTCTTAGCTTCAAATCTAACAGCCCATTGTCTTTGACACTTGCAGTAATTGCTGATGATTTTCCTTAGTGTCTTTCTCAAATCGTCCTCTAGAATTAATCAAGACTTGAGCTTTTTGACATTGCTTAAACCACAGTATTGAAAGCTGATATGTCTAAATTTATGCCAAAATGACTATTTTTTGCTTATTATCTATTTAAAATAAGCAAACTACTTCTTATTGTCACATGTTTAGAAGTACCGGAATCAAACTACTAGAATTATTTTGATATGCAGCTATCGGAAAACATTAAACAACAATAACAAATTCATCCTTTTCTTTGCCTTAGCACCATCGACCATGGTATACTCTGTATGCTGCTTCTTATTCTGTATGTTTTAATTTATATTTGCTCTGACGACCACTATTTCCTTTTTCTTTTGAAGTGCTGTTGTTTTCTACAATGCTAACAATATGCATTAGTAAATATTTTAGATTTTCACAGTCAGACATAATATCATGTATTTCAATACCTCTGTGTGATCCATAAACTAGAGATGGCTTTGCCATACAATAGTCATCACATACAGATTTTAAAGAATAAAATATGAATTTTTCTCTTTAGGCAAGTAAATAACTATGAACTTGAAAGAAAATGGGAGCAAACAATGACCGCAGAAGTTAGACGCAAGGATTTAACTTGGAGAACTTGAATTCAAAGAGAGAACTCTAGAAAAAGTGAGGCAAATATGCACTTATCCACTATCTTCAATAGCAAATACAATCTTATTGGGCTTCTTGTGCACACAATCAATTTGAAACCAATCTAAATTCAGTCCCTAAGGTCAAAAACACAACTTTCTTACACACTCTTAGGTTCAATTATTTCAATATAGTCTACAATGTACATGGAATCTCCTAACTATCTTGAAATTCACTTCAATCCTCACATTGATGTCTCTTGGATGTTTACAATAGCTTATTAAGCTTGTACAAAGAGTTGGAAGTTGAATGATCCAAACCATTCTTGGACATTACAGATATTTCTAGATACAGGACAAAACAAGTGCTTAATGCAGTGAAGAAACTGTTGTTGTGATTATGTGACCGCCACCTAGCAAAATTGGTGGTTTTGCTCTGTAGCATGGAATACTTCATTTTTCTTTTTCTTTTGATGCGTGGAATAGTTTGTTTATGTTATTTTTAGGTATTTTTCATTTGTTTGTGTTTTAAGAATTCAAATATTAATTTTATATATTATTGCAATATCCATCACCTTCTTGTTGCCAAAATTTAGAAAAGATTTATTGTACCTGAAGCTTGTACCCATGTTCCCTCCATCCCTTCACTTGGAGAAACACTGTAAAAATTCCATTTAACCAGCTGAAAGCCTGAAAAATGACAGTTTTATAGCACCCAAAACTGCTAAGTCCCATTGATGATAATATGATATGATTATACCCTATAAATTAAAAGGTTGGGAAGACAGAGAGAAGCTGTTAACATGGAAAGTGAGCACAATGAGGGATATTTACAACACAAGTTAAGAAACATGTTATCAAGAAGGTATTGCAAAGATAACAAGGCAAGGTGACACAAAGCATGCACATGCTGATCTGAATATGGATCAGAAAATGAATTAGCTGCACTATAGATCCATGGCAAAATAGAGCACAAGTTGTATTTTGAAGGGAGTAGATGTTTCTGGGCAGGAAAGAGACGAGTTTGTGGCATGGGTGCGCAAATGTTGGTTCTGACAGGGCAATTACACAACCACCAGTTTGCACCAAGTGATGGTTGCATCATGTGTCCAAAAAATGGCCTGTGATGTTTTGAATTCTGCACTTTTTGGCTTCCCAGTGTCCTTTAATCTTATGTTCTGGCTTGCAAAAGCCTAAAAACACATTGTAAATGCATTTTTAACATTATTTGGAGTGATTGAAGTGGATTCCAAGAGGATTAATGTGTTCAAAGTGAACAAGGAGACTGCATTTTGACAGACAGAACTGAGAGATAGTGTTAGAGAGCTTTTGTAAGTGATCTTAGGGACTGAGCATTTTTGTTTCAGGTTGGTTGTGTGCCCAAGAGGCCCAAAATTCTATTTCTCATTGGAGATGGTGGATAAGGGGGTCATTTTCCTTACTTTTGTTGGAGTTTCTCTTGGAATTCAGGTTCTCCAGGGTAAAAAATGCCTGCATCTTCAATTGTTCTGTTGTTTGCTTTTTTAATTTTCATTTTCATATCTATTTGATTACTTAAAGAGTATGGTACTTATTTCCTTCATTTAGATCTGTATGATGACTATTGTATTGTATAACCATCTAAGTTTAAGAATCACATGCATTTTTTTCTTGTATTTATTCTAGACTCCATTTTTTTTTAACAAATTCCAATTTAATCAGAATAAAATTCACAACTTAAAAAAATTGTTGTACACTTGTCTTCTTCCTACCTGGCAGTTTGGAAATCTTCCAAGCTGATTTGGTTCTTCTCTGAATATTTCTCTAAAGTCTAAACTGCTTTGACAGCTACCCTACCATCCTAAACTCCTTCATTTCATCCCATTCACTATTACTATTAGTATTGGCTATGCAGCCCGTTTGACCTGCTCACGGGTCCTAGATATTTCTACTCCCTGTTGGCTCTAAAATTGTCTCACAGAACTTCCTGTTTGCTGTTAACATATTGTAATTTAAATCTCTAAATCTTGTTTAGATTTGAATTTATTGAATATCTTCCAAACAGCCATCAATTCCTCCCTGACATTTCCCATGCAGCCTTTTGCTCCACTGAATAACTGGATGTTTTTTTCCCATGCATGCTCTAATTTTACATGTGAGATAATCATCTGATGGATCCACGGTCTTACTTCCATGTAGTAATCTGTTTGAGTATAATTTAAATCATCTGATATGATTTTTGATGAACAAGCTAAAGAGCTTATAATGATGGTTTGTAAGGCACAATAGTTGCTGAACATTTTTCAAATGGGGTGGTAGCAAGCTAGGTGGGCTTGATCTCGGGGGAAAGTCCATGGTTAAGTGCACTTGAGTTGGAGTACTACTGGGCTGTGTAACCTACTGGCAAGTCTCGATGCTTCACCCCTGTGAGCATCACTCAGATGCAATGAGTGCTAACTGGACCATTCATGTTCATAAGAGATGGGTTTGAGTGAATCACTACACATGAAATATGGGTCAATGAGTTGACTGAAAAACTACACAGTTGAATCCTGATAAAACATCACATAATGATTTGTAATGGTTATTTTTAAGTTTTTAACAATAGATATACTTCTTAACGTACTTGACAGCAGCCTTACATCTTAATAGTGAGACATATTCTTATATAACTGTAGATTTCCAAATTCAGGCATTGGATAATTACTGGGATCTTCATTTAAATTTGAGAACTCTAGTTACCCCTGGATCATGTCCGTGCAAAATCCATCTCTCAGAAGAAACGACAGTAATGTTTATTAGAAGCTGTGTTCTTAATTCATTGACCAGAAAGGTTAGAGCAGGATATTAAAACCCGACCTAACTAATTTTGCTGCACCTGTAATTTACATAACTTAGTGTCCAAATATAACATTACTGAGTTCTAGCCTACATTTGATGGTAAACTATTACATAAAATGATAAATACAATTTGAGGATAAAATATTGCTTTATTGGTGGCCATTTTTAAAATTCTAGTTATTATAATATTATTTGTCTTTCCAGCTTGCCCTTCTATGGCTCCTCAGATTGAAATGAATTTTGTAAAGTTTTATTTTTTGAAGATATTGAAAGATGAGCTTCAACATATCTGTAGAAGTAATTTTAAATTTGTCATTACAAGCATAGTTTTCTTGAGGGTGAGAAGTTCTCTTGAAGTCCTCGTAGGCTTGCAGGTACATCTTTTTGGAGGACACGTGACATCTTGGAAGAATGAAAAGAAAGAGGAACTGTTGTTCATGAGTAGTAAGGTATGCAATCTGTGCATGGAAGAAGCTCTTTCTTTTCTTTAAGTGTTTTATTGGATGTTTCTGTGTATTGAAGTAGTCCATAAATGTTTATCATGATTAGTCAAAAGAGTTCATTGGAATTGTATTAGCTCACACTTTCTTCAACAAGGCAAGCCCCGAAAGTTTTATACTTTGTTTAGAACAATCTTGAGTGTGTTGTGCCCGTCTTTTATCATTTTATTCATAGTCCAGACTATTAAGATTTTAAAGTCTGTTAGGCATTCAAAATTTTGATCTTCCCAAGGCTTTAGATAAATATCAGATATGCCTTACCATCAGGTCTGTTTCATCAATCATGTGCCATGTCTTATGCTCTTTTTGTGATAAAGGCACAAATTTATGTTGATTGATTGGTGCTAATACACACTCTTGATACAGGACATGAACTTTAGAGAAATAAGCCTTACCATTGGGGCTTTTTCATCAATCATGTGCCAATCTTTTGCTTTATTCCGCAGAGGAACAAATCCATGTTGAGTTACAGGTTTTGATAGACATTGTTTGTTAGGGGTGACTTTGCCGCCTTCATCGTGCTTGTCTGGCTAAATTCATTTCTGCTCCTAATAATTCTTGCAATATTAGTTTGTTTTATTGGAACCTTGGTTTTCTGCTTGCAGATTTTTTGATGACTATGTCCCACTCTTGATCCAGGACATGAACTTTAGAGAAATAAGCCTTACCATCGGGGCTGTTTCATCAATCATGTGCAAATCTTTTGCTTTATTCTGCAGAGGAACAAATCCATGTTGAGTTACAGGTTTTGATAGACATTGTTTGTTAGGGGTGACTTTGCCACCTTCATCATGCTTGTCTGGCGAAATTCATTTCTGCTCCTAATAATTCTTGCAATATTAGTTTGTTTTATTGGAACCTTGGTTTTCTGCTTGCAGATTTTTTGATGACTTTGTCCCAGACGTTTCTCTTTTATTCTGCATATTCTTGGCAGTAGGTCATAGCAAATGTAAATACACATTCTTGATAGGAGGCACACATGTTAGATAAGTAGGCCTTAGCACTGGGGCTGCTTCATCAATCATGTGCCAGTCACATGCTTTTTTTTTGGACAGGATATAAATCCTAGTTGAATGATTGGTTTTCATATAAACATTTTTTGGGGGTGACTTTTGGCACCTTTGTTATACTTGCATGGCAAAATTCTTCTCTGGTGCTAATAAGTCTTGTTATTACTTCATTTTCTTGGAACCTTGCTGCTTGTAGATCTTTTTGATGATCCTCTATCTTGTTAGATGTTTTCCCTTTATTCTTAATTTTCTCAGCAATAGTTCATAGCAGAAGCAAGCTGAACCTTACCATTAATAATGCCTATTATATGTGCTTTATGCAGGCCATATTCAAACCACCCAAAGCTATAAGAGGAGGGATTCCAATTTGCTTTCCCCAGGTACACTTTTGTAAATATCTTGTTTGTCCTTAGTTTGTAACTTTGTTCATCCCGTAAATATGTATCTCCTTAGTTCATACATCTTGCGTGTAATAGTTTGGCAGCTGTGGGTCACTGGAGCAACATGGCTTTGCAAGGAATAGGGTCTGGAGTATTGATAGCAACCCTCCACCTTTAGCTGGAAGCTCAGCTGAGAACCGGGCTGTAGTTGACCTAATTTTAAAGCCCACAGAGGAGGATTTGAAGATATGGCCACACAGGTATCAGTCAGCATATTCAATTGTCGCAGGTTTTAAAAGGATTAATCTTGGTTTGTAACTTATTAATGAGCATTCATTATTTATTCAGTTTAAATATACTGCAGATTTAGTTTAATGTAGTCAGAATTAGTAAAAATTAAAATTTATATGCTATTTGAAAACTTATTAATTTACTTTTCTTGTTGAATCAATCAATACCTATATACAGTTTTGAGTTCAGACTTCGTGTGACTTTGGCTCCTGGTGGTGATCTTACATTGATTTCTCGCATAAGGAATACTGACACCAAGCCATTTACTTTCACGTTTGCTTATCATACATACTTCTCTGTTTCTGACATCAGGTATGATTCATTTACTTCTGTTTTCTGATCTGAATTTTGCTATTTTAGATAGACTTGCATAAATTTAGATCTAATTTTGCTAGGCAGTTTGTTTCAAGTCTGAGCTTGAACATATAATTGTCTTTACACATCAGTTATAAATTGGTACTCGTTGATTTATTGCCTCTCTTTTGATGAATACGAAGCCATTAAACTTTTAAGCTATCATGAAGAATTATTATATTCAAATTATGTAGTTCAAGCAACTAATGTCCAGTGAGGCATGTTGTTCTAGCTTTTTTAAGGTTTCAGGACACGTTATCTCTAGATAATATGAAGTAGAAAATTATGGAGATTGAGATGCCTTTTCTCAAGTCTGTTTAGAAAGTGGAAGAAATTACTTGGTAACATTTGATAAGATAATCTGTGACTTAAGAAAAAAATAGATGAAACTTTTAAATATGTCTTTGGCACTAGAGATTTGAATATGAGTGTATAAGTACAATATAAAATAATTTCAATCTTGTCAATGCATATGTTAATTCCGAGTCTTTTATGGGGCTCAACAATGTGTCACTGCTGTTTTGATATGTATATTCTTTAGCTTTTTTGGGGATTGTGTTTTTTTCGTCAATGCACATAGAATGCAGAACCATATGGGACCTAAACATGAATACTGAATTCAGAAATGTATGTTTCTAGATGAGGCATGTAAGAAAACACAGTCACAGCCTTTAAGCTTGCGATCCTTGCCTAAAGTGTTAATGTATGAGGCTTTTGATGAAAGGGCTGGATTTATCAGCCACCTGTGGAAGTGTTGAATTCAGACGATTCATGACATTCATTTTGTCAGTTAAGTTTGATGGCACTTGATAGGAGGTAAATAACTATTTAAAGTATTAATGCTAGATCTAACTGGAATTACAAAGTCTGCAATCCTTTCCCAATCATACTCTTGTCATATATATTCCTTTCAATCATTTAATGTTTTCAACTATTAATCTTAAGGTCCCTTTCTCTTATCCTTTCTTCTTTCTTGGTCACTCCCCTTATATTTAAGGAGCTAAGTCTGCAATTCTTTCTCAAAAAAATTTCTCATTCCTGATGATGGAGCATGGAGTGTGATCTGAAACGTTGATTTCAAAACATTCACACAATTATTACCAGAAGTTCTTTCATTCATTGTTATGGACTGTGGAAATATCATGTCCTTAATAGGATTACAAAGTTTTGACATTTGATTCAGGTTTATTTTTACATGGATAAAAGGGGGCTCAGCATTGAATCCTTCTGCCCAAAAAAAGACACCAACTCAAAGCTTGCCTTGGAAAATTAACCCCTTATCAAAGCATAATTTTACATTTTAATTTTGTGCATTTATTACCTATGTCAATATACTTTTAATAATATAACTCAATGACTCACATTTATTGCCATTATATTAAACATTCTATCATGAAAATTATGGATAAACAAAATCACTTTCCTGGGAATGATTCCCTAGGACACATGCATCGAAGTAAAATCATCAGTCTGAAGGTCTCAGGTTCAAAGAGTCAAAGTATTTCACAACATAAGAACATAATTTTATGTAGGGAATCCATATAATTTGTCAACATAACTCCAGACACTCAAACCATGTTGTGAGAAAATTCAGTTGCAGAGTCTAGTTGCCCTGCAGCTGTGGCCTTATGCCGTCAGGGACATGTCCTTCTATTGTTTCTCTTCCAGCTCCTGCTCGGACAGGGGTTGCATCGTTTTGTCCAGTGTTGCTGCATATAGAACCTTCCCAAGCTCTGCTTCTGTTTTGGTTGGATGCCCATTTGTGTGGCTGTAAAGCTGCTCATCTGTCACTGCAGGGTTGTAGAGGAGCTATGCGTTCAGTATGTAGGGGTGGAAAACACTTGTCATTTTTGGAGCAAAGTTGCAGAGGCCTGCTATGATGATCTACCATGCAGCAAGATAATTTTCCATGCTTGCCAGTTTAGACCTCAATTTCTCTACTTCTGCTTCAACCCTGCTTCCAGACACAGATGAGTTTTTAGTTCCTGCTAGGAAAAGGATATGCTGCAGAATTTCCTCAGCATCCCTCTCTCTAACCTTCTTTCTGAGTAGTCTCCAAAAATCTTCTCACAGCTAGTCCATGTCATGTTTGATTCCCATTCAGTTCCATGAGATGTCTGGACCAAGTATGAATTGTACACACTTAAGTGCTTTTAGAATTGGCAACGTTGAAAGCCATCTTCAATAAGCAATATGAAACAGCTCTCACTTTGCCCAAGTCCTGCATGCCGGCTCTTTGGCAGGAGCTTAGTGCCATTTTCCTTTACTTTCAAATGAGTGTTTGAAGCAATTCAATAAAGATTACTAGTAAATTATAAATCTGGAAGAAATATAAAAATAAATGCTTGACAGGCTAGCCTTGGTTCTCCCACCCTACAAAATGATTACATGTAAGGTGTATGTGATCTAAATGCCATATGAAGCTATGTTCCCCCAAGTTTCAGGGACGGAGGGATGTGTTTCCGGTATGTGGATACTTCTGGGTCATTTTTTAGGGGATGATAGGGGACGGCTATTAAAAAATAGGGAATTTTTTATAAATATAGAGAAATTTCAAATATTCATATCATAACATTCATCATAGACATTGTAGAAGATTAATACATAACATTATACTTGAATTGAGATTTCATATGAGAATTGACAACCAAATTAACAAAATTCAAATGCTTCAAATGTCTATGTCCATACCTATTAAATAAGAATTATAACAAAATGCCCAAAGCCTCCAAGTTTCAACTATAAAATGACAAAAACATAGAAAATAGATGGCTGTCCTTAATTAGCAGATGCAACTGGCAGGTCTGTATCAAAATTGGAGGTCAAGTCTGAATCACCGTCAAATGCAACGACGGGGGGAAGTTTCTGAGTCCCTGAGTCCCCGAAACGTTTCTGGGACAGGGACGGGGCTACTAGGGCAAGGGATGTGTCCCCGGGGAGCACTGATATGAAGTCTTTTTCATATGACAGTTTATTGTTAAAATTGCTAAGACAAGTATATCATGGAAGTTGGTGGGCTATAGTGATGACTGGTAAGGACAAAGTAAAATAGGCTTATAATTTTAAAGTTCATTTGGTCTCATTAATGAGGATCCCCAAACCACCTTAGAGCTAGGAGACATGCTAGATATGAACCTTGGTTAATGTGATTAGTGAGGCTCTAAACCCTAAACCGTAAACCTAAAACAATGTCTCTGGGAGATCTCTTCAAAGTTTTGTAGACTGCTTCTTTCACCAAGGATGTTGTCAATTTCCAATTTGAGCCTGTGTAGCCCTGACGATCATCTGCAAGTCTCCATCAAACCATGAGCCTACAAATACAAAGGAACATTGCTAGGTGCACACTTTGATCATGTTTAGTTGGTAAGACTCCACAAGTAGCTTTTATGAATCAGCTTTTCAACAGGGCAACAATATTGCCTTTGGATAGGGGTGGGCATGGAGAATATGTGGTCTCAGTCAAGTTCAGAGTAAGAACTCACTGTTTGAGTTCAACAGAATAACTGAAGTTCTAAATGTGAAAACTGCACCGATGTTTGTAGCATCAGTGAAGATTCAAAACATATAAACTGGTATTGAAATTATTTGATTGTTTATACTTTATAATGGTAGCTTTAGTGCATGGAGAATATGTGGCCTCAGTCAAGTTCAGAGTAAGAACTCACTGTTTGAGTTCAACAGAATAACTTAAGTTCTAAATGTGAAAACTGCACCGATGTTTGTAACATCAGTGAAGATTCAAAACATATAAACTGGTATTGAAATTATTTGATTGTTTATACTTTATAATGGTAGCTTTAGTGCAGTAGTTCTTTAGGCAACTGTTGTATATCGTCGGGCAAAATAATACAATTGGTAAATCTAAAACAACAGCAAGACATTTAGTATCAGTCAAAGATGCATTGCATGCAAATCAGGAATGAATTCTATCTAATAGACTAATACCAAATAATCCCAACTTTAGAGCACTAGTAGCTATCACTATCATCTTGTTACTCAGACCTAAATTTGTCCATATGGTGTTATTTATACTGTTGGATTTAAAGTTTTCTCATTGTTGGATGACACATTTATGTTCTCTGCTTTGGGATTATATTTTTCCTTCTGTCATTTTGGGTCTTTAGGGGTTCTTCTATTGGCTCACTTAAATGGGTTAATTTTGATTAATAACTTGGAAAGCCATTGAAAGGAATTCACTGTTACCTCCCGAAATTGTTCAGTTAGGCCTTCCTAGCGCAGGCAATTCCCCAAGGACATACCCAGACTCTGTGTCCTTTACTGGTGATTGATGAGCATTGGCCTGCCTCTGGCTTCTGACTTCGATGCGGAGTGGAACACCATCCTCTATCAGAATCCTCTTGGCTGTTTGTTATTTCATTATATGGCTTTATGTTTATACTTTCCTCTTGTTTGGTTTTTGGAGTTCCTTTTTAGTGGTCCTGATTAACAAATGAAACTTGCTGTATGTTTTCAGTGTATGATCTACTTTTGGCTCCTAGGTGAATGGTCACAATTTTATGAAAAGTTGTGAGATTTGCATATTCTTTTGAAGAGTATTTTCATTCATTTATCAGCTGTAGTTTATGTTAACTGCTTTTTTCAATAACATCTGACATGCAAATACAAAGTCAAAAGTAAACTTTTGAAATGAAGAATTAATCTTATTGCAAAATAGATGCCCTTTTTGTAATTGATGGGAATATTAGTGAGATTTTATTGGTGTCTAAATTTCTGAAAGAATTTTTTGACAAGGATTGCATGATGTTGGCAATTGTGTTTTTCAAAATTAATAACTCCGAGTTTATGAAGTCATTTTTGTATCACACAATTTTCAATTGTGTGGTTGAGGTTACTCTTTTCTTTTTTCTTACAGTGAAGTGCGAGTAGAAGGAGTGGAAACATTAGATTATCTGGACAATTTACATGATAAAGAACGCTTTACTGAGCAAGGTGATGCAATCACCTTTGAATCCGAGGTAAGCTTGAGCACTAGTCAAGAGCAGGGTCAGTGATCATTGAGGTTGCATTGTTCGCTTGTGTCTGAAATAATTGAACCCTAATGAAATGAAATTTCTATGGATGAAGGTGGATAAAATCTATCTTAGCACCCCAACGAAAATTGCAATTCTTGACCATGAAAAGAAGAGGACTTTTGTGTTGAGGAAGGATGGTCTTCCTGATGCAGGTAATATACATTTTCTTCACTAAAGCTTATTATAGAGGATTGATAAAGCTCAGTATCATGATTGGCTTACCATCAAATATTTACATTTCAAAAATCTCCATTTGATAGTAATGCTACTGAAGTGTGACACCATTTCACTTAACTGGACATGGAATATCTTCTTTCAGTTGTGTGGAATCCTTGGGAGAAGAAAGCTAAAACTATGGTAGATTTTGGGGATGATGAATACAAACATATGCTATGCGTTGAGGCTGCAGCTGTAGAAAAGCCTATTACTCTCAAACCAAATGAAGAGTGGAAAGGTCGTCAGGAGTTGTCTACAGTACCATCAAGTTACTGCAGTGGTCAGTTAGATCCACAGAGAGTCTTACAGGGTTGAAGAAAAGTATGGAAATGTCACAAGTTACTCAAGGCTATCACCTGTTGTATTTGTACTAAATGAATTTCAGTGACAAACAGCTGAAGGTGTTCCATCTTAGTTGTACTAAATAATGATAATTGTGTCACAAAATAGCTGAAGGCTTGCCTCATACATTGTACTAAATAATGTTATTCGATTGGGTTTCACAATGTAAAATGTAGTTAGTGTATTCAATGAACATGGATAGTGGAGGCTAAGAATGTTGTACGTGATTGGTTCTAATTTTTTAATTAAAATTTAATATTATTTTAGTACAACATGGATTATGGTGCCATACAACTGTAGAACACCAAGGATGGGCCAGACTTGTTTTGGTTAGGTCTGATATGTGAGGTCAATCTTCTTTCAAAGTAGATCATATCATTAACTAAATAGTAAATAATTATTGTGTTTGGTTGACTAGACTTTGGGTATCACCTATTCCTAACAATAATCCTCTAAGGTGGAAAATGAATCATACCATGAGCTAAATAATTATTGCATTTGATTGGCAAGACTTTGGGTATCACCAATTCCTAACAATAATCCTCTCAAGGTGGAAAAATTTCAGCATCAGCAGGAGGAAGTTTACTAGTTCCGTATGCTGGCCTCTGACTTAAGGAATTATCATTGGTTTAAGCGAGCTGTTATGTACTAGCTGTGATTGCATTCAATTTTTAAATGATATTGAATTTGTGTCAAAAATAACTTTAGTCATACATTTTTAATGTTAAAAAATAAAAATTGACTGTAGGTAGACGCTATGGTTTGTAGGAAACAGATTCTCGTCCTTATTTATCCAACGAATTCAGGACCACTCCATGATTAGTGTATTTTTCATATGGATGGATTGAGAATAGCTTGAAAAGGTCAGCATTAGTTTACCTAAATTGGCACCTGCCTATTCTTGATTTTCCAGCAGATTGGAACGCTGAATTTTTCATATTGATGAAAACTGTCTACTTTTTTCCCTTCGCTTACTGCAACTGTATTTGAACTTCTCTTACATAAAGAAGTTATTGCATTGAAAGTAATATCTTCTCTAGTTAACACTTAAATGCCCTAACTTATCTTACACCAAAGTTCTTGAACTTATCTTATACCAAACTTCTTGAACATCTCTTACACTATAGCTCTTGTTATGGAGATAATACAAATTGATGAAAATCATAATTAAAAGTATGAAGTTTCCAGTCCATGACAATATTATAATAAGATTTCAGGATTAAAATTGTGTGTAAATTTTTACATCAACGTTTTGGATCATACTCATGATCCATCATTAGTATGCAATGCAGATAGAGAGAAGAGTGAAAAATGAAGTAACAGACTTGGATAGGTAAATGGGTGAGGGCCAAGGGAGGGATAGATGGTCCAAAATCCAAAAAATCACAATATAAAGACATAAAGGAATGGAGAGGAAAAGGGAAGACCTTGAAAAGAAGATATCAAAACATAACATTAAAAGGACAAAATAAAATAAATTAGTTAAATTTGCCCCATAAAAAATAAAATAAAATTAATCTCAAAAAATTGCTAAGCAAAATAATTTAATAAAGCTAGAGGATAATATAAGACAATTAAGCTAAGATGAAATCCTGAAATATAAGACAAAAATAAAGAAAGTTATATAATTCAAAACAAAAGAATATAAGATTATACTAAGACCACTATAAGATATAACAAGACCAAAGAATTCTAATGACACAATTATATTAATACTATGAAGGATCAGATAGAAATATTTACAGACTATTAAATAACTTAAAGCCTAATAAAGGACTATTATAAGGATTATTGAAAAGGATAATAATAAATTATGAGACACTGCCCTGTCATGAAAAAGATATAATAAGACTATTATGTAACTATAAGGCTTACAAAAGACAAAGTAATAGACTGTTAAATAGTATGAAACTATTATAGGACTATTAGAAATAATAATTCCTATCAATGGATTATATAATTAGGAAGTTAGATTATAATTAAATTATGGATTAAAATAAAATTGTAAAATCTGAAACTAACATTAGAAGATTATGAAATAGAAAAATATCTAAATATTAGAAGGAAATGAGAATAAAGATAAAATGGATAAAAATAAAAATAAAATAAAAAATAGATTATTGGAAGACTTAAAGAAATTATCAATTAAAAGACTATAGACTAAAATAAACTTAAAGAATAACTAACATTTATATAGACTATAAGAATCTTAAGGTCTGCGGGCGGGGGCCCTAGCTCGGTTGGCTAAGTAATTCCGTTGCGGCTCTGCTGGTCACGAGTTCTAGTCTCCCCCGTCCCCGTGGTACCGGATGGCGTGTCGCGCCAGCGCCACCGGTCACGTTAAAAAGTTTACCAGGCGCACTGCAGTTTATAGGGGGTCGTGTTACCCGATTCCTGCAGTCTAAAAAAAAAAAAAAAAAAAAGAATCTTAAGGTCTATGATACTATGAATAAGAAGATAAAAAGTTAAAGAGGAGCGAAAGAAAGAAGATTACCTAATTAGAAGGGAAGGATTGTTGGAAGAAAGGGAAAGAGCTGAAAGACTCTAAAAAGATTATAAAAATAAGGACTAAAGCCTATCAAGGACTAAAAAATAATTAACTAATAAAGGGCACAACTAGAGGATTCAGAAAAAATAAAATATAGAATCAAAGAAGAGAAACCAACTAATAGAAGATTAAGTAGATGAATGAAATATATTAATAGAATGTAGGAGTAAAAAGATAGAAAACACAATAAAATAAAAAGGACTAAAAGAGACTAAAGTCTTTAAAATACTCAAAGAAATTTAAAAGAGCTAAGATGTAGTTAATAAAAGAGAAAGAAAAATAGAAGCAACTAAGTTAGGATAAAAAAAAAATACACAAAAAGGATAGGAGAAAAGGATAAGAGGCTAAAGGGTGGAGAGGGTCTAAGAGGGGAAAGATGAAATGAAAGAAGGAAAAGACGAGGTTGAAGGACAATGCTAGAAGGAAGGAGCAAGACACAAAGGGAGCAAATGACAATAGGGGGAAGAGGACCAAAAACCACTAAGGAGGGAAATCTTGAAGACTGTTTAAAAGGGGTTTCCAAGAGAAACTTAATTCAAACCCCCATCTCGGTTGAGGTTGGAGAGGTGATTATGGATTTCAATGGCCACTTTGAGCTTCCTTTTGTTGTAGTTGTCTTCTTTGAAAAGGATTTGGGAGCTTTCTAGGGAAATGTGATGCTTTGTCTTGAAAGAGTGCTTAGTAAAGGAAAATTTAAGACTCATTCATGTCTAAGGTCGACATCATGCTCTTTGATTATGGTGTTAATAGAGCGACTTGTTTGTTTCCCCAATATAAGGGATTCCACTCGAATAACTCACTTTATAGACACTAGAGTTGAGGAATAAGTCTAGAGGGTCTTTGGGGGAAGGGATGTGATTCCTTAAGGTGAAGATAGGTTTGAAAGTGCAAAAGAGACCCCTTTTGAGTAGGATCTTAACAATTTTGTTGGAAACACCCTCAACATAGGGAAGGGTAGCTAAAGGAAGGGGTCGAGGGCTTGGGGTATTAGGTTGGAGGGTAAACCTAGCTTTGGCTTGATTATTGCCTTGCGGATGTGCTTCTTTCTGTATCCATTTAATGCAAAAACATGGGTGAGGTGGGCTAGCTCTTGGTCAATGTGTTCATCATCACAGATCATGAAAGCTCTAGAAGCCAAAGTTTTGAGAACTTCAACTTTTTGGCTCGGGTAATGGTGAGAGGACGAGTGAAGGTACAAGTTAGTGTGGGTTGATTTTCGAAAGACTGTTCGAGATAAGGAACCACCCACTTTTTTGATGAGGACATCAAGGAAAGGAATTTGATTATCGGTTCCAATTTCTTTGGTAAAGGGGATGTGTAGGGAAATGTTGTTTAAATGGGAATGGAATTCTTCAAGTTTATCAAGCCCATGGGACCACATATGTTGGTATTATCAACGTAGCATTTCCACCACTTTGGCTTGAGGAGATCCCATAGCAACCCCATCAACTTGATCAAAAACAACTCAACTAAAGAGGCAATTTCATGACTTGCCTTTTGTCTAATAAGCTCAACTGAGTTGTGGATGGGGACTTTGGTGAAGAGAGAGACAACATCAAAACTAACAAGGTTGTTTTTATCTATTTTCTTATCTTTGATGAAGTCCACAAAATTGGAAGAGTTCTTGATGAAGGAGTTTGATTTACCAATAAGGGGAGAAATGCGTTTACCTAGATGGGTGGCCAACTTGTAAGTGGGGGAATTGATGGTGTCAACTATGGGTCTAAGGGGAATACCTATTTTGTTAATTTTTGGAACCCCATAAATATAGGGGATTACCTCTTTAGATGGAAAAAGCCACTTTTTGGTGGCATCATCAAAAGAAGGATTGGCAATGATTGACTTGAGCTTTTTGGTTAGTTTGGAGATGAGATTGAAACCGATAATTTCATAGCTATGATTGTCTGATAAGAGGTCATGCATCTTGGAAATGTAATCCCCTTTGTTCATGATCATTGTTGCATTACCTTTGTCCGCTTTTGAAATGACAAGATCATTTTTGCTAATTAAACTTTTAATGGCAATGAGTTCAACTTTGGGAGTGTTGCATTTGGGAGGCTTGGCATGCCTAAGGGCCACATCACAATCTTGATGAATCCCTTTTGCAATGTTATGAGGTAGTGAACGAATAGCCTTTTTAATTTTTGTGAGAAAGTAATGACATGGATAAAGTGGGGAGAGATTGTGAAGCCTGTACCTCTCTTTAGAAAGTTGAAAACAAGTGGGTCTAAGTGGATATCCGTGAGCTTGATGACAAGCTTTCTTTCCCATTTATGAATGACCATGGGGTTAACTAAGTTAGTTTCAAGCCCTATCGTTGAGCAGGACGACACACAAGATTGAAAAGAGGATGGGAGAAAAAATGAGAATTTCAAAGGATCGTTGGAAAGAGAATCATGTGAAGGATGGTGGTTGTGTGTGAGGAAAGAGGTTGAAAGCGAGTTGAGCTTGTCCTTGATAGAACCAAAAAACTGTTGGAATAATCACCATCATCTTCCTTCATATTCAAGACATGGACTAACATCAGGTCCCATGGATCCATTTATCTTTGGTATTTGTATTAGGGGTTAACAGGTTAATCTTTTGGCACAATGACAAATGTGGTCGAACAAATGGTATCAAATCCATGGTCATGGGTTTGAATCCCCTCAAGTGACGCTGAGGGGGGGATTGCTGGACTAATCACCAGTGTCTCCCTTCAAATTCGAGACATGGACTAACAACCTCCTGTGGATTTGTTTATCTTTGGCATTTGTATCGAGCATTAACAGGTCGATATTTTGGTGCAATGAAAAATGTGTTCCAATAGAAACGTTCAATCCGAGATGGATTGTTGGGAATCATTGATAGCTTGAGAAGGTTTAGAGAAAAGATTGGATAAGTTGCAGGTAATTAGAGTATATGAGGACAAGTCACTCACGTTATGAGGATGGGATTGAGCATAGATTAAATCAACATTAATATTGACATGAGACTAAGGACAAATGAGAGATGAAGAAATTGGGTGAGAAGGCATACTTGGGATGAAATTTTGATGATTGTTGGAAAGAAGATGCTGGTTGACAATGCTTGGAGGAACCGTGCAAGCTACAGATTCAACAATGTTCCTTTTGATGCCAAGTATGGAGGTAGCCAAAGAGCAAGACACCATTTTTTATTCTTCTCTCCAAGTCTGCTACTTCATTTTTCACTCTTCTCTCTATCTGCATAGCATCTTGATGATGGATCATGGAGAATGATCCAAAACGATTTAAAAATTTGCACATAGTTTAAATCCAAAAATCTTATTACAATATTGAAAATCATAATATTGAGACAAGTATTTATTTAGTTGATACAACTACTTATCAACATGAAGACAAATTGTCATTTTTTGAGAATAGCATGTCATGAGAAGACATTGAAACTTACTAGATGTGGCTTATACATAAAACACACATTTTTAATCTTTTGAAAGGAAAAATAAATTGAGCAATGGAAAGTACTAATTCATGAGCATTGTTTGAAGGAAAGAGATTACCAAACAAAGAGAGAAGCCAATCTAAGCACCAACAACATGAAGAGGAGACACAAGAATTTGATATGGGGAAAAAACAAGAAAAAAACCCAATATTATGAATGAGGCAAAATGCCTGAGAATGATATAAAAAGAGAGAGAGAGAGAACACTTAAGCCTTGAGCTTGCTTGCTTCAAGAATGAGAGGAGAGGCACCTCAATAAATAGAGGTGAGAAGAAGAGTTACAAAGTAACTCCCAACTCTACGGATGCCACCATTTATCCTATATGGGTGCAAGTTGTCAAGATCCTCATAAGGAGGAGGCTACACCTAAGCCACTAATATTCATTAATAAAGGAATTAAAATAAAATGAGTCATCCTCACACATGTGTGAGGAGACAAAAAAGACAAAGGACTTGTAGGGATTCCTTTGGAACATCTTACAAGTAATTAAATAAATAGTCTTAACCAAGTAAAGATTAACATCTAACATCCCGTTAAGCTTACTTCGGGAGTTTACATCAAACCCTTCAATGGGTTGTAATCGTAGATTTTACAATGAAAGAGAAATTTATCTTTACAAAGAGATTTGGTGATAATATCTACAACTTGATGAGAAATGTGCTTGTCTTCAACGTGCTCTATAATGAAGTGATGTTGAAGAGAAATGTTCTTGGTCCTTACATGAAAATGTGATTCTTTTCTAAAGCAATAGCACTTTGATTATCATAATATAAGGGTGTAGGATCCTTTTGAGGTAGACCCAAGTCTTCAAGTAGTCTTCTTAACCATAGTGCTTCTTTAGATACATTGGTACAACCTTTATATTTAGCATCTATATAACAAAAAAAATAGATTGTTGTTTCTTAATATTCCATGAGATTGCACCTAATCCAACAAAGAAACAATAACCACAAGTGGATCTCCCATCATTGGGATCACCTCCTAAATCCAAATTAGTATAACCTTTTAAAGAAAAAACACAATTTGCATCATAAAAGAGACCAAATTAAGGGTACCTTTAACGTATCTTAAAATTCTTTTTACAATTTTAAAATGAGTTTGTTGTGGTTTAGACATATATCTAGAAACCAAACCAAAACTATAAGAAATATTAGGTCTAGTAAGTGTTAAATAATTTAAACTACCAACTAATTGCCTATATAAAGTAGGGTCAACAAAAGGAGTTTCCATATCAACCATTAATTTAGTTCCTAATTAACAAGGAGTAGAAACACAATTTGCACAATTTATCTTAAACTTATCTAATAGATCTTGAGCATATTTATGTTGAGAAAGAAAAATACCTTTAGGTGTTTGCCAAATTTGCATAGCCTAAATCAGTCATTTGAAATTGTTCATGATAATCTAAGCCTTCCACTTGAGAGAAGCCTTTAGCAACTAATCTAGCCTTAAACTTGCTAACTTCATTATTTCCATTAAACTTAGTTTTATACAACCATTTGCATGAAACAAGATTCTTTCCATGAGGTAAAGGAACTAAATCCCAAGTTCTATTAGCAATTAATGTATCATATTCTTCCTGTATAGCATTTTTCCAATGAGGTTGATCTTTAGCTTGTTCGTAAGTTTGAGGATCATTTGTATGCATAAGTTTAGACATCAAAGCATAATTACCATAGTTTTCCTTTCTAGTATTAGATTGATTTATTCTAGCTAAAACATCCTCGCTTTCTTGCATAATTTTTTAAAACCATTTAGGCTTTCTTTTAGAAGTAGGAGTATCATCACTTGAAGAAGAATTATGAGGAGAAGATACATGTTCATCTTCACCATCACTATGAGTAAGAGATGCATTAAGAGGGTTAAGAAAATATTCCTTTAGGATTATCCTCTACAACAATAATTTTATTTTGAGAAGATTCAATACCATGCACTTTAGAACAATCATGAACCATTTTTTAGGAATACATACATCTCTAGCAACATTAAATTTGTTAGTAATAGGATTATAAACTCTATAAGTTTTAGAATGTTCATCATAGCCAACAAAAATATGATAAGAAGATTTAGGATCTAATTTTTGCCTCTTTTGTTTAGGTTTATGAACATAAAGCAATTGAGCCAAAAATTCTTAAATGCTTAAGATTAGGCTTCCTACTAGACCAAGCCTCTTCAAGAGTTATATCCTTTAAAGATTTTGTAGGAGTCCTATTAATAATATAAGTAGCACAAAACATAGCTTCAACCTAATATTTATAAGACATATTCTTAGCATGTAACATACATCTAGCCATTTCAACAATAGGTCTATGCTTTCTTTCTGCTACACCATTTTGTTGAGGTGTATAGGGAATGGTTAGTTCATGTTTAATACCAAATAATTTTAAATAACTATTGAAAGCATTATTCACATATTCTTTACCATTATCAGTTCTAAGAATTGTGAGTTTAAAACTAGATTGCCTATCAACAAATTTACGAAATGCATAAATTATATTGATCCAAAGCAGTTTGAGGATGTTATAGAGCAGCCTGAAGGTGACAAAACTGAAAAAATCAAAAATCCAATTTTTTGATTCTTTTTGGTATTTTCTAGGTTCTAGTAAATCATAGTTTCAAAGGTTTTCAGAGTGGAATTTGGGATCAAAACTGTCATTGATCCTTTAAATTGAATAATAGAGCATTGAATTTAAGGGATTAAAATTAGATTTGTTGGAGATCTTTCCAATAGTGTAAATGGTTTTGAATTTCGAGAACCGAGTAGAAAGTTATGACCCTACCAAGTCGGGGTATCTAATTTCATAGTTTAAAAAAAAAATATAGTTTTATTATTTGTTTTATTCATGAAAACTATTCAATTCATTTTTTTTGAGTTTGGAGATTGTTGGCTTCCAGATAATTGTATAAGACTCATGTTTGGATAAGATAATGAGATTTTTTGGATGCAAAAAACTCTTTTACAAGTTATGCTATTGTCCATTTATTTATAATACTTGTAGGTTTTCGCTTACCTTGTATAATAATTCAGATTATCTTCTGAATTCAGATCATTGGTATCAGAATGGGTATGCTCCTATATGTCACATCGCACATAGTTTGGTTATTGAAGGTTGAGATTTGAGACACATAACCCATAAGTTTACCTCCCTTTGAGGCGCAACCAACCAAAGATGTTGGATCCAAAAATAATAGACCTTATCAAAACCATGATGGAAGAAATGATGAGGAAATTCTCTCAAATCCTTCAACATACCCAACAATCAAACATAGAAGGAAAACCATTCAGTAGCCACACTCCATTCAAAGTGCAGGTAAATTTTGATTTCCCAAAATTTGAAGGTAAAATTGATGCAAACGCTGTGGAGGAATGGATAACAAAGCTGGATAGATATTTCTCTAAATACCTTTTCCAATGTCGAGAAGATAACATTTTCTCTCCTCAAAGATGAAGCTCATGTAAAGTAATTGTGGGAAGGGAAACTTACCTCAAGAAGGAACGATTCTATAATAGAGGAAGAACCTACATGTGGGGATTTTGTGGAATTCGTCATAAAAGAGTATTACCCTAAAGATACATATGAGGAAAAATATATCGAGTGACAACTGCTTCAATAAAAGAAAGACCAAATGGTGTAGGATTGCAACAATAAGTTTCATGCTTTATCAGTGAAGATTGACATCCAATATTTAGAGAAGCATTGAGTGTTGAAATACCAGAATGGACTTGATAGATATATTCAAACAAAGATGTCTTTTCTAAATATTGAAACATTGGGTACTGCTTATAAATTTATGCCACAAAAATTGAGGAGAAATTCAAACAAAAAGGGAAGAAATACAAGGGTGAAACTAGCAATAAGTTTTTAGGGAAATAAGTTACCACCAACAAGTCCTCTCAATCACCAACATGGGAAACAAGAGTGAAAAAGAGAAATACGGATTTAGGTAAGTGGTGTGATATTCACAAAAGTTCTCAACATAATATAAGGATTGTAGGGCTGTAAAAAATTTGATGACATAAACATATGAAGTAGAGCAAAAGGTTGACATGTTTCCCATAGACCTCTTTGAACAATAGAGTGGTGAAACAATTATTGAAGCAAATCCTTATGCCATCTTTTCTACTGCAAAAATTATACACCAGGAAGATGAGGAACATTTATTTCATTCACAGATGTGGCTGAATGGTAAGGCTTGATACTTCATAGTTGATAGTGGGAGTTAGAAGAATTTAATCTCTGTTGAAGTTGTAAAGAGATTAAACTTTACTTGAAAAAACCTCATCCGCAACCATACTCCATGGGTTGGGTGAGTCAAGGAAGGGATATCCAAGTAAACAAACAATGTTGCTTATCCTATTCCATCAAAGCATTCAAAGATGAAGTCATTTAAGATGTAGCACCCTTGGACGTATGTGATGTGTTGTTCGAGAAACCATATATGTATCAACGCAATGGTGTATATGAATCAAGGCCACACAGTGTTATTCTTAAGGTGGGTAGATGAAAGTATCGAATTCTTGCTCGATAAGTCCTGCAAAATTCGCTTCTTTAATTAGTACAAAAAAATGTAGGTGTTTGATTTCCCATACTGGAGTTTTTGTACTACTAATGATATGACTAGAAGAAAATAAGAAAGTCATAGGTAACAATAATGCTATAACAACAACCACCTCTATTCAACAAAAAATAGATAGATTCAATGTTGGAAATTTTTTAAAATGTCTTCACTTCACCAATAGGAGTTCCACTACACTGTTAGGTGAAGCATTCAATCGATATCATTTTAGGGACACTCTTACCAAATGGGCCATTATACAGGAGCGTAGTTTTGGAAAATGATGAAATCAAACGACAAATTGAGGAACTAATTCAAAAGGGCCATATCCAACCAAGTGCATCACCCTGTGGCAATCCAATTGTTTTTCTAGAAAGAAAGATGACATGTGGAGACTATGTATTGATTATCGTGCCTTGAACAAGATCACTCTGAAGAACATATATCCAATTCCTCGAATTGACGATCTTTTGGACTAGCTATGCGAGGCAAAGTTCTTTACTAAAATTGATTTGAAGTTCGAATAGCATCAAGTGCTAATTGATCCTACAGATGTTTGGAAGATTACCGTCAAGTCCAAAGAAGGGTTATTTGAATGGTTGGTGATGCCTTTTGAGCTGAAAAAATGCCCCTGCCACATTCAATATGAGGTTGATGAATGATATTCTCAGACCTTTCACTGACTCTTTTGTTGTGGTCTATTTAAATGATATACTCATCTTTAGCAAGACATGGGATGAATATCTACAACATGTTGAGTAGGTACTCTCAACATCGCAATAACATAAACTCTATGCCAATAGAGAAAAGTGTGCTTTTGGATTAGAGAGCATCCAATATTTGGGTTACATTGTGGACAACAGGGGTGTTCATGTTGATCCTACAAAGATTGAGTTCATCAAGGCTTGAAATTCCCCTAGGAATGTCATAGAACTTTGTAGCTTCTTGGGATTGACAAATTTCTACCAGAGGTTTGTACTTAGATTCTCTCATTTGGCATGGCCTATGAATCAAATACACCAGGGTGGATCTAAGGAAAAAATTATTTGGACAGAGGTGTAGCAACACACTTTTGAGGAGTTCAAGAAGAGGCTATGCTTAGCACCAGTCAAGTGGCACTTCTAGATCTGCAACAACCTTTTGAGATTAAAACAAATGCATATAATTATGCTTTGGGAGCAGTTCTCATGCAACATTGTCATCTGGTGGCTTATCATAGTTAATTTTTTTCTAATACAGTTCAATGATATCCCACATATGATAAAGAAATGTATGCAATTGTGCAGGCCTACAAACAATGGAAGCACTAAATTCTTGGCAAAGAGACTATTATCTCTACAAATCATAAACCCTTACAATTTTTGTAGACACAAGGAAAGTTGCAGAGTGATAGACATTAGAGGTGGTCTGCATACTTGCAACAATTTCACATCAATATTCGTCACAAAAGGGTAGCAATAATAAAGTTGCAAATTGCTTGAGTAGACCTCCAAGTCAAGCACTATTGATGGTACTTGACTCTCTTGGGAATGAAACAACATGTTGTCTTGATCTATATGCCACTGATGATGATTTCTCTAAAATATACACTCAGTTAACACAAGGTAAGCAAGTTTCTAATTTTCATTTGCATAATGGTATCCTTTGTTATATGGGTCATATATGTGTTCCTGCAAAAGAGAGGGAAAAGATGAAATGAGAAGCACATTATAGTTGCATTGCAAGACATTTCAGCATTGAAAAAACTCTTGCTGTGCTTCAAAGGCATTTCTACTAGTTCAAGATGCATCATGATGTCATTTCTTATATTCAATCATGTGTAGTATGTGCTATTGAAAAACTTGCAAATAAGAAAGCAAATTATATAGGCCACTTCCTATTTCAGATAGACCTTGGAAATCTATCTCCATGGATTTTATGTCTAGTTTACTCACTACCAAGCGTGGTCATGACTATGTTTATGTTGTAGTGGACGGGTTTTCGAAAATGGCCTTATGGTAGCCTGCAAGAAGGGGATCTCCACAAAAGATACTGCCAAGTTTTTCTTTACCTATGTTTGGGTTCACTTTGGGTTACCGTAGAGCATCATTTTTGATAGGGATAGAAAACTTGTTGGGAAATTTTGGTCAGCACTTTGGGCAATGATGGATACCAAGCTCACAAATTCTACAACATTCTATCCATATACAAATGGAAAAACTGAGGTAGTTAATCTCATGATTGTCCACATCATTTGTATGTACCATTCTCATCATACATGTACAACATAGCTACAATCGGACAATATGTGATACTAATGGACACAGTCTATTTGAGGTTTGTTTGGGGTATCGAACTTTAGCTCCTTTGGATATTTCTCTTCTAGTCACTGCAAATGAGCCATCATCACATGTAAAAAAGGAGATAGACAAAGCTTCCAAGTTTGTTGAGAAAATTTGTCATCTCCAAAAATAGGTTCATGAGATAGTGCAATAGGCCAATCAAAAATATAAGGAGCGTCATGATCAACATCCTACTCCACACTATTTTTAGGTGGGAAATAAAGTTTGGCTTCATCTTCAAAAGGAGAGACTTCAGGGGCCACATAAGAAACCCTGTCCTCTGTGGTATGGACCATATACTATTCTCAAGCAAGTTGGAGAGAATTATTTTGAATTAAATATTCCACCATTTTTGGGGATTCATCCTATGTTCAATGTTGAATTGTTTTGTCTGTATTTTTCAACATTCTATCCATATACAGATGGACAAATTGAGGTAGTTAATCTCATGATTGTCCACATCCTTCGTATGTACCATTCTCATCATACATGTACAACATAGCTATAATCAGGCAATATGTGATACTAATGGAAACAGTCTATTTGAGGTTTGTTTGGGGTATCAACCTTTAGCTCCTTTGGATATTTCTCTTCTAGTCACTGCAAATGAGCCATCATCACATGTAAAAAAGGAGATAGACAAAGCTTCCAAGTTTGTTGAGAAAATTTGTCATCTCCAAAAATAGGTTAATGAGATAGTGCAATAGGCCAATCAGAAATATAAGGAGCGTCATGATCAACATCCTACTCCACACCATTTTTAGGTGGGAAATAAAGTTTGGCTTCATCTTCAAAAGGAGAGACTTCAGGGGCCACATAATAAACCTTGTCCTCTGTGGTATGGACCATATACTATTCTCAAGCAAGTTGGAGAGAATTATTTTGAATTAAATATTCCACCATTTTTGGGGATTCATCCTATATTCAATGTTGAATTGTTTCGTCTGTATTTTCCACCTTTTTTTGGACACTTTAGAAGCTGCTGATAGAATTCATGCTAAATATTTGAATCTTGAAACCACCACTCCATTGGTAAGCGATCATATTGTTGATGTTCATGTGAAGTACCTTCAAGGTACATAGATTTCTTTGTATCGTGTTGTCTAGGCAGGCCAACACTTGCATCAAGGTAAGTGGTTTACTAATGAACATATTGCCCAACGTTTTTCTCATTGTTGCAGTAGGCTAGTGCATTGGGCCCATTGCCTCTCAAGGGGGGAAGAAAGATCTAGAGTAGTTTGAGGATGTTTTAGAGCGGTCAGAGGATGTTTTAGAGCAATCTAAAGGTGACAAAACTGAGAAAAACCAAAAATCCATTTTTAAAGATTTTTTCGGTATTTTCTAGGTTCTAGTAAATCACAATTTCAGAGGTCTTTGAAGCAAAATTTGAAATAGAAACTATCATTGGTCCCTTAAATTGAATAGGGGAGCATTGGATTTAAGGGACTGAAATTATATCTCTTGGAGACCTTTCCAATGGTGTAAACAGTTTTGAATTCCGAGCATTGAGTAGAAAGTTATGACCCTACCAAGTTGGGGTATCTAATTTCATAGTCTTTGAAAATTTATAGTTTTATTCTTTGTTATATTCATGAAAACTATTTATTTCAAATTTGTTGGAGTTTGGAGATTGTTGGGATTCTAGATAATTGTATGAAACTCATGTTTGGATGAAATAATAGGACTTTTTAAATGCAAACAACTCCTTTACAAGTTATGCTATAGTCCATTTATTTACAATACTTGCAAGTTTATGCTTACCTTGTATTGTAATTCGAATTCCCCGCCGAATTCAAATCATATATCAAAAACTTGATTCTTACTATGAAGAAAATATATCCAAGTTCTTCTAGAATAATCATCAACAAAATTAAGTGCATACCTTGATCTTTGGATGGAGTTATTCTTAGATGGGTCCCAAAAAGTCACTATGGATTAGGTGCAACTTATGTTTTTCCCTTCGTGACTGACCTTGTGGAAAGGGCTCCCTATGCATCTTACAACTCATGCATCATGTGCATACCATTTTAGATGGAACAATACTAGGAAATTCTTTTACCATATTAAGTTTTTGCATCAAGGCAATATTGTTAGCATTTATATGACCAAGTCTTTCTTGCCAAATATTGAAATCAATGGTAGATATTTAAGAGCATCTAGATTGAGAAAACTCATAAAATTTGAACAAATTGTCATTTTCTAAGTTAGCATTAGCGATGACCTTATTATATTTTGGATCAATCACATAGCACATATCTTTGTAAAATTCAATTTTGTAATCTTGACAAAGCTTAGCAACTGAAAGCAAATTAGTCTTTAATTCATGAACATATAAAACGTCATGCAATTTACCATTAAGAACCTTCACATTTCCAGTTACTTCTACTTTACAACTATGATTATTAACAAGTTGAAGATGAATATTAGACATATCAGGTTGCATAGACTTAAATACTTCTTTATGTGAAGTGACATGTTGAGGTGCACTTGAATCAACAACCCATTCAAGAGGTTGTGAAGCATTAAAACTACAAGTAAAAGCACATCTAGATTGATTTGCATTGTTACAAAACTTATGATTATTAGGTTTATTTTGTTGTTGATTATTTTGATTCATAGTTTTTTTTCTCATTTTGCTTCTTGAAACAAGTATTTTTCCAATGACCATCTTTACTACAATAAGTGCAATGAAGTCCCTTAGAAGAGTTAGAATTTCTAGGATCATTGCCATTATTATAATGAGGTTTATTATTATAATGTTGTTTAGAACGAGGCTTAAAGTTTTGCTTATGATTTGTAGACAAAAATCATGCTCATTAGACTTAAGATTGCTAAACTGAATCAACTTAGCTTCTTCCTGTCTTAATAAATTATGGAAAACATCATAAGTTGACTAGCTAAAGAAGGAATAGCTAATTAAGCATGAATATTAGTAATAAATTGTTGAAATTGTCTAGGAAGACATTTTTTTTAAATAAGATGAATTAATCTAAGGTCTTCTAATTTTACTCCTAAACCATGTATTTGACTATTCAAAACATCAAATTTTAATAAAAAATATCCATAAATTTGAAATCAGAATACCTTAAATCTTCAAGTTGATCTTGAACTTGATTTTTTCTAGATTCATTAGAGCTATCATAAATAACCTTGAGTTTGTCCCATGCTTCATAGGCTTTTGTACATGTTCCAATGTGAACATATAGTTCAAGTGACATGGAAATGCCTATAAAGCTAAGGGCTTCCTCATTTTTGAGCCTCCATTTTTCTTGATCATCTTTGAATATAGATGGATAAAATTATGATTTGAGCTATGTAGCAATACCCAAAAGATGTTTAAAATGAAAAAATAAACGAAATGTGAGTTTTACAAGAGTGATAGAAGAATTTAACTTAATTTAAGGAATTAAAGTTGACATTGTAAATAAATTGAAGTGCACAAAAAAACTTGTTACAAGAAAAAAAAACTATAGTAAGTTTAGCTTAAAAGAAAAAAAGAGCCCTCCTTGAGGAAAATTTAAGGTCTTGAAAAAACCCCTTAATTGAATTAAAGTTCCTAAGGTTCAAAAATTAAACAAAAACTATATTTTATTGTTTTGATGGTTTAAAAAAAAAAACTATAAGAACAATTAAAATAAACAAATGAAAAATAACTATATAATTTTTAAATTAAATAATTAAAAAATTATATAGTTTTAAAGTATTTGATTTAAAAGAACAAAACAATTTGAAAAAAATAATTAATTTATTTTAATAGTTTAATATTTTTATTAATCTTTAAAAATTATACAAAAAGTTTAAATGATTTGAAGTTTAATAATTTTTATTAATCTTTTAAAATTGTATAAAAAACTATTAAAAATATTTTTTTTAATAACTAAAACTTTTAAAGAAAACTATAAATTAATAAAACTTTCATATGTTTTTAAAACTTTTAAAATAAATGATTTTCTTTTTTGAAAACTAGCTTAAGATTCTTTTTCTCCTTGAGCTCTTTTATCCTGATGATGGATCACAGAGTGTGATTTGAAACATTGATGCAAAAAAATCTAACACAATCTAATCCATAAACTGCTACAACAACAACTACCTTAAGAGTTAAATGGAGTTGCAGAGGGTAGGGGGATAGGAAAAGGAAATAGGCGGAGAAGATGAATTTAAAAAAAATCACATTTACTATTTTTAGAAGAGCACAAATGATAGGCTGTACCCAAGTAAAAAGGGCAGCAAAACAAAATAAATTTTAAAGTTATTTATTTCCTAGGTAGAGGAGCGCGAAGGCATTGGAAGAGGTTGTAGGGAAGCGGGTGGTAGGCGAAGCTCGTAGGTGATGGATCGAAACCTGACAACATAGGTTGCAAATGGAGGAGCCCATGGGAGGCTGCGGTGGTAGGGGCTCTAAACCTACAAGGGCCAAAGCCCTAAAGAATTATTTTGATTTTATTTTGTCATTAATAAAAAATTTAGGGTTTGGTTTTTTGTATTGAGGAAATACATTTACAAAGAATAAAGAGTAGTTATAAAACTGCAATGAGAAACTATATCAAAAGGGGAACCATTACAACACAAAGAGTTATACAAACAACCACAACTAAAAGAAAAGACTTATGTACACAACAACAACATAAAATGTTCCAAAAAGTTGAAATATTTCATCAAAATGTCAGCTAGACAAAAAACAAGAGCATTATACATCTTGGAAAATAGAACTTAAACTTTGACCGATACAAACTTCTTTTTTGCTCAACAACTGTCCAACTTGCAACTTGATTTGTTGAATTTGATAATTCAATGTAAGGTTCTTCAAAGCCTCATTCTGAAGCATAGGAAATAGGGCAACAAGACAAAAAAATATATCAGAGTAAAGCCTTAAAATATAACTTCTTGATAATCATCATTGATAGTAAAAAAAACTTTGCATCTATTTCTCCATATATGTAACAAAATTACATGTCTCACACTATCAACAATTCGATTATTATAAAGACCAGCCCCAAGAAGAGTTTCTTTCCAGCTTAACTTATGAGTGAAGATAGCAGACAAATTACTGAACACAAAATTCTAGTCTTTAAACCAACTGGTAGTTCCAAAAAATATGCTTTTGGTTGGCTAGATCATAATACATTTTAGCCTTTCCCCAATGGGAAGTTTAAAGTGTAGTATCTTCTAGGAAATTAACTGAGCATTAGAATTAACTTTAGATTTCCCAATTTGAGCAGATAATTTTAACCAAAACTTCTCATTGAACCTGTACTTCCATTTATAATTCAAACATTAATTTAAGGAGAAATTAGGAAGAAACTTCAAATATATCTTTTTTAGAGGGAACAAGAAGAAGGGGTATGAAGACATCCATGACTAGTCTTTGAAAAAATTGTAATGGATTGAAGTACAAATTTTCCTAGACAACTCCATCGACACCAAAGATTGCACAAAGATAAAAAAAAATTATGTTTGTTGGAGTGAATTGATTTTTGACCTCATTCCATGGTGACCAACTCATTGATTGGAAGTACCATAAATTGCCAACATTACAAACCCCTTTTTTGAACAAAGAATAGGAATGCTTCAGGATGCTTAATGCAAAGGGTTGTCCATTATAGAGGATATGTTTGTTCCACCAAATAGACGAAGTGGAAAAACTAAAACCAAGTTGCAGGGATTCTTCTCCTCTCCACTTTAAAAGGTAACAAACATATTTCCAAGCCTTCCAAATAAACCGATCAAGGGGAAGAGAAGTATTGAAAGAGAAAAATGAAGCATGAATAATTTTGTCTAACCAACCCACTTGCTATCATTTTCCCTTAACTAGAGCCTAATTAATCCAATATCGAATGAGGATCTTCCATGGTTCATCCTCTTTAACTACTCTAATAATCCATTTGGAGGCCAAACAAATCCCTTGAGTCCAAGGGTCTATGAGGCCCAAACCTACTTTATGTTTCAGTTGGGTATAATGGGACCATGAAGTGGATATATATATCTTGGGCTACCATCCTGCTTGGCCCATAGAAATTTGTGAATAATTTTGACTAAATTCTCAAACCCTTTCTTAGAAGGCATCCAACACGAAGAATAATAGAAATGTGTAGCAAGGAAAATCTTGTTAACAACTTGAATTTTACTAGCCAAGTAAAGGAATTTATACCCCCAGTTAGAGCTTTTTCTTAAGTCTATCTAGAAATTAATTCCACATATCACAAAGAGAAACCCCAATACCGAAGGGAATTCCAAGGTACCTCATGATTTCTCCATGTTTGATTTGTTTCCATTCTTTGGGAATCCACTAAGGAACATCCCCAACTTGAACCATTAAGAATTCTATTTTGTTATGAGCTAGTTTAAAACCTAAAATTTTGCAATAAAGCTCCAAAATTTTCATTAGATTGGAGATGTCCTTTTTAGAATTTTGTAAAAAGAGAGTTGTCATCAACATAATGAGAATTAATAACAACAACATTATGAGGAATGGAAAATCCTGCTATGAGTTGCTAATTAATAAAACTTTGAAGAAGATAATCCAAAGCATCAACTGTAAGAGCATATAGGTAAGGAGGTAGAAGACATCCTTGGAAAATGGATCACTATAATAGAAATGGATCATACATCATGTTATTGATGATAATTTGAGCATTAGCATCCTGTAACAACATTTGAATGTGATCGAATTTTAGGACTGAAACCCAACCATTAAAGCATTTTAATAATAAATCTCCAATGAATTATATCATAGGCCTTATCAAAATTAAGTTTGATTAAAATAGCATTCTGGCATGTTTGTTGATCCTATTAGCATCTTGTAACATAAGGCTGTCAAAAATATATCTGCTAGCAATAAAACCTATTTGTTCTATTCGAACAATCTGTTGCACAAGTTTTATTTGAATAACCAAAGCTTTAGCAATTATTTTATATGAAGTATTTAGTAAGGTGATATGATGGAAACCAGAAACAAAATTTTCCTTTCTTTCTTTAGGAATGAGCTTAATTATGCCACCATTAATGTTCAAACCTAAGGAATCTTTGTTAAGGGCCTCCAAGTATAAACAATAAAAGTCTTCCTTGATATGTGGTCACATAACTTGGTAGAATTCCATAGGAAGCCTATCATTGCCTAGAATTTTATGAGGGTCCATAGAGAAAAGGGCATTTTCCAATTCTTCCAACGATAATGATCTATCAAGATAGTGGCTGTACCCTGGGTCAATTTTTTTTAGGAATATGGTCTTTGACGATATCCTCAACAATTTGTTGAATATCCTCCCATTGGTCATATTTGAAGAGGTTCTCATAAATTTTTTTGAATACATTACAAATATTAGTAGGACTAGATTGCAAGACATTGAATTCATCCTTTATAGCACCAATTCTTTCTTTTTTATGTTTATAATTGAGGTAATTAATTTTTTTTTTATACCCTTGTTTCCTTCCTTTATCCAATGTAATATGGATCTAATTTTGCCCCCCTGCCCTTTATAATTATCAATTTTATGTAGCTAAGGCTTAATAACAACAATAGAAGTTTGAATTTTGATATTGTTAGGATCAACATTAAGTAGTTTTATGTTATGCACAAGTTTTCCTTGGAGGGATATTTCTTTCCATTTGCGTTGCCAAGCCACTTTTTTGCCAAATGAATGCAAGAAACTAGTGCACTTATTTATAGCAGCACAACACCAATCTATCCAAGACCCCCCCTCATTAGGTTTGGGGATGGAGTTCCAAAGAACTTCAAGAGTAGCTATACAAGAATGATCCTTTAAGTGGGATACATTAATTTTGAAAGGAAGCAAACTATTTGTGTTTGATTTTGGGGACAAACCTATATTGCAAATGATGGGGTAAAGGTCAGAGAGAGTGGTAGAAAGGTCCACCTAAACATACAATCCCAAAGGGTCATGATTGAGGGGAAAAGTAGGGGATATGTAAAATCTATCCAACCTACTTAGTTTTCTATCACTTCCCACTCTACAATTGGACCAAGTGTACCAATTTTTTAAATGGCTGAAAATCTTATCATGAATAGGATCGACCACTCCCAAGGAGTTTTGACAAAACAACCAACTATCAAATTTTTCTTTACTGAGATTAAATTCTTTAGTCTAGCTGCAATCATGAGCATGCTCAACCATATTAAAGTCACCCCCTATTATCTATTCAGCACTGGGTAAATTATTAGCCAACTAGTTCCATAACTCTACACTTTCTTTAACAAAATTCGGGGCATAAATAGAACAAAAAATGATGAATTATCCATTGATAAAAGTAAGAGCCCAAAAAAAGCCATGGGAAGGGTCCACACCTTCATCAATAACATGCTTTGCAACCCATGGGGAAACCCCAATAACAACCCCGCCTTTTCTCTCAATATGAGAAGTAAACAAGAACATGAAATCACCCCAACCCTTACATAGGGATGCTTCAAGCTTAATTCTCCCAATTTTGACTTGAAGGAAAAGCACATTGGGTTTCCATTTCATAACATCCTCTTTGACCTTATATTTGTGAGGGGGGAGGGAAATATCTTATAATTCATGATGAAGGGAAAATTCTTCATCTTGAGTCAACACACTAAACTGATTATCAATATTCAAATCCGAGTTCTTAACTTCACAATCTTGAGAGGTGGAAGAAGGAGATCTGGAATGATGACAAGTTTGAGAAGGAGAAAGAGAAAATTCAAGAGTGTACTGGTGAGGAGAAGAGGGGTGAGGGGGGAGAAATATCGAGCAAGGGCTTTAGGAGAAGAATGGGGGGGATAACAGGAGTGCACATGGCATAGAGAGCGAGAGGTAGAAGAAGAGGAAGGCTCTTTCCTCTTTCTAACCTCTCTCCACTTTCTAACATAAAATCTTTAAAAGATTGGGTCGTCTCACCAAGAACACCAAGAGGACTACCATGGTTGAAATGAGGAACATGAGAATTTTCAAAGGTAGATGACGAGGGATGAGGGGGTTGGATGGTATGAGGAAAATGTCTAGGGGGAGATAAGTGGCCACTAGCTAGAGAGGAAACTGTTGGTGTCTAAACCATTTTCTACTTTCTAATTGGACATTCGCGGATCAGATGACCTTTTCAACAATAGAAACATGCATTCAAATCATTTAAATAAAAAATTGGCCGATTCAACTCAAAACTAGAGCCAACCAATTTTATGTTCTCTAGCAGGGGTTTGTTTTAGTCAACTTCTACACAAGCCCTAGGTTGAACCCTAAGGATTGAAAATTTATCAGAACTATGGTTACACAAAATTACTCTACCCAACTAAGCAAAAATGTCTTTTAAGAAAGGTCTAAAGGCCAGATTGAGATAGGGAAACTCAACCCACATGGGATAGTGTGAACGAGAAGGGCCTTCAGGGTGAAACTTAAAATTCCAGGCTTGTAGATAACACACCCACAAATGACCCAAGTTCCATATTGTAATACAACCTAAGCATGGTCTCCAGATTTGAACATACAAGACACATACCCTTTTCCAAGTCCCCTCAAAGCCTCTATTTCCCATCCTCGATTTTCCCAATTTAATTTGGCCCATTTATTAAACTCAGTTTCAAAAGGAACACCTCTTCAAAAAACAAAATCATAGTAATTACATCAATAATATCATTAGGCAGTTGTATTTCTATGGAAATGGCTGGACTTTTCCCCAAAGTCGTAGCTTCAACATTTTCGAATCTAGCTTGCAATATAAATTTTATACCAATAATAAATAAAAATAAAAAAAACTACCTTTTAAATTTTTTTTTATGTATTATTGTAAAAGGGGCTGAGCCCAACAAAAAGATATTTTTTTATTTGAATTGATTTAAGACAAATAAATATTAGCACATATATATTCAAAATAATCTATATAAAATACGTTGAGAGCCGTCTTCTAAAATGCCTATTTAATTTATTGTATTATTAATATTTTATTGTTTGTATTATATGAAATTATTTTTTATTATATTATATTTTAATTTATTTTATTTTATTAATATGTTATTATATTATGATTATATTATCATTATTATATAAACACAAATGAAAGCATCAAATAACTATACAAATTGCTTCAAAATATGCATTAAGTCCATAATATGTTATCTATCAGTGAAAACGATCTCAAATTATTCACATACATAGATTTTGCAGTTAGCCAAAACAAAGCAATATGTTTTGAGTGAGTGTTTGCATCATGAAATTGAATAATTCACTTGGAATCAATTGTGTGGATTGGCCATTGTCTGAAGTATTAGGTTTTCTTATAAAACCCATCATTAGGGATAACTTTGAAGCCAATGCACAAGAATAGGATATTAATTTGTATTAATTTACTAAACAAAGTAGTATGTTTTGAGTGATTGCTTGCATCATGAAACTGTGTAATTCACTTGGAATCAATTGTGTGGCTTGACCATTGTTTGAAGTATTAGGTTTGCCTATAAAACCCATCATCACAGATAGCTTTGAAACCAATGCACAAGAATAGGATATTAATTTGTATTAATTTACTAAAGCCATGCAGTTGATTCCGAAAGACTCTTAAACAACAATGCCATCGTAGAAACATCTCTCGATGTAAAAATGTCAAGGGTTTTTGAAAAATAGGGTTATTTAAAAAAAAAAAGATTATTTATTTGTTATTATAAAAACAAACATGGATTTGCAGACAAGAAGAGCCAAGACCCTAAAAAAGTATTTATTATTTTTTTAAACAAAATAATTTATTATTAAACAAAGATCTATTTGTTTGAAGGAAAATAATGTGATGAATAACACCTTTCAAACATTTAAGATCCAATAATAACTCTACCATAAACATGTGCAAAATTGAAAAAAACATGTAATGAATAACACCTTTCAAACATTTAAAATAAATATAGGGACTTTTTTTTAGTTGTGTATTTATATCAATTTTTAATATTTCTTCTATACCTCTTACTAATAAATTCTAGATAGATTCTTCTTTTTCTCATTATTTAGAGATCATTATTTAGTTCCTTGTTTTTTCCCCGGTTTTCTTATATAATATTACACCTCTTTCAATGCAAAAGAGTCCCTATCTAGTCACTTACTCAACCTAGATTTCATAGGCTTTTCCAAATGACTAATATTTGTTAAACCTTTCAATCACACCATTATCAATATATAATATATCTAAATTATTAATAACCAAGGGCATATCTAATGTGTGTGTTACAATACTTAAATTATTTTTAATTTCAAAAGTTGATATTTGCTAAAAATTAAACTAATAGGATCTTGCTAAATTTTTTCTTTACTATTGACAACCATGATACCAATGTTAGAAACTCACGGTCCCTATTCCAGGTTGTGGGAAAAGAGAGCCTTTGATGGAAGGAGATTCAAGAATTTCTTCAATAAGATTTTCTCTTTATTGAATCTCAATTGCATGAGTCGATGAATGAGGAGTTGTTGAGATTCAAACATAATTTGAGAAAATTATAAATTAAGAAGATTCATGGTTTAAAAGTTAGGGCTAAAAATAAATTGGCTAAAGAATTGAGATAAAGGTTATAATTTATTCTTTAATTATATAAAGGAGAAAAAGGCTAGGGAAGACATTGGATCAATCTGGGTGGATAATCAACATATATATGATCTTTCTTGGGTTATAAATGAATTTCAATATTTCTATAAAAACCATTTTATTTGTTGAAGATAGCAATGTGGAATATCAAGTGAATGAAACTCAAAAGAGAATTAGGAAGTTCCTTTGGTTTGATGGGAAAGGAAAGAGACACAAATCTACTATCAAGTATGATTGGTGTTGTTTAGATAAAGACAATGGTGGCCTTGGATTGAAATACTTGAGACTGTAAGTAATTTCGCTTCTTGCTAAATGAATTGTTAAATGTCTCAGTGGTAAAGAGACCTAAAAATTTTTAGTGAGGAATGCCATTCAAATGGTAGTCCCTAAATAGGCTAGGATCAAAGGAAATCAGACCCATAATAAGGAAGATAATTTTTTTTTAAACTTTAGGTTAGTGTGGTGGAATCTTTAATGGAAGAAGAAGCTCATGGCTCTCTAACATGATTGATCTTCCAAGAGCTAGGATAGTAAAGACATCAAAGAATTTGGTAACATAATGAATAATAAATAGACCAAGTCTTGGGCTTCTCTTAGTACTGAGTATGGTTTACCACTTCTCAAAGGAGGAAATGCAGTCTCAAGAAAAGCCTGTGAGAGCATTCAATTTCTTTCCCAAATAAGTTTTGAACCTAGAATTTATGACAACTTGAAGTGGTGGGATAGAATTGGGTCCTCTATAAGGTGAACTCCAAAATATCTACAACTCTCTCTCAAAGTCCTAAGAGGTTATCATTTGCACCTTAACGATTGTTGGTAATTGAACTTTAGTAATGGGTGATGATTTAAGATTCTTAAACACTCTTGGTCTAATGTGATTGAACCAAAGAGAGCCTATCTTAAATGGTTACTTTTATTAAAAATATTACCTATAAATCTAAATCATGTCCAACCTATTAATAACTTGTACTCTTTTTGTGAAATTCTTGAAACTATGAACCATATTTTCTTTGACTATTTCTTTGCTAAAGAAATTTGGATTTTTTTTTATATAGATGGATGAGATAACGAGAGTAACTTTTCATGGAAGGAATTTTTATTTGGTTATGTTAAAGGTGTAAGTAAATATTTAATATTTTTGGCTGATTTTAACTACTAATATTCTTTATTTTTTGAGAAAACAAGAAATGAGGGTTATTTTCAAGGAAGGAAGACACACCTTATTGAGTCTTTTTTTTTTAAAGAGGGGTAAAAACTTTATTGAATCAAAATAACATTACAAAACAAAAGTAGTAAACCCATAAAGGGCACCAAAAAGCCAAGAATTAAGTCACACCCAAGAGACACCTCATATCTTTGGCAACCCAATCTTCCAAAACTAGGGCCAAATCACCAAGAAGATTGCCCCAATCATCAACTTTCCAAGTCCCCATCTACTCAGAAGCCCACCTAGCTAAGCCATCCACCACCTTATTCCACTCCCAGGGAATATGACAAAAAACAATAAACTCCAAAGCAGTGCACATTGAGACAATTTGCTTGACCACCACCACCAACTATCAATTCACACCCTCCAAATTCCTCCTATTCAACATATCAACAACAAATTGAGAGTCAGATTAAAAAATAATCCACCTCCAACCCAAGGCACAAGCCCGCTCAATCGCCAAAAGAATAGCAATAGCCTCCATGAGGTTATTAGTATACTGACCTTTATAAATAGAAAAGAAAAAAACCACAACTCCCAAACTACCTCTACCAATACGACCAACTCCAGCATGCCTTGGATTGCCTTGAGAAGATCCATCAATATTAATTTTTAACCCCCCCAAAATAGGACATTAGTGACCAACATGACCAACCCTCTCCTACCCACAATCACGATGCCCATGTCTCAATTTTCTCTTTCCCTAAATAGAAAGGACCAGAGCATTGACGACTCCTAGATCATCAAGGTCATCAGGAATAGCCAAATCACACTTAGAAATCAATGTCTCCTGAAGGACCCCCAAAAAATTTCATCTAAAGTTGACCAATAAGCAACTTCTTATCCAAAAAAATTATGCGGTTACGCTCCAACCAAATATGCCATATTATTAAATGGGCACCAATGATCCAAGCTATAAGAAGGAAAAGAGTCTTAATAGGAGGATACCCCTGGATCCTCCAAAAATCCTCCAAAGAAGAACCATGCCTACACAGTTGTCGCTTCTAGAGGTTCCACCAAAAATGCCAAATATCCTTCGCAAAAGAAAATTGAAAGAAGAGGTGAGGAATACACTCCTCATGCCCAACACACATGAAACACATAGACGGGCCCTGAAACCCATGCTTCCAAAGATTTTCCCACATAAGACACTTCCTTTGCACCAATAACCAGGTGAAAAAATTACACTTAGGCCAAGAAAAATTATTCCAAACTTGTTTCCACCAAGAGACCTCTGAACTCCCAAACAACTGTTTATCCAAAACTTGATAGCCTGAGGCAAGAAAAGATTTACCTTTCGGGTGTGACCCCAAGCCAACACATCTCTCCCAGGAATAGAATTACAAACACGATTAGACAATAGTAAAGCAAGATCCTGACGATCCTTAGTAGCACTACCAGGAGGCCACTCTTGTAGATCCTTCCACTTGAACACACTAGCCTGACCCAAAACTTGAGGCATTTTGAAATCTGCCACACGACACCTAATCCAGGTGGATCTAGGAAACCTAAAAATTTCACAGTCTTATAACCTCATGAAACCAACCTCATTGCATAGATCTTGTAAACACAATCTTGACACAACTTGAACCGCCTCAAAAGGAGGTTGTATGCAAGAGTTATGCTCGGTCAAAGATTGGTCAAACTAGCGAACCAAGGGGCCAAAAAAAGGAAAAAAAATGATCATCTTGGAATTCATCAAAATTGGCATCAAATCGAAGTGCTCATCGAGACGATTCCAATGACGTTCGTTTCGTCGAAATCCAAGATCATACACATGAGATATCGCAGGTCAAAGTTTTAGTTAACTAGGGTTGATCAGAAGGTATAGTTGATGACGTCAGCAGTCCATACAGATGACGTGGCAGGAGACATGGCATCCACGTGGAAGTATAGGTCAATGATGATGTGGCATGGTCATACACCTAGTTAGCATCCACTTGGTAGCACAGTCAGCCTCATAGTCAGCATCTGAGTCAACTATGATGACAAATCATGAGGTGACACATGGACCAATCAGGTGGTGCCATGTATCACCCCATCAACACATTCCTCTGGCCGTGACTAAAATTTCTAGTAAAAGAAGTTGGTGGGGGTTGAACCCCCACCCTACACTTAGCAAGCCATCGTTCAAGCCATTACACCACATGACATTCCTTTACTCACATACCACTGTCGATTTCTTTTCATGTGTTGAATATTTTATATGTTGGTAAAACGCGGTTGGTGGGGGTTGAACCACCGACCCACCATTTGGAAAAACACTTACATACCATTGCACTATCAGTCAAGATTAATATGTATAGGGGCTGCGTCTTATTTTAAGACTAGTAAAGCTCAAATGCTTAACAAATTCCCCCTATATGGTTAAAACCAAATAGCTCCAAACATAAAAAACAAAAAAAGGGTGTATATGAATTGTTAAGGGGGTTTTATGTTGTTTTTTGTAATTATGGAGGATTTAACCCCATTATGAAAAAATTATGTATAAAAAGGGGGGAGTGTAGGTGCTTGAAAATAATTCAAAGGTTTTGAGAGAATTCTTTTGGAGGAGAAAATTTACAAGGTGATATTATACACCAAAAATTGTAAAATTGAGTGAGAGATTGTGAGGAAGTTTATGCAGGTTTTGAAGCTTGAGAATTGTAAGAAGGAATTTCTAGGTGCTTGGCAATCTAATAAAGCAGTCCAACATTGAGAAGCGGACCCGAAGACGCAGCCCTAATTGGACGAACTCCATTATCAACTTGCATTTGATCCTTATTCTCTTTTGTCTCATAATTCTTTCAGTATTTTGATTCTTAGAGTTTCCTAATTACAATAATTAAATAATTAGTTTATGTTTCATTGATTTGGATGTAAAACAAGTGAATGCTAGTTTATGTAATTTCAACGGTTAAACAACATAGTCATGTAATTCTGTTGGATCAGGATAAAATCTATAGTTGAGAGTAAAGTGCAAATTATTTGTAGCTCTTTAATTACAAATCAAGTTTGGTATCAAAGTAGTTTAATAGGAAAATTGAAGGGTGTGAATGTTAACTCGGTTGGGATTAAAGTGAGGAGAAGGTGCATTGGAAGAATTCAATCTAGATATCAGAAAATGAAAGACCTTTCGACCAAAGATGTCAAAGATGGTAACTAAACATGAAGTTCCAGAACTTGATGAGAGGAGTTTTCGCAAAGATTTTCTCGAGATGAAGTCAATGGTGGAAGTTATTTTCTGAGAGAGGTAAGAACGACAAAGGAAAAAGGAAGACAAGGAGAAAAGGAAGAAGGAAGTTGAATCCTTATTGAAAGAAGACAAAGGTAAAGGAGTAGGAGGTGGTAGTGACCCTCCTGAACCTCCATCCCCATCCTCTTCATCTTCTTCGTCTAACTCTTCTAAAAAGAAACAACTTGTGCAAACACCTTTGTTAAAATTGGATGCTAAATTTGAGTTGCCTATATATAACGGTGGATTAGATGCAAAAAAATTGGATAACTGGCTTAAACAGATCAAAGTGTATTGTAGGGTTCAACAAATCTTGGATGATTCTTCTAAAATCCAGCTAGCTACTCTTAGAATGGGAGGCACTGCATTGGTTTGGTGGAGAGTAAGATTCAAGATGATCTTGCTACACATGGTAAAATCATTTCATCTTGGTATGAGTTTACTTCTACTTTAAAGAAACAGTTTTATCCTTTGGGTTATATGCAACACGCTGTTATGGACTGGAAAAATCTAAGATAGGGTAAAGGACAAACGGTGCAAGAGTAAACACAAGTGTTTAGGAAGAAAGCACTTACTCTTGGCATTCCTCTTTATACACAAGAAACTTTATTAAAGTATATAGGTGGTTTGCATTCACACTTGAAACATACAATCCTGATGTTTAATCCATCTAACTTTGATGAAGTGTGTGTACAAGCAACCCATATTGAAGTAGGTGAAAGGAACATAATTTTTAGTTCAAAGAAGGAATTTGTTCCTCCAACTGAAGGAAATAAGAATGGTAAGGAGAGGAAAGCGACTACTGTAAAGAAAGAGGAAGGTGAAAAGCCTACTTGTTCACATTGTCAAAAGAAAGGGCATGAAGATGCAAAGTGTTGGAAATTGCATCTGGAATTGAAACCAAAGTGGTGTAAGGGTCGTAAAGGAAAGCAAAAGGCCGCAACTGTCATTCAGGATCTTGGATCGGATTCTGATGACGAAACAAAGATAACAGTTGTGGGTTTGAAAGGTAAAACTTTTGTTGGTAATGATTCTGCCACTAATGTTTCATGTGCTTCTACTTCTAAAAGTCATGTTGTTCTTGAAGATAGCAAAAGATGTGAATTGTTTCATATAAGAGTGATTTCTAAGAACACTAAGATTGATACACTGATAGATAGTGGGTCCCAAGTTAATCTAATTTTAGAAGAAGTGTTAAACAATTGGGATTGAAAACAAAGCCACATAAGAAACCTTATCCATTAGGTTGGGTGTGCAATGATAAAAAATTACGAGTAACTAAGAAATGCAATTTAAGATTTGCAATAACATCTAAGTTTATATATGAGGTTGAATTTGATGTGGTTCCACTTGATATCTGTGGGATTGTGTTGGGTAGCCCGTACTTATATGATAGAAAAAAACAATCTTCTACAGGGAACATAATCAGTATCACTTGTTTAAGGAAGGAATTGAATACATTGTGCATTCTCATCCAATTAAGACTGATAAATCTCTTGTGACAACGAGACAATTGAAAAGGGTAGTTAATGCAAGCAATAACTTGGCACTTATGTCTGTACCACAAGAAGTGTCATTGCATAAAAGCATATCTAGTTTTAAGGTTGTTCCAGTTATGAAAGACATGCATGATGTTGGTACAATCTTTTTCTCGTTCGCAAATTCAGTTTTGTTATTTAGCCTTCTACTTTTTGGTAGTGTATGGTTGGTAGCAACAACAATGGATGTGGATGGGTATATGGCTAATGTACTTAACAATATTAGTGTAGTTTTGATTGTTGTTATGATGAGTCAGGTGTACAGGTTCCAAAAAGGAAGGACAAATGATACTGGACAAGTGAGGCAAAATTTCCCTCACTTCAATTGTATGTAAAAGCAGATTTTTGGTGGTCTAAAAGCTTCTCAATGGGGAGGAATGATCTAGGTGGATCCAGGAAACCTAAAAATTTCATAGTCTCAGAACCTCATGAAACTAGCCTCATCGCATAGAGCTCACAAACATGATCCCAACGCAACTTGAACCGCGTCAAAAGGAGGTCATATGCAAGAGTTATGCTCGCTCAAAGATTGGTCAAACCAGCGAACCAGGGGGCTAGAAAAAAGGTAGAAAAATGATCATCTTGGAATTCATCAAAATTGGCATCAAATCAAAGTGCTCATTGAGACGATTTTGACGACGTTTGTTTTGTCAAAATTTGAGAGCGTATGCACGAGATATCGTAGGTCAAAGTTTTAGTTGACTAGGGTTGACCAGAAGGTACAGTTGATGACGTCAGCAGTCTGTACATATGACATGGCAAGAGACGTGGCATCCATGTGGCTGTATAGGTCAGCGATGATGTGGCATGGTCGTACACCCAATCAAGATCCACTTGGCAACAAGTCAGCCTCAGAGTCAGCATCTGAGTCAGCTATGACAACGAATCATGAGGTGACATGTGGACCAATCGGGTGGCGCCACATGTCACCCTGTCAACGTACTCCTCCGGCTACGGCTGAAATTTCTAGTAAAAGAAGTTGGTGGGGACGCTTAGCAAGCTATCATTCAAGCCGTCACACCACGCGACATTCCTTTACTCACGTACCACTGCCAGTTTCTTTTCATGTGTTAAATATTTTATATGTTGGTAAAACATGTTTGGTGGGGGTTGAACCGCCAACCCACCGTTTGGAAAAACACTTACATACTGTTGCATCACTGGTCGGGATTAATATCTCTGGGAGATGCATTTTATTTAAAGACTTGTAAAGCCCAAATGCTTAACAAATTCCTCCTATATGGCTAAAACCAACCATTTAAAACCAAATAAATCCAAACATAAAAAAACAAAAAGGGGTGTATACGAATTGTTAAAGGGGTTTTATGTTGTTTTTTGTAATATTGAGGATTTAACCCCATTATGACAAATTTATGTATAAAAAGGGGGAAGTGTAGGTGCTTGAAAATAATTCAAGGGTTTTGAGAGAAATCTTTTGGAAGAGAAAATTTACCAGGTGATATTATACACCAAAAATTGTAAAATTGAGTGAGATTGTGAGGAAGTTTATGTAGGTTTTGAAGCTTGAGAATTGTACAAAGGCATTTCCAGGTGCTTGGAAATCTAATAAAGTGGTCCAATGTTGAGAAGCAGACCTAGAGATGTAGTCCTGATTGGACGAACTCCGTTATCAACCTGTGTTTGATCCTTATTCTCTTTTGTCTCATAATTCTTTCAGTATTTTGATTCTTAGAGTTTCCTAATTACGATAATTAAGTAATAAGTTTATTTTTCATTGATTTGGATGTAAAACAAGTGAATGCTAGTTTCCATAATTTCAACGGTTAAACAACATAGTCACATAATTCTGTTGGATCGGGATAAAATCTGTAGTTGAGAGTAAAGTGAAAATTATTTGTAGCTCTTTAATTATAGATCAACACCAACCAACATCCATAAAATGTTGACACAAGTTTTGCAAATGAAGATGAAAGGAAAGAAGGGAGGATGACCATCCCAAGAATCAGACTAGAAGAGAGCATCCTGACCACCATTACAAATCCAAAACAAACCATGCTTGACCAGATTGACACCTATTTTTAGGGTACCCCAAATTAAAGAACCTTTCCCCTCCAAGCTAAAGTGAGCAACCTCAACACTCTCAACCACCCCCAAATATTTTGAGGTAAGGATTCTAGCCCACAACTGATGTTGTTGTGAACACCGGTGCCAATATAATTTAGCTGCTAAAGTCTGCCCATTCAAATCAGTCTGATGTAATCCCAACCCTCCTCCTTGCTTCGACCTACAAATGAAATCCCACTTAACCAAGCTCCACTTCCTATGAAGAAGGTTTCCAAACCAAAGGAATTGATGAGACAACCCCTCAAAGTCTTTAATAAAGCTGGCAGGAGCTGAAAGAACAAAGCAACTATATAGAGGGAGAGCTTACACCAAATTTTTTAAGAGAGTCACTCTACCTGCAAAAGAGAGCCACCTGCAAGTCCAATGACTAACCGGATTATGAAACTTATCAATAATCCCTTACCAAAATAGTTTAGGGAGAAAACAAATAGCAAGCAGAATGCCAGATAAACAAAGGGGAGGGAGCCAATCTGCAAGCGAAGGATGCCAACTATTCTCCTTTGGATACTCTTAGGAGTGTTGAAGAAGTAGATAAAAGACTTCCCCTCATTGATACATTAACCTAAAGCAACCAAATAGGTGTCAAAGACACTATGTCATCTGATAGCCTCCTCAAATTTGGCCCTGCCCATCAAAGCAATATCATTAACAAACTGAAGATGGGATTGAGGGGGAATATCATTTCCTCAACTCCAGCCCTGAATCAAACCACACTCTGCTCAAGATCTAATAAACCTCCCCAATCCCTTAGCAAGTAAGATGAACAAGTAGGGAGACAAAGGATCCCTTTGTCTAAGCCCCCTAGAAGCACCAAACAACTTCGTTGGCTCTCCATTAACCAACACCAAAAAAGAAGAAGAGGTGACACAACTCCTTACCCAAGCAATCCAGTCTTTAGCAAAACCAAAGACTCCCAAAATATTGAATAAGAAATCCCATTTAACATGGTCATACACTTTAGCCATGTCCAACTTGATAAACATAGCTTTTTCCTTAGAGTACGCCATGGAGTGAATTGTCTCAACAACAATGATGACACCATCCATAATATGCCTACCTTCAACAAAATCCCCTTGCTCCTGAGAGATTATCCTACTCAGCCAAGGTTTTAGCCTCTCCATAATCAACTTTGCAATAATCTTATACACAACATTGCATAACACAATTAGCCTAAAAAGATCCAAATTATTAGTATGCTCCTTTGGTATAAGAGCAAGAAAGGTAGCATTCATATATTTTAGCATTTGTTTACTCTTGAAGGACTCTTGAACCACCTTCAAAAGGTCCATCTTAATTACTTCCCAAAACTCCTGGAAGAACTCAACTGGAAACCCATCAAGCCATGGAGCTTTTCCTTTTTTCATCTGAAACACAACATTCTCAAGCTATGCCAAGGAAACATGATTAAGTAGAGATTCATCAATTTCATTAGTGACCAAAGGCGGGATATAATCCAAAATCATAGTGTCGTCCATCTCCACAAGAAGAGAATCCTCAGATAATAAAGTAGAAAAGAAACAAACTAACTCAACAAAAATAGAAGCAAAAGAAGACATATTCTCCCCAGTTGGCAACAAGAGGGAAGAAATAACATTACCTTTTCTTCTATCTTGAATAAAATTATGAAAGAAAGAGGCATTTCGGTCACTATCCTGAAGCCACTCAATTCAGGATTTTTGTTTCCAGAAAATTTCCTCCCTTAGCTCCCATTCCTCGATATCCTTCATTGCATTAGCTTCCTATAATCCAAGCTCCTCTGTGAGGCCCTGATCATGAATCTACCTAGCAATCAAGTCCAAGTGATCTTGAGCGTTCTGCTTAGCATAAAATACATTACCAAAGTGCTGCATATTCCAATGCTTTAGCCTATACTTCACATATTGAAGCCTCTTGGAGAAGAAGTACATAACAGTACCAAAAGCCAACTTCCCAAGACTCCACCAGCTAAGAAGCAAAACATGAAGAGAATCATCCCTGAGCCACATAAGATGGAACTTAAAAGACTACTTTGTACAATGCCTGGGTAGCTCAGTAGTAAGCTTAATCGGCCAATGATCAGAGCCCCATCCATCCAAAATCTTAGAGCTAGTCTGCCACCTGTCTTCCATCCAAAAATTGGACAGTAGGAATCTACCCAACCTTTCTGAAATAGTTGCATCTTCACTTTTCTATTATTCCAAGAAAAAATCCCATTACCAAGCTTGATATCAATCAACTTCAAAAGAGCAATGTTATCCTGCAAGAGAAATGAAGAAGGCTCCAAACGAGCACTACCGCTTCTCTTTTCCTCCATTGAGGAGACAACATTAAAATCCCCAGCCAAAATCCAAGGAAGATAAGGATCCAAAGACCTCACATATCTTACTTGGCACCACATCAAAACTTTACCCTGATAGTCAGTTGGAGCATACATGTTAGTGAAGAGGACTCTCTCCCCTGACTTAAGATGAGAAGCAACACAAGAAATCAATCCCCTAATAAGATTCTCTTATTTTCCACCCTTAGGGGCTCACCTAGTGGACAACTGGAGTTCTACTAGCCCATGTGAGCATGCGTGTTGTTTGCATAGTGGATAGCGAGTTCCGCTTGTGAACATTTTTGGACAAACATTTGATACCTAATCCACATCAAATTGGATAGACTATTGAGGCTTGATCCACCCTTTTTTTCCAATTTTTTTGTTTTTCTTTCTTTTAGTCTTTGACATTGTATGTTTGTGTATCTTGTCTTGTTGTTGCATATCATACATCTTGTGTATGTCCCTTTTTGCTTATGTTGGTTTGCCATAGGATCTTGATCCTGGAGGCTTGGTCACCTCCTTGATTTTTGTCATCCTATCTTACTAACGTTGGTGCACTTGGACCCCTCTTGACGTCTATTTGTCTACTTTAGTGTGAGTTTGTGCTTGTGCTCATCCTCTCACTAAAGTGGGGGCTAAATGTAGTGTAGAAAAATGTAACTCTTTATATTTTCTCACTTGTTTGGGCCCTCCTAATTTGATTTGGACTTAATTGTGCCTTAATTTAGTGTTGTAAAATGTATTTATTTACACTTTAACACTTATTTCAGGCTCCCTTAATTAATTGAGCTTAATTTGGCCTTAATACACCCTATAATTCATTTACAAACAATTTAATTACATTTTCTGAAGGGGAAACCCAAAATTAATTAATGTCAATACATAACAGTTCACATTGAGCAATGTGTGTTCAAGGAATTAGGGCCTGGGATCCATGGGTGAATGGGTCCTCCCTAAGCCTTGAAACCCATTTTTAAATATGTTTTTGGCGGTATTTTTACGATCCTAAATTCAAATTTCAAATTTTGACTTGTAATGTTTAAATTTCGGGAAATTAAGGATAAATGTAGACCTATAAATACAAGGTTATTTCACTATGATTCACCTAACAATTTTTATTAGATTTCAAGAGCACAATTGAGAGAACTTTCACAAGAGAAAATATTATTATCAAGAGCATTCAAGGACATATTTCTTCATCATTTATTGCAGCATTCAAGATCTCAAGTATCATGTCAAAGCTATGTTCATTCATGTATGTTTTTGGAGCTAACATCATGATGTAGGTTTCAAGATTCAAGTCAAGATTCAAGTATCAAGATCCAAATCCATTGAAGCCATTTCATGCAAGAACAACATCAACATTTTAGTCTTTTAAAGGTTTAATTAAGGGTTTGGTGAGTTGCAACATTGCATTTGTTCATTCATCATTCCTTCATGTTTCATTTCAAGGTTTAATTACCAAAACGGGGTTTGACCAAGGCAAACCCCCATTCACCAAAAACAAATATTTTCCCCCTCTCTTTGTGTGTTGCATATTTGCAGGTTGAAAAAAAGTTGAAGATCTCAAAAGTGCAAAATTGCAAAGTTACATTTGTTGTCATTTCATAGAATCGCAGATCCCAAATTTATTTCCGATTATTCAACTCTAAAATATGGAGGATCCAGAAGTGCAGACATAGGAGCAGAGGACCCGGAAATCAATTTTGGAAAAGTGAACAAGGACCCATTCGCCACTAGGCGAATGAGTCCCATGACAACTTTTGAAAATAGTGTTTTGTGAGAGGTACACAATATTTTCTATTCCCAGATTTGCTCGAAGCTTTACTGTTTTCTTAGTATTATGTTTCATCTACAAAATCCATTTTTTAGATGTCATGAATGAGTGCATTTGGTATTTTTAATCTTTCTCCCAAAACCCATGTTCAATCATTTCTGTCAAAAGTTGTCTCAAGACACTTTGCAACATACAAGGACACTTTGCAACTGTTTTTTAGATAAGTTTTAAACTATTTCTTCCACTCATTTGATTTGAGAAAAATAAATTGTGTTTGTTAGCTCTATGTTTAATCTACTCAAATTTGGTCTTATATTTTAGTTTTGAGTTGATTTGCTATTTTATTTTCATCTCTCAAAAGTGTTGTTTAGTCCACACACACACATCAAGGAAATTGCAAGATTCCTCAAAAAATTCACTCACCCAAGAATTGAAAGTGGATTTTATCTTGGGGCATCTCATTTCCCGAATGAAATAGAAGAATAGGTAGGTTCATTCACCCCATTTTTCCCTTTCTATTTATAGTAAGTTTGGTAAACATTCCAAATTTAGTATAAAACCTTATGTATTTGAACCCTACCCCATTTTTCTATGAACTTCAATTACACTTAATATTTTTTAATCATAAAAGTTTAAAATTCTTAAACTTATAATTATAAATAAAAATATGACACTCCTTGCATTAATAAGTCGAGTCAATTCAAATGTTGTATTAAATCACCTTTTAACTATAAAAATTACACCTAACAATCACAAAGTTTGTGAATTTTTATGAATTATTACTTTCCATCATTCATAAATATTCATATATGGCATAAAGGAATCATATCTTATGTATCTAATTTTTTTATTTTTATAATTATAAATAACAATATTTATTAAAAAATGATGAGTTTTGTATAAACTTGAGAAAAGTTAAACATACTAATCTATTGAGACCAAAAACATTGAATAGAAAAAAGTCAATTATAATACCAAACAAAATAAAGTTGTATACAATAAACAAAATTAAAAATAAAATGTATTACAACTCAATATTTTGTAATAAACAAGTGTGAAATTGTTAAAATATAAATATCTCATTCCCTACACTAACAAAAACTCATTATTCAAATGTTTAAGTGCTGAATCACCATTCAACTATGAAATTTTTAAATATATTTTCTTTCAATTACTCATAAATATTCGTATGCGAGATAAAATGAGCTAGATCTTATGTGTAGAAATATTTGATGTTCTAATTTATTTTTATGAGTGAATATTCTCTTGCTACTCTTTTGATCCACCACCACCTTTTTATTTTTCCCTATTTGAACCAAATTTCTAATTGGAATTTAAAAAATAATCCTTCAACTATTTAGTTTCTAATTTTGTCGAGAGTACAAAGAATAAACAATTGTAATCATGAAGAGATAAGAAAACATTTCATGAAAACATTGAAATCTCTAACACTTCAAATAATCAACATACATTTTTTGTATAATTAAATTTAAGATTAACTTGACATTTAATTTATTTAATTTTAATATCAATCCTCTTATAAAAAAAATAAAATTATTTTATTTAAATAAAATATAGCAAACAATTTTTTTCATTAAAATAAATAATTAAGTATAACAACATTATTAAATATATTTTTAATAATTATTAAAACATTATAAATAAAATAAAAATATTTTAATAAAAATATTATTACTTAATAAATAAGAACAAAAAAAAAACTCATTTTTATTTTCTACTATATAAGAGGCTAACCCAGTCTTTGTTTTATATAAAAGCTACACTCACCCCAATTCATGTAACGAAATGAATTTGGGGTTAAAACTAAATCGCCCGGTCCAATGAGCAGGCAAACCGTGACGCGAACAGCTATGGAACACGAACAGGAATGCCAAATGTAAACTGCAACGGTGAAGTGCCGACGGAGATTTGAAAAGGTACGGTTAAGTAAATGCTACGGAAACAAGAGATGCTGGGGTAAGAGGGCCCCACATGCGCACGGCCACGTAGCCATTCAAGGCTTAGAGTGTGCCAGTTAAACCCGCCAGATTAGATAGTTCCAAAAGAAATCTGAGCTCGTCAGGAACGGGGAATCCCATCGACGATTGTTGGCGTTGTGATCTCAACTGGGCTAATAACAGAAAGGGACTGACTGACTGTGCCATAGGATTTGGTAAAAACGCCATTGGAGGTCAGAATGGCAGATTTTATGTAGTTACAGAACCAAATGACAATGACCCGGTCAATCCTCGAGCCGGCACTCGGCGCCACGCTGTTACAGAGAACAGTTACAGAGCTGTATCATAACACCAACTTAACAAACCAGGGGAGCAGCAATATTACAGACGTAGGACAGCAAATAAGCAGCGACAGGGCTGTTAGAAAATAGCAACAACACAGCCCTGAGCCGTTTAAGCCTTATAGCCTGGAGAACTTGCATGACTTGTTGTAATATTCTGGATAAAAAAACAAAATGAAGCTCTAAGAGACCTTTGATAACTAAATTGACACAACAAAATATATAGAAAACATAAACACTAATAAAACACAATATTTTATCAAACTCTCTTCAACTCTTCATTCAAGATAAAATAATTGCGATCATTACATATATTCAGAATGTCGGAGCATTCAATTCACTCTCCATCGTTGGATTACATGATTGATCATTTGAACATATTGATCAGCTGAACATCTAGTTTAAACATCTGATGCATAAACCATTACAAATGCTACAATATATAAAGATCTTTGGGATTACAAAGACAATTTTAAAAACTTACACCCAATTACCCAAAATAACAAATATTTAATTTTTTTCCTCTTTTATCCATAGCTCTTTTCTAAAATATTCTATTTATATTTAGAAATTACATATTCCAAGTACGTTTAACAGTACAAAGTGGGATTATCCAGGAGATTTGCCTCGATCTTCTTGAACAGAGCAGTGCTTATTTCTTTAATCTCCTTCATTTTCTCTTCATCCCGGGGAACGCAGGGGAGGCTGTCAAACTGGACTATAGAGCTGCAAACACAGCCCCCTCCCTTCGGGGTGCATTTGAATTCGTATGTGGCAGAGGCCACTTTCGTTCCCAGCAGTCCTCCTTCCACGTGGCTGTAGCGATATACAAATTGCTCCTCGTCCACTTCCTCCACGCGCTCCTTCACGTAGCTGAAATTATTGTTGGCTGCATCACCAAAGCCTATCAGTACAGACACAGGTAATAACAGTTCTAATTGTAAGAAGCGGATATTTAGATGAGATGATATATACCGGGATTGAGATGGATGCAGCCTACACCTCCTTCGCCTTGCAGGAAGGTTATGGTTGAAAAAAGCTCTGGTACTTGCTTTGTCAGGGGATTATGGCCTTCCTTCACCAAGGCATTCCACAGTCTCTTCGCCTCCACTGGAGACTGGATTTCATGGCTAATGCTTCCGAACGCCATTTTCTCCAACTCTTCTTTTCCTCTATTTTTCTTGTACCCCTCACTTCTGGCGTCGAGTTTTGGTCTTGCGAGACGAAGATGGATGGTCCTTTTTATAATGCTCGGTACCCCGTCAAATTTCTAGAGACATTTTACAAAGTGACTTAATATTTGTGTCTTTATATCATGATAGAGGGACTTAATATTTTTGTGTCTTTATATCATGATAGAGACACTTTTCAAAGGGACTTAATATTTGTGTCTTTATATCATGATAGAGGGACTTAATATTTTTGTGTCTTTATATCATGTTAGAGACACTTTTCAAAGGGACTTAATATTTGTGGCTTTATATCATGATAGAGACACTTTTCAAAGGGACTTAATATTTGTGTCTTTATACCATGATAGAGACAATTTTCAAAGGGACTTAATATTTGTGGCTTTATACCATGATAGAGACACTTTTCAAAGGGACTTAATATAGAGACACTTTTCAACGGGACTTAATATTTTTGTGTCTTTATACCTTGATAGAGACACTTTTCAAAGGGACTTAATATTTGTGGCTTTATACCATGATAGAGACACTTTTCAAAGGGACTTAATATTTTTGTGTCTTTATACCATGATAGAGACACTTTTCAAATGGACTTAATATTTGTGGCTTTATACCATGATAGAGACACTTCTCAAAGGGATTTAATATTTTTGGGTCTTTATATCATAATAGAGACACTTTTCAAATGGACTTAATATTTGTGGCTTTATACCATGATAGAGACACTTCTCAAAGGGACTTAATATTTTTGTGTCTTTATACCATGATAGAGACGCTTTTCAAATGGACATAATCTTTGTGGCTTTATACCATGATAGAGACACTTTTCAAAAGGACTTAATATTTTTATGTCTTTATACCATGATAGAGACATTTTTCAAACTGACTTAATATTTGTGTCTTGATACATTTTTTATGCTAACTTTCCCTAAAGTGAAAAAATTATAAGAGAATAAGAATATAGATTTTTTTACGTCCGGCGAGACAATGACCAATTAGACTGTATTCTATAATTCTTGCAGTTTTATTCAATAAAAAAAAAGTGGGGTGAAACATCAAATCAATATAATTTTAATTATTTTGGTTGCCACTAAAAAGGATTTCTACCTGTGGCTCACGAAGAATTCAGTCTGTATATGAATAGATAATTGTTGAATTTATGTTTACACCAACATTCCAGAAAGCTAATTTATGTGAATATTTTTTGAAATTGTTAACACGTCCGGTATAATTGCATACGACACAACTAAATAAATTCACTTTAACGGGACTTATCATGACCTTTTGAGTTTGTTTGCTCCTATAATACTTTTATTTAATATTAAATAGAGTATAGCCAACTCATAGAATGTGAGATATTGTAAAGTAAGATAGGTAATTAAAAAAATATAATTAATTTCATATATATTAATTTATATTAAATAAATTGAAAGTTAAGAATAATGAAATATAAATTAATATTATTTTATGAAATAAATTGTATAACCATATAGATATATAATTTATAAAATAATGATTAAGATAATCTTAATATTGTAAATTTAATTCATTTCTATGTTAAAAATAAATAATTTGAATATATTTATTATCTAAGATTTTATACAAAATTGTATTTTAAAAGATAAAACACTTTGAATTCTATCAAAGGTAGTAAATTTATGCATAACCCACAATATTATAAACCTCTTCTAGATTCAATAATGTTGGTCAATTTGAGCCCATTTGTGATTGGGAGAAATGGTTTTAAGATGACCCCGTGAGCTTGTCAAATCAAGATGAGGATGAGATTATAGTCCTGCATAAGTTAACCATTTCATCGACCTTTCCATTCAACTAGGCGTAATTTATTTGCATAAAGCTCTAAATTAACCCCCACCACATATGCCCCACAACTTTATTTGCTTATTGTCATTTTCTAGCTAACAAATTTGGACTTCAATTTGGAAGTGGAAAGCATTGGAAGACTTTAATTTTGAAAGGAAATGATGAATTCAGAAAGCCTTCCAAGAACTAGTATGCACCTTTGGTATCTTATATTTCATTAAACAAATCAGATTTCAACAACCTGATACAAGCTTATATCACTATGCCTTAAAGTGGAAATAGACACAATTTAATTTCCCATGCATTAAACCTTAAAGGAAAGTTGATGTAGATTTAGATGTAGGAAAAATTCTTGTAGCATAACGACATGTACATTAACATTTCAAAAATGAGAAACACAAAGAATAGAAGAAAGATAGACAAAGGAGAAGAAAACATGATATACATGGAGAAAACCCTTTTAGATAAAAAAACCCCACTCCAAAGCATCAAACCAATGTATTAATTTGCAACAATAAGGTTACAATACATTGCAGGCTCACAACCTTAACATGGAGATTACATCTTGTTCTTCTAGAGGAATTCCGGTAGCATAACCCTGCAATGAAAAATTCTCCTCACATAACTCCTCTAGCAAATGTCCATATTTATAGGGCTCAAAGATGGATGTCCAAAACTGCCATATGTCAACATCCTCTTCATTGCATGTATGCAAATAGAAAGGATAACATGCAAGGCACCTATCTTCACCTGCTTATGAAAACTATAGCTGATCTCAACATAAAAGACATCTGTCATAAATTTCTATGCAAAATTTCAATTTTCTCAACATGCATAACACCTACCACATGCAAGATTGACACCTACCATAATTTCTCTAGTTATGACTCTTACACTGTCATACAATCTATCATAGTTCTGTCATAATCTGTCATAGCAACTGTGTGTGTGTTAAATGTGCAAAGTTAGTATCAACACAAACCTTAATGAAATAATTTACATTCAAAGATTCAAAACAAAGTAAACTATTCTAAATTGCATCTTAACGAATCTTTCAAGAACGTCTCATTGCCCTCTATTCCTAAGGATTTATTAAACCGTTTGGCCCTCATATTTCTATGAGCACAAAGGTTGTTAAAATGACTACTTAGGAAACGAGATAACATTCAACATGCAAGCCAGCTATATGCCTACATGAGACTATGTGCAAACAATGATGATGAATGCTATGATGAGTGAAGGATGATGTTGATGATAAATACACAAACGGTGGTGGATACTATGGTAGTGATCTATATGATTCTATGCATGATTCTACATATGCTCAAATGCAAACTTAAAATGAACTAATCTAAAATGCAACTATGATGCAAGATGGATGATAAAATGCAACTATGAAGCAATATGTTAATCTAAGAACTAAATATGATGCAAAACATGATGTAAAAACTAGCTATAAGACTCCCAAAATGCTCCAAGCTCCAATGAAAAACCTGCATGATAACTTTACTTCAAATGTGGATGCAAAATACAAGGCCCAAGGGTTGTATTTATAGCCTTTTCCAAGCATATAGTGAGGTGGCAATAATCAACGGTCCAAATTCAAATAAGAAGAATGGATGGTGAAGATGAAGAGAATCAAGATGTTGTCCCCTTGACCAAAGACAACATGCCATTTGGATGGGAGAATCTCTTGACCAATGGGCAACATGCCATTTGGATGGAAGATTCAAGTGTGGGAAGAGAAGACCATGTGCTTCCAAAATTGGTGGAAGTGTGGGAAGAATAAGTCATGTGCTTTTTGAAATTGGTGGAAGTGTGGGAAGAGAAGACCATGTGCTTTTTTGAAATGAATTGAAGATAATTCTAATTAAAAATTAGAGTTATTTATTTTCATGTGACCTTGGTGAGGTGACACAAAAAGTTGTAGAAATATGCTCTAATTCCTAATTGGATTTAGTGAAGATTAATTAAATAAAACTAGTTTAGGGAACCTTGTTTATTTAATTAATTTAGAGGAAGATGATTTAGATTTGGAGAATTAGAGAAGGGTGAAAAATATAAATAAATTAAGAATTTATTTATATGTAGTCAGAATATTAATCAAATAGCTAGTATTTAATTAATTAAAGATGATGACCATTTTTAGGTGTATACATTTTGCCCCTCTTTGAAGTAATGTGTTTACACGTTGATTCAAATAAAAATTTGATACTAATACTCATAAAATTTTTTGATGCCCCAAATGATGCCCCAAACGATGATTTTCAGGTACTGACAGATATATGCCCCCTCGAGAGATAAATCGGTAAAATGTGGAATTTTTGATGTTTTGTCGAGGATTCGATGATTGTGTGACGATGTTGTAGTCTGTGCTGTGATGATGATCCAACATTAAACCATTGATGTTTTGATGTCAGATACGATTTATCTCTCAAAATTTGATTCTACACTCTCTCCTTGAATAATTTTGATTAATTAAACCCCATTTTTTATAATAAATCCCACCATAATTCCCTCCATTGTCCTTTAAAAAGGTAAAAAGTGGGAAAAGTGAATTAATTTGCACATTGTGAGTTTGGAGAATTTGGAGAGTGGAGAGCTAGAGGAAGATGGAGATCCCTTCTCACAAGCATCGTTTCGAGCGCCTTCGTCACCACGGTCACCCTGCTGCAGTTGGACCTACGGTACGCATTACAAGAAACCTCCTTTGGTCATTTTCCCACCTTTTTATAGATGTTTTGAACTTTGTAGATAGCTGTTGCAGGCCCTTTAAAGTCATGTTTTATTAGGGGATTATGGCCTTCCTTCAAGAAGGCATTCCATAGTCTCTTCGCCTCCACTGGAGACTGGATTTCATGGCTAATGCTTCCGACACCCATTTCCCCCAGTTAACTCCTCTTCTCCTCTATTGTCCTTACCTTCCACTTTTGGCCTTTAGTTTTGGTCTTCCAAAACAAAGATGATTTTATACTGCTGGGTACACGGATTTCCATACGATTCATTAAGGCCTCTTTCGTAATGTAATGTCGCCACATGTAAGGATATTTTGTAATGCCACGTATGCATGACGCCAAAAAGTAAAGAATAATATGTTCCAAAAAGTAAAGAGAATGATGGAATAGAAGTCTTTTAAAATGAATCTTTTTCTCAAGTTTCGTGCGTAGTGGTGGAGCGTCAAAATCAATATATTGTTTTGAGTTTTGGTTAGCTAAAAACAAAAAAATAGAGGATTGTTACAATGAATAATAACAATTTTTTATTTTTTCTGAATCATAGCTTAAAAACAAAAAAAAAATAGAGAATTGCTAAATTCTCTATTTTCTATTCATTCTAGTTCTTTCTATTTTATTCAATAACAAAAAAATAAATAAAGAATCAATATAAAATATTCCTGGATTCAACTGTGTCTATTTATTTGTATCAAGAATGATTTTTCCACAGTCCATGAGATTAGTATAAATAAGTAGACACAATTGAATTCAAAAATATTTTATACTAATCTCATGGTCATTCTTACTGGAATAGAGAATTGTTGAAATTATGCTAACACTAGCATTTTAGAAAACTAATTTATGCGAATATTTTTTTGGAACTGTTAACATGCCCGGTATAATTGCATACGCCACAAATAAATAAATTCACTTTAACGGGACTTACAATGACCTTTTGAGTTTGTTTGCGTTTGCTCTTGTAATACTTTTATTTAATATTAAATAGGGTATAGCCAACTCGTAGAATGCGAGATATTCTAGGCTATTTTTAGCCATTGCATTTTATTTAATTAAATAAATAAATATAATTAATTTCATATATATTAATTTATATTAAAGAAATTAAAAGTTGAGAACAATGAAGTGTAGATTAAAATTATTTTATGAAATAAAATATATAATAAAAATATAGATATATAATTTGTAAAATATAATGATTAGGATAATCTGAATATATCTATTATATAAGATTTTATACAAAAAATTGTATTTAAAAAGATAACACTTTAAATTTTATCAAAGGTGGTAGATTTATGCATAATCTACAATATTGTAAACTTCTTCTAGATTTGATAATGCTGGTCAATTTGAACCCATTTATGATTGGGAGAAATGGTTGTAAGATACCTCTGTGAGCTTGTCAAATCAGGATGAGGATGAGCTTATAGTCCTACATAAATTAACCAATTCATCAACCTTGTCATTCAACTAGGCATAATTTATTCACTTGAAGCTCTAAATTAACCCCCACCACATATGCCCCACAACTTTATTTGCTTATTGTCATTTTCTGGCTAATAAATTTTGACTTCGATTCAGAAGTGGAAAGCATTGGAATACTTTAATTCTGAAAGGAAATGGTGAACTTAGAAAGCACTACAAGAACCGATATGCACCTTCAACATCTTATGTTTCATTAAACAAATTAGATTTCAACAACTTGATACAAGCACATACTACTATGCCTTAAAGCGGAAATAGACATAGTTTAATTTCCCATGCATTAAACCTTAGAATAAAGTTGATTTAGATTTAGATCTAGGAAAATTTCAACATGTAATGACATCTAAATTAACATTTCAAGAATGAGAAACATGAATAATAGATGAAGATAGATAGAAGAGAGAAAAAATGATATACATGGGGAAAACCCTTTCAAGTAAAAAACCCCACACTCCAAAGCATCAAACCAATGTATTAATTTGCAACAATATGGTTACAATACACTGCAGGCTCACTGTTGGTGTAATTAATTATCTAATTACACTTACATAAGTTTACTTTGGCATTTAATTATGTTCCTAGGTTGCATGCACTAGGTGATAGGTTATAATGGGGCCTTGACCCTTAATCACATGCTTAGGATATAAGATTCCTTCTAGAAGTCTTAGTTGGTTTTTCTAGAACTTATCTTTACATCATTTCCTAGCTAGGTAGTTAGTTGTCACATGTCATAGGATTATGACACATGTCAACATCATGTTCAATCCTATATCTCAACCTTTCCTATATAAGGAGGGTTATTGTACTCATTTGTATCATACTTTATCATACTTCATATCTCATCATTTTGATAGGTCTTAATATCAAGCAAGCTCATATTATTGCATACTCTCTTGTAGAAGGTTTACATTGTTTTTGCAGGTGGTCTTGGGTATTGAGTTAATCTTCAACTCTTACATGGTATCAGAGCCTTGCATGCAAGACCCTTCTCAAATATGATGATTGAGCTATGGCTGTAAGATCTTGGTGATTTTTTGAGGTTGTCTCTATATCAAGGGTTTCATGGAAGGTCACTTTTGGCTCATGTTGGAGGAGATATGAGCTTATATCCGAGTCCAAGGTTGTTGAAAAATTCAGGATCAACTTTTGTTTCACCAAAATTTGACATATTTGGCCAAAGTTATGAGGGTTTGAATTTTTGCAAGATTTGGAGATTGCAGACCTTCAAGAGCATTTTCAACTCAAATGGACTTTTCCATCGTCATTAGGGAGCTTGAGAGATGAAGATCGACATAAAATACACCCTATTTCGGTATCGGTTGCTCGTGAGGCAATTTTTTTTACCCGAGTAGCCATATGGCCCACCTAGGTACTGTACAATATTCACAAAATAAAAAATATATTTATTTTATTATATTCTACGATTAAATATTTTATCGAGCTTTATAAATTCATTTCAGGCTTATTGCAAAATTGTGTTGGGCATATATTATATTTGGTGGTCTGTATTTATTTATCCGCAGGTTTATTGTTCGTGAAATTTCTATAGATTGCATTTATTTTGTGGTACCTTGTACCACTTGTCCTCACAGACCTATTGACTTTGACCAACCCTGGCCTTTTCACCGAACCCACACTTCTGTCAGCTATCTCCCATCCCTGTCGGCCATTCATTCTCCAACCACCACTCATCTAACCACCTCCTGTCCACCACCCCGCCACCCTCCTAGTGGCGAGCTATTTTTTTTGCCCCAACCCACGACTTCATCATATGCTGCGACGAAATGCTTAATTTTTGTGCCCATTTATCCTTCAAATTTTGCATCTATTTAACCTTGCAGTTTAACCTCAAATTGCCATAATACAACTATTTTTTTCATTTTTCCATAACTTTTCGCCATGGTATTGATTTTGCAAATGAAATATTGATGGAAAGCTGGTTCTACATACTTTGTAGTTGTGTAGGCCATTATGAGAGATTTTTCTACAAGTACAAAATATATCCATTTGAAGTCAGATCTCCCATTTTGATCTCTGAGCTCATAACTTTCTCCCAGTTTCTTCAATTTTGGTGATTCAAGCTGCATTTGGAAGGTATTCGGGAGCTCTTTCATTGTGCACATGCAATTTTTCCATATTTAGCCCCAGGTATTATTTATTCATTATTTTGCATATTTGGCATTGTGATTGCTTACTTGGACATCCTGACTCCTAGAGAGGTTCTATCAATTTGGGAAGGCTTCATTTACAGTATATATCATATTTGGGAGTTTCTAATTCATATTGAAGGTTATTGTCTTTGTAATCTTGGAGATATATCATGTAGTTCATTGTAGGGTTTTCATTTCATCCCTCTCTAATTATGTTGAAAAAGGGAAACTATAAAAAATGTCGAGATGACATCATAAAACATCTTTGATAGCTTCATTTGTTGCACATTTGTATAATCTTATTACCCCTCCTAGTACCGATAGTAAGAAATTTGCATGGAATTTGTAAAAGGGATCATGTCTTAGGAGTCATTGCAATGCATATTGATGTTGCCATTTTGAAAGGTATTGATCATTGTGATTGCCCTGGCATAGTTTGGACTAAAATTTTAGAGATACATGGAGATCTTGATATTTAGCCATTCCTAGATGATCCTATTTCAGATTGTCTTGTGCCTCTTCATTTTTCAGATAGGATACCCTATGATCGTGATACTATGCAGGAGTTTGAATATTTGGAATACTTTGAATCTTCAGATGAGGATGACAAGGGTTCTTTAGATGCTCCTTCTTCTCCATTAGAGACAGTTGATGTACCTTCACCTTTAGTGATTACTTGTGTAGTAATTGATTGAGGCTTCCATCATTCCTATTCAATAGGAACATTCTTATGGTGATGATTCATTGAGCATGTCCAGTAATTCATTACAATAAGTATCTCATTGTCTTCCTGATTGGGATTCCTATCTATCAAGCATTGCATCCTTGTTTGTGGAGTCTCACATTTCAAATTTGGAGGAAATAAATTTGATGGGTTAACTCTCATATTTGATGACAACCATTGCACAAGTGTTGTCAAATCATCATAGTCTTTAGATATTGTTCAACATTAGTTTCCATGTAGTCTTGGTTTGTCACCTTCTTTGATTGGGTATGTACCTCATTTGATTGTGGCATCTTCATCTTCCTTGGGCAAGGAGACACATGAGCAAATTTCATAGACATTATCATCATACATCTTCATGCTTCTTTGTTTCAATTCCTTTCCAAAATGGGAAGCATTCCTACATGTTTACTTGGTTTTGTTTCTTCCAAAAAGGAGACAAGTTGTTTTTCAACATTAGATCCTGTTTTGTCTTCAGGTACTTACCATTTTTGTAGGAAATCACACATTATGGGGGGGCTATATAGTATCTCTCTCTTTCCCTCTTATGGGGGGGCTATTGATTGTAATGTATATATGTGATGGATGGTGTACTTGGGGGTATCATGGAGTCCTCCATCCTTCCTCACTTGTTTTTTCTTTTCTCTCTTTTAGAGAGGAGTTTTTTCCCACTGGGTTTTCTTCTTTGCTCAGTTTGTACGAGATTGCATTATCATTTGTACATGGGTACCTAAAATTTCCATGTAGTTTTGATCTATCATTGCATCATTGCATCATTGCATCTTCCTTTGCATTATCATTTCCTCCCTAAGTTGCAATTATGGGGGGGTGTTGGTGTAATTAATTATCTAATTACTCTTACATAAGTTTACTTAGGCATTTAATTATGTTCCTAGGTTGCATTCATTAGGTGATAGGTTATAATGGGACCTTGAACCTTAATCACATGCTTAGGATATAAGATTCCTTTTAGAAGTCTTAGTTGGCTTTTCTAGAACTTATCTTATCTTTACATCATTTCCTAGGTAGGTAGTTAGTTATCGCGTCATAGGATTATGACACATGTCAACATCATGTTCAATCCTACATCTCAACCTTTCCTATATAAGGAGGGTTATTGTACTCATTTGTATCATACTTTATCATACTTCATACCTCATTATTTTGATAGGTCTTAATATCAATCAAGCTCATATTTTTTGATACTCTCTTGTAGAAGGTTTTCATTATTTTTGTAGGTGGTCTTGGGTATTGAGCTAATCTTCAGCTCTTACACTCACAACCTTAACATGGAGATTACATCTTTCTCTTATGGAGCAAATTCGGTTGCATAACCCTGCAATGAAAAATTATCCTTACACAACTACTCTAGAAAATTCCCATATTTATAGAAATAAAAGAAGGATGCCCAAAACTACTATGTGTCAACATCCTCTTCATTGCATGCATGCAAATAGAAAGGATAGCATGCAAGGAGCCTATCTTCACCTACTTATGAAAACTACAACCAATTTCAACATGTAAGACATCTATCATAAATTTCTATGCTAAATTTTAGTCCTCTCAACATGCATAACATCTACTACATGCAAGACTGACACCTGCCATAATTTCACTAGTCATGACTCTTACATTGTCATACAAGCTATCATTGTTGTGTCATAATCCGTCATAGTAGTTGTCATAGTTCAACTCTTACAACTTATGATTTAAATTCTCGTAAAATAGCTTACAATGGGGTCCATAGAGTGAGATGCCTATTTTCACCAAAATAGGATGCATGTCATCCTAGTCACTTTCCATGTAAGTTGCCACCTCACTGAAGTAGGTCCCACAAAGTGACTTCACAAGAATGACATAAGAAAAATACATATGATAAAATAAATAATTAATTATCAACATTAATGTTAGGAATTGCAAAGGTTGATACACCTTAATCCCAACATTCTCCCACTTGTCGAAGACTTATCAAGAGCCAAACATAAAATATGATTTTAATTTCTAGGAGCCAATCAATGAAAATGTTGTGCCCTCAGCACACACGCCCCATTCTTAATGGGGAACCTCTCTTTCCTTTGCCTCGCCAGGTCATTTTGTTGTTGTCTTGTTTTGCGTGCCCCCTCTTTGGTATTCAAAATGGGTAGTAAGATCTTAGGGATGTCATCTTAAGTTGACCATGTATTGCCCCCTCAAAATTTTCCAAGTCTTTAGGCTTTGCGTGTTCCCATTTGGTGTTTTCCTTAGTACTTTAGAGTTAGTGTCCTTGGGACCCATTGGACCCGCCCTGTCGAGTCACCTCTGTCGGATTTCTGTTGCCTTGCCACTGTTTCAAAGGGCCGTTCTTAGACAACTTTCCATCCATCAGGTTCTGGAGATATCTTCATCGTCAGTTTTGCACCAAACTTTTGAATGGCCTTCCCCTGATGGCGTTCCACCTGTTGGGACCCGATCTCCCCAATGCCATCCATTTATTGCCACTCTAAAATGTCCTTCATCCAATGACTTTCTGACCATCAGACCTTGGTGCTCCCGCGAATGTTTTCAAATTGCGGCTTACCAACTTTTGGTTTGTTGTACGTGCATTTATTGCTAGGATTTAATGCCTTATCTTCTATAAATAGCTGACTCTGAATTGTCATTTTCACATGTCAATCTAATTAGAGCGAATCAGATCCAATTAGAGAGCCATCTCCCCACACTGCCTATGAGCTTGACAAGTTCCCGTGTCAATTCAAGTTGTTTACCTGTTGTTTTCCTTCAATTCCTTCATCGGGTTCTCAAGGTGAGTCATCCATCTGCACCCCATTTCGTGTTTTCCCTTGATTTTTGGTAAAATGAATGAATTTGAAAGAAGAAAACACATGTCCTAGATAGAGAAGGGAATCACTCCCAAAACCCATGTAATGGAAACTTGAAAAAACCATTCAAATCACCTGCTAGACGGTTGTGGAACCTTGTCCTCCTGGCATTGTTCTTCGACCAGAGCGTTCACGCTTTGTAGGCCCGGCCTCTTCATTACCGTCGCCAACACTTGAAAACAAAAGATAACCTCTAGACGACAAACCTATCTATCGGGTCCACCATCACGAGATGACTCCACCCTCTCACCGTTGAAACTCGAATCTTTTGAACTTAAACAAAGTTCAACACACTGCTTGGGTTCGTGCTCGCGAAACTCTATCCCTGGGGCACCGCTCATAGTCTGCTATCCCAGACGACATTTTGATCCCAATTTTTGGTATTCGGACCTCGACTCCTTCTCTTCCAGTTGATTTTATGGATAAATGATCAACCACCCAACACCTTTTCGGGTTCCACCTCATGGACCTCCATTAGTGGGCCGTCGTGGTGACAACGTCATTTCCTATGGCTTTTGAATGACTGCCTTTCACCCTCTAGCTCCCGACTCCCTCGCGGCCGGCAAACGAAAATGTCAAAGTGCTAAGTGATTAGCGTTCGACGGGTCATCCCCCTCGGGTCTTTGTGATCGAGACTCTGTCCCATCACCGCCATAGCTTTGGGGAAAAACACACTTGTCCTCCTGGCCATCGAAACCCGATCTCGCCTCGGCTGTAGAAATTTTGAATGATAATGAACACAATGCAAACGACCATGTCTTCATCTGGACCCGACTCCCCGGGTTTCTCCCATTGGAGCTACGACCAACATTTGTCATCCCTAAACAACCAACAACCAGTGTCTTTCTGCTCTCTCTGGCCTAAAATGCCTAGGCAATAAGGTGAGTTGGTGACTGCCCTCCAGATCCATGGGTCCCACCCAGCGGAACTCCGCCCCTGGAATACCATCTCACCAAAGCCATCCCTAACAACAAACTTAAACGACATAACTCCTCTTTGGTTTTGATCACCCAAAAGGTGATCCAAATTCCCTCCAATCAATAAATTGACTTTGACCCACATGTTAAAATAAGGCACTCCCCTTAGTGAACTCCTTAAAGTGTCCAAATCTAAAGGCGGGTCAAGACAAGCGGGCCACCGTGCCTGATTGTCGTCCCTCCTACAACAACTCTAAAATAATCATCAGGCTAGGGAAGCCAGAACCCTGGGGCCGGAATCATCCAAACTCCCTACTGTGCCCTGCTAATGACAATCTGGATTATATGTTAGATTTCTCAAATGCTGAATTATCCAATCTAACTCTGTTTGTAGGGATTTGATTAACGTTTTAGTGTTTTCATGTTCAAATATGCTCACCTCTCTTTTTCCCACAGGATATATGGAATTAGGTGCAGGACCTTTGGGGGAAGATGCAAAGAAAGACAAAGGAAAGAAAACTAAGGCATCATGTGGAAAAGAAGATAAGGACCAAATGAAGTATTAGTTCCAGGGGAAACCCCTAAAATCCAAAGTCACCTCAACCTAGGAGGTCATTGACACAAACATCAGACATATAGACATCGACGAATTCAAGCAAAGAGTTTGAATCAGCCCTAAAATAGAAAATGCATGAAATATCAGAGGCAGTGGAATAGCTAAGGCCGCAGGATTTCCTCCTACCCTTGTTTCCCTTGAACTGGTGATATCCTGTAGGGAGGCCTATCAAGAGGAAACCAGAACCATAGTAGACAGAGATGGAAATGTTCTGGCTGACATGTCCGATAAGGAAATAACAAAGACTTTCCATATCTCTACCTTTGGGGAGATGGAACTACCGACCATAAGCGATGGCAAGGCTATGTGGGACAAAGATCCCCTTAAATGTAAAAGACTTATTAACCAATACTGGTTGAAGGAAAAGAGGGGTAGTGCCGCAAAGGTTCCCCAGGAGCTCTTTCACAGTGACTTAAGACTACCATGATTTGGTGACCTTGCTAAGCAAAGTAATGGGCCTTCCAACTGCGGCCTACTTCCAAGAGTGAATTATATACTTCGTTGAAGAGATTCTCCATGGAGAAACCAAGTTTTACTGGGGCAGGATAATCAATGACCACTTCCATGAGCAATTTATGGCCATAAAGAAAACCTCCAGGTTTTACATGACATCCTACTTGGTCTATTCACTGGCTGAACAACTACAATACAGGGGTTTGTTTAGAGCTCTTGATGAGGAACTAAGTAGGGAGTTGAAATTTTATGATAAGTACCCTCAGCTACAATTCAAAAACTTCAAGAGGGATTACTGCAAGGTCAATGACACTTTCAAGGGTCATGTCATCAGATTGCTTGGGGGTGACTTCGAGAGGAGATTCTCTCATAGTGCCAATGCATTTATGAAGTAGTTCACTTTCTTATTCATCCAGTATCCAAAGTTCACATACGTTCATGTTGAAGGCTTTTTAGAAAGACCAAACAAGCTGCCTTGGTATCCTAATGACTGGATAATACTATTAGAGCTCTCTCGGTAGCTAGGACATGTGCACACCCTTTTAAGTGGAAAACATAAGGTAGGGATTCCTTATCCCCTTTCCTTCAATCAAGGGTTATATGAACTCCATACCTCTTAGTGTGTCGACAATTCAGAGAAGGAATTGGCCGAATACCATTTGAGACTCCACACCGCCTAACCACGGATGGATCCCTATGGCCATATCAAGAAGGCACTTGGACTTGAGTATGCCCATCTACATAGCGTCGATGACTTCTAGGATAATTGGAAGGATGATAATGAAGTACGAATGAGGCACTATATGTGAATGACCATATATTTTGTAAAGAGGGTCAATCTATTCCCCGTACTAGATCAAGTAGAGGAGGATGAAAGCACAGTCATGGATCCTCGGTACAATGCAGTTGCCAATATCCTACTGCCACTGATCGATTGGGATGAACAAGAGGTTGAAAACCTCGACATACTAACTAAGCCCATCAAGGATCAAACAAAAGAATGAATTGGTGGGAGAATTTCCCAATTAAAGTAGCAAGGGGTCACTTTGACCTATGAGGGGCTCAAGAACGAGCCAACAAGTGAAACAGATAGTGGGAATGCTGCTGCCCCATCAAGAGAGACTTCAAAGTATCCTTTGTCCACTAGATCAAGGAAGAGAAAAGAGGTTGTTGAGCAACAACCCAATCCTAAGGTGTACGCAAGAAAGGCTTCAGAGGGAGAACCTTCCAAGAAACATAAGAAATCTGACAGTTTTACTGAAATGCCTACCATTCAAGAGGATCTGCTCCATGAAGGAGAGGAAATGGAGGTTGAGCAACCAAAATCTCCACTTGTTGCCTCCACTACTACTGGCTCTTTGCCTACTTCTCAAGCAATGGTAGCTACTTCCCCACCTGCGGTGGACATCTCTGTCCACCTTGCCTCTTCTCCACTCGTCGTGTAGGTTGTGACTGTCGACTATTCCTCCGCCACCACTTCTCCAATTTCTTCTGCTTCCATGTCCCCGACTACATCATTACCCCTAGCCACAACAACAATACAAATGTTTGCGCTCTCACTTCCAGAGGCCTTCTCACAAAATATGAAAAACATTCCCATAGAGCTTTCTGAAGTATTGATGAATCCAACCATCCAGGCTGCTCTGGCATAGGTTCTAGCCAACATTCTTGCCTCAAATCCTCTGATTGAACCGCCAGAGATGAAAGCCATTATCAAAATATCTGAGTTAGAAAGGAAAGAAAAGGAAATAATAAGGGAATTGGAGGAGGAAGCATACGATTACCGTGAACACCCAGAGCACCCGCACTTGCAAATTGATAAGGTGGTCTGCAAAGGAGAAGAAAAAAAATCCTCCGAAGATGATGAGGAAGAGGATGACACCAGATACATTATGGAGAATTTTGACATGAACCTTGAGGAGGAGTTGGCTCAAAAATTGAAGGATGCTGGAGAGGAAGTAGAAAAGCCACTTTCCGAGGAAGAAAGGGAGTCAAGTGATAAAATGGAGAAAGATACTAAACTTCCAACTGGAGAACAAGAAGAAAGCTCCAAGCCTAGTAAAGAAATGCCTCTCTTGGTAGAACAAGAAGAACAAGAAAGAAGGAGCAAGATGTGCCATCTCGGCATGAGGAAGAGGAAATTAAAGAGGAAGATAAACTCAAAGAAGAGTCTGAGACGGGTAAGCCTGAGATAGAGTCTCACAGAAAAGAAGAACATCTTGAGGAACATAATTATGAGGCTGAAGAAGAGGAAAATACCTACAAAGAATAGGATAGCCCCAAGAAACACACACCCACCAAGTCCCCGATCAAAGACACAGTGTTCATCTGGGACTTTGATGAATAAGAAGGAGAAGACTCAAGAATGAAGCAAGAAGCTCCAGGTGATAAAGAGATTGAAGTTAGGAGGAATGGAGAAGAAGGTTATCATGAATCACCCAAGGAAGAGTCTCAGATGCTTGAGTGGTTGGAAAAGGAATTAGAGAAGAAGACTCTAGCTCCCAGAGATTCCAAGGCAAGACTCGAGGCTATCTTAGCTTGAGTACAAGTCAACACAAAGAAAGAAAATAAGCCTAAATTCAGATCCAAACTGACCATGGATGCCTTTGGATCCAAAAATGTGCAAGTAGCCACACCAATGGTGAGAGAAGAGGGAGTAAGTTATAACATCTCTACCATCAACTTGGGGACATCCACCAAAGAACAGAAAATAGATCATCTCCGAGAGTTTCTCTCCATAGTGGTACATTTGATATAGAAGGATAAGGTCTCAAAGGAAGAACTTAAGGAACAACTAGATGATTTGACCAACTATATACTGTAAGGAAAATCATATGCGAAAACAATTCTCCTAACTTTAATACCTCAGAGAAGAATGTAGATATAGTTTTAATTTTTCAATTACAGTTCAACTAAGATGGACTATGAAGTAAATAATAGAAATAGAGTATTTGACAATCACACAGGAACACCAGATATATGTGGGAAAACCCTTACGGGAGAAAAACCCACCACACTAAGAGAAATCACTTTGTATTACAATAATGGAAATTACATACAAATGTCAGACTTATCTTTCTAGTGTCTGTTTACAATAGCATTCACCATGAACAATCTTGTACAGGAACCTTCAAGTTACAGTCATTATAGATTAGATTACATTTACTGATCATACAACCACCCAACAATCCGTCAATGCAACCAACCGATCACAATCTGCAATCATAGAGTATAACCATCTTGTTCCATGTCTATCGAGCTTCCTCACAGAACCGTCACAACGAACTATCTCCCAACGGTTCCAATTCGGCTCCTCTGATTGGCTGAATACTAGCCACGTAGATAGTCATCGCTCGATCAGAAGAAACAAACTTTGTTGGCATCTCAGTGAGACACTAACAGTGTCTCGTCGATGCCACAAATTCTTCATATCGAAGTTGCCAAGAGTCATTTCCGTCAGCAAGAGGTTTCACCGAGCTTACAACTATATCGGCTTCAGTTTTCCTTTCGGTAAGACTATCGCTCTCACCAAGACATCTCAACGATCCTTCTTGTGTTACTCCAAAGCACCAAACAGTCGGCGAGACCTATCACTTTTTCCAGGAGATCATAGCAAGGTCTAAAAGTCTCATAGATGTGAGTTTACCATTCAGAAAGAGTATCGCTCTTCGGTGAGACCACATATTGATAAACAAAATCATAGCGATCTCAACATTCCTATCGGCAAGACTTACCGCTCGCCAAGAGGTTTCATCGAGCAACATTAGGTTACACCGAAAGCATACAACTATCGGTAAGACCTATCACCTTCGCCAAGACGTTATGTCGAATACACACAAGTCATACCAAGCACCAAGTCACAGTCGGCAAGACTTATGTCCTTCGCCGAGAGATCATACCGAACTCCAAGACTTACCTCGAAGGCTCCAACATAAAGCGCTGTCGGCAAGAAATGTTACTTTTGCTAAGACTTCTCACCGAGCCACCGTGTTACACCGATGACTTCAATATGTATCTCGTTGGCGAGACTTTCCTATCGATGAGAGCTCATAGCGAACCACTAAGAGTCTCCCTGACATATGATATCCGATTGAATGGCCTGTCGACCAAAGATCTTCATGCAGTGAAAGGTTACAATGACTGCTCTATGTCATAGCGATAGACTGGAAAGAGAAAGTGGTTGGAAAGACCTCTCCAAGGTCACAACGACCTGTACAAAACATGATGCTACCAATCTGCTAGTCAGCCAGAGAAGACGGATGTCATACCGACTTGGCTTCAATGGAGGTTTCAGCCTGTAATGTTTGAGGCATACATTTCCAACATATACAACAATGGTCGTCCACGGGGGAACTGCCCATGACATCCTCGGCGCTATTGCAATTATTATCCTAGGACCATATTGAAAAACTTGAGAAAAGAAAGAATTGGACTAAAACTACGGAGGATTGGTTCTGACAAGTCCTGTATGCTGGAAACATGGGCGTTAATTACGTTATTAGGACGACAAATAAGTTATTGGAAGTACAAAGAAACCTAGAGGGCATGAAGAATTTATGCATTGACTTCCCAGGGATATATGAGTCCACTTATCCTAAAATTGAGGCCATCCTCAAGCTGCCTCAGAAAACATGGGAAAAGGAACTTGCATTCGCGAAGGATGATCATTGGCTGGTGGATATGTGGAAGATGGACTTCAACCACATAAAGGAGATATTGGAGTAGGTACTCTGTAAGGTGGATCCTGACATTGATTGGGAAAAGGATGTTAGGGTGGATTGTGTTCAATATTTGAAGTTAATGATAGGTTATGACATGCTCACCATCGAGATTGATCCAGAAAAGATAAAGCCTTATTTCCAGAAGAAGATGGAAGATGGAATGTCAAGCGAGCTTACCATGGATTTCATGAGTTTTTTTGCTCAGGATTTTTCCCAATCTAAACAGGTCAGGGACAACACTACTAAGTATGATGGAGATTGGGATACGTTCACAGACTGATCCAAGTAGTGGAACTACCAGGTGCTCCAATCTAACATAATGGAGATTGATAAACTCCTAGAATTAATCAACAAGTTTATGGATTATGCCACTTTGAAGAAGCAAGAAGGAAACCCAATCATTGATGACAAGCTCCTCATTGAATAGCTGCAACAAAGGAAATCAACTAGAAGATAAAGTTCTACAGTGCTGCCATATAAGGACAAAATAGGGAAAAGACAAAGATGTAATTTTAAATTGTAATATATGTGGGGATAGGTGAAACTCGAGTTTGTAGTGAATCTTGGCCACATAATGCAAATCAATCTTGGCCATTCATTTTTCTTTTTGAGCACTATAAATAGGGGGTCTCCTCTCATTTTCAAGAGAGCGTTGAGTTGTTGTAAAGGCATGCTGCAAATTTTTTAATAGAAGTTCATTGGATTTTGGTGGATTCTTGAGTTTCTATTACATTTTACATGGTTCATCTCTCATAGTTAGTTGATCTAGATAGATTTACTTTTCTGTTGTTCATGGTTTTAGATTACTTTGATAGATTAGTTAATGTTGTTTGATGGTTGTGTAGATTTCTGCTATGTTGATGCCTTTCTTGTCCATACTTTTTGTTGTTTGCTAGACAGTTGTGTAAAGTTAGTCTAGACATAAACTAAATCTGCTCCAAACTTCTATCTTTTATTCATGCATGTTTATGGTGAATGAATGGTTTAATATTTGCATTCCTTAGAAGCTTGCACAAGTTTCATGACACTGTGAGTCAATCTGATTAAGTGAAATTCTATTTTATGGAAGTTGTCCATAGTAGAACCCTCCATGATCATTGTTCATTGCTAGTTTCAGATCTAGGAACCTCTTCTCTTCCCTACCCTTTTTCATTTTTTTTAATAAGTAACCTATGCTAAGATTCATTGCACATTGTAAAGCCAAATCTTAAGATAAAATAGGAGTTTAAGATCATTGTTTGAACCTGCAACAAATTGTACTCTAACTTCCCATCTCAGGAACTCCATTTTAAGATCCATCTCATCTCCAGCCAAACTTCGTAAGCCACCCTGTGATTACTAGAAAAATAAAATAAAAAATCAACTGAGAAATCCCATGCATGTCATGACCTGATACCCGAGAGACCTTGGGGTAGCGATTGGTAATTTTATTGCGAATTTCTACCTTTCAAGAGAGGTAGTGCACCTACGCACTGCCTGTGTTGAGAAAGTGTACAAAACATCCATCAATAGAAACAACATCATCATAGCCATCCATGAAACCACATGAATCTCCAACATGCTCTTGTGCACTAACAAGAAATCCTATCATCCTCCAACATGCCACCTATAAAAGAAAAGGAACAAGACAACGTGTAAATGAACCAATCCAAAGAACACAAGCATCAAATCCAAGTGATAACAAAGGTTGCAAGTTACTGTCACAACTCCATTGTGCTCATGCTCTTTGTAGAAGAACTAATATACCCAAATTCAAACTTGTTACCAGAACACAACTCTAAAGTTCAAATTTCCTCCAAGAAAAAGATCGAATGTGAATGTTCCAAAATAGTTAGAATAAAAACAAGTGATTGTTTACATCCAACCAAAAAACCCACATGACTAGAAAAAGAAACCACAACAAATAATAATCCATCTAGTCATCCATACCGCAAGGTGTCTAAAACATCAGTAGAACTTATTCCAATAACATATCCAACCTATAAACTACAATCAAAAGCTCCATGTATCAAAACTGTCAATATAGAACACACACATCCAAGAACTCCCATTGCATGGGTAATGCAAAATCTAAAAGTAGACCATATCAAGTCTACCAATCAACACTTATACTAAAGTGTGGCTAAATAAATCAAGTAGTAACAAAGAACAATCACAATGATCTACACATGCAACACAAATCACTGCATACTCTCTGATAATATACATCACCATAACTCTCCCAAGTCCACCACATTGAACAATGTGAACATAAAAATACAAGAAGAAGCCATAAAACAAAGAGAAAACCTATAAATCATATCCTATAATCATTTCCTTTTGCCAACACCTCAAAGTGCGAAGTAAAATCTTCATAACCCCCAAAAAACCCTCAAAAACACCCAAGCATTTGATCTCATTAGATCAAACATAACATATATATCTCATGTCACCAAAATGGATGTAAGCCTCTCTAAAAAAGGAAGATCAAACTCAAAAAACATTCCCATATTAGGAAAAAAATAGCAATAACATCTCCAAAAATTCTCATGAAATAAATCACATACCCAAGCAGATTAACATTCCAAACACTTCTCAAAGGAACCCTCCATAACTAGAAAACATAGCTCAAGATCCATTTCTATGAGAAGAAAAAGCATAAAGTATAATGCATCTGAAAACAAAATGGTCTATACCTTTCAGATTATTATTACCAAGTAGACCAAGAGTGGGGAATTAGATTGCTCCTACAAGATATACCAAGTATCATAGACTTTATCCAAGAATAACCTCCTCTCAAGTCCATCATGAACTAACATCCATATCCAGGTGATAGGCTCCTCAAACTTTCTGCTGAAACACAACTACCTTACCCAAGTCTCCAAGTATCTATAGGCATCTACCATTGATCAATCCATGCTAAATTCCAAATGCAATGCTACACTCACATGAATCTCTCAAGCACATGACTAAGGTACTCAATACCAAGAGAACTAACCAAACGAATCTCAAATCTCTAACCATGGAATTAGGAACCCAAAATAAGACATCATGATCTCACATCTCCTAAAAGAAGATCATATGCTCCAATGAATATATCATGCACTTGTATCATGCCAAAACTCTAATGTGAAATCAAGAGTAAATCATGACATAATAACATAACCATCTTATCAAAAAAGGATCACATGTCAAAAGAAAAATCATGACACATCAACCAAAGACTCGAAGAATCCTCCATGTCTCTAAGGTGTCAACATCTTCAATATCATGAAGATGACCATGTCTAAATAATTTCCATACAAATGCGAAAGAACCCTTCTACAACAACAAGATTTAAGATCTCCTAGAAACATTTGCAATGCTAAAGAAGATCATCCATCACCAAGTTATGAATCCACAGTCACTACTAAAGCTCTCACCGAATAGTGAAACTGAGCTCTCCAAGCATCATGACTTATCCATCTCCAAGATAAGGAAATACACCATCTCTATCACAACAACTGACACAAAACAATATATCCAAGCTATCCATGACATTGTGATAGAGCATGCTACAAGTACCCACAAATGACTATTTAGGTACTCAACATCATCCATCCTCTCATATCAAAGCAAAGTTCCAATGCACAAATGACCATAGACAAGGCTAAAAAAAAAAGTTTGCATGAACACTAAAATGATCTCGTGGATATAGACAGTCCACATCCAATTCATCTCACTACAACCAATGGGTAGCTAATCTAACCAATGAAGCATACAAACTTATTATCACATCAACAACATGTAAAATTGAGATATCAAAAAAGATAATATGTATATTTTAGGACTCAAAACACCATATCACCAATAGACCCAATTTTCCAAAAAAATCCATAACTGAATACCATAGTCAAGGAACTAATCAAGAATTCCTATAAATCTACAATTGTTTTCATCTAGAAACCCTAAGTGTTTGAACACAATATTTTCCACAGATCTACAAACCACAATTTTTTTTTAAGATGTAAAACTTATTAAAAACTATCTCCATGTAAATCTAAATCCACTTAAACATCCAAAATAATAGATCACACATATTTCATCTGAACAAGTAAATGTTCAAGATCTATAGGAACCCACAACTTTTTAGAAAATAGGAAAACTGTAAAACCTTGAGAGGAAATAGGTTTCTAGAAGCTTATAAAATATAAAATATACCAACTTCACAACCCAAAAATAACCAAAATTTCCTCACTAAGAAAGATGCAAACCTCCTCATACCATGCATGAAGCATACATGCAAACCTACAACTATCTTACATCTAGATAACCCAAGGGAAACATAATCTAAAAAATAGTTCATCTGCAGATTTATAAAATCACAAGTTTTTATTATCTATGTCAAACTTGCATAACCACTGTGTTTACAAATACCCATGCAAATTCATATCCACTTATCATCTGAAAGACCCATAAATCTGAAAAAAACCATAATAGTTAGGCCAGGACAATGGAATATCATGAATATGCATAACCATATATTTTTAACAAAAAAACCATAAAACCCTTATAGATCCAACCAACATGAAATTGAGATATGCAAGTACAACCAACCAAAGGAAGAAGAGGTCCAAGAACTCCAAGCCCATTTTTAGGTCAACTCCACAACCACCAACATGTACAAGCATATAGAGGAGCTAGGCTATATTCCAAAAGCTTACATGCCATCTAATGATCAACTCCATATCCTACATGCATTCGGGGTTAATAAAATACTGCCCTCCAATGCCAAGGACTAAAACCAAGCACCCAACATAAGCACATCAATCCATAGTCATAATAAGCACATCAATCCATAGTCATAACAACACAAGTTTCTCCATATGACTAGGGAGCCAAACACAAACACCCAACGTGAATACTTTGTATAGAACCATCAAATGAAAGAAAACCACTATGCATGAGGGTTAATACACTGTTAAATAGGAGCTCCAAATCAATACCATTTTAAATGAAGCCACATGATCAAATCCAAAATACTCCATCTTCTCTATTCTTCAAAATGCCTATTGTCACTCAAAAAAAAGATCAACTGGAAAAATTCCACTTAGACAAGGATTAATAATCAACCAATTTCTTCACCACAGATTCCCTCAAGCTTTTCAGGCCAATAAATCATAGTAGAGAAAATACTTAGAATCTCAAACACCATGAATCAACATATGCAATAACATGCAAACACATGAAAGCAACATGTAAGATCATGCAAGTTCATGCAACCCACATATAAGTAAATGCAACTCACATATAGGCACATGAAAGCACGTGTAAAGCATGGATCTTACTCTGATACCAAATTAAAGGAAATGACGAACTTGGAAACCCTTCCAAGAGCGAATATGCACCTTCAATATCTTATATTTCATTAAAAAAATTAGATTTCAACAACTTAATACAAGTACATACTAATATACCTTAAAGTAGAAACATACAGTTTAATTTCCTATGCATTAAACCTTAGAGGAAATTTGATGTAGATTCAGATCTAGGAAAAATTCAGCAGCATAATGACATTTAAATTAACATTTCAAGAATGATAAACATGAAGAATAGAAGAAAGATAGTGATGTAAAGGGAGAATCCCCCTTTCAAATCTGATCACAAACACACATAAAACACTACGCAAGAAGGTAACAAATTAACTTGAAACACTTGAAAATGGAAGAGAAATCTACAACATATATTAAGTTCAAAATCTGAAAATGAATTACATATTCATGGAGCTCATATGCTCACATACAACATGGGATTCACACATACAAAAATTAGCAATTCAACATTCTATCTTCATTTTGGCAGCATCTGGGTATGCAACCACAACTTCTCCAAAAAGATAGATACAAAAATAGAAATGGCCACACGGGCAAGATGTGAACTGATACAAAATGCACCTTCCTTGTGTTGAATTTATTTCCTTTGAACCTCTGAATACAAAACATTGCTCTGCTTTATAGTTGCTCAACATTCACAATAATTCTGATCATGCACATATAAAATTCACATATTTGCATCTCATCACACATTAGATCATGCCTACAATCTCAAAAATGTCTTACATATACACCCAATTCATACACATACATCAATTAGGTTGGCATAATTAGATTCAGCCCTATATTAAATCAAAATTGCCTTGTCAGCACCACACTTGAATCAAAAACATATTTGCACTTAAACCAAATGTGCAACACTTGGTTTAGGTTGGCATGGACCTCAATATAACATCTGTAATACATATTAATCACCACAAGATATATCAAGCATGAGGTTGGTTAGGAATTAGACCTAATCACAAAATATGCTAACTGATCAATCACGAACAATCCATCTAATCACATAATCATGCGCCATCTAGAATATATAGTGTATTGACACCTATAAGAAATATCTTAAAATTGCAAAGTCTGAATATTAACACCAGAGGAATGCAGACTGAAATACACATACCCATTTACAATGTATAAAGGCAAAACTATATGCCAAACTAGTGTCACTTGTAACTTTCAAAATATACATCCAAACCAGCCAAAATCTTGATCATAGATGCACATAATAGTTAGGAATAATATATCATCACCTCATAAGCAGATCCTATCACATGAGAAAATGCAGACTAAAATATTGTATTAGGATATCTCCGTTCTGTTCACCTGATTAGTGAAAATATCAACACTCAATGTTGAAATCAATGACAACACATTAAGGGGTTCCTTCTTCATTCTTTCAAAAATCTCCCCCTTTGTCATTGATGGCAACATGTGCCATAAATTAATCTCCAAAAAAAGATCAAAACACCTATAATCATCAACCTTCTCCCCCTTTGACATCAAAGACAAATGGTGTGCCTATAACACACATGAAAACTCCAAAACTGATGCATATGTACAGGTAAATAATTGAATTGAATAAACTAAATCCCCCTTAGGGAGTTAACCCAAAATTTGAACCAACTACATGTATGATGAAAATCTAGAAAAAAATTGAAATACTAGAAGAATATACAAGTGAGAAATGTTTAACCAGAGGAGGAGGCACCTTCAAGCTCCTGAAGAATAGCTTTCCAAGTAGACTACCCTTCATTCCAAGTTTTATTGGCTACTATAAGCGATATGTACAATGACTCTAGCTCTACTATATTCTCCTCTCCCTCATCCAGAGCACTTGGATTTGGATTTATCTTTGTAAGCTTCTTTGCATCATCCAGGGCACTTGGCACTAATATATGCTTGTTCTTCACCAAGTCCCAAAGTTTTCCAAACCACCTTTTAATGTCTTGCCTTTGTAGGGTGAAGAATCTGTTTTGAAGATCTGAAATGGCAGTCCAAGTGGTGTGATTTCTATCTTGAGCTGAATCAAAGGCATTGGAGGCATTAGTTATTTGTGACTCAATTGAGTCCATTAAGTCCTTAATGCCTTGAGTGGCATCCGACCACCTCATGCATTGCAAAAACAAAGTCTTTTCCTCATCCTCACATTCCTTTATTTCCCTTAGGTATTTCTCCACTTGGTTATTTGTTGATGCACATTTCTCTTGTATTTCTAGTAGTCTCTTCTCTACAACTCTTGATTTAACTTATTTTTTAGTCTATTCCTTAAATTCAAAGGTGTACTCCTTAAGACAATCAACCAAAAACTTGAGATTTTCCATAGAAGTTAGAGAATTATCAATTGAAGTACCGAAAGTAGAATCCTTTAGTGCCTTTATAGCTTCATTTATCAATTTTGTTCCCTTATGATGAGTCTCAACTATCTCTTTTCTTCTAGAAGCATGAAAGACATATCCAACCTCCAACTTTTGAATTAGTGAGATCTTCTCTAGATCCACACTAACTTGATACATTGGGAGCTGTAATAACTCAGGAGGGATTTCCAGTTGAAACCTTATTTGTTTTTTCAAAAGAATCTTGAGAAAATTACCAAAGGAGGTTTCTCTAGAGGGCTTAGATGATTTCATGGTCTTTTGAGCATCTTCTTCATTCTTTCCATCCTCAGAATCTTCTTCATTCTCCACTTTCTCCTCTTCACCAAAGGAATTTTCCTTTTCCTTATCTTTATCTTCATCCTCCTTGTCATCAACATCTTTCTTATTGTTCTCTTATTTTCTCTTTGTTCTTCTTCTCCATTCTCATTTTAGTTATCCTCATTTCCTTTTGATACATCTTCATTTTGTTTATCAGAGTGGTCCTCAGTACCATCTGCATCATCCTTTTCTTTTTCTTGCTTTGCACTCTAGTTTTCATCATTATCGGTGGGCTTGTCAGTATACTTCGAAGAAGTGGAAGTCTCCAGGGAAGCATGTGTTTCATCTACCAATAGTGGTGAGGACACCACATTCTCTATGACATCAAACAATGGTGATTCTTCAGTAATATGATCATATGTTTCCATCTCTTCTGTGACCTATTTGAATAATGGAAAATTTGAATTAAGAGGAGGAAGATTTTCCTCTACATCAGTGAGCTTTTCTTCTACATTCTCCTTTTCTTGAGTAGTATTGGATGTAGAAGCGGTTATCATCCCAAATTTCTTTGCAATATCATTGAAAATTATAACTATTTCCTATTTCAATGTGTCCACTTGTTCCTTTTCTTTCCCCATAAGAATAGTAACTCTTTGTTTGACTCTAAATTCTTTAGTATACACCTCTATTAGAGTAGCCTTATCATCTTCAAATAAGGAGGATCAAATTTCCTCCAAGGAATCTGATTTCATCTTATCTTCATCTTCAATAGCTTCATGCCTTCTTTTTACCAAGGAATCCCACACAAATCTAGGAACCTTCTTCTTAATGTTACTCATGTCAGCTTCTAAAACAATAATATACTAAATAATGGCTTCAATAATTGTATTCCTATCTTCTTCATCCACTTCTTCATACAATTTTATAGTAGCTTCTAGAAAATCATCATATTCTAACATATTTCTAATTAAAACATCTAACTTCATTGGAGTACGAGCTCTTATCGAAGGATTCTCTTTCTCCTTTTTCTTTTGCTTCTTTGTCTTATTTTCTTTCTTCTTCTCATGCTTCTTATGGATAGGTACAGTGAATGCTTCTTTTTATCTTTCTATTTCTTCTTCTTCTAAAGTGTCCATAATGTCAACTTTCAAATTTTTAGCTCTAATGCTTTCTTGTTGTGAAGCACCTTCACCACTTGTAGTAGCACTACTTCTTCTCTATTCCTTTTTAGTTGTTCTTCATGTTCCAAGCCAAGCTCAATTTCTTCTTCAATAACACACTTAATTTTTTTTCCCTAAAAACCTTTTGTTTCTTTCTTCTTGTGGAGGTAGAAAGGGTTGCTACTAGGGATACATTCTTCCTCTTAGTTGTCCTTGTGCTAGGTTCAAAGGGTGCAATGACTTCTTTAGTTACCGGAGCACTAGGCTCCACCTTCTTTCCTTTACTAGTGGTAGTTGTAGCTATACCAGAGGACTTAGGTAATGTAGAGGTAGGGATGGAACTTGTTCTTCCTAATATCCTTGGTCCAAAGGGCTCACCAGTTGCATCTGCAATTTCTGTAGCTTTTTCCCTTAAATTTTGTACTTCTTCTTTTGTAAGTACATGTTTTACAAAGTATTCAGTTACTACTTTTGTTACTCTTTTATTTCTAGCAGGTGTTGATAGTTCCATGTGCACTTCTAATGATTTTTCTTCATATTTCCCATGTCTTGGTTGAGAGGGGGCCTTAGGACTTTTGAGCAAAAAATATGCATATCCTTCAACCTCATCTTCAGAAACTTCACAGCGAAGAGGCTCAACCCACACCGTTCTTGGTTCAACAGCCTCAATGATACACTCATCAGTTGAAACAAGGAAAGTAATTTCCTTAGCATATTTATCTACAAGTTTGTAGGGAATTCTTTCTCTTTCATGCATATTATTTTTAAAAATTGCGAAGAATGTAGTCAAAGCATCATCCTATGCCTTCCAACTGCCTAAGATATGCATGTAATCAAAAATTTGATGTGCAAAAGGTCTATTTCTATCCCATACACACCTTTTCTTCTAGGAATCTCTTTCAAGAAGTAAAACAACAAACATACAACCAAAGTTCCAAACTTGAATGCATATTTATTTTCTCTAGTTTACTTCATATTCTCAAGAAGTTTTTGTTGGGATCAACTCACACAATTCAAAGTCCTTCCCATTTACTACCATCTCATGTGCAACATAAATAGTAGTAGCTGAAAGTGAATTTTCCCTGTTTGTGAAGTAAATATTGTGACCTATCATCATAGAGGCATATTTCATAGCAAGATTCATGATAGGTTTTGTTGTCAAATACTTTCTATCATAGGTGGCACCAATAAGATTCATAACAACTTCACTATTCACAAATTTAAGAACTAGTACAGGTTTGGTATCACACAATCCTATAACAACCTTGATCACTTCCTTGGTTATTAGTCTAGGCATATTAGTCCATAGAAATTTTTCATGTAGCCTACTCAGTTCTATCCTTACATACTTAGCATCAACATCACTATTGTAATTGGGAAACCAGTTCCAAACATCTAGCTTCTTCTGCTCTAGGTTAACATGTTTAGGTTTTACAAGGTGATTGTCTCTAGTAAGCTCATTCATCCAAATATCTTTGATTTTTCAGGTGATCATATTCTTCCAATTTCCTATGTATGTATGCCTCTCAGTAATGTTAAAATTTTTTGGGGTAGCCATTTTAATCTTGATTTGAGCTCAAATTCTTAAGAAAATAATTATATTTCAAATCCATAAAGCACAGTAAGTCGTAAATACCTTTTATGTGCACAACAGGGTCTAGGGTTTGGATACTCTGCACCAAATTTTCCTTCAAATATCCTTCAATTCACTCTCATTTCTTTGAATGTGAAAATGTGATTAAAATTAACTTAGGAACTCACTTTAAACCTTTCAAATTTTCCCTAATTTTTCATTAAATGCTTCAAATTTCAAAAAGATGATAAAACCCTTCATTGATACACTATAACCCTAAAATGCTCTGTATTTCTTCATATTTTCATATTTTCTTCTAGTTTCTTTTCCAAAAGCTTAAGCATATGATTTTATACCATATATATTTTTGTCACTCCTTGACACCTCATATTTCAAGGTGGTTGTTTGATTATTCTATTATTGCTCCCCCTAAGCCCATGCCTAGGTTTATTTTTCAAGGGAATTATTTGCACCAGAGGGAGGTATAGATTCATTTGTAGTTCATGATTCATCTTTGTTATCAGATTCCTCTTTATTTCTCCAAATATTCTCCATTTCCTTCTTTACTTCAGTGGGATCAATTTTCTTCACAGGTTCATTTCTCTTTATCGAATTAGTTTGTCTTCCATTCTTACTTCTGCAAAATATTGAAATGTGTCTAGGTTTGTTGCAACTATAGCATACAACACTTTTATGACCAAATTGACCTCTATTCAATATTGTTCTACACTAGTTAGATTTTTGTCCAAATACATTGCATGTATAACAATAACCATTGAAGGATTGAACCATTCTATTAGCATTATACTATTCATCATCCGATTTTTGCATTCAATAGCTCTATGTCCAAATTTCTTGAATGCAAAACATTGTCTGAAAAAGGATCCAACATTCTGATTCATTCTAATTCTACATTTTATTTCCTTATGCCCAAATTTATTGCATTAAAAACAAACACCATTAAAATATGGGTACCTTTGAGCATTTGGTTGTCCGATAGGGGGTCTTCTAGCATTGCTTCTTTGATTTATGATTTGTTTTCCATTTCCTTGAGTCTTCTCTTGATTGTCAACCTTGTTAGGGGTTTTATTTTACCTTGATATTTCTCCTTCTTCAAGTCTTGAGCCTCCTTTTATCTTTAGATGGTTTTTTTCCCTACAATTAGCTCATCAAGAATTGTAGTACTTGTTTTTAATTTGTCCTCATGAACTCTTGTTTTTCCCATATATGATCTCAGAGTTACCACTTCTTGTTCAAGCCTTGTGCATTCATTAGTCTTTATTTTTACCATTGCATTAAAAAACTCCTCAATTCTTCTTCCACTTGTACTTTCAATCCGGTGATATCTTCATTTACTTGTTTCAATTGTTCGTTAACTTCTCTACCTTTCTCTAACTTCTTGATTTTTTCTCTCAATTTTTTGATGCATTCATTTGCTTCCTTGAGATTTTCCTTTAGGTCTTTGTTTTCACCTTCAACTCTGTCAATATCTTCAAGAGCAAGTTTGAGTTCTTCTTTATCAGTCATGCAATCACTTTCAGTAGTAGAATCAACCATGTGTTCAATCTCCAAGGTATTCCTCAAGCTGTTATTATTCTTAGAAGGAACCAGGATCTGATACCAATTGTTGAACAACCAAAATATTGAGAGGGAGGGATGAATTAGTATTATATTAAACCATTTGATCACAATCCATCCAATTAACAAAACATATCTAACTGCAACAATGAATGAAAGCATGAAAAAATCACATGATCACATGACACATCAACACCAGGATTTTTACATGGAAAACCCAAAAAGGGAAAAACCATGGTGAGGATTATCTCACAATATATTATAATTGGTTATAAGATATTACAAGGGCTCACTGCTAGGAAACACTATCCAATAGGGCTCATAGCCACAAAAAGATACATACACAACAAAAATGGCCACATGACCAAGATACAAACTGATACAAAATGCACCTTCCTTGTGTTGAATTTGTTGGATTTTGCTAATATGTGGTTGTCATTGATGTCAACACTATTGGCATTAAGGTTGTATATGTTGAGGATATTGAGAAAATTGTAATAAAATAAGTTGCAGATTGTCAATGATGCAGTGAAGTTCAGTATGTTGGCTAGCTCAATATATTGATGATTGGAGGTCATGGATTAAAGGGTTTCTTCTCAATTATATCTAGTTTATCCACGTAAAGTTTTAGATATCCGCATGAATATTTGATCGATTTATGAGTATTTGTGTTTTGTCAGTTATTATGTTGCTTCAGTTGGTGTTCTTGAAAGAAGATAATGTGATTCTAGTAATTTGAGTTTTTGTGGATGCTTCTCTGGTGATTCATGGTGCTTGTGGATGTTTCTAGATCATGCTCTATCTGTGTTGTCGATCCACATTGATCGTTGTGCGCACGATTGGTGATTTTCTCTTATGTATTCTTGTTTTTCATGTTCATGGCCGACAAGGTGATTATAGCGTGTTGTGGATCTTAAAGGAATAATTTTTTAAGGTGTTTGGTGTTCGAGGATGTTTTGGGTCTTTACTATGTTGTGGCTGACATTGGTTGATTCACATTGGTAATTATTTATGGATTGAGACAACAATTTGTACATGTTTTATTATTTTGTTAAAGCCGAAATCTAGCGATGTAATCTCTTGTTGCGGATATATATGAGTGATTGTTTAGACCATTTGGATGTATTTTGTGTGTGAATAATGTTCTAATATTTCAAAGGCAAAGGAAGAGTGTGAAGAAGTGTGAAGAAGAGTGAGCAGAGTTTATGTGCTTAACCAGAACTGTAACCAAGCATTAGCAGATGCTATTTTCTTAGTTCAAAATCTTTCGGATGTAATCTGAATGTTTCTGTAAGAAAGTGTGTCTTACTTTGGGTAGTGAGCCTTTTTGTAATTGAGTAGTGAGCTCTAGGAAGTGTTCCTGAATGCACGTACGTTCCCCATTCATTATTCTTTATACTTTTAATAGAGTATAATCTTGTGGACTAACCTCCACCGTGGTTTTTCCCCTAACAGGGTTTCCACGTAAAAAATATTGGTGATATGTGTGTTTCTGATGTGGTGACAGTTTATGCTTTCATGGTTATTTATCATATCTAAGAATAAGTTGAATAAGTTTAAATTTTATGACAACTAATTCACCCCCCCTCGTAGTTGTCTACCCTTGTGTTGCCAACAATTGGTATCAGAGCAAGTTCCTTGGAAGAAGTTTAATAGCTTGAGGTGATCTGAGATGGTGAAATATAAGAAGGATAGTTTGAGATTTGATGGAACTAATTATTCTCTATGGAAGACTCGAATGGAGTGTCATCTGAGATGCATTGGTGAACCCTACTAGAAAATTACAAAGAATAGATATATCATCCCACAAAATGGTCCTTCTACTACTGCCGAGATTGAGGATGTCAAGTACAATATTAGGGCTAAGGAAGCATTGTTGAGTGCTTTGACAAGATCTAGAAAAGGTTGGAAACTTTTTATGAAGGTGATGCATGTGAAGATTGCTAAGTTGCAAAGTCTGAAAGGGAAATATGAAATGTTGAGAATGGGTAATGATGAGAACATTACTTCTTTTATGTAGAGAGTAAATGAACTTGTGTGTAGTATCAGATGTGTTGGTGGAACATTGGAAGAATTAGAGATTGTTGCTAAAGTGCTTAGATCCTTGCCTACTGTATACAAAGCCAAAGCTACAACTATTGAGGAGATCCAGACTATGAAAAATGTAATCAGAGACATGTTGATTGGTAAGTTTACTACTTTTGAGTTAAGTGAATTTGGTGATGCCCTTCCTAAGATAGAATCTACATTCAAAGCTACTCTCTTTGGAAAACATAAGCAGAGATATGATCCAGGAGAAAGTTTTTCTAGAAAAATGTTCAAGTATGGGGAGGAAATGAGAGATATTGAAGAAGAAGAGAGAAAAATAGACGAGCTTGAAGCACTTATTATCAAGAGGAAAGCCAAAGGAGAAGGTAAGTATAAAGGGAAATTTCCTATTGAATGTTTTTCTTGCAATAAGATAGGTCATTTTTCCTCGAGGTTTCTAGAAAGAGTTCCTAAGCCAAGACCTAACAAGCCTAGATTCCAAAGAAAGTGTTATTATGTTGTTGATGAAGTTGTGACAAATGATGAATCTAATAAAGGGAATGTAAGTGAGGACGAATGGGTATTTATTGCTATCAAGGAAAATGATCCAACCCCTACTAAATCTGCTAGTTGCACAAATGTGGAGAAAGCTCTGGCAGGCAGAATTGAAGAGAAAGATGAATGGGTGATTGACAGTGGATGCTCTCATCACATGACATGTGATAAAAATAAATTTGTGAGCTTGGAAAAGTATGATGGTGGTGTTGCAATATTTGGTGATGACAAAGTTGGTGTAATTTGTTGGCAGAACAAGGACAAACAACTGAGGGGGGGTGAATCAGTTGTTACAAAAATTTAAACTTTTCCAACTAATCTTAATTCTAATCTCAGATCTGATGAATAAACAATTAACTACAAGTAATTAAAACATCATAGAGACAAAGAACACCAAGATTTTTTTATGTGGAAACCCTGTTAGGGGAAAAACCACGATGGATGTTAGTCCACAAGATTATACTCTATTAAAAGTATAATGAGAAATAATAAGGGAAATACACATGCATTCAGGCACACTGCCTAGAGCTCATTGCTCAAATATAAAAGAGGCTCACTGCCCAAAAGAATAGGATTAAAAATCTAGAGGGTATGAACTGAGAAAATAGCTTCTGCACAAGCCTGATTATAGTTCCAATTAAGCTCAATACTTCTTCACACTTCACACAATCTTCTTCACACTCTTCTCTACAATTGAATGATATTCACACATACACACATAGGAGCACACGAAGTACACTCTTCACCGATGAAACAATCACACTTATATATTCACTACATGAGATTTCATCACAACTTAGTCGACCAAGAAAATGGAACATATTTGCAATGTCGACCCAAATTTACAAATAAAATTTTAATGTGAATCCACCAAGGTTAGCCACAACATAGTGGAGTCCCAAATTAAAATCTCCAACACAAAAATACTTTAGTTACTTTCACCATGAAGATCCACAACACCCTACCACCAACATGTTGGCGAGGAACATGAAAAACTAAACATGCACAAGAAAATGTCTTCAATCACGAGCTCAATGGTCAATGTGAATGAACAAAAAAGATAGAGAATGATCTAGAAACATCCAAGAACACCAAGAAAAAATAGAGAAGCATTCGCAACAACCGAGATTTCCAAAATCACACAAACTTCATTCAGGAACACTGTTAGACCACAACACACTCAAAACTTCACGTGGACCTCTAAAAATTTTGGTAGATGATCTAGATATAATCAGAAATAAACCCTTTAATCCACACAAACTAATCTTCAACGTAGAGAACAAAACACCTTCAAGACCTGCATAGTTCCACTAGGAACCTAGAACAGTTTCTTTTATAATTCTCTCAATATCCTCGACATATACAACCTCTAGTACACCAAATTCTAATAGTGTTGACATCAATGACAACCACATATCAACAACACATCCACAACATCCAACAATCTCCCCCTTTGGCATTGATGGCAACACATGATGTGAAAAATACCATCAACCCAACACATTGACTTCTTTTTCACTTCTCCTCTAGAAAGGATTTTTCACATTACACTTTTCCCCCTTTGACATCAATGGAAAAGGTAACAATGACCTTTCCATATACATTCTCTGAACCACATATCTGCACATTTGACTACTCCCCCTAAGTAGCAGCCACAAAAACATCAATCTGGATCAGAATATAGCAATGAAGTTCACAGATTGATGCAAGCAAATGCATCTTTTAGTTCTTATCAGGATGGTGATTACCCCTAGCATTCCTTTGAGATACTCAAAAGTATCCTTCGGAAATGGCTTAGTAAATATATATGGAATCTGTTCTTTGGTAGGCACATACTCCAGTCCGACTTCTCTCTCATTCACTTTCTCCCTCAAGAAATGAAACTTGATTGATATATGTTTAGTCTTAGAGTGTAGCACCAGATTCCTTGAGATATTTATTGCACTTGAGTTGTCACAGTATATGGCAATAGGCTCTTCATATATCATCCTGATATCTTTCAGCATTTGTTTCATCCATATCACTTAAGTACAATTATTGGCAGTATCAATGTATTCTGCTTCAGCAGTAGATAGAGAAATTGAGTTTTTCTTTTCACTTAACCAGGATACCAGCTTCTTCCCTAGGAAGAAAGCACCACCACTAGTACTTTTCCTATCATCTACATCACCAACCCAATCCACATCAATATATGCACACAAAGTGAGATCATCATCCTTTGGATACCAAAGTCCAAAGTCAATTGTTCCTTTTAGATATTTGAAAATTCTCTTGACAACAATTACATGTGATTCTTTTGGATCAACCTAAAATCTAGCAAACACACATACGACATTCATAATGTCTGGTCTAGTCTGAGTCAAGTAGAGTAATCCATCGATCATAGACCTATATCCGGTTTTATTTTCCTTAGGAGAGTCATCATTCCATGTCAACTCATTTGGTCACCATGGGGGTACCAATAGGTTTGGAGTCATCCATTCTGAACTTCTTCAGTAGTTCTTTCACATATTTGGACTGAGATATAAGGATCCCCTTGTCCAACTGTGTAACATGCAATCCCAGAAAGAACTTCATTTCTCCAATCATACTCATCTCAAATTCACTCTTCATTTCATCAGTAAACTTCATACATAGATTATCATCTCTTCCAAAAATGATGTCATCAACAAAAAATTCTATAATTAACTCCTTATCATTATCTAATTTGAAGTATAAGTTCTTGTCAACAATACCTTTAGTGAATCCAAGATTCAATAGGTATTTGTCCAATCTAGCATACCAAGCTCTGGGGGCTTGGTTAAGTCCATAAAAATCTTTCTTCAATCTACAAACCATATCTTCCTTGTCTGCTAGTTGAAATCCATTTGACTATTCAACGCACACTTCTTCTAGTTCTCCATTTAGAAATGCATACTTTACATCCATTTGATAGACTTTATAGTTCTTGTGTGCAACATAAGCAAGAAATAGTCTAACAACTTCAATCCTAGCAATAGGGGAAAATGTTTCTTCAAAATAAACACCTTCCATTTGAGAATACCCTTTACATACTAGTCTTGCTTTATTCTGGACCACTTCACCTTCTTCATTTAGCTTGTTTCTAAATACCCATTTAGTACCAATCACATTTTTTTCTTTAGGCCTCAGAACCAATAGCCATGTGTCATTCTTTCCAATATGTGTCAGTTCTTCCTTCATAGCTTCCAACCAATGTTCATCTTGATAGGCTTCAATGACATTTTTAGGTTCAATCTTGGAGATCAAACAATATTCTTCTACAATTTTTCTTCTAGTTTGCACTCCTTTCCTCTTATCTCCTATGATTTTATTTTTAGAATGATTCAACTTCACATACCTTGGAGTTTTGGGACATTCTTGAACTTCTAACTCTTTTGATCTTTCTTCTACACTTGCACTTCTCTATGCCTCCTAACTGAATTGATTTACCAGAACAAATTAAGGTTTCTTTACCGGAACAATTGGAACATATGGAATATATGGCACAATTTGAAGTTGATTATGTGTTTGAACATTATTTCCTTGGCTTGCAATGTCTTCGTTTGAATCATAACTACAATGTTTGGATGATTTGAAAGAGTCCTCATCAACTCTGACATTTGCACTCTCAACCATCTTTCTCAGTCTTTTGTTATAGCACCAGTAGGCCTTGATTTTAGTGGAGTAACCTAGGAATATTCCTTCATCACTTATTGCATCGAATTTTACTAAATCATCATCTCTCTTGATATAACACTTGCTTCCAAAGATCTTAAAATACTTAACAATAGGCTTGTGACCAAACCATAACTCATAAGGAATCTTACCAAAATTACCATTAACATTTACCCAGTTCAAAGTATACACAATAGTGCTTACCACTTCACTCCAGTACATCTAAGACACATTTCCTTCCATCATCATTGTTCTGGAAGCATCCATAATTGTTCTATTCTTTCTCTCAAGCAACTCCATTCTGTTGAGGGTTTCGGGGAGCAGATAACTATCTTTTGATTCCATGCTCTATACAATAAGAGTTGAACTCCTTGGAAATGAACTCACCACCTCTGTCAGATCTCAGACACTTAATTTTCAGACCTTTCTCATTCTCTTCCATAGCCTTGAAACTTTTGAACTTCTCCAATGCTTCACATTTTTCTCTTAAAAAGGAAACCCAAATCATTCTAGAGTAATCATCAATAACCAACATAAAATACCTTTCTCCATGAATACTTCTAACTCTGTAGGGATGTCAGTAAGTAGCAGCTCCATCAAATTATTTGAATGAAACTATTTGGTCCAGAAAGAGACTCTAGTTTGTTTACCAATCTGACATTCCTTGCAGATTATATTAGCAGGCTTCACTAACCTAGGCAGATTTCTTACTGCTTGAGTAAAGCTTATCTTGATAATGTTGTCAAAGTTTACATGACACAACCTCCTATGCCACAACTAGCTTTCATCTACTTGAGAAATTAAACAACTCCCACTAGCAGTATTCAAATGAAAAATATTACCTTTGGTTTGTTTTCCTGTTGCAATCATATTCCTAGAACTTCCACGTATCTTGCATCTTCCATCTTTGAACTGAAGATCATATCCCTTGTGAACCATCTATCCAACACTCAACAAGTTGTGCTTCAGGCCTTCAACATAAAGGACATCATCAATGTTATCCTTACCACCAAGGAAAATAGATCCTCTGCCACGAATGACACTAGCATTGTTATCTCCAAATCTTACAACTCCACCGTCATACTTCTCTAGACTCACAAATTTTCTTTTATCACTAGTCATATGATGTGAGCATCCACTATCAATGACCCACTCATCTTTTTCTTCAACTTGGGCTGCAAGAGATTTTTCATCTTTAGTAGATTCAAAAGTCACAAGATTATCTTCAATGGTAGCAATGAAAGCCCATTCATCTTCATTTCCATTATCTTTGTCAGACTCATCATCAGTCACTGCTTCTTCAGCAAAGTAGCATCTCTTTTGGAATCTAGACTTTTTAGGCTTAGATCTAGGAACTCTTTCAAGACATCTTGATGCAAAATGACCTAATTTACTGCACAAAAAAACATTTAATAGGCAATACATCTTCATACTTACCTTTTCCTCTCCCTTCTTGCTTTGCAATCAGTGCTTCCAATTCTTCTACCTCTCTTTCTTTATCTTCAAGTTGTTTCAGTTCTTCATCATACTTGGATATCTTTCTGGAACTCTCTCTCAGACTATATCTTTTTCATTTACTTTTGGATACAATAGCCTTGAATGCAGATTTAGTCTTGGAGTAGATTCACCAAATTCACTTATTTCAAAAGCAACAAGCTTCCCGATCAACATGTCTCTTGTCATCTTGTTTACTGATATGAACTCTTCAATAGCATTAACCTTCATTTTGTAGGAGGGAGGCAAGGATCTGAGTAGTTTAGCCACAATTTCATCCTCATCCACAGAACCACTGGCACATTTAATACCCATCACTATTTCATTTACTCTCTACATAAAGGAAGTGATATTTTCATCTTCACCCATCTTCAAATTCTCATACTTTCCTTTCAAGCTTTGCAGCTTAGCCATCTTCACCTGTGCATCTCCTTCATACAAAGTTTCCAGTTTCATCCAAATATCATGAGCTATCTATAGACCCATCACATTAGCCATCTCCAAATCTGTCAAAGCACTCACCAAAGCTTCAATAGCCCTAATGTTATTTTCAGCATCTTTGATCTCATTAGGAGTTGAGGGACCATTCTAAAGAATAGTATATGGATCTTTTGTAATCTTCTAGAAAGCTTCACCAATACACCTTAAGTGACATCGCATCATAACCTTCCACATTGAATAGTTAGTGCCATCAAATCTCAAACTATCCTTCTTGAATGTTGCCATCCTAGATCACCTCAAGCTTTTAGACTTCTTCAGAGGAACCTGCTCTGATACCAATTGTTGGAAGAACAAGGATAGACAACTAAGAGGGGGGGTGAATTAGTTGTTACAGAAATTTAAACTTTTCCAACTAATCTTAATTCTAATCTCAAATCTTATGAATAAGCAATTAACCACAAGCAATTAACACATCAGAGAGACAAAGAACACCAAGATTTTTTACGTGGAAACCCTATTAGGGGAAAAACCATGGTGGATGTTAGTCCACAAGATTATACTCTATTAAAATTATAATGAGAAATAATAAGGGGAATGCACATGCATTCACACACACTGCCTAGAGATCACTGCTCAAATACAAAAGAGGCTCATTGCCCAATAGAATAGGATTAAAAATTCGGAGGGTATGAACTGAGAAAATAGCTTCTGTAAAAGCTTGATTACAGTTCCAATTAAGCTCAACACTTCTTCACACTTCACAAAATCTTCTTCACACTCTACTCTACAATCAAATGATATTCACACATACACACATAGGAGCACATGAAGCACACTCTTCACTGATGAAACAATCACACTTATATATCCGCTACATGAGATTTCACCACAACTTAGTCAGCCAAGAAAATAGAACATATTTGCAATGTTGGCCCAAATTTACAAATAAAATTTTAATGTGAATCCACTAAGTTTGTCCAAAACATAGTGGAGACCCAAATTAACATCTCCAACAAAAAACGACTTTAGTTACTTTCACCACGAAGATCCACAAAACACTACCACCAACATGTCAGCTAGGAACATGAAAAATTGAACATGCGCAAGAAAAGATCTTCAATCACGAGCTCAACGGTCAATGTGGACTAACCAAAAAGATAGAGAATGATCTAGAAACATCCAAGAACACCAATAAACAATAGACAAGCATCCAAAACAACAGATATTTCCAGAATCACACAAACTTCATTTAGGAACACTGACAAAGACCACAAAAACACTGTCAGACCACAACACACTCAAAACTTCATGCGGACCTCTAAAACTTTCGGTAGATGATCTAGATATACTCAGAAATAAACCCTTTAATCCACACAAACTAATATTCAATGTAGAGAACAAAACACATTCAAGACCTACACAGTTCCACTGGGAACCTAGAACACTTTCTTTTATAATTTTCTCAATATCCTCGACATATACAATCTCTAGTACACCAAATGCTAATAGTGTTGACATCAATGACAACCACATATCAGCAACACATCCACAACATCCAACATAATATGTGGCAGAGGATCCATTTCTCATTACGGTTAGCATAATACTGATGATGTCCTATATGTGGAAGGCTTGAAGCATAATCTCTTAAGTGTTGGATAGATCATTGACAAGGGATACAATCTTCAATTCAAAGATGGAAAGTGTAGAGTATTGGGAAGTTCCAGAAATGTGATTGCATCAGGTACAAAAACAAAAGGTAATATCTTTCACTTGAATGTTGCTAGTAAAAGTTGTTTGATTGCTCAAGTTGATGAAAGTTGGTTGTGGCATAGGAGAATGTGTCATGTAAACTTTGACAATATTATCAAGATAAGTTCTACTCAGGCTATGAGAGATCTTCCTAAGTTGATAAAACCTACTAATGCCATATGCAAAGAATGTCAGTTAGGGAAGCAAACTAGAGTTTCATTTAAGAGAAAACAACATTGTTCAAATGAAGTGTTGGAGCTTGTGCATACTGACTTGTGCGGTCCCTCTAGAGTCAAAATTTTACAAGGTTATAGGTATTTCATATTACTCATTGATGATTATTCTAGAATGATGTGGGTTACTTTATTAAGGGAAAAATTTGAAGCTCTAGAGAAATTTAAGATTTTTAAGGCTATGGTTGAGACAGAGATAGGTCTGAAGATTAAATGTCTGAGATCAGATAGAGGTGGTGAATTCACTTCCTATGAGTTTAATTTTTTTTGTGAAGTGCATGGGATAAAGAGACAATTATCTACCTCGCAGACCCCTCAACAAAATGGAGTTGTGGAAAGGAAGAACAAGACAATTGAAGAAGCTACTAGGACTATGATGTTGGAAGGAAATGTTCCTCATATCTATTGGAGAGAAGCTATGAAGACTGTTGTTTACACTCTCAATCGAGTACAATTCAAATGTGATACCGGTAAGACCCCTTATGAGCTATGGTATGGTCATAAGCCTACTATTAGATACTTCAAAATATTTGGTAGTAAATGCTATATCAAAAGAGATGAAGAGATAGGAAAGTTTGATGCTAGAAGTGATGAAGGAATCTTTCTTGGTTATTCTACTAAAAGCAAGGCCTATTGGTGCTACAATAAGAGATTGAGGAAAGTAGTTGAAAGTGAAAATGTCAAGGTTGATGAAGACACAGTTGGACCATCCAAAACTTGTGGATGTGATTCAGATGATCAGAATGATAGTTCAGATAAAGGAAAGAAAGTTCAGACTTCAAATCAAGTTCAGATCATTCTGGTGAATCAGGAAAATCAAAAGGAAGGAACTAGTGAAAGTGCAAAAGTGAGATCACAAGAGCCTGAAGTTCAAGAACATCCTAAGACTCCAAGGTATGTAAGACTAAATCATTCAAAAGATTAGATTATAGGTGATAAGAATAAATGTGTTTAAACTAGGAGAAGATTTGCAGAAGAATATTGTTTGATTTCAAAGACTGAGCCTAATATTGTTAGAAAAAATTGAATGAACAAGGAGAAGTTGTTAGAAACAAAATAAGACTGGTGTGTAAAGGATATTCTCAGATGGGAGGAATTGAATTTGAATAAAATTTTTCCCCTATTGCTAGGATTGAAGCTGTGAGACTATTTATTGCTTATGCTGCTTACAAAAACTTCAAGGTTTATCAGATGGATGTCAAGTCAACATTTCTGAATGGTGAACTGGAAGAAGTGTATGTTGAGAAACCTGATGGATTTCAATTGACTGATCAGGGAGATATGGTTTGTCAGTTGAAGAAAGCATTGTATGGACTCGAGCAAGCCCCAAGAGCATGGTATTCCAGATTGGATAAGTATTTGTTGAAGCTTGGATTTAATAAAGGTAAGTGTTGATAGTAATTTGTATTTCAAGATTGATCATGATAAATATTTGATTGTCGAATTCTTTGTTGATGATATAATTTTTAGAGGAGATGATAGTTTGTGCATGAAGTTTGCTGATGAGATGCAGAGTGAGTTTGAGATGTCTATGATTGGAGAAATGATTTTTTTTTTGGGATTATAAATTACTTAGTTAGATAAAGGGATCTTTATATCTTAGCCCAAGTATGTGAAAGAATTGCTAAAAAAGTTCGATATGGAAGATTCAAAGCCAGTTGGTACACCTATGGTGACCAGATGTAAGTTGACACAAGATGATGATTCTCCTAAGGAAAATTAGACTAGATACATATCGATGATTTGTGGATTGCTCTATTTGACTCAAACTAGACCTGATATCATGAATGTTGTATGCATTGTTGCAAGATTTCAAGTTGATCCTAAGGAATCTCATGTGACAACTGTGAAGAGGATTTTTAGATACTTGAAGGGAACAGTTGTGATAGGGTAGGGTTGGATGAGACACTCACTATCCCATGCTCTGGGTCCTTGATCTCAAGAACTCTTAGGTGACTCTCCCACCTTAACATTTAGGTCCTATTTTAGGTATAGAAACCCCTGGTCCTTCTGGCCAACCCCACTATCATCATTCTTTCATTCCACCAAGCCAATATTGGTGCCTTGCCACCATCTCACCCTTGGCCCTTACTCTTCCCTAAAGGCCACTAAACCTCCAAGCTTTACCAACTTGTTGTAGGGGTGTGTGTTGACTTCCATAGCTTCAAAACTATCCACCTAGGGTTCCTGATCATCCACCATACTCCATTTCTCCATTGCTCTCACCAAACCCTATTCTAGGGTTTAAAAAGGGCTAGTAGCCCTTAAGCCCCAATTAGGCCTCCTAACCCGAGAAAGTAGGCTTAAACTTCCAAATTTTTGAAAGAACTTCACAAACTTCCTTCTGAGACCCTAGTTCATTTTCAAACCTCTCAAGGATTTTTGAGGTTTTAGACTTTCTCAGTCCGTACATAGGCGTAACCCTAATTTTGTGAGAATTAGGGCTTTTGAGGCCATTTCTTGACCTCACTGTGAACTGTTTGTTTCTTTCAGCCACCAAGTGGACTGGTGAAGACTCTTGCTTCTTGCCAAGCCTTTGTAAGGCCTCCTGTAACCACCACACACCTTGATCTTCTAGAAAGTAGACACCCCTGCAACGTTAGTGTCTATTTTGCACTGTCTCTCCTAACCGGGCATAGCCAAGCTCGCCTAGGAAGAGACTTTCACCATGCTCCTTGGACTCCTACATAATCCTAAGACTAATCTATGTACAGGCATGGGGCCTAGCCACATTTCCCACAAGGCCATACTCTAAGTACAGTGGGAATGCAAACTAAAACCCCATCTTTTCACAGTTTACCAATCAAAACTGTAATTAAAAGAAGAACAAAGAATTTACAAGAACACTTGAAAGCGAGTAACCAACTAACTACTGCACCAAATAGTGATTCAAAGATAATTTCACTACATTCTAATCTAACCAAAAAAAACCTTGTTCAATCCATTTACGACTGTTTTAGGAACAATAACAAGAACAGAAAAAAATGCACTCTAAACTATCACTGTTTTTCCAATTTTCAAACTATTACAATTCCAATGTTTTTCCAACCCTCTCACCATGTCGAGGTTCACCTTTTAAAGGTTAATAAGGTGGTTATTTCTCCCCTTGGTTAGGCTTAACCACTACTAAAGGCCAAAATTGCATAAATGAAACATTTTGGGCTTTATTTCTAGCTCCTAGAGAATCCTATTTGAACAAGTTGAGAACCACATCCATACTACCTTGAACTACAGAACAACCTTCCTTCTAACATATTCTAGCACTTATAACACAAGACAAGATTGTCAACATGACCCTCAAACATCAAAATCACAAAATTACAAAATTCTTCCTAGGCTTCCAACATATTGCCTAGTGTTTCCAAATGCCTCCTAGGTGCTCCTGCACCATTCTCCCCCTCTCAGCCCAAACACTAAGGAATGGAAGGAGAAACCAAGGACAGGTCAATACCCAACTGCTTGAACTGGTCTTCTTGTACCCATGTGGCTTTTGATTCATGCTTGTTCTTCCACTTGATAAGGTGCTCCATGTACACCTTGTTTCTTGTAGCCTTCTTCACTCTTGACTCCAAAATCTTCTCTACCTAAGGCTTGTCTTGATTAGGCAAGGAGACATTGCTGATGTCCTTGAAGATCTCTTGACTGTTATGAACCACATCATTGACTTTCCCCTTATACTTGATCAAATCAGCTACATTGAACACTGGTGAGATGCCTAGGTCGGTAGATAATTCCACCTTGTATGCATTCTTGCCATACTTGGCCAATATCTTGCATGGACCCACTCTCTTCATCTGCAACTTGGTTGAAATTCCCTTCTGCAACCTTGACTTGTTAAGGTGGACCATAAGATAGTCCCCTACTACAAATTATACATCTTTCCTTGACATATTTGCCTTCTCCTTCAACTTTGTGTAGCCTCAGTGACTATCCTCTTTAGCTACTCCTAAATCTCTTTCATGGTCTGACTGAAGTCTTCTGCATATCCACTTCTTTGTTCCATAGCTCCAAGATCTCTGAGCTCACATATTCCTCTTAGGTGCATCCCATACACAACTTCAGAAGGACTCTTCCCTGTGGTCTGGTTCACACTATCATTGTATGCATACTCAGCTTGTGAGATAACCATATCCCATGTCTATCCATATTCTTTAGTTAGGCACCTTAAAAGGTTACCTAGCACCCTGTTAACCACCTCTGTTTGACCATTGATTTGAGGATGGTAAGTTGATCCAAAAGACAGGTTGGTACCTAATCTTCTCCATAAAGTCTTCCAAAAGTGACTCATGAACTTCACATCCCTGTCTGATACAATGCTGAAAGGAAATCCATGGATCCTTACAACATCCTTGAAGAAAAGATGAGCTATGTAACTTGCATCATGAGTAGTTTTGCAGGGAATAAAATGACTCATCTTACTAAATCTGTCTACCACTACATAGACACTGTCAAAACCAGTCTTGGTCTTAGGAAGGCCTACCACAAAATCCATGCTCACACACTCCCATGGTCTGCTAGGAATGGGTACGGGTTGATATAGACCAGCATTGCTAGCTCCTCCCTTAGCTTTCATACACACAACACATTGTTCCACATACTTTCTAACATCTCTTGCCAACTTAGGCCAATAATAGAATCTTTGCACTAGTTCTAAAGTCTTATTGATACCAAAATGTCCACTAAGACTACCATTATGCTTTTCCTGAATTATATTTTCCCTCATTGACCCTCTTGGAACACATAACTAATTCCCTTTAAACAATAACCCACTTTGCAATGTATACTTAGAGTATTGGCTATGGAAATGATTCTCAAAGTTAGAACATACCTTATAGACCTCTGAAAAGTCTTCATATTCTCCATAGAGATCCTTGAAACTCTCTATGCCAATGCTCTTGATCTGTATCTCTTGCACTGTCAACAACCTCCTGCTCAATGCATCTGCCACTTTGTTTATCTATCCCTTCTTGTGCTTGATGGTGAAGGTAAAAGCTTGGATGTATTCCGTCCATTTCAAATGCCTATTACTCAATTTCTCTTGAGTGTTGATAAAACTAAGTGCCTGATTGTCAATAAAGACTACAAACTCCTTGGGTAGAAGGTAATGCCTCCATTTCCTAAGTGACTGAACCAAAGCATAAAGTTCTAAGTCATAGGTTGAATACTTCTTCTTTGCTTCATTGAGCTTCTCACTAAAGAAGGCTATAGGCCTACCCTCTTGACTTAACACTCCTCCTACTGCCACTCCACTTGCATCACATTCAATAGTGAACAATTTGTCAAAACTAGGTAACAAAAGAATAGGTTGAGTTGCCACTTCTTGTTTCAGTTTCTCAAACCCTTTCTCAGCTTCTTGAGTCCACACAAACTTAGCTTTTAAACCACCCTTGATTGTCTCTAGAACTGGTGCACATATACCACTAAAGTTCCTTATGAATTTCCTATAAAATTCATCCAATCCATGAAAACTTCTTACCTTTGTCCCTGTGGTTGGTGTAGGCCAGTTTAGGATGGCTTCCACCTTTCTTGGATCCATCTTCAATGATCCTTTGGACACTACAAAACCCAAATAGACTAGCTCTTGCTTAAAGAACTCACACTTCTCTAGATTGATCGCTAAATTCTCCTCTTGCAACCTTCTAAGAACCAATTCCACATGTTTCAAATGCTCTTTTGCTGTCTTGCTGTATATGAGGATGTCATCAAGATACACTACCACAAATATCCCTGTAAAGTCTTTAAGCACTTCATTCATGAGCATCATGAATGTGCTAGGGGAATTAGAGAGGCCAAATGGCATAACTCTCCATTCATATAACCCATCATTTGTCTTAAAAGTTGTCTTCCACTCATCACCATCCTTAATTCTGATCTGATGGTATCCACTCTTGAGATCCAACTTAGTGAAGTACTAAGCTCCTCCAAGACAATCCATTAAATCTTCAATCCTAGGGATAGGGAATCTATATCTGATTGTAATTCTATTTATAGCTCTAGAGTCAGTGCAAAGTTTCCACTTACCTCCTTTCTTTGTTGCTAAGACCACCGATACTGCACATGGGCTGATGCTCTTTTGAATCAATCCTTGATCCAACAATTCTTACAATTATCTAGCTACCTCTAGATTCTGATCTAGTGTAAGCTTATAAGCTACTTTGTTAGGCAATGAGGCTCCAGGTATGAAGTCAATTTGATGACTTATGTCTCTCTTAGGTGGTAGAGTTGCAGGTGTACCATCACTAACAATCTCCTTGAACTGATCCAACAACTTTAGGACTGCTCCGAGTATGACTGTCTTTTCAACCTTGTCTTCCTCTTTAGGTTGTAACACAACCACATATCCTTCACCCCCTTGATGTAGGTTGTTAAGGAACTCTTTACCACTACTCAACATGATGTTTGGTGTCTTTGACTGTCCCTCTTCTTCTTCTGACAGTGACTGCAGCTTGAAAGTCTTTCCATCCTTCTTGAATGAGATGGTGTTCTCTTTCCCATCATATATGGCACCTCTGTCATATTTCCATGGTCTGCCCAATAGTAGATGGCATGCATCCATGGGTAAAACATCACAAACTAACTTGTCCTTGTACCCTCCAATGGAAAATTGCACCGTTACTTGCTCATTCACTAAAACACTATGCCCTTTGTTTAGCCATGTGACCTTGTAGGGGTTAGTGTGGGGTACCTTCTCCAATTTCAATTTCATTACTACCTCCTCTAAGATTATATTGTCTGTTGAACTAGAATCTACTATGATCTTGCATACCTTACCAAGTATCTTGCACCTTACTCTAAATAGAGCTCTTCTCTATTTTGGTTCTTCTTTGACCGGTTATCTGATCAAAACTCTACTGAACATCAGATTCTCTCCTACCTCAGATTTAATATGAATGATCTTAGATGCCTTAGGACTCATGGTGTCCTCTTGTGCATAAGCCACTCTATTCTCATTTCTTGAAGAAGATGCTTTCTCCAAGAACCTATAAGCATGATGACCTACTTGACCACAATGGTAGCATTTCATGTTTGCAAAGTATGAATTACTTCTGCCTACTTCTCTTCCTCTGTTTGAACCTCCTTGAGGTCCTCTACCTTTGTTATATCCTCCTCTAGAAGATGTTTCTCCTCCATGCTCTGTGAGTTTAAACTCTCCTTGGTTTCTTTGGTCATTGCCTCTTCCTTGGTAGCCACCTCACTGCCCTCTTTGATCTCTTTGATCTTTGCCTTTGCCTCTACCCTTAGAAGCCTGGTCTTGCTTCCTCTTGTTTCTTTCCTCAATCTTGATAGCCAATTGGTAACACTGATGTATTGTCTTAGGACTTAAAAGAGCCATCTCCTCTTGAATGTTCCACTTCAAGCCATTGAGATACCTAGCCACCTTGAGACTCTCATCCTTTGTCACATTAGACCTCATGCAAAGTTTTTGAAACTCCTCAGTGTAAGTGTTTACATCCTGGTCTCTTTGCCTCAAGCTTTGTCTTTTCTTGTGCAATTGAATCTCATAGTCATTTGGCATGTATGCTTCTTTTACTTTGGCAACCATACCCTTCCAAGTAGTTATAGGCTGCTTACCTTCTTTTTCCCTCTCTATCTGAATGAATTTCCCCCATGTCAAGGAAGAACCTCTTAGTCTTGATTTTGCCACCTTTACCTTCTGTGCTTCAGTGACTCCATCACATTCAAAATGGTTTTCCATTCCCTCTATCCAGTCCATGACTAGATCAGCTTCCATTTTTCCACTAAATAGTGGTATGCCTTCAAGTTCTTTTCCACTCAAAGCCTTCAATGCCTTCAAGAAAGGCTCCTCTTTCAAAATAGGGTCAGGTTCAGGGGTCTTGTCTTCCTCTGCAACCTCTTCTTCCTTTGGGATCCTTCCTTCAAACTGCGCACTCCTCACTACTTGCTCAAGTTGGGCTATTCTTTCCCTTAATTGTTTATTGTCTTCCTCCTACTCTTCAACCATCTTGGCCAGTTCTGCATTTGTCACCATGATGGAAGAATCACTAGACTCAACCTCAGACATACAAGATTCTTTCCCAAATCTTTTACTTGCTCTGATACCAATATGATAGGGTAGGGTTGGATGAGACACTCACTGTCCCATGCTCTGGGTCCTTGATCTCAAGAACTCTTAGGTGACTCTCCCACCTTAACATTTAGGTCCTATTTCAAGTATAGAAACCATTGGTCCTTTTGGCCAACCCCACTATCATCATTCTTTCATTCCACCAAGCCAATCTTGGTGCCTTGCCACTATCTCACCCTTGGCCCTTACTCTTCCCTAAAGGCCACTAAACCTCCAAGCTTTACCAACTTGTTGTAGGGGTGTGTGTTGACTTCCATAGATTCAAAAATATCCACCTAGGGTTCCTGATCATCCACCATACTCCATTTCTCCATCGCTCTCACCAAACCCTATTCTAGGGTTTAAAAAGGGCTAGTAGCCCTTGAGCCCCAATTAGGCCTCCTAACCTGAGAAAGTAGGCTTAAACTTCCAACTTTTTGAAAGAACTTCACAAACTTCCTTCTGAGACCCTAGTTCATTTTCAAACCTCTCAAGGATTTTTGAGGTTTCAGGCTTTCTCAGTCCGTACATAGGCGTAACCCTGATTTTGTGAGAATTAGGGCTTTTGAGGCCATTTCTTGACCTCACTGTGAACTGTTTGTTTCTTTCAGCCACCAAGTGGATTGGTGAAGACTCTTGCTTCTTTCCAAGCCTTTGTAAGGCCTCCTACAACCACCACACACCTTGAGCTTCCAGAAAGTAGACACCCCTGCAATGTTAGTGTCTATTTTGCACTGTCTCTCCTAACCGGGCATAACCAAGCTCGCCTAGGAAGAGACTTTCACCATGATCCTTGGACTCCTATAGAATCCTAAGACTAATCTATGTATAGGAATGGGGCCTAGCCACATTTCCCACAAGGTCGTACTCTAAGTATAGTGGGAATGCAAACTAAAACCCCATCTTTTCATAGTTTACCAGTCAAAACTATAGTTAAAAGAAGAACAAAGAATTTACAAGAACACTTGAAAGTGAGTAACCAACTAACTACTGCACCAAATAGTGATTCAAAGATAATTTCACTAAATTATAATCTAACCAAAAAAAACCTTGTTCAATCCATTTACTACTGTTTCAGGAACAAGAACAAGAACAAAAAAAAATGCACTCTACACTATCGTTAGTTTTCCAATTTTCAAACTATTACAATTCCAACGTTTTTCCAACCCTCTCACCATGTCGAGGTTCACCTTTTAAAGGTTCATAAGGTGGTTATTTCTCCCCTTGGTCGGGCTTAACCACTATTAAAGGCCAAAATTGCATAAATGCAACATTTTGGGCTTTATTTCTAGCTCCTAGAGAATCCTATTTGAACAAGTTGAGAACCACATCCATACTACCTTGAACTACAGAACAACCTTCCTTCTAACATATTCTAGAACTTCTAACACAAGACAAGATGGTCAACATGACCCTAAAACATCAAAATCACAAAATTACAAAATTCTTCCTAGGCTTCCAACATATTGCCTAGTGTTTCCAAATGCCTCCTAGGTGCTCCTGCACCAAGTTGATTTTGGCCTATGGTATCCTAAAGATGATGACCTTAATTTGAGTGCTTTTATTGATGTTGATTGGGTAGGAGATGTGAATGATATAAAAAGTACTAGTGGTGGTGCATTTTTCTTGGGAAAGAAGTTGATTTCATGGTTAAGTAAGAAGAAAAATGTCATTTCCTTATCTATTGTAGAGGCAAAATACATTGCTATTGCTAACAATTGTACTCAAGTATTGTGGATGAAGCAAATGTTGAAAGATATCAGAGTTGTGTATGATGAACCTATTGCTATATTCTATGATAATTCAAGTGCAATTAACATTTCTAAGAATCTGGTGTTGCATTCAAAAACCAAGCATATATCTATCAAGTTTCACTTTTTGAGAGTGAAGGTGAGTGAAAAGGAAGTCAGATTGGAGTATGTGCCTACTAAGATTGCAGATATCTTTACCAAGCCTTTTCCTAAGGATACTTTTGAGTATCTCAGAGGGAAGCTAGGGGTGATTACCCCTCCTAATCAGAATTAAGATGCATTGTCTTGCATCAGTCAATGCATTTCAAAGTCATATCTTGATCCGGATTGATGTTGTGGTGGTTGCTACTCAGGGGGAGTAGTCGGATGTTTAGAAATGTGGTTCAGAGCTTGTGTGGAGAAAATGTGTATCTTTTTCATTGATGTCAAAGGGGGATAAGATTCATGTGAATTTTTTTTTGGGTAGAAGAGTCTTGTGAAAGAGTTGAGGAGAAAAGAGTCAAAATCTAAGGGGTAGAAAGTGCTAAGAGAAAGTTGCATTGATGGTGTTTTTCACATCATGTGTTATCATCAATGCCAAAGGGGGAGATTGTTGGATGTTGTTGATATGTGGTTGTCATTCATGTCAACACTATTGGCATTAAGGTTGTATATGTCAAGGATATTGAGAAAATTGTAATAAAATAAGTTACAGGTTGTCAGTGATGTAGTGAAGTTCAATATGTTAGCTAGCTCAATATATTGATGATTGGAGGTTGTGGATTAAAGGGTTTATTGCAAGTATATCTATTTTATCCACATAAAATTTTAGAGATTTGCATGAAGATTTGATTGAGTTATGAGTATCTATGTTTTGACAATTATTTTGTTGCTTCAGTTGGTGTTCCTAAAAGAAGATAATGTGATTTTAGTAATTTGATTTTTTGTGGATGCTTCTCTGGTGATTCATGGTGCTCGTGGATATTTCTAGATCATTCTCTATCTGTGTTGTGAATCCACATTGATCGTTGTGCTCGTGATTGGTGATTTTCTCTTGCATGTTCATGTTTTTCATGTTCATGGCCGACAGGGTGATTGTAGCGTGTTGTGGATCTTCGAGGAATAATTTTTTAAGGTGTTTCATGTTTGAGGATGTTGTTTTGGGTCTTTACTATGTTTTGGATGACATTGGTTGATTCACATTGATAATTATTTTTGGATTGAGCTGATAGTTTGTACATGTTTTATTATTTTGTTGAAGCTGACATGTAGCGATGCAATCTCTTATTGTAGATATATATGAGCAATTTTTTATACCATTTGGATGTATGCTATTCACAAGTAATGTTCTAATCTTTTGAAGGAAGAAGAAGAGTGTGAAGAAGTGTGAAGAAGAGTGAGCATATTTTATGTGCTTAACTGGAACTATAACCAGGCATTAGCAGATGCTATTTTCTTAGTTCAAAATCTTTTGGATGTAATCTGAATGTTTCTGTAAGACATTGTTTCTTCCTTTGGGCAGTAAGTCTTTTTGTAATTGAGCAGTGATCTCTAGGTAGTGTGCTTGAATGCATGTCCATTCCCCATTTATCATTCTTTATACTTTTAACAAAGTATAATCTTGTGGACTAACCTCCACCGTGATTTTTCCCTTAATAGGGTTTCCACATAAAAAATCTTGGTGTTATGTGTGTTTCTGATGTGGTTACAGTTTATGCTTTCATGGTTACTTATCAGATTTGAGAATAAGTTGAATAAGTTTAAATTTTTGTGACAACAAATTCACCCCCCCTCCATTGTCTGCCCTTGTGTTGCCAATAAAATTTAGTTCTTTTGAAGCTCTAAATACAAAACACTTCTCTACTTTACAGTCGCTCAACATTCACAATTTTTTTTTTATCATATACATACAAAATTTGCATATTCACATCTCATCATTCCTACAATCTCAAAAATTTCTAACATATTTACCCAATTCATTCGCATACATCAACTGGGTTAGCCTAATTAGATGTAGCCCTATGTTAAATAAAAATTGCCTTGTCAGAACCACACTTGATTCAAAAACATATTTTCACTTAAACCAAACATGTAACACTTTATTTAGGTTGGCATGGACATAAAATAGATCTCAATAACATCCACAATACATATTTAATCACCACAACATACATCAAGCATTAGGTGGGTCAAGAATTAGACCTAATCACAAAATATGCTAACTAATCAATCACCAACAATCCATCTGATCACATAATCACATACCATCTAGAATATAAAATGTATTGAAATCTCCCAAAATTGCAAATTCTGACTCTTAACACTAGAGGAATGTAGATCAAAATACACACCCATTTACACTATACAAAGCCAAAAATGTATGTCGAACTACTGTCACTTGTAACTTTCCAAATATACATCCAAACCAGCTAAAATATTGATCATGGATGAACATAATAGTCATGAATAACATATTATCACCTCATAAGAAGATCTTATCACATGAGAAAATGTAGACCAAAATATCAGATTAGGATATCTCCATTCTGTTCACCAGATTAGTGAAAATATCAACACTCAATGTTGACATTAATGACAACACATTAAGGGGTTCCTTCTTCATTCTTTTAACACATACATCATTTTGGTGAAGCCCCCTAACCTAAAAACACCCATCTATTTTTTGTGTTTCACTTATATCATTGCAACATGATGATCATGTTGGAGAACATGACCACTGAGAGGGGGGGTGAATCAGTGGTCAAATAAAACTTAACACACTTAATTATTCAAAGACTCTAGATATTGTATGTTATGAGAATCACAAAGATGTGGAAATCAAAACACTTTAAATTTGAATCAAAGATAATCAACCATGCACAAAGTAACACACCATCAATCAGAAGAAAAACCCAAGATTTATGAGTGGAAGAACCCCAAAAGGGTGAAAAAACCACACTAAAAAAATGCTTTATTAAGACACACTAGCTAAACACTTGCTATTTACAAATTATATGCCTCACTGCAAATATAAAAAGCCTCACTAGAAATTACTCAAGCCTTGCTAGAAATCACTCAAGCCTCACTGACAAATTAATCATGCCTCAATGGAAAATTACTCATGCCTCACTGGGAAATTCCCATGCCTCATTGAAAAAGATTCATGTCTTGTTGCCAATCTCCAAAAGGAAAAAAAATAAAAGAGTATAGAGGGTTACCCTATTTCACTTCAAATCACTGCTCTGTCATCATTTTTTCAATCAGAATTTTACATATGCTCTGTCAAAACCCTATCTAATCTTATCACAACAAATCTCAACCATCTGGACAATATAATTTAGAATAATATATTGATTCTTTTTGCAATCACCATCCTCTATTCATGAAATATATATCACCTTTAATACCTAAAAATATTATAGCCTTCTTTGTCTATCATATCATCTCACACCATGAATGCAAAAGAACCGTTCAAAAAAAAAAAAGGTTTCCTTCAAATTGAAACCACCAATTACAACAACTTGATCGTTGATATTAATAAAATCACACATTCTAAAAAAACTCTTCAATTTGGTGCCATCAAATCATTCATTAACCTGTTCATATTCAAGTAAATGTACAAAATAGGGTGAATGTCAAACTTCTCGTCAAGTTCAAGTTGTTGAAAGTAATTGTTCCCATGCTTAAATACAGACCTTGTATTTTGAACTCTTGCCAAACAATCTTTAAATCATGGCCTTTGATCTTTATTTGACTAATATAATCTCAGTTCTTAACTTGCTCGACCGGTTACCTTAAATAGAAGGGTCGGTTAAACAATGTTTGAAACTCCTTTAAGTTTTCACTTAAATAAACCTTAACCTCCTATAGCAAGTCACTTTCCAAATATAACACAAATGAATTTTCTATTAACTTTGTACAATAAGCTTATACTTAGGGTTTTAGAAACAAGGTTTCCAACAATGAAAATAACCCTAACATTTTCAAATGAACTTGAACCACTTATCATTGACCTTAGAACACTACAAATCAACATATGATCTAGCCTCTAATGTAGAATAATATTCCACTTATATTCATCAAGGAGGATAAACTTTGATGTAGAATACACATTAGGGTTTTGTACCTTGAAAGAACCTCATCACCAAAGCCTTTGTGCCTTGAAACAATACTCTGCAGAGTATCCTTTTCATGAAGAAACTTTTGTCATAAAGTTGTGATGAAGCAAAGAACAAATAAAACTTTTATATCAACCCCTTTTTGTATCATCACCAAAGTGCATTCCTTTGCATCATTCAAAACTATCAACAAGAAATGCCAAATCCATCAATCTTTGACATCAATGACAAAACATCATACCAAGCCAACAAACTCTCACTTTGGCATTAATGTCAACTTCTCCAATTTTGCACCTTATTGCTCCCTTTTGACAGAAATGACAAAGGAACTTATGAAAAGAAACAACTGTCACTTGCAAAAACACTGAATACTAAGAACATTAAACATTTGAAACTACTTCACCAAATATAAGAAGGCAAGAAGAATGGAATACCTCACCATTTTAGCACAGATCTTTGTCCAAAAACACTGCCCCAAGAACACTATACCCTTGGAACTATACACCTGTAACTAATAAATATTTTTATAAAAGATCATTGTCATGACACAACTTCATACTATCACTACTTGAGTAGAGAGAATAAGCATTAGAAACACCTGTATTTGACTTTGTAAATGTGATCCTAAATTTAGTCATGTTCTAAAGATGCAAAATAACTAAAATGCAATGAGGAAAAACACAAAGGGACACCTCAAGATTAGCCTAAGGAATGATAAAGAAAAGAGATTAGCTAAAATAAAGATTGTAAGATAATTATACCTTCTTTGCTACTGAAACTCTTTGGTTGGCCCTTAATTTTGGATTGCTTTGTATGCTCCTTAGATGGCTATTGATGTAGCTAAATGAAAGATTAACTATATGGGAGGATGCAAATGCAAATGGATAAAATAGATGGCTAGATGGGAGAAAATGCTTCTATAATGAGTGCACAAAATGACAACATAAGGTTGCTCAAATGACTAAGTGTGTTTTAAATACCTTAGAGGAGGGAGTATTTATAGAGGAATTTGAATTCTCTAGAGAATTCAATGGTTGAGATTTATCCAACAAGGTCTAGATGAAGGGCTAAGGTGAGTTGAGGACTCACAAGCCCTCACATTTTAACATGTAGAATGTGAAGTGGCTAAGAGTGAGATGATGTGTAGGTGATGTGGAAGGGAGGTACATGATGTGTAAGAAGCACATGTACCTTGGAAGTACATTGGGAGATGAGAAAATTCCTTGGAGGAATAAATGTGAATTAAAAATTCACATGCTTGGGAGAATCTAGTGGATAAGAGAGGGTCTCCAAAAAGGTGGGAGTTTGTCACATCTGACTTGATGTGACAAGTCAAATATTCTAGAAGATGCATGGGAAAAGGGGATTCTAGGAGGAATAAAAGTGAATTAAAAATTCACATGGGGAAGAGAGGAGCCTTGGATGAATAAAAAAGAATTAAATATTCCTTGGGGGATGGGGAGAGTTGACCAAGGTACTAATTAGGCTTAACTAATCAGTAATTAGAAGATAATTAGATGATAATGAGGATTAGAAGCCAACTTGCAAAATTTGGAGGATGTGACACATCCTAATCAAGGATTAGGCATGTGCACATCCCTAATGAAGAGATTAAGAGGTTGATTATGATTAGATGAAAATGACATGTGAGGGATTAAATAAATGTATTATTTATTTAATTCATTTGATGAAAGGAGGATTAAAGAGATAAGGTATTTAATTATTTAACTAAATACCTTAGGGGTTTAGATGAACTTAAGGATATTAATTAAATAATAACAATATTACTTAATTCATGTGAATGAGAGGATATTTAGACGAAAGGGGATAAATTTGGATAAATTAAGTGTCCAAATTTAGGTGTCTACAGTAAAAATTTCCACTACAAACCAACTGCAAGCAAATGAATGAAACTTTGCAAACACAAACTATCTCTATCACAAAAAACCTTTAGCAAAGTAATCAAAGCATCTCCACATGAGCATCATCTATCACTCCAAGAAAAGAGCAATTTCACTATTAGCAAACAAGTTCACTGTCACCAAACAAAAACACTGTCATTGTTTAGCATCATTGTGTATTGTCATAACCCAACCAACAATTATCACTGTCATGGTGCATACCACGAATTAAAACCAAGGGAGACAAAGCACTCATACCACTATCATAAGTAAACCCATGTTACAATCTTTTCAAGTGATATGATCGAATCAAATCAAGTATGAACAGTAGAATCATATCAAGGATAAATGACATTGTAATAGATCACAAGATAAACCAACCAAACATGAATAACTACACCAAATCACCATCAAGACCACTGTACAAGAATGAAGTATCCATCAAAAATAGAGATACTATGTATTTAGTACCAAAACTATGTAACCATGACTACCACTGTGCAATCATAATTGACAACAATAACAAAGAAGCATACCCAAAACTCACTAAAATACCCACAAGAGGGATTATAGGATAGATGCATCGTCTCCCCCTAAAACCATGCCCAAATAAACTATTTTATTAAAGAGAGGCAGGGGAAAGAACACCAAGCTTGTCCCTCAAGTGCTCAAAAACCTCCTTTTCCAATGGCTATGTGAAGATATCAACCACCTGATCACAAGATGCTATATAATCTAAAACTTCATTTTTCAAGACTTTTTTCCTCAAGAAATGATATCTAATACCTATATATTTGGTTCTTGAGTGCATAATAGGATTCTTGGAGATATTTATTGCACTAGTATTGTCACACAAAATATGACAAGGTTGAGACACTTCTACCTTGATGTCTTTGAGAGTTTGAATCATCCACAAGACCTGGGAACAACATAAGACAACAACAATATATTCTGCTTCAGCAATTGACAAAGACACTGAGTCTTGTTTCTTGATATGCCAAGACACTAATCTGCCACCCAAGAAAAATGCTCTATCATCAATACACCCTGCCCAATTAGCATTAGTATTGGAAAGTAAAGTGAAATCATCATGTCTAGGGCACCACAAACCATAATCAATAGTGCCATTGAGAAATCTAAAGATTCTTTTGACTGCATTAAGATGAGATTACTTAGGAGAGGACTAAAATATTGCCACTAAGCATACAACCTACATGATATTAGGCCTTGAGGTTGTTAAGTACAAGAGACTACCTATTATAGATCTGAATAAGGTCTGATCTACATTAGGTGAATCATCATCTTTACCTAGATTGCATCCCATTACCATAGGAATCCCAACTAGTCTACTTTCATCCATTTGAAATATTTTGAGCATTTCTTTTGCATACTTCATTTGAGAGATAAATATACCTTTCTAAAGTTGTGAGACCAACAATCCAAGAAAGAAGGACAACTCTCCAAGCATAAACATCTCAAATCCAAATTTCATGATGTTAGGAAAAGCATAACACATGTTGTCATCATTGTTACCAAAAATGGTGTCATCTACATAGAAACAACAACAAGAATATCTTCACCTTTTGTCATAAAATACAAATTGATGTCAACACCCCCTTTTGTTAATCCTTTCCCTTGCAAGTACTTATCCAACCTAGAGTACCTTTCTCTAGGAGCTTGTGTCAAGCCATACAATGCCTTTTTCAATCTATAGACACAATCTTGTTTTCCTTCACACTCTAAACCTTCAGGCTACTCCATGTAAACCTCTTCCTCAAGATCACCATTGAGAAAAGATGATTTAACATCCATTTGAAACACCTTGAAATTCTTGTAAACTGAAAAAGATAGAAACATCCTTATAGCTTCAAGTCTAGCTACAGGTTCAAATCTCTCATCAAAATCAATACCCTCAACCTGAGAGTACCCGTTGCAAACAAGTCTTTCTTTATTTCTGATTACATTACCTTTGTCATCAAATTTGTTTCTAAAAACCCATTTTTCTCCAATAACATTCTAGTCTTTGGGTCTAGGAACAAGTTCCCATGTCTTTTTCTTTTCAATCTGACTTAATTCATCCTCCATAGCTTTCACCCAAAACTCATCTTTGTTGGCCTCGATATAGATCTTTGGTTCTATTTCTGAAATCAAACAAACATGCACTTGATCACTTGTGTTAGTAAGCTTTCTTCTTATTTGCACACTAGTATTTTTGTCCCCAAAGATCAACTAATGAGGATGATCTCTTTGTAGAGATTTTGAAGGAGTTTTAGCTATAGACTCCATAGGATTTTTAGGAGTATCTTAATATATACCACTTGAACTTCCACCTCTTCTTTTGGTACATGATCTTCTTTATTATCTTTTATCTACTGTTCACAAGGTTGCAACCTTTCATCAATTTTAACATTAACACTCTCAACTATTTTTTTGAGTCTTTTATTAAAGCACTTATAGGCTTTACTATGTGTAGAATAGCCTAAGAAAATACCTTCATCACACCTAGACTCAAAACTGCCAAAATTTTCATCGTCTCTCTTGATAAATAATTTACTACTAAAAACTCTGAAATAACCAACATTTGTTGAATTGCCATGCCACAGCTCAAATGGAGTATATTTATGTTTTACCCTTAATTGCACCCTATTTAGAATATATACAACTATATGAACTGCTTCTTTCCAATATGTGTTAGGAAGATTTGCATCATGAAGCATTGTTCTTGCCATCTCCTTGATTGTTCTATTCTTTCTCTCAGCTACCCCATTTTGTTGTGGTGTCCTAGAGGCTGAATATTTCCTTTTAATGCCATGTCTCTCATAGTAGTTCTCAAAAAAATTAGAAGTGTACTTTCCACCCTTATCTAATCTTAGACATTTTATTTTCAAATCTGATTCTCTTTCAACCATCTTTCTAAAAATCTTGAATCTATTAAATTCTTCTTATTTATGCTTAAAAAAAGTCACCCAAGTCATCCTAGTATATTCATCAATAAAAAGCATAAAGTATCTTTCACCATTTAATAACTTTGTCCTTGTTGGACCACACAAATCAGTATGAACAAGTTGTAAAGGTTTAGAAGAAGAGTATTCTTTGGACTTAAAACTGATTTTTGTTTGCTTACCTAGTTGGAATTCCATGCAAGTGTTGTTGATTGGCTTAGAGATGAGTGACATATTTCTCACATTCTAACTTTTACTGACCTTGAAAAGATTGTCAATGTTTATGCATGTCCAAGCCTCCTATTTCATAACCAACTTTCTTCAACTTGGCCCATAAAACAAACATGTCCATCTTTATCTTTGTTTATATCCTCTTGAAGATTATAAATATTTCCATTTGTTCTTAACTCTGTTGCAACTATTTTTCTTGATTTTTTCTTTATTACACAACCTTGAGCATTGAATAGAAAATCAAATCCATTGTCACAAATTTGAATTACACTCAAAAGGTTATGTTTGAGGCTTTCTACATAGTACACATCATGCAATGGTGTATCATCATCTAAAGAAATAGTACCTTTTCCTTTGATTTGAATACAAAAATCATCTCCAAACTTGACTGATCCACCTATATAATCTTCAAATTTGATGAATTTACTCTTTTGTTGCACCTCCAAGTTAGGTCTACAAAACTTAGCTATATTCCCAAAATTTCCACAATTAAAGCATCTAAACTTGTTTAAGAACTCAAAAGGATTTATACTTGCAAAACTTGACCTCCTTCTTACATTCACTAGCTTTATGCCCATATTGGTTACAATTAAAGAAATAACCAAAGAAATGTAGATTATACCTAAATGAATTATTCCTTTTTCTATTAAATGGCTTCATGAACCTTTTGTTTATTACATTAGCACCACCGTCAACTAGTTGAAGATCATTGGAATGTGAAAATTGACCTTCTACAAACCCTAGACTAGTCTTGTTCTTGTGGCCTTTTTGTTTATCCAAGAGATTTACTAACTTGTCACTGTTGTCACACCTATCTAATCTTTTCCTCAAAGCTACAACTTCTACCTCTAAAGTATAACACTCATTTTCTTTGGTTTCTAGCTCCATTTTGGTGACTTATAGAACTCTTTTGTTCTCTTCAAGTTGAAGCTTTAGATCTGCAACTAATTTTTTAGATTCATTAACCTTGCTAATCAGATTTTCAGTATCCTTTTGAGTCTGAATTTTTTGCTTTACTGCCTCTTCTTGAGTTTTTTAATTTCACCAAGAGCACATCTCAACGCTCCCCCAAAATCAATCTCTTCTCCATCATTATCAAATTGATCTTCACTCTTTTCTTTCTGATTTTCACTTAGACTATCAATAGTCATAAACAAAGTTTCTTCTTCTTCTTTAATAGAAACTTTTGAACAACTATCTGTTACATCAACATCCTTGATAAATAGACTTCTATTCTTTTTGAAATAGTTTTTTCTTTTAAGATTAAATTGTTTCTTCTTTCCTTGTCTTCTATTGTTCTCCTCATCACTTTCGAGATCTTTATAGGAACTTTGAGCAAAATAATGTCCAATTTTACCACTGCTGAAACATTTGAATGGAAGCTTCCCCTTATAATTTCTTGACCCTTTTCCCATTTTTCTTACAAAGGTGGACTCTTTATCATTCAATTCCTTTGAATCATAATTTATCTCTTTATTCTTCTTGACAGATTTAAAGGCATCCTCTTTGCTTGTGGAATTTATATCTTTATCCTTCTTTATAGATTTAAAGGTCAAATAAGATTGTATCTTGACAACTATTTTCTCCTCCAAGGTCACAACAAGACCACATATAGCATTGACTATCTCTTGAACCCTTAAAAGGTAATCAACAATCTTTTCTTCTTCATTCATTCTCAGCCCTTCAAATTTGGCTTTAAAGTTTTGTAGCTTGGCTTTCTTGACCTTATCATCACCCTGATAGATACTAGATAACCTATCACACACAACCTTTGTAGATTTACAATCCATAACCTTGAAAACTACATCATTGGTCAATCCACAACAAATGGAATGTTTTGCTCTGGCATTACACTCATAGGCCTTTTTCTCATCTGTAGTGGAAGGTGTTGTAGTAGTTTAGTTTCAACTGCTTCCCAAACATCATAACCTAGAGAAGATAAGTAGTTTTCCATTCTAAACTTCCAAAAAGCAAAATCCAAACCATCAAATAGTGGTGCCTTGGAAGTAGAGCAACCTTCTTGGTTTTCCATAATGAGTACTCCACTACCAAAATGTCCCAAGTTGATTAAACTTGTGCAAAGGTACTGTAGACGCTAAAAATTGTCCTAGACCTGCAACTTCTAAGTTCTCCATCATTTTCCCTTTCGTCTTTGATAATTAAATGATTTTTAATTATTTAATTATTTTTTAAAGTCATAACTCTTCTATTAATTAAATAAATTTAATTATTTAATTAACTCATTTCTAATCTTTATTCCTCCTTGATTAATTAAATAAATTTTATTCATTCAATTACGTCACTAATTAAGTCCTTTTCTTTCTAAAATTAAATAAATTCTTATTTATTTAATTGGTCCACTCTCTTGAATTTTGAATTAAATCATTATTTAATTCAAAAGGTCCCCTTTGTCATATTCTTCTATAATTAAATAATTATTTTAAATTATTTAATTATTCATTGGCCACCTAAATTAAATAATTTTTATTATTTAATTTCCCCTCACCTCTTTATCCGTGTCGATCCTTATATATCCATGTCTCAATTAACCTCCACCCTTGATTAAATTATTTATAATTTTTAATCTTGACCATTGATCCTTATCATTTGCACTAACCCTAATCCATAATACATCTTTCATTCTTGGCCATTGATTAATTGACATCCAATCCTATCCCTTCATTCAAAATTGTCTTTCCTATAAAAGGCCTTGTCATTGCCATTTTGTGATGGACCTACATAAGCTTATGCTATCTTGATATCTTGCTATCAAGTCTATCAACATCAAGTCAAGTGCATCCATAGTCAATTAGAATCTTTAATATTTTGCTTTGTCATTGTCATTAGGCCTACTTGCATACTCAAAAATATGAGGGAAATTATCATATTCAAGCAAAATGGAGAAGTGCAGTGAAGGTGAATCAATGGTGGCATGAAGATTTCATGGTGATATTTTTCTATGATTTATGTCTTTATATTTGTACTTCATTATTTATTGGGGTTTGATTTATATGCTTTGTTGCCTAACCTTGATAATTTTAGCCCTGATTTACAGGGACCTAATGCTCTGATACCACTTGTTGGAGTATAGGATCACTAAGAGGGGGAGTGAATCAGTGGTCAAATAAAACTTAACACACTTGATTATTCAAAGACTCTAGATATTGTATGTTATGAGAATCACAAAGATGTGCAAATCAAAACACAACATTTGAATCAGAGATAATCAACCATGCACAAAGTAACACACCATCAAGCAAAAGAAAAACATAGGATTTATGAGTGGAAAAACCCTAAAAGGGTGAAAAAACTATTCTAAACAATTTATTTATCAAGCCACACTAGCTAAACACTTGTTGTTTACAAATTATATGCCTCACTGGCAATACAACAAGCCTCACTGGAAATCACTCAAGCCTCACTGGAAAATTACTCATGCCTAACTGGAAAATTTCCATGCATCACTAGCAAAACTCCATGTCTTGCTGACAATCTTCAAAAGGAAAAAATAAAAGAATAAAGTGGGTTGTCTTGTTTCACTTCAAGTCACTGCTCTGTCATCATCTTTTGAATCAGAACTTTACATTTGTTGAAAACGAAGATAAAATTGTAGCTTAAACTTGTAAAACTCTTATACTGTAGATTTAATTAAGTGTTCTTTGATACAATTATTTGTGTATGATTATCTGTTTAGATCAATTTTACCAATTGTAGAAAGAGACAGAAGATTGTAGAAGAATGAGATAAGAAGATAGAAGTGACATAGCATATACGTGGAGAAACCCTTTTGGAATAAAACTCCACCACCAAAATCAACAGTGTTTGTATTATTTAACCTTACAACAAGGTTACAATAATACTGTATAAATCCTTGATTGATATGCTTCCTTTGCCTTCAAAAATCCTTCTTCACAACCTGCAATTAACTCTCATACACTTTCTACAACACAAGCTATCCATGCATTCCATGTGACCAAGCATGAATCCACACATCCCATACCATGCTTCAAACCCTCACACATGCACAAGATCAACCTGCTAACCTGCAACCTAACTCTGATGCACTTGCTACAATTAATAGACAATAATTGTGCATTGTAAACTCCAAAGAGTTGATCAAAACAAGAGCATAAAGCTCCTCCCAAAAATCTATGCCTAGATTTGACAAGTAGAGTTCCACAATGTAATCTATGATCAAACCAAAGTCTTAAAGACACACATCTCATGTAGTTGGTTGGCAATGGGTGGTTGTTAGGAAGCTAGTGAACCAGAGGAACAATGGAGGCCATTTTCACCTTGACATCGTGGAGGAAGCTCGACCCTTTCGTTGGAAAAGCATCTGTGAAGCATATGCGATGTTTATTTCTCTTCAAGTATATGCAAATGGCACAAGCAGTTCAATTTATTTTGGGTAATGGCTTTAAAAAATTAAAGCACAGATACATGACCAATATGGATATTTATTCATTGGTCATGGCTTGCGGTTTGGATTTAGGAGAGTCGGTGGATGTAGTGAGGAAAGTCATGAAAACTCTGGTTCACAAATATTTTTTAGAGGATATGGAAGGCATTCTCGAACGGGTGATACCAGGAATGGGGCTAGTTAAGGTTGAAGGCATGGATGGTGGAGGCTCAGAGCTCATGGATTTAAATAATCTCTTTATCAGGTGGCCAGAAGGACACACCAAAGCTCTGTGGCAAGAAGGTGCGGAGCGTGGGTGGCAAGCACTCAAAATCTGTGTTGAGCTAATGGAGGTCAAGGAGGTCATAGAGAATCTCAAAGACATCGCCAGAGTAGAGATGCATGAAAAGAAGGATCTGCGTCTGAGGAAGAAGATGAAGCTATTAATAGAGATAGAGCCATTGGAGATGGGTAATTCATCGAAGGCATCCGAGTAGTACAAGTTTTAAAAATATATATATTACTATACTAAATCTTGTCTGTGATTTTGTTTTTTGGGGGTTATGCCTGGATTTGCATTATAATTGTAAAACACCTTGGGGCATGAACAATGGTTGGAAGGGTAGATTTCAGGTGAGTATGATTAGGGATAATTTGATATGTTGGAAATGGAAATTGTGCTGGCTAATTAGCTTTTTTGGTAGTTGATGGATGAACATAAATCTAAAGTGTATTTTATAGCATTAGTTTAGAAAATTGGAATAATTCTTTCTAAAGTATATTTTATAGCATTAGTTTAAAATTGGAATAATTTTTGGTAGTTGATGGAATAATTCTTTCTAATTTCACTTTATATTAATATATATGATTTATTCAACAACATTTATTTTATAGCATTTTTTTTACAGTGATTCTCAACTTTGATTTTTTTCAAGATAATACAACATTTGGTTTTATTGGTGAGCATGTTGAAATTTTATTTTCCTTTTACAAATAATTTATGTTTTTAGATAGATGAATTTAAGGATTAAACTTTAAAAAAAATTCAACAACATTTATTTTATAGCATTTATTTAATATGTATGATTAATAAAATCAATAATATTTTAATATAAAAGATTTTATATAAAAAATATAAATTAAATATTTTTTTGACAGTTAAATTTTTTCATAAAACGTAAAGTGACAGGCATTTAAATGAATAAAACTGTCACAAAATTTTCATATGACAGGTAGGGGTGGCCGTTAAATTCCAGGCTTGGCCGAGAGGTAATAATTTTCCAAACTCCACACATCCCGATCTTAATTACCCATCGATCCTCCAGTCATGTCCACTTGCTAAAATCTACCCACAATCTTCACTTCATAAATGCACCATCCTTGCCACCTTTCCTATCTTAACTCACCAAAGTCAAGGTTTTGGTGCTTTTCCTAACCTTAGTTGCAAGTCTTTCTTGGTCATCTATGTAGTCAGTGGGTCGGAAGTTTTGACAACTTCAAAACTTCAGACTTTGGTTCTAAGGTTCCAAGTTTTAGCAACCATGCGACATTATAGACCACTACCATTCGATGAATTTTCAATGGACGGATATAGTTGCATTCCAGAAGTATATCTCTCAAGCAATATATTTGTGAATTGAAACCTCTAAAATTACACTAAAACCTTTAGATGCGAACACATGGGGAGATCAAGGCTCATCAACGTGGTAATGAACCCGATGGGTTGCATTTTGGTGATGAGCGATAGAACTTAAGTGGCAGAAATATGCACGTGTAGAAAGTTTGTTTTAAAAGAGGGACCGCCTAGGAAGAACATAGGACCAAGGCTTAAAAACTTAAGAATGTTTTACCCAAAGGATGTAAAGGAAAATCAATATAACCACGACCATTCGATGAATTTTTGATGGACGACTGTAGTTGTATTCCGAAAGTAAATCTCTCAAGCACTAGACTTGTGAATTGAAACCTCCAAAATAACACTAGAATCGTTAGATGTGAACACATGGAGAGATCAAGGCTCATTTCTCTCTTTTCAATTCATTGACGTATTACATTTCATTTAATTGAAATTCTCAATATTTTAGTTTTGAACATCCAAAGCAATTGATTGGACAACTCATAGCTTTAATGAAACAAGATTTGTAATGATTTCATATCATTTGAGTGGCACTGGTAGTGCTGACTAGAGTCTAGGGATTTTGATAGCTTGTCAGATTGAGGTACAATTTGCATGTAGCGAAACATCAATCAAATTAAACATTTTAATTTTTAATTGTACATGTAAGGCTTAAGATACACGAATTGACTAAGTTGGTTTTTTGGTTTGTGCGAATCAGGCTGGTAGCGACACTAGTGGCCCATAATTTATTATCTATTTATGATATAATTGTATGAAGATTTAAAAGTAAAACATAAAGCAATTCAAATGAAAAAAGAAAGTTGCCATCAATTTTTTTTCCTTTGAGAAATTCAGTATTATCTATTTATGAAATAATTGCATGAAAAGGTGGAGTAAGTAGCCATTTATCACATTGCATTTACAAAATTCAAAGTAGTGGTAGAAAATTCTAGAAAGGAGAGTTGTGGGTGAGGAGTAAAATGGAAACGTCGCTTGCATTGGACACGAAGAAGCAACAACAGGCCTTCAGAGGAGAAATAACCAATAAACAATTGCAGGGGCTGATGAATTCGACCCATCCACTCATTCTCTGGGCAACCAAGCAGGTGGTTGGGCTAGAATTTATGAAGGCTTATCATAGAGCCAAAGCAAATACAGAGATTCCGGCAATGTTCTTAGCAATCCTTTTGCATATGGGAGTCTCGAAAGAGATAGGCAAAAAATGGACCCAAGTGGTCTTTGTGCACGCATGGCTGGGTGACATTGACACAACGCTAGATAATGTGGATGAGACTAGGAAAATCCCCATGCCACAGAACTACTACATGATTCAGATGAGAGGGAGACAGGTAATGAAGTTTCCTTTGGTCCGAACCATTGACCCAAAATGATTTGAAAAATTTTGGGTTGAAAGGGACCATAACATTTTCTTTCTCCTCAGGGTAGGAAAGCTGACAACCAATCTCCCGCGTGGGTGGGAAATGAGATACGTGGAGGACGAAGGTCTGGCAAAGAAAATTGTAGCTGGTGATGATGATGATTGAGATCTTGGAGATGGGGAAGAATGGCTTGCGAATGATCCCAAGGAGTCAGAGGAAAAGGCCAAAATCCCAACACACCAGAAATGTGGAGCAGACTACTCGGTGATTGCAAATTGCAAGGCGTACCTAAAAAACATAGAGTCAGAGGATGATGATGAATGATAAAGTCTGGTTGGGTATGATTTCAGCTTTTTGTTGTTGAATAGCAATAGTAACAGTAATAAGGTAATTGAGTCAGTCCTGAATCTTGGAGTGCTTGTACTAAAATTCAGGCCAGTTTTGTAATGAATTTTGTAATGCATGAAAATATGGGTGTGCTAGCTAATCAGGGAAGGCCACTTGATAGAAAATGCCTTCAGGGTGGTTTTTTGAAAAATAGAAACTCATGTAATCCTATTTTGATAATCAATATAGGGTGCTTCCCCTAGCAATGTTTTACCTAGCAAAAAAATAATAATTGCATGTAGATTTAAAAGTAAAACATAAAGAAATACACATGTATTAATTACATTTACGTTTTCACCAGCGATCCAACAGAAGCTTGGCACTTGCACAAACATTTGTATTTGTACTATGTAATAATGTGACATTGTAATTCAGTTGTAATAAAGTAAATGGTTGTGCTATTAATTTGACATTGTAATTCCTTTACTAAGTCCTTTACAATGTTAAGTGTTACTATGCTATTAATGTGACATTGTAATTCATTTTATAAAGGCCTTGATAATCTGAGCACATTAATGGTTAAAAATAAAAAATCTTTAAAACACATGTTTATTATTTATATCATAAATTACTCAACTTTTCAATGAACATTTGATGTATGGTTGTAGACTCAAAATAAGGGAGCAAAGAAAGCTTAGTCGCTAGGCCTCCGAGTTTTATAACCATGTGACATTTCACATTGTCGCGGAGTTCTAAATTTTCATAACTACCCGATTCCCCAACTTGGTTCACTTTGTGGAGTAACTTAAGTTCATGCATACATAACCTTTGAGTTACGGTGTGTGGATTTAGTCGGTGGGTTGGAGGTTTCAAAAACATTGAAACTTCAGAATTTGGTTTTGAGGTTCCAAGTTTCAGCGACCACTCGACATGATGGACTTATCTTTCCTTTCAAAGGCATCGTCATCTGACATCTCATTGAATGCTATTTACAGAATAAACTTGAGTTGTCTTTTCAGGAATTTCCAAAAGCATGCACATTTAAAGGCTATCTTTTTGAGGTATAAAATTGAATGCCACATTTAAAGCACGTCCTATCAAAAATAATGGCATAAGTGGGTGGCGAAGTTGTACTCAGACATTTAGCATGCATTCTCGTTCTTTGCCAAGGCCAGTACTTCTCAAGTGCAAACATTATTTTTACTCAAAATTTTAGCCTGCATTCTCGTTCTTTTCCAAGGCCAGTACTTCTCAGAATATCATGTGCAAACATTCGTTCTCCGCGAATTTTTTCTCATGCAGAGTGAACGTTGGGTCCACGTAAGGGATACAACGCTCAGACCTTTTAAGTTAGATGAATTTTGGGCTCACCTGGAGAGGGTCGACAAGTCTGAGCTGGATATAAAACTCTTAGAAAGTGGGCTAGCTCAGGCTGGAGGGTTTCCAAAAGCTGTGTTGAGTGTGGACCTGATAAGTGCATATGCGAGAAGGTACATTCTGCAAACACGAGAAATTAAAGCCGCATATGAAACTATAATTGCAGAAATTTCTCCTGAAGCTATTTCCTGCACGTTGGGGATTCCAGAAAGGGAACCTGTAGAAGACATGTTTGTCACAGTGGCAGGTGAATTTTTCAAAGCAAATAATGACTGGTGTAAGAACTCCATGGCCAAAACCTAGTTGAAGTTTGAAAAGAAAGGTAAGTCGCAATTGCCGAGTAAACTCAAAAGATTGCATTTTAAGGGAGAAATTGCAGATGCTATTGCTTTATTGCACCATGTTGTTGGGAATCCACAAGTTGAGTTATTTGAGGATTAGATGTTTTGGTTTATCTTGATAGTCTATGATGAGAACATTTTCATTCACTGGGGTGAAGTTATTTGCTTCCATTTGAATGAGCAATTAATTAATTTCCACGAGACTGCTACTTTCTATATGTGTTCTTGCCTGGCGTACATTGTAGGTAGTTAGAGGTCCTTTTGGCCTGGGTTGGAGCCGCAAGAAACCTCAGCTTCTGATATGCCTATGTATAAACACTTTCCTCAGTTCACTAAACAATTTGGAATGGGTGATTTTTATTGTGTTAATGATGCATTTTTAATGGGGGTCGTGAAGAAGCTAGATGTAAATCCAAAAATGCACCCTTCCTCTGAATTGATTTCTCTTGTATCAAAATTGGAGAGTTTTTATATCCAATTTGATAAGTTTTCCTATCTAAGAATAGGGAATTTTGAGAAAGCCCCATTTAAATTACCTCGATATCTTGAAGATTTACTGATATTTTTGGAGGTTTGTCAACAAATAGCCATGGTTAATATTAAGTATATGAACATGGGTAAACGAGGGTATGTCATTGGAGACCCCTTCTTTTGTGTGCAAAAAAACCAGATGGTCAGGGGAGCTAAAGGAATTCTCAAGGAGTATAACCTCCAGAATTTGTCTATGAGAGCTAATTTTGACAGTAAGGGTTTTGTGAAGCATAATCTCTATGGAGAGAGCTTATATCAACATCTACCATCTATCAAATATTCTTGGGAAGATTGTGTCGATGAGAAGGAAGTTTTAAGAAGAGATTATATGAGGCTAATGCTAAAATAGATACAGTCTTTTGGTCTATCATTTCACATTCCTAAAAATGTAGTTGAGGATTCAACAATCATAGATCCTGCATATAAAAAATTGCCTGATAAATCCCACCCTAGGGTTGATTGGAGCCAAAGTGAAACTTTAGATATGAGGGTACGTGTTGCCCCAGTGCTTAAAAGAACCCAAGATTGGTTGGATGGGAAATGGCAGCAAGTTGTTGGTCCTATTTAGGAGCCTAAGTCATCACAAAATAATGAATAGGGGTCTACGCAAGCATCTGGTGCAAGTGTATCATCGGGGAAACCCTTTATGAGGTCCTCTAGTGCAAATTCTTAGTCAAGAGGTGATGGTGATAGGCCAGAAGAAATAGTCAAGTTGAAGAGCATCTGTGAACAAGACAGTGTGCTTTCTCCTACCCCTAAGAAGAAGACCAATCAAGGAAAACTTATGGTTGTATATTTTGAAGCTATCTTTAAACAAATTGCTAAAGATAATATCTTTCCTCCTTTGTTTGACTCTAAATTTCCCTCTTCTCTGCCTCCAGTTGATAATCCACCTATCACTCCTAAAGCTGCTAAAGAAACTATTAGTGGAAATGAAGATTTTTGTCTGGTAGTAGCCTCCCCAGGATGGCTGAAAAAAACAATGGAGAAGAAGAGAAAGTATATTCCTACAATGAAAGTTGGAGTGGATACAGTTTCAAAGTTACTTCAAAGCTCTTCAAAACCTAAGAAATCTAGGAGGATGTCAAGGATGGTGACTGATGCTACTTCTAGAAATCAAATGTCAGAAATTGTTGATCTTGTGAAGGATTTAAATGAAGATGAAATAACAAAGGTGGACTACAAAGTCACACATGTTGATATGGGGCCTCCAACACTAGAAGGTAATGTGTACCATGCCAATTATTCAGTCAATACCTTGATTAAAAGAGTGAAAGAACAGAGGAAAGAAAATATAAAACTGGAATCTCAAGTCCTCGTATTGAGTAACTTTATTTCTTCCATGGACACTCCTCCTACATCTGATGAAGTCTCAAGTTCTCAGGTAGAGGGCATCAATGTGCTCACCATAGAGCAAATTAAAAAGAATTTGAGCTATTCCAGAGCTGCTTATGAGGGGATTGATAAAATATCTCAAGAGGCTATCTTCTTTCTGAATAAATCTGTGCTCTTTTACACTCAAGTTGTTAATAAGATGAAGGAGTTAGTAACAGAACTTCAACAACTCATAAAAGATCAAACTAGTCTCTATGTGCTTGCTCAGGAAATGAAAGAATTTAACTCTATGGATCCAAAGATATTAATTGGTGAGCAAATTGTGAATAATCCTAAGGAGCTAGACCCTTCCTGGTCCATTTCATTGGAATGGAAATTGAATATATATGATAATCTAGTGAAGGAAATTAATAATACACTTGAACAATATTATGAAATGTTTGTGGAAGTTAAAGAAGATTGTCATATTCTGGCAGTGGAAATTACTAATGAGTTTGATGAAAATATTCTAGATATAAAAGAGATCTCTCTGAATTTTAGAGATATATTCAAGAAAGAAATAGTTGATCCTGCTACAGTGACATGGGAGTCCTCGAAACTCAGTCAAATGGAGATCCACCTGAGGACTTATAAATGTGGAGAAGAGAAAATATCTCAGATGTTGGTTAAGTTTGAAAAGGCTTTGGCCACATGGAGAACCAGGTTACAAATTACTACAACTCCAAGAAGCAAAAACATCACCACAATTGTCACCAAGTACCAGGAATACAGGCAAAGAGTAAAGGCACAGGAGGCGTTACTAAAGGAGAAGGCATAAATAATTGAAAGCGAAGGAGTCGGTGCTGGGAGTGGGACCACTGTTTAGTTTTTAGTTTTTATGTTATTTTCTTTAATTTGGCTCTCTTGATACTTCAAATACTTTTTATTTTAATTTCTAAAATGGTTGTCTTCAAGAAATAGTTATCAAGACAAAAAAAATCTCTATTTTCCAGTGGATTGTTTATTATTGGAATGATAGATTTTTGGATAGTTTTGAATTGTTGTGGAATGTTTATCTGTGAATAAAGATTTTATTGTGATAGATGCTTAAGGATTTATCAATATAATTTAGGTGATTTGGTAGTTTAAGCTTTTATTGTTTAAGTTGGGTGGATGCCTTTGTAAGTTATTTATGTTTCAGAACTGTTAGCTTATGTTAGCTTATAACTTATAAGTTATGGATGTTGAACTTTTAGCATCTATTCAAGGAATGGATTAATAATATTCCTTTCAGTTATTTATCAAAGATTGTGTGAATGGAAATGCAATAGGAATTTATAAGTAGTGTGATGAGTGTTGTTCTTTAAAAATGATGCAGAATCACATATGAAATTCAATACCATGGAATACAATATAAATTTTGTGACTTTTCCCAACCTTAGTCACTAGTCCTCAAAGTTTTATAACCTTGTCACGGAGTTCTAAATTTTCATAACTTCCCAATTCCCTGACTTGGTTGATGGTTCACTTTGTTGAGTTGCAAGTCTTTCTTGGTTTTCACTCGGTGGGTCAGAGGTTTCAAAAACATTGAAACTTCAGAGTTTGGTTCTAACTTCTAAGGTTCACTTTGTTGAAGCAAGAATGGAAAAGAGATAAAGAAAACTTATTATTATAACTAATAACACTATGAAGAAATGATCACTCACCTTTTAAGTCTACATTTTTGGCTTTCGCTGGCTTCCGAATGGAGAAGTAGAACCTCAAAACTGAACAAAATGTGTAAGAATAAATGACACTTTCAATTGTATTTATATCAATCCATGATTCCATATTTGGTGAATTCTGTGGGATTTTTAAATGGCATATTAAATATTTGGCGAATCCTACTTGTTTATACAACGATATGTTGTAATTTTCAAGGCGAAATGTGTCCTCCAATGTAATTATTTTTTAATGTTATTGGAAAAATAGGTCCTCATGAGCAACTATTTATAAATTTTAATTGGAAAAATGGGTCTTCACAAGCAACTATTTGTAAATTTTAATTGGCGAAATGGGTCATGATACAATGTTGTTTTAATAGTATTGGCGAATATGTAGGTGTTTTATTAAATGCTTTCAGGATTCCAAGCGAAAATATTAGTTGGTCCAAATGAAATGCGTAGTTTGACAATGGTAAATTTGTTGCTTAAATATGCCTCATAAAAAAAAAGCATTGGAAAATGGACATGCATTAGACCTATAGTTTGTAGAATCCAGGTGATTTGGACACTCTTTGGGAGCGAGAAATTCGCCAATTTCGACTTGGCCAATTCCTAGAATTCGCCAATTGGCAAAGATTCGCCACTAAAGTTTTCCTTAAATAACACAATAGTAAAAGCTCCCACTATAGCCAAAAAACCTTCAAAATTTTAAGAGAAAGGCATCCCAAACTCTACCCAACCATTAGCTTTGACACCAAATGTTGAAAATGGAGGTAATTGTGTAGCTTAAAACTTGTAAAACTATGAGCCTGTAGATTTAATTAAGTGTTCTTTGTCACAATTCTTTGTGTATGATTAATTTGTTTAGATCAATTTTACCAATTGTAGAAAGAGACAAAAGATTGTAGAAGAATGAGACAAGAAGATAGAAGTGACACAACATATATGTGGAGAAACCCTTTCGAGAAAAAACTCCACCACCAGAATCAATAGTGCTTGTATCATTTAACCTTAGAACAAGATTACAATAATATTGTATCAATCCTTTGCTTGATATGCTTCCTTTCCTTCAACAATCCTTCTTCACAATCTGCAATAAAATCTCATTCACTTTTTGTAGCACAAGCTATCCATGCATTCCATGTGACCAAGCATGAATCCACACATCCCATGCCATGATTCAAACCCTCACACATGCACAAGCTCAACCTGTTAACCTTCAACCTAACTCTAATGCACTTGTTGCAATTAATAGACAATAATTGTGCATATTAACTCATAAGAGTTGTACAATATAAAAGCACAAATCTACTCACAAATATCTACACCTAGATTGTGCAAGTAGAGTTCCACAATGTAATATGAAGTCAAACCAAAGTCTTCCTCAATTTAGGCACCCCAAACTAAACACTTAACTGAACATTGGTCAAGAAAATATCTTGCAAGCATCACCTCAAAGTTGGCACCCAAGAATGGGCCCACTTAACTAATCCTTGTAAATATCTTCCCATGCAAAAGGTGTTAACTCAAAGATGCCAACTTGGGTGCCCAAGATGGGTCCAAGTCAATCTTAGTTAACTAAAACATATCTCTCCACCAATTCATGCAAATATTATGCATGATTGATCATCCCCACTTAGCTGAAAGTATCCACCTATTATCTATCATGCAACTAAAGTCATTACTCCTACAACTCAAGTCAAATAAAGTTAACTAGCATTCAACTTAAACTAACTACATGCAACTGAAGATAACTTAATTGAACTAAACTGAATTGAAATCCACTCATGTAAATATCAATCCCTAACTTGTAGGATCTTTACATGCATTACTGAAGTGTTATCAATCCTCCAAACAATTAATTGAAGCAAGGTGGGGTCTACTTTCCATGTGGGTGCCCCATGTGCTCCTATTTTGTAGGAGCTCTTCTTAGGCATCCCCACATGTTCCTATCATTTAGGACTAATCACAAATGTCAATTTACATGTTCATTTGATTTGAATTTAATCCTTTTCTAATCCTAATGTTGGGGAACACTTTCCAATGACTTAGGAGATACATGAAATATGTTTAGGATTTCAATTTTAAATGGCATCCTATTCCCAACATTCTCCCTCTTGACATTATACATTGCAATTATTCTAAACAAGGAATCATTATTATACAACCTTCTCATCAGGTCTATGATGGACTCACATCCATTTCTAGGTGTAGGCCCCTTGGTCTTTATTGTTGAAAAAGAGTTATAACAAGTAACCATTCCAACACCTATCTCTTACCATAAGAAATATCTGGCCTAACCCAAGTCTCTCTAGTATCCATGAGCACCCACCAATCAATCCATTCCAACTTCAAATGCAACCTGCAACCTAACTCTGATGCACTTGCTACAATTAATAGACAATAATTGTGCATTGTAAACTCCAAAGAGTTGATCAAAACAAGAGCATAAAGCTCCTCCCAAAAATCTATGCCTAGATTTGGTAAGTAGAGTTCCCCAATGTAATCTGTGATCAAACCAAAGTCTTCCTCAATTTAGGCACCCCAAACTAAACACTTAACTGAACTTTGGCCAGGAAAATCTCTTTCAAGCATCACCTCAAAGTTGGTGCCCAAGAATGGGCCCACTTAACTAAGCCTTGTAAATATCTTCTCTTGCAAAAGGTGTTAACTCAAAGATTCCAACTTGGGTGCCCAAGGTGGTCCCAAGTCAATCTTAGTTAACTGAAACATATCTCTCCACCAATTCATGCAAACATTATGCATGATTGATCATCCCCACTTAACTGAATGTATCCACCTGTTATTTGTCATGTAACTAAAGTCATTAGTCATGCAACTCAAGTCAACTAGCATTTAACTAAAACTAACTACATGCAACTGATGCTAAACTAAACTTAATTGAACTAAACTAAACTCCACTCATATAAATATCAATCCCTAATTTGTAGGATTTAAACATGCATTACTGAATTGTTATTAATCCTCCAAACAATTAACTGAAGCAAGGTGGGGTCCACCTTCCATGTGGGTGCCCCATGTGCTCCTATTTTGTAGGAGCTCTTCTTGGGCATCCCATGTTCCTATCATTTAGGAATAATCACAAATGTCAATTTACATGTTCATTTTATTCGAATTTAATCTCTTTCTAATCCTTGTGTTGGGGAACACTTTCCAAAGACTTAGGAGATACATGAAATATGTTTAGGATTGCAATTAAATGGCATCCTATTCCCAAAAACATTTGCTCTGTCAAAACCCTATCCAATCTTATCACAACAAATCTCAACCATCTAGACAATACAATTTAGAATAATTCATTGATTCTTTCTACAATCACCTTCCTCTATTCATGAAAGCTATATCACCTTTAATAACTAAAAAGATTGTAGTCATCTTTGTCTATCATATCATCTCACACCTTGAATGCAAATGAACCATTCAAAACACAAAAAGGTTTCCTTCAAATTGAAACCACCAATTACAACAACTTGACTATTGATATTCAAAAAATCACACATTCTAAAACAACACTCTTCAATTTGGCGCCATCAAATCATTAATTAACCTATTCATATTCAAGTAAATGTACAAAACAAGGTGACTATGAAACTTCCCGTCAAGTTCAAGATGTTGAAAGTAACCGTTCCCAGGTTTAAATACAGGCCTTGGATTTTGAACTCCCACCAAACAAATTTGAAATCATGGCCTTTGATCTGCATTCGAATTATATAAGCTCAGTTCTTAACTTGCTCAATCTGTTACATTATATAGAAGGGTCAATTAAAAAATGTTGTCAAATTCTTCATAGCTCAGGAACACGAAGGCACCTTGAACTCGACAAATCCAAGAGACCTTGGAATTTCTAGGCGGACTCAATTTTGGGTAATCTGAGGGAGCTTGGATTTCCTGGAGCTCCCGCATACTTAGCCAATTTTTCCCTTAAGTTGAAATTTTAAGTTCAAGCAAACTTCAAAGAGCTAGACTTGTGATCATGATGATGCAAAAGAAACCTCAAGTGCAGATAAGACACTAAATTTCAAGGTGAAACAAAGCCAAAATTGTAAGAAACCAAACCCTAAAGGAGAAGAGATCAAATGAAGCAAGCAAAAAGAGGGTCCCCGCCTCTAGTGGGGCATGTGTGCGAAAATTGCACAACAAAAACCACTTTAAGTTTTCACTTAAATAAACCTTAACCTCCTATAGCAAGTCACTTTCCAAATACAACACAAATGAATTTCCTATTAACTTTGCACAATAAGCTTATACTTAGGGTTTTAGAAACAAGGTTTCCAACAATGAAGAGAACCCTAACCTTTTCAAATGAACTTGAAACACTAATCATTGACCTTAGAACACTGCAAATCAACATATGCTCTAGCCTCTAATGCAAAATACTATGCCACTTATATTCATCAAGGAGATAAACTTTGATGTAGAATACACATTAGGTTTTGTACCTTGAAAGAACCTCATCACCAAAGCCCTTGTACCTTGAAACAATACTCTGCAAAATATCCTTGTCAAGAAGAAACTTTTGTCATAAAGTTATCATGAAGCAAAGAACAAATACAACTTCTATATCAACCCCTTTTTGTATCTTCACCAAAGTGCATTCCTTTGCATCATCCATAACCATCAACAAGCAATGCCAAATCCATCAATCTTTGGCATCAATGACAAAACATCATGCCAAGCCAACAAATCATCCATCCTCCCTCTCCCATCCATACTTTTTTCATCCTTATCTTCTCTCATCCATGCTTATTTAGTTCCTCCCTTCATCTTTTATCCTCTAATGATCCCATCTATTTCAAGAGCACACCCGTGTTCTTTGAACCCACTTGTCCTCTCAAGGGGCCATACCAATACCTCCTTGTCTTCCTTCCTCATCCTCACAAATGATTGGGGCATCATGCCACTAGTCCTTATCCCTTTCCTACCCACTATGTTTTATTCTTCTTTGAAATGACTTTACTTCTCTTATTCACAACATCATCTCAAAGAGAAACAAAATGTAGACACCTAAAATATGACCTTACCCAACCACACCTAAGTTTACCCTATCTTAAGCTATTAATTAATTAAATATTTATTATTTAATTAATTATTTAACCCTTCACTTGATCCCATTAATTAAATAAATATTTATTGTTTATTTAATTAATTTCACATTCATCTTTATCTTTGTCCATTTAATCCTAGCCGTTGATTCCATTCACATGGATCACAATATAAACTTGTCATCATGTGACAAGTGTTCCTCTCACATGTCTAACTAAGACCTTGTCTAGATTCATTAAATCTAGATACTTCCCAAAATTCAAACTAACTTTTCATCTTATCCATCCATCTCAATCCCACCTCTTAATCCTAGCTATTCACATAAGGGTGTTTCCCTAATCCAATCCTAAACCTATCCACTATCCCTCATGTGACACTTGTCACATGACTACAACTTTGATCTAAACCCTAATCCTTAATCAATCTGTTAGGACCTAAAATTTCTTACAATTTTTAAAAAAAATTTAGGTTCCCATGATGAGAAAATTATTGCAGCACTCATAAATACAGTTGTGAAATCTGTCTCAGTGGCTTGATTTGGAAAATCATAACTTGAGACCTATTCATTCTTATGTCAAACCACTTTGCAAACACATTTATCTACCATATGTAAGTGTGTCCACCTAATTACAGCTCCCTATGATCTGATTTGACAGGGTTTTGAAGTGCCAAGTTGAAGGGTTCTGGAAAAGTTTGATGTTTGCATGTTATGAAATCTGCCAGGGAGGCCAACTTTGGAGGCCAATATTTATCAACCAGAAGATTATTATGACAAAAAAAAATTGGTGTTTCAGATTTTCCCCATGTTAATCTACTTTCATGCCAATTTTCAAGGCTCCAGCATCTAGTTTGGTATTTTTCAAAGCCAAAAGCAAATGGATTTTACACGTTTTGACATCTGCATTTCCAAAAAAAATTCACAGAGGTCACTTTTGACCATCAATATTTGGTGAAGGGAATAAATTGGTTAAAAACTTCTCTACACACGTTTTCATTTGAATTAAATGATCTAACTTCCTCAATGGGAGCCTCCTAGGAAGAGATTTGATATTTTTCCAAGGTGGCAAGTTGGAGAGTTTCCAGAAATAGCTGAGTAAGCAACTTTGGACACTTATATTTTGCAACTCTAACGACTTCATGCAAATATGTTTGGCAACCATGCTCTCATATCATTAATTTACATGTCAGTTCATTTTCATGATCTTGGGAGAGAGTTTGATCAGTTTTCCAAAGTGATTTTGGAGGCGATCTGACCTATTTTGATCACAGTGCAAAATATCAGAAATCAAATGAACACCCACTTCAATTGAGGATGCATATCAGATTCTTGATTGAATAATTGCAAAATAACTACTAGTCATTATAGAAGGGAAAGCCTGACACATATGAATGTTGTGTATTCAACTCTATGAGGTTTTTCTCCGCTCCAAGTCTGGCATTTACAAAGGGCCAGATTTGCTATCAAAAGAGTTATAATATCTATTAGCTGGGATGAAGGATTCTAATGCATCCTCAGGCGTGATGTCATTACATCTTTTGAAAGTCCTATAATATTCCACTCATTGATGAGTTTCCACATACCAATATTATGGGCAACTTGAACCATGTATTTATCAAGGAAGCAAGAATAACAATGCACTCACTCCATTGCACAAACAAGCAATGCTGCAGCTATATTGTGATACATGCAAAAAAATTAAGGAGACAGGTTTTGTACATAGTACTTGCCCTGATAGTCAATGCACATAAGGGAATGCATGCAAGATAATGCCGTTTATGCCGAATCTGTGAAACTTGGTATCATACCATGAGAGATGCCTAATCCTCAAATACCACAGGAGCATTCATCATTACGTCTAAATGGGAACGGTATTCCTGAACAGTTGAAACCTTGGGATCTTCTTGCTGTCACACAATGAAGATTGAAGAAGTCTTCAAATTGGAGGTGACAAGGATTCCTTTGTGAAAAGGATATGAAAGCTGCAGAGTCTTACAATGCTTTTCAGTCAATTCACTCCAGTGCTTAATCAGATGTTGAATTACAGAAAATACACACCTTCAGATGCTCGATGATTCATCTTTCCACAGATTCTAGTGACCACTCAGGAAACTCCATTGAATGTGAAAAGGGGGGAAGTCAAAGAAAATACATAAAGCGGGGGTATCTGGAGATGGGAATTAAAGTTTACTAAGGGACACTACTGTTAGAGAAACAGTTTGCAGCAAAGACAAAAAGAAATAATGCAATGCTGACACAACTTCTGCTGGAGATTTTTGAAAAGGAGGGGACATCAAAAATCATTGCACTAAAAGCGTTTATCACGCCTGGCAATAGCATTGATCTTGACCAACTACAGATCATTATTGTGTTGCTTACACTATATGTCATCTTTAGTCTGCAGCATCGAATCGAACAAAAGAAAAGGAACATGTTCTAAATAAAGCAAAGACTTGGGCGGAGATTTCATAAAATCTAGCATTGGCATTACATAGTTCTAAAATAGGTGGTTCTCACAGTAGGGTGAACGAGCTAAAAGGCTCGAGTTCTGAAAACGAGGAAGAAATCAGTTCTCCTTTTGATTCTAAATCAAGCAGCCACAGATCAAATCTCGCGGCCTCTGAGTTGAGTGCAATTGCTACATATAAGGGAAAAATGTTAAAGACAATCCTATTATCTAGGTGCAAGCCATTAACCAATCTTCAAACATGGAAGATAGTTTCCAGAGTCATCTTTGAATGACAGTTTCGCGAGTATCGACAGCATTGATAATGGATTATGCGCAGTTGATAAAACGAACAAGTTCTTGGAAACTTACCAGCCGAGATGCTAAAAGAAAATGTCATCTCGTTCAAAGTTGAGTTGCTTGAATTGAAACAAGTAAATCAAGAGTCATGTGCAAGCGGTGATCATGAAGGCAGCATTACTATCTGGGATATAAATACATGTCAGAGCATTATGGAATATGAGGAGCATGAAAAGCAGGCATGAAGTATAAATTTCTAACGCACAGAGCCTACAATGCTTGTCTCAGGAAGTGATGATGGGACGATTAGGGAATGGTGCTCAAGGCAACATGCTATAAAGTTCTGGAGTTCAATTTGTAATGAAGATGGTTTGCGTGATTGGAGGGGTTGGGTTGAATCCCGATTAGGGCTACTTTAATGATTGAGCGAGATACTTTTTGGATACTGCAATATCATCCCTATCCTTGCGAATAAGTTGACACATCTAAGTCATACTACCACCGTGCATTTTGTATGGGTTTACAACAGAAATAGGGAGGACACATCTATCATACACATCTTGACTCCGTGGCCCAAAGTAGTTTTGGTCATATTCATTTCAAAACAATAATTCATATAAACCTTGTTCACATTCAAATTTCAAACATTAGGAGTAGGAGTAATTGTTAGTTTGCATCTATTTCATATTTACATACTAGTGTGGATAGATTGCCGAAGTTAGGGAATTCACACAATTTTTAAATCTGCTTTATTATTAGGGTACACCCGTCTAGGTCTAGCAGAGCTTAAGTGCAGGAAGTTCTCAATCACATTGGTTGACTTCGTTCGTTAGCCAAAAATATTGTAAGTCTGACCATAGAGCTTGGTATCCTCTTAGGGTTTGCAATCTGCATTTGAGACCTAACACAATCTTAGCCATCCATTAACCAATCCATCTTGGGTCTTGATTCTCTTATGAAAATTCTATAAATTAGAGGTCTTTCATCCCATTTGAAAAATTTAATCTTATGTTATTGTTATATTGTCCAAATTTCAATTGAATCTTTCTTTATAATACCATCATGCTTATGAAATTATGAGCAACCACATCCAAGCTATCAATCTATCAACATATTACACTTGATTTTCTTGAGGTTTGCATGTATTTGGTTTGATCTAGGCTAGATTTGATGCATATTTTGGTTATATAATTTGGATGCAATACATTTTGATTGCTATATTTTGAAAATTAATTAATTTTTATTTCAATTATAGATGGTTACATTGTTGGAGCAACCAAGATATGCTTGCAAACTTAAAAAATTCTACAAATGAGCATATGTAAAGTGAGAAAATATCATAAGAATGGGATGTGTTACAAAATCTATAATTGACCTTATTTATAAAGGCAAAGATGAAGAGGTGATAAGGTAGGAGTCAAACTTTGACTAGCCCTTCAAGTATGAAATAGGTGTAGAACTCTATGAACAAGTGTTGGGACACTTGGTGAGTCTACATGAGGTGATACAAAAGTCCAAATAACCTCTAAGTGGGCTTAAGTGTAGTGTGAATAGGACTCCACTAAGTAGGCTAAAAGTTAACTAGTTTGATAATACCTTTTTTCACACTAACACCCCCTTAAGTGATACTTATGGAGTAAACTAAACACTAAAAATATGAGTCTTGACAATAAGGCTTGATAATGTGTACAATAATGATCTCTCACAAACAAAGAAAAAGAAAAAGGAGAAAACCCAATGGTAACAAAATTCCTCTCCAACAGAGAGACAGATAAGGATAAGACCTCAAAAGATGTCCCATGAAGATAGGAACATGATGATAAAGAACTCTTAAAGTATGGAAAAGATGTAAACTCTACTGAAGTGAACTAGTGTCTGTTGGATTCAAGGAACCTCCAAAATGTAGATCAAGATAAGATATACAAAATATTTTATGAGTGAACATATAGAGCACTACTCAACCATGAATACAAAAATGGCACAAAGGCAGTCAAACTCTATGAAATTGAAGATGTAGAAAGTACTATGATTCTAGAGTACAATCAACAAATGCACAAGTGACCTATAGTATACTACTGAAATGTGCATCACAATGCTCTACATTAGTACTAGAATATCACAAAATATGATCCACTAAAATAATACCCCCATAGGAGAAATAAACAGAGTAGGTTTATATGACCCCCCAAAAATTTGTGAAGTTAATTTGGCTCCAGTAAGGTTCATCCATTGCTCCATTAAAACCAAGGAAGAATTAGCACAACATTGTGATAATTTCCCCCTTAATGTTGATGAGGAAATGATATTAGAAGACCAACTGAAATTGGGCACAAAATTATGCACATGAATGTAGACCCTACAACAAGTCCAAAAAGATGTACAAGAAACTAAAAAAGGGTATCCATCATGGAACACACGTATGAGGCGATGTTGTAACAGAAAATCAAGGCACTACACAAACCCCCATTGCACTTTATAATTTAGTGTAAGTATAAAATTCCCTCCCTAAGGAACACACATTTAGTTTTTGCCACTTTATATGAGTGCATTTACAAACTTATTTTCTTTTTCTATTTATTTCTTACAAGTTAATGCCATGAGGTGGATAATGAAGACATATATCAAGTATGCCTTTCAAACCTCAAGAAATGACAAAAATAGAAAATGAAAAATCCCCATTATTAGCATGATCCCCTTAAAATGAAATAGTGATATTACACTTTATTTTAGTGCATTATAGATTCCACAGTGATTTTGATGTACAAAACCTCAAAAAAGATGTACTCAAAATTGAAAATTTTGAAACATAAACATAAAAAATAAGATCACCACTATGTAAAGCTAAAATAATTATGCAGGTTCAAAAAATGGACACAAAAAGGAGTTCATATTAGCCCAAACGAGTCCTTTGAAGTTTCAAAAATAGGAATTATGAAGAGTGTGCTTTGAGAATTTTTTTTTTTAATATGTACATAATACTATAAAAACAATCATACCATTATATAAACGAAGAAAAAATATTCATAATGAAAAAAAATCACTCAAAAAGTTGTTTATATGCTAGAGAACGAGGCTCCTAAAGTTGAGCCTAAAATTGGAACAAGCCAATGATTAAGGGGCAGGGTTGGGATTAACATATGATGATGTCATGCTGAAAAAATATGTTGAGGAATAACATAATATTATTTGATGCTTGTAGTTGTACAAGTTTTATGGTTTTGATGCATCTTGTGGAGCATCACATATTGCCCATGCTGACTCTTTGAGCAAACTTTAGCATGAGAGGTTTGGACACCTCAATTACAAGTATCTTCAATAGTTGAGTATAAATAATATGGTACTTGGAATCCCTAAGTTTTCTTGCATAGAGGGAGTTTGTTGAGGCTATCATGCATGTGGGGCCCATCTTGTTTGTTCATGATTTCCAAGCATACAAAGTTTTTCTTTCCTCATGAAGCTCAAAGTTCATTGTTCATGAGTTCCAAGCATACAAAGTTTTGCTTTCCTCATGAAGCTCAAAGATCATTTTTGTGTGGTGCCTTATCAAAGCTATCAGGAGGTATAACTTTGGTATGGTTTGATAGGAAGCTCGAATGAGGCATGACTTTCCCATATCCACTCGTGTGTGAGTGTGAGCGCATATCAGCCATGTGTGTATGTGTCTCACCTCTTTCAGATCCTCACCCAACAGATAGCCTGAAGTTCCATTGCCTTAGAGTGAGCTTTCATTTTTTGGATAAACAACCTAGATTTGATCCACATCGTGATGGAGAAACGGTCAAAGCTTGATCCATGCCTTTTATTTTACTTTTCTTTTCATCTTTGGCAGTGTATGCTTGTGCCTTTATGATGCTCTTTATCATTTTTTATGTGTTTTATTTTGTACCTATGTTGGTTTGCCATGGGATCTTGATCTTGGGGCCTTGGTCACCCCTCTTGATTGTGTTCATCTTATCTTATTAGCATTGGTGCACTTAGACCCCTCTTGAATTGGGTTCGTCTACTTTAGTGTGAGTTTGAAACAAGTTCATCTTCTCACTAAAGTGGAACCTAAATGTAGTGTCAAAAAATGTTGTTAGTGACATTTCCACACTAGTTTGGGCACTCCTTGTAAAATTGAGCTTAATGATGCCTTCACTTAATGTTGTAATGTGTTTAACACACTCACATTAGGTCTTGGCCTTTGTGAATTAAACAAACTTAATCATGCCTTATTTGGAGTTTTGTGAAGTATTGTAACACACCTACACACCTTTCTAGGGTTTTCATAAATAATTGGGCTTCTTTATATGCTTTAATTGGCCTTATTTTGCATCCACAAGCCTCATTTAATGCATCTTTTCAAGGATGATCCTAACATAAATCAACATCTAATCATAGTTTAGGTGTTTTCAGGTTGTATGGCCCAAATTTAGTGATCTAGGACTCATACACCACCTTGGGCATATGAGTCCCACCTAGGTTTTTAGGTCCTGGTCGTGGTTTCACACCTTTCTAAGCATTTTTTAATTTGTTTCCATAAATTATGCCTAATGGGACTCATACGCCACCTTGGGTGTATGAGTCTTGTGTGGCCCAAAATTAAAATTAATTCAAATTCTTGGTGGGATTTTATCCTCCTAGATCTTATGTCAGCTTGTAGTGTTGTAGTTTTAGGAATTCTTGCATAATTAAGTATAAATACAAGTTTCTTTCACTCATTTTACACCTAGCAAGTTGAGTTCACAAGAGCATTCAAGAGTCTTTAGGAGAAGATTATCAAGTATTCTAGAGCATTATTCAAGCATCAAGTATCATGTAAAATTATTCATGCATCATGTTTGTTTTTAAGCTAACAATTATGATGTAGGGTTTCATGATTCAAGCTAGCATTTCATTCAAGATCTATCCTATACAAGCAAGAGTTAAGATCTACATCCATTGGATCCATTTCATAGATATTTGCAGCACCTTATTGCTAGGGTTTAGTGAGTTGTTGTTGGAAATATGGAGCCTTGCAACATGAGCATGAAGTGTGGATGGTTTGTGTTGCTTGTTCATGTATTGTCATTGATGTCAAGATGGTGAAAACTATATGGGAAGCTTACTTGGTTTACCAAAGTTATTCTCTATCAATAATGTTCTTTTGTGATGAGCTAGTGCATTGGTATTTGAGTCTAGAATTCACCACAATAATAGATATGACTCTAATCTTTTAACCATGTTATCATGTCTCATTCAGATAGCTATATCTTGGATCTTGAGAAGTTTTGGGTTATGAGCAAAAAGTTATCTTTGATAGAATTCAACTCTGTATTTTACTCTTGTTCCTTCAATGGTATATCAATGTGGGAGACTCCACATTTTCTCAAGAACATTTTAATGTTGCAGTTTTAATGGTAGTCTATATGATGATAGTATGATGAGAAATTGATGTGATCTCAAATCTGGAAGGTGTTTGCTTTGAGGATTGTTGGGGTTTGGAGATTCTGTGAATTAAGTTCTAGTCTTGGCCAACCTAACGTATGCAATTCACTATGAAGACTAGTTATGCTTTATGGATGTTAGCTGACTTGGTATAATGCACTACATGGATAAAATGTGTAAATCATATATGGTGTTGACAAGAGTATTTTGATTCTTTTTGTTTTCATCTAATGAGGCTGGCCTAATTGATGAATACAATATACTTGTATATATATAAGATTCCTTGAAGGAAGAACATGTGTGAAGTGGGTGGAAGTGTGAGTGTGGAAGAAAGGTGAAAGAGGACCTGAGCCTAAATGTTTTATTCGTTGGGATCAGAGCATATTTGTTGAGTGACTTTTGTGTGAGGTAGTACTTCATATTATGAGCTTCATTGGAACTGAACCCTGCACATTAAAGGTGTGTTCTACTAGATCAAATCTTTTGGTAGTGAGCCACAATATTTGTATCTTGGTGGTTAGCCATATTTTGTATTCAAATAGTGAGCCTTTTTAAAGACAGTGAGTTTTGGCAGTGAGCCCTGTAATATCTTGTATCCGGATATAATATATTGTGAGTTAACCCTCACCATGGTTTTTCCCTTTCTCATTTTTCCACATAAAAATCATGATTTTCATGTGTGTGTGGTTATGTTGATTTGTTTCTATGTTCTCTCTTGTTGATTCAGTCAAAACTATGATAATGGTTAGATGGATTTTATTAGAATGGTTTTATGGAATACTAATTCACCCCCCTCTCAGTATTCTAGATGTTCAATAGTTGCAACATCATATTTTGTTCATTCATCATTCTCCATTCCTATTTCATTTCATTTCAAGGTCTGATTACCAAAATGGGGTTTGACCAAGGCAAACCCCTTTCCAATAACAAAATAACATTTTTTCCCCTCTCTTTAGTGTGTGATTTGCAAGTTTTGATTGAAGATACATTGAAGAGCATGTTTGGAGAAAGTTGTCAAAGTGTTCAAAGTTTTCAAAGTTGTCACCTTGCATTGGAGATACTTGGAAGACTTCTACAGGTTGCAAATCAAGGTTTTGGATCCATAAATCAGTTGGGAAGCACAAAATAGACCTTGAAGACTAGATTTAGACTTTGAAGCTTTAGAAAACCCTAACTAGACTTATATGCCATTTTTGGCGTATGAGCCCCAGTTTAGGTCAATTTTTAGGTTTTCACAAATTCAAATACCCATTTTCTAGATTCTTGTCCCTGCACAGAAACCCTAATTTGGGACTGATTTTCCCAGCTTGGCATATGTGTCCCAGTCAGCATTACAGTCACTTTTTTCAGCATTTCAAAGCTCCATCTAGTCATCTTTAGATTTCCAGGTGCACACATTCCATCTTGCAACTTTTTGTTCCATTTCACATACTTTTCTAGGTCATTTAGTCAAGTATTGCTTCATATTAGGGTTAAACATTTTGATTTGCACAACATTTGTCTTTCCAAGCCCTAGCTTGGTGGTGAACCCATCATTAGTCCATAATCAGCCCCTAGGATAGGCCTATTGTAGGATCTCTTTCTCCTTTACATGTTTGAGGTTGAGATCTCTAGGGCCATCCTTGAATGAGAGTGTAGAAGATTATTATTCTAGGTCCCAAACAATTTCCCCCCCTTCAAGTCTATCACTAGCTCTCACACATAATTACATAAAAGCACTTTTCTATTTTAAATTCATTAAATTAATATTTTGACTTAAGGAATTTTATTACTTTTTGACAATGAAATTGAAAGCTACTCACCCTAAAACCATAAACAATTTGATATATAAATTTTCATCTTTTAATTGTCCAATTAAAACTTTATTGAATTTTTTTTCAAAAAGATGAATCAATGATTTGAACAATCTTAAACAATTATAAAAGACTCAACATTTTTAGAGATATATTAAACACTCCTCCAACAACTATTTACTACAAATTACATAATTATATATTAACATTTCAATGAAATATTAAACAAATTACATAATTCCATAAGAATACCACTTTTTCCAAATTATTTTTTATCCATTATTGACAATCAAATTTACTTCTTATAACATAAAAATTTCTGATTCAAAAGACGTGACAATGATAATACCGTGATTTAACACTTGATTGAAAAGACGTAACAATGATAATGCGGTGATTTAAACAGGCATAGAGAAGACCATTTCACATGGGGGTCTCAAAATTTCCAGGGACATAATGACCACAACGACTTTTTACTTCCACCCATTTTCATCCTCTTTTCGTTCCATATAATTTGTGTTTTACAAATTTACAAATGGCAGTATCTCCTCTTCCGCGTGCATCGCGTGATTTGGATGGTTGGAAGAATACAAATTATGTGTAACTTTTCAAGGACATAATCAAGTAACACAACAAAACTAACGGTAAATAGTGGGGACATTGAGAACGGCTCTTTCCTTTTACCGTGGATTTCTTCTTCTTTTCCCTGTACGAAATTTTCCTGTCCTCCGTAGCAGCATCTCCTTTTCACCGACTGATTTTCATCGCTCGGGATAATAACTATAGAATGCTTGCCAGAGTGTGGCGCAGAGGAGCGCGCGAGCAAAGGATCAGAGATGGAAACGCTGCCAATATTTCAACTTGTCTGTGTTTTAGTGGGTGCGAGTGTACATCTTGCGGTTCAGGAGGCGACTATCAATGTAGGGGTGATAGTTGATTCCACTTCCTGGTGGGGAAAGATAGCAAAGACTGTCATAAAGTTAGCGGTGGATGATGTGAACAATGAATGGCAACTACTCAACGGCACTCAAATGTTTGTTCACCTCCGAGAGGCGCAAACAGCACTTGAAGCCGCTTCCGCTGGTATTTTAACTCAATTCTGCTGCCCAGAACTTTTTACAATCACAATTTTTTTCATATATAATTTTTAAAAAATATTAATTTACTGTTTACATGGTGTTAATTTGTGTGGATGATATTTATGGAATTAATTGTATATTATAATTTATTTAACGTGATATTTACAAAGGTTAAACGCTAAGAGCTTTTATATTGTCATTCAGGCTTTTCTAATTTCATAATTCAATTTTTATATATCTAGATTTTGTTAAATTAAATATGTACAAAATATTAGTTCTCATAAGAAAAAAAACTTACAATCCATAAATTTACCATATCTCACTTTGCTTTGCATTTTCTTTCATATAATTGATCCCAATCCAAAAACTGATAACAAAAGATAGCAACTATAGTAATTTCGGCTTTGAATTGTTTGACTTATGCTTGAAGTGGGGTGATGTCTAGAGAAATCCTTGATGAGTTTATTGAGATACGGTCAATTTTCCTTTGATCAAATGTAATGACTCAAGCTTTTTAACACAAATATAATTTATAAATTCTAACTTCATAACTTAAAAAATTAAGTAAACATTTATTTGAACACATAAATCTACAACATAATTTTCATTATAATTATTTTTATATAAATAGTATAGAACTAACTTAAACAAACATCCATTAATCTTTATTGAAACCTAACTACACAAGTTTAGAACAAATTTCATAAAGAGTTGTTTTTTCGTCTAAATATAAAGTTTATTTTTATAGAAGAATATAATCATTTCTAACAAAAAGCACAAAATATAGTTTTGTAGTCACATTTTAAAAATATCATAAAATCCATGCTTTGAATAAGTATAAGCAATCTTGTGTTGTCAAGTTACAAGGAGAGCATTATTTGAATTTTTACCTCCAACTATAGATTAGTGGTCCCTCTCACACCTTCCAATTAGAAGTGATCCTACCATTTAATGAGGGCAATAGATCATGGTATCTACCATAGTACAATGCCAATATGAGAACTAAGTGTATGAGTATTAAACTATCAACTATGGTTTTTCATGTATCCTCTAGATACCATGATAATCTGAGAACTAAGCACATGAGTGCTACACTATCACATATCTTTTCATATATCATCTAGATACCTTCTATCTACATGGAATCTATCATCTAGATACCTTCTATCTACATGGAATCTGACTAATATATGAACTAGTAGATACTCATGAACTAAAAATATATGTACCAATAATTATAAGTTAGCCAAAAAAATTAATATAATCACATTCTTAAATATAGATATGTGTGGTATATGTTCACACACTAATATCACTTGCTTGACTTGAAAGCATAATTAAATAGAATTTAGAATCAACTTAGAAAATACTAAATTACATTCATATATAGTCATCAAGAAGACTAACTTATAATATAGCTAGCTTTAGGGAGGTTTTAAGGCAGTTCTTTGTTTAATCTATATCTTTATCATTTTAAGCATATGTAAGTTTTTATATAAACGAATACTCATGGAACATGTTGTTCACCTAAATAGGATATTATAGATATATGCACAACAATCCATTCACCTAAACAAGTTGTTATGAATATTTACATAACAATTCATTCACTTGAATTGGCTATTATGAATATTCATATAATTCTCCATTCATATAGATAAAAAATTATGTTAATTATATTTAAAAATTTTATATAATTTTTAAAATTATAACTATTCAAAAGTTATTTCAAACAAAAAGATATAAATTTGCACATAAAATGTCTTGCATATTTACATACATCATGCATAATTCCCTCGAAACTTATGCAAAACTTATACAAGAAAACCACATTAGAATACTCAATCATCACTAAGGGTATCTTAGCCTGATTTTTGTCCTTAAATAGGATATATAAATATATATTCATAAACAAATTATCACCATCCAAGACCATGACATCAAAAATAGTCATCATTATAATTGATTATTACCTTGTATAAACTCGATCATATCCTCAAATTAAATATTGGCTAGTATAATATAATTTTTAAAAGTTGGCCTGAACGGGTAGTAGAGTTGGCTTGGGCAATGGGTTTGCTCCCCATTGGTCTCGAGTTCGACTCCACTCCCGGGTTTAAGAGGTGGGACTTCTTGCGAGTGGTGGATCTCACCCGCAGGGGACTAGTCTTGCCCTAACTCACCTCAAATACCCAAGATAAGAGTTGTTGGACTGCTGGGTTGGGTCGCGAGGATACCCCTATAATAACAAAAAATATATATATAATTTTTAAAAGCTTTTTACTCAATTACAAACTAGGTATAAACCCTATAATCAACCTATCATACCAAATAAGGATATTAACACAAGTACTTATACATTAACGGAATTTAATTTACAAATATCAAAGTTGTTTGACTTTAAATTTTGTAATGGATATACCAACGTGTCGAATTTATTATCTAAGTTTTAGTCTCAGACTTCAACGCTATGGCCTCTCATGACATATCTCAGTTCTATGACCAGAAAACGTACACTGATTCTCTCTTAGAGAAATCATTTATAACATCCTTGCTGGACAGGGTTCTGTAATCCAATCCAAAGCTAACACAATCAAATTTAATTAATATCAGCTTTGAAATTTAGAGCTTAGTCACTATAATAATTTATTAAAATTGCTATCTAAACGTAAATATTATTAATTTGTTCTTACATTTCGATTTCTGACTACTCTTAACATACAATGTTTACTGTAAAATGATGGGAGTTATATTCTTTACCGATTATTTTTCATAAATATCGTTTTACCGATTATTTTTCATGAATATCATTTTGTGAAGAGCAAAATTTCCTTTTGACATGTTCTAAAGATCCAGTTATGGTGAAAGATCTAAATCTTACCTGATTCAATTTCATTCATAAATATTTAGTTCCCACTGAGAGTCGGTTTTATGGTGTGAATGCAATTGTTGATCTTTTGGCCAACGAAGTAGTGGCATTAATAGAAACGCAAACATCTGAGGCTTTACCTCTTGTATCTGTTAAAAAGTAATTTCTCCCATTGGTTGTGGAAATAGAAACATTGGTTGTGGAAATAGAAACTATAGTTTTGCATGAGCAATATCTATTGTAATTAGAAATAAGCTAAAATTTAGTTAAGTTTTTATGCAGTTTGCATGTTCTAGATTTTTCCTATAAGTTGTAAACTCCTCTATAAAAGAGGCATGATATAATTGATTTTGTGATGTAATCAAATCTGATGAAGTATTAAGATATATTTTGTGTGCAGCCACACATTGTGTAAATTATTGTGTTTATCTGAATTGATGTGTTGAGAAAGCTGTTGTGTTTCTGTGTATTTGTTTTTCATTTATCTCCATTAAACCTAACATGTGGTATTAGAGCTAGTTTGAAAAAAATTATGTGGGTTTGAAAATTTGCAACAGCAAGAGATGATGCAAAAAGGATTGTAAGAGGTGAAAAAAAGGAGATATGCATGTGTTGCTAATTATATATCAAAAAAAGGGTTGTGTTTTATTTTATTGCAGATTATATCTAAGTGCCAAAATTTTCAAAGGAGATTGTTTGTTGTTAATCTCAGCTATAGAGAAAGTTGTTGATGTGAAGCTGCTTGAAGGAGAAAAGTGTTGTCCAAAAGAAAAAAAGGTTTGCAAGAGGTCAAAATTGTTCAATGAAGGTTCATTGTCATAAGAAATGTTGGAAGATCATTGTTTAATGTATGAAAGAGTTAAGGAGATTATGTGAAGAGCTGATAGCCGTTGAAAGAAAGTCATAGAAGCCACCATCCAAAGAGAGATCAGTTTAAAGTCACTGAAAGGGTAAGATAAAAAGTAAGTTGTAGTGTTTTATTTTGTTGTTGCTAAGGGGGAGATCTAGTTGTTTAAATTAAAAATCATAGTTTAAGCAAAGGAAAAAGAAATGGTTTGAAGTTGGTTGAAAGGAAACTTGGTAGCATAATCATAGTCAAGTGCAAAGGTAAGGTGTAGTTAATCATTTGTTTCAATGGGTAAAGTTGGTAAACGTGTTATGAAAGAAAATGAAGTTTTAGAGGAAGAATTGATGAAAGTTAAAAATGATAATTTTGAAATTGCAAGAAAAATAAAGGAGTTGATAAAGGAGAAATATGAGTGTTTATGTGAAATTGAGAATCGTGGAAAAGAATTGGGTGATGTTAAAGTGAAATAATGTTTGATGAGGTTAAGAAAATAAAAAAGTTTTAATTATTGGTGTTAGAAGAAGAAAGTTGTTCTGAAAGAAGAAATAAAGTTAAATGTTTAGGACAAAGCCGGTGGTAAGTGATGTTGCTTGTGGTACAGAAGATTTGTATTGTTCAGTTGATAAATCAAGTGGTTTGTGTGATATAACTAATACTATTTATGATGAAAAATGTATAGATGAAGAATGTAAAGATGATAATGTAAATGGTAATGAGAGAAATGTAGGTTTTAAAATTATGCAAAAAATGGGTTATAAAGGTAAAGGTTTGGGAAAACATGGGCAAGGAATGAAAGAGCCCATACAGCCAATTGTGAGGCCAAGAAATGAAGGCCTTGGGTATGGTCAAAGAAATAAAAATGATGATGTAAGTGTTACAAGTTCATGTAAATCAACTAAAAGCATGGAGTTTATGCAATGTTCTCATTGTCACATGGGAGGACATAAAAAAGAGAAATGTTGGGATCTTAATCCTTGCAAAATTTGTGGGTTGAAAAATAACTCAGAAAAACTTGTTGGAATAGAGAATGGAATGAACAATCTATGAAAGATTGTATGAAGATAAATTATGGGTGGATCGATGGATCCAATTGGAGAAAAGTTACAGGTATGTTTAAAAGGATGTATAAGCCTAAATATTGGCATAGTAAAAGCAATGTTGATTTTCAAACAAAGTTTGAAGGATTGCCACAACAGTTGGTGAAGAGTTGAAGATAATTTGAAGGTACCATGAAGATTGAAGATTAAGTGAGAAGATTTTGAAAATAAGAATTTGAAGAATGAAAATGCTAAAGCATGTGGTCGAAATTAAGGGGGAGTGTTAAAAAGTAATTTCTCCCATTGGTTGTAGAAATAGAAACTATAGTTTTGCATGAGCAATATCTATTGTAATTAGAAATAAACTAAAATTTAGTTAAGTTTTTCTGCAGTTTGCATGTTCTATATTTTTCCTGTAAGTTGTAAACTCCTCTATAAAAGAGGCATGATATAATTGATTTTGTGATGTAATCAAATCTGATGAAGTATTAAGTTATATTTTGTGTAAAGCCACACATTGTGTAAATTATTGTGTTTATCTGAATTGATGTGTTGAGAAAGCTATTGTGTTTCTATGTATTTGTTTTTCATTTATCTCCATTAAACCTAACATGTGGTATCAAAGCCAATTTGAAAAAAATTATGTGGGTTTGAAAATTTGCAACAGCAAGAGATGATGCAAAAAGGATTGTAAGAGGTGAAAAAAAGGAGATATGCATGTGTTGCTAATTATATATCAAAAAAGGGTTGTGTTTTATTTTATTGCAGATTATATCTAAGTGCCAAAATTTTCAAAGGAGATTGTTTGTTGTTAATCTCAGCTATAGAGAAAGTTGTTGATGTGAAGCTGCTTGAAGGAGAAAAGTGTTGTCCAAAAGAAAAAAAGGTTTGCAAGAGGTCAAAATTGTTCAATGAAGGTTCATTGTCATAAGAAATGTTGGAAGATCATTGTTTAATGTATGAAAGAGTTAAGGAGATTATGTGAAGAGCTGATAGTTGTTGAAAGAAAGTCATAGAAGCCACCATCCAAAGAGAGATCAGTTTAAAGTCACTGAAAGGGTAAGATAAAAAGTAAGTTGCAGTGTTTTATTTTGTTGTTGCTAAGGGGGAGATCTAGTTGTTTAAATTAAAAATCATAGTTTAAGCAAAGGAAAAAGAAATGGTTTGAAGTTGGTTGAAAGGAAACTTGGTAGCAAAATCATAGTCAAGTGCAAAGGTAAGGTGTAGTTAATCATTTGTTTCAATGGGTAAAGTTGGTAAACGTGTTATGAAAGAAAATGAAGTTTTAGAGGAAGAATTGATGAAAGTTAAAAATGATAATTTTGAACTTGCAAGAAAAATAAAGGAGTTGATAAAGGAGAAATATGAGTGTTTATGTGAAATTGAGAATCGTGGAAAAGAATTGGGTGATGTTAAAAGAAAGAATGAATAATTAGAAGAAAAAATAAAATTGTTTGATGAGGTTAAGAAAATGAAAGAAGTTTTTGAAGAAAAATTGAAATTATTAGAAGAAAGTTGTTTGCAGAAGGAAGAAATATGTAAGTTGAAAGAAGAAAATAAATGTTTAAGGACAAAGCCAGTGGTAAGTGATGTTGCTTGTGGTACAGAAGATTTGTATTGTTCAGTTGATAAATCAAGTGGTTTGTGTGATATAACTAATACTATTTATGATGAAAAATGTATAGATGAAGAATGTAAAGATGATAATATAAATGGTAATGAGAGAAATGTAGGTTTTAAAATTATGCAAAAAATGGGTTATAAAGGTAAAGGTTTGGGAAAACATGGGCAAGGAATGAAAGAGCCCATACAGCCAATTGTGAGGCCAAGAAATGAAGGCCTTGGGTATGGTCAGAGAAATAAAAATGATGATGTAAGTGTTACAAGTTCATGTAAATCAGCTAAAAACATGGAGTTTATGCAATGTTCTCATTGTCACATGGGAGGACATAAAAAAGAGAAATGTTGGGATCTTAATCCTTGCAAAATTTGTGGGTTGAAAAATCACTCAGAAAAAACTTGTTGGAACAGAGAATGGAATGAACAATCTATGAAAGATTGTATGAAGATAAATTATGGGTGGATCGATGGATCCAATTGGAGAAAAGTTATAGGTATGTTTAAAATGATGTATAAGCCTAAATATTGGCATAGTAAAAGCAATGTTGGTTTTCAAACAAAGTTTGAAGGATTGCCACAACAGTTGGTGAAGAGTTGAAGATAATTTGAAGGTACCATAAAGATTGAAGATTAAGTGAGAAGATTTTGAAAATAAGAATTTGAAGAATGAAAATGCTAAAGCATGTGGTCGAAATTAAGGGGGAGTGTTAAAAAGTAATTTCTCCCATTGGTTGTGGAAATAGAAACTATAGTTTTGCATGAGCAATATCTATTGTAATTAGAAATAAGCTAAAACTTAGTTAAGTTTTTCTGCAGTTTGCATGTTCTAGATTTTTCCTGTAAGTTGTAAACTCCTCTATAAAAGAGGCATGATATAATTGATTTTGTGATGTAATCAAATCTGATGAAGTACTAAGATATATTTTGTGTGCAGCCACACATTGTGTAAATTATTGTGTTTATCTGAATTGATGTGTTGAGAAAGCTATTGTGTTTCTGTGTATTTGTTTTTCATTTATCTCCATTAAACCTAACAGTATCAGATCTTGGAGAGGCAGCCAATGTACCAGTTCTGTCATTGGCTGACTCAAGTCCAGCACTCTCCAACCATAGATTCCCATATTTTGTTCGTATGGCACACAGCGATCGCATTCAGATGAAAGCCATTGCAGACCTGGTTAAGCATTACGGCTGGACAAGCATTGCATTTCTTCACTCAGACCATAATTTTGGTTCCGAAGCCATGTCCCCGTTACGTGATGCTCTTCGAGATCTGAACTCTGAAATTGTTTACACGTCAATGATTCCTTCAACTGCACAGAAACAAACAATAAGGGAAGAGCTTTATAAACTCAAGTCAATACAATCAAGTGTTTTTGTTGTTCACACCCCTTGTGGTCTTGGCATGAACCTACTCAAGGAGGCGCATGACATAGGAATGCTGGAGACTGGTTACGTGTGGATAACAACACGGGTTTACAAGTATGTGGGATTATGTGCTAAATACTTCTACAATGTCATTTATGCAAGGTCTCCTTGGAGTCAAACTACATATCCCAAATTCTAAAAAGCTGAATGATTTCACTGAAAGGTGGGAACGACAATTTCGACTTGACAATCCCAAGATGAAAAACACTGAGCTCAATGCATATGGTTTAATGGCCTATGATACGATGCTCGTGATAGCTCGAGCGACTGGGAAGTTGGCAAAAAACTCAAGCTTAAGTTTTCTGACACCCTCAAGCACTCTTGCAGTAATAGCAAATACCAAAATCAAGGTATTCCAGGAAGGTAAGAAGCTATTGCAGGAGATTTTCTTAACAAATTTTACTGGTTTAAGTGGACCTGTTAAGTTCCATGACGGGGAAATGTACGGTTGCAGTTATGAGATAGTCAATATTGTGGGAAAAAGCTATCAAACGGCTGGGTATTGGCCTTACAATTCCTCTATGTTGTTCAAATCTCCCTCTTTTGGTAACAAGAAGCTTCGATCCGTGATTTGGCCTGGTGGGTTTTCCTGCAAGGTTCCTCGCGGTCGGGTAATACCAACCAGGTTGAAGATAGCAGTACCTGCAATATCTGGTTGGGAGCAACTTGTGAATGTCTCGTTTAACCCAAGTAGTAATGAAACTACATTCGCTGGGTTAAGCATTGATGTATTTCATGCTATCGTGCGAAGGCTTGACTATCAACTCCTGTATGATTTCATTCCTTGCCCTGTGAAGCGAAATTATGAGGAATATAATCCTTCTGATGAACTCGTCCACCAAGTTTATCTCAAGGTCTGTAATTTTTGTTTGTTTTTTAAAACAATTTCGGAAGAGTATTAGAGAGTTGTCAATTCTAAAAAGTTCTTCTGATTGGGCAGAAATACGACGCAATTGTAGGTGATGTTACAATCCAAGGAAGCCGCAACGAAATTGTGGATTTCACGCAACCTTACACGGAAACAGGTTTAGCGATGGTGGCTCCAACAGCCATAAGGAAGGAAGCGCACAACGTTTGGACGTTCTTATTGCCATTTACTCCGGCACTATGGGCTACAACGGTGGCGTTTGTGTTATATACAGGAATGGTGGTGAAGCTACTCGAGCATAAAATAAATCCCAACTTCAGAGGAAGTCCCATTAACCAAGTGGTCACTCTGATTTGGTATCGTGTTTATCCTTGTTTTTTTACTTCTTTCTTTTATTTCTCCGTATTATGTTTAATTTCAAATAACCTAAATTCCAGTTAATTCTTCCAGGTTTGCGTTTTCTGCTGTGTTTTACGCCCACAGTAAGCATTTTCTTTCCTCTCAGTGCACACCATGTTTAGCTTGTTCAGCGCCTTTTTCTTCATCTACTCATTCAATGTACAAATCCTAAAGATACATTTCTTGCGTTTGAGGAATAACCGTACATATGTTCCGCATTTCGCAGGAGAGAGAATCGATAACAATTTGACTCGAATAGTTGTTGTCGCGTGGCTGTTTGTAGCGTTGGTTTTAACATCCAGCTATACAGCTAATCTGAGTTCAAGACTGACTACCCAACGAATTGCTCCACTCATAAATGGCGTTGGTGATTATAAAGTGGGATATCAAGGTGCATATGTTGGTAGTTTTCTAACTGACCATTTTGGGATAGCCAAAAAACAACTGGCCCCAACTTCATCTCAACGGGCGTATGAGGTGGTGCTGTCAAAAGGGGCAAAGAATGGAGGCGTGGATGCCATTATCAATGAAATCCCATACATTCGTGCTTTCCTTTCTGGCCGATGCGGTTACTCAATGGTGGGGCGCACGTACCATCGTGGAGGCTTTGGTTTTGTAAGTTCTCTTTGGCTTCACACTGCTGATTATTTTGTGCGAATACGTATTCGAAAGGTTATATGTTTGTGATGTTTTTGGTGCAGGTTTTTGGTAAAGGTTCTTTTTTAGTGCAAGACTTTATTAAGGGCATTTTAGATCTCACAGACAGTGGTGAGATTCAAGCGATTGAAGATAAGTATTTCAAAGATCCTATCAATATGTGTTCTGATTTTGCAGAATATTCTACAAGGCTTGATGTGGGAAGCTTCCTGGGACTCTACCTCATCATAGGAATGGTAACATCTTTAGTTTTAATCATGTTTATTTTTCAAGCACTGCACAATTTCATCAAAGATCCAAGTTTTCCAAGGAAAAAAATTAGTGTCTGGAAATGTATCAAATCTTTTGTAAAATATTTATATCACGAGTAGGTTTGACCTCAAACTTATACGTTGGAAATGTCAGCTGAGAACAACAATTTTTCTAGTACAAGGAAGAACTTGAATGAACACCATAAAGTAGATCCAAGTGTTGTGGATGATGCAAACTAGAGAGTGGCAATTTCAACATCCTCTTTTGCAAATTGATGATGAATGAGAAAAAAGATGGTGTGAGTTTTCTATCATACACATTACTAGAAAATATATGTATTATATTCTTAAAATAGTTGTTCAGTTAATCTTTTTTAATAAATATTGTTAATTTGAATAATAGTTTGTGATTTTTTAGTAAAATCATGTTTTTAATATAATTATTAATTTTTTAAGAGAAATTTTAAAGTAAGAAATAAAGATAAAATATGTAATTATATAATTTCACTTTTTCTTTGCTTGTAATTTTACTTTCAAACATTATATTAAATTATCTTATTATTTTCAAATTAAAGTTTAAATTATATTAAACCAAGAACTCTTAAAAATTAAACCTTAAACAATTATATAGATAATATTGGTTTCATATGTTTCATTTTTTCTATATATCTTTAAGCTATGTAAATATTTCAATAAATACAAAATATTTTCAAACAATTACATCCCTCATTCCACAAAGCATCTCTTAATGAAAATTTGAAAATTAAAATACTTTGAAACAAAATTTTGTAATGATAGAAATAAAATAAATAGATGAATATAAATGAAAAGAAAAATATTTCTATAGCGATAAGTTTTCTTTGAAAATTTTCTTTGTTGTGCTGTGTATATTGTATATATTGACACAATTATCATGTAAACCTATTGTAAACTTAAGAAATGAATTAATGATAAATATTATCCTCAATTAAAAATTTTTTATACTTCAAAAATGTAAAATTCTTTTCCATTCTATCAAATAGCATAGTGACTAATATTATAATACTCAATTCAAGTAATATAATTAATAGAATTAGAAATTCATTTAGGGGCATCATGGAAAGCATAGTAATGAAATTGACTAACACCTATTTAATTATAAAGGGATGGGATGCCCCCACAATTGGAGCTTCGCGTTTAGTATCATTGCTATCTATTTTGAATAGACATTGCCATTTTTCAATGCACATAACTTTTGTACAATATCATCTTTAAAGTACTCCTCTAAGCAATAACACGCATCATAGTAATTACTCATTTTCATATAACAAAAAGATCATTCAATGAAATGTATTGGCAAGTGAATATCAATTTTCCCTATACCATCAAATAAAATATTACACTTAAAAGGTTTTTGCCATTGCCTTTTTATTAGATTTAGTTATTTTCTAAATACTATTAACATGTACATTTTATATGTAAGATATTTCTAGTATATGTCAAGATTTATACCAACAATCTATAAGTGATTTGATAGTATGTGTATCATTTTTTCTAAATCTTTCTTACAAGGAAATGGTTTATAGTAAGGGCGCGAAGCAAATATAATTAAGGTCACCATATAGGCTTACATTGAATGTAAATATTTTCTCTTTTGTTTAGTTGTTCACATTGTAATTGTGTATAACCACTTAAATATCTATCATATATAAAAAATATGACCTCAAATTTCTCTTTCCATTTTGCATATGAAAGGAAATTCACAATAAAATATACCATTTCTAGATAACGCTCATGAGATAAATTAATGGAAAACAAGTATCTGAAATCCATAATACAAAAGAATTAAAAACTAGCATAAAATAACCCTAGATTTACCCTAAAAAACTATCTCAAGGGAAAAATATAACCTCTAAAAGAAACCATAATAAATATAGTATCTCAAGATCAAGATTAATATAAATTTGCAGACTATCTATTCAAATATTTTTGAAGCTCAAGCACCCTACTTGCATCGATGTGAATAAGAAAATGAGAACCATATAGCTAGACATCCCAATCAAACAATGATCCTAAATTAAATATTTGGTATGAAGTTTTCCCAATTTTAAATATTTTCCAATGTGACACCCACATTGACTATTTATATCCAAATATTTCATACATCATACAAATAGTATACGAATTCCTAACCCATGTGGTAATGACATCTCTAAGATGCGCCATAATTAATTAATTATTAATATTATTAGTATTTTTATTTTACAAGATGTGCAACATACCTTTCCCAAAATTCTCCCACTTGAATGCATTGCATAATGAGTCAAAAGGAAACTCATTCATCAAATAAAAATCCTTATGGTTAAAATTAACAATCAAAACATCATTTTGCTCCATCAAGATGCATGTAATAGTAAGCAAGGTGATCACCATCGTAAAAAGAAACCCTCTCATCCTCCATCATGCCAATAAATGAAAGAGAGGATACTATCCAAATGTCATGACACACTAACTATCACATAGAAGTATAATTGGATCTCTCCTCGACTTGATATTTGAACACAAAGTTTAAATCCATTAATAAAAAATAAGCTTAAGTAGCTTCATATAATTCACCAATGGATAGAATGTAAACCACAACTTGTTGCTAGTTAATGCATTCAACTAACTCTGAGGAGGATGATGGAGATTCAAGAGGAGGCAGTGGTGGTTGGGGTCTATTCCAGGCTGGGCTGGAGCTGCCAGCTATGGCAGAGTTCGCAGGCGCTGGATTGGCTTCGATGGTGTGGCAGGGAATGAGGGTTTTGGAGTTGTTGGTGGGGTTTTCAAGGTCTTTGCAGGGAGTGGAGTCGAGATCAGCTCGGCTGGAGATGCTGGATGGTGGTTTCTGGTTTTTGTCGTCTCTTGGCTTGAGGGCAATGATGGAGTTCATGGTTCCCTTCTGGTCTTAGGCTATGTCAGAGGATTTCATGGAGATTGGCTTATGTTCAATTATTTGTTGGAGGTTTCATAACCCATGAGGTTTTGTTATTTCCTTTCTCTTTGGCCCCTTCTTTTTTATGGCTTCTTTGTCCTGTTAGGAGGTTTTGCTGCCAGTTTTTTTTTCTTTAGGGATATTTGGAAGTTGTTGCTACCCTGACTGGGAGAGCTCATCGTTTGCTTATTTGAGGGTTTCTTTGAATGTTTCAGCTTCTTCTCTATCCTCTTGGAAAAAAAATGGTGGTCACTCTGTGTCTCTTCTCTCCTTGTACCCTGAAGTGTATTCTTATTTTCTGGGAGAGATTCTTTTGCTTTGGATTCCTTTGGAATTTCTTTGGTTTGTGATCTTCCAGTTGTTGGGGTCTGATTTCCTCTGTTTATATCTTCTAACCTCTAGGTTTCTTGGTAGTGAGGGTTATGTTGTTCCTTTCCTTCTTGGTTCCATGGTTTTTCTTTTTATGCTTCTATTAGTGCATCTTTGGGTTACTCTAGATTTTCCTATGGAGGTGGTCCTATCTTCTATTAACGAGGAGATGGGTGTGGCTGGAAGTAACCTTTCTCCTATAGAGGTGGAGCAGGATGTTACTGGCTATGCATGGAAGAGTTGTTGGGGAAGCCCTATCTTGTGGTTGTATGGGAGTTGCTGATGGCCTTCCTGGTGTCTTCTTTTCTTTATCTTCTATTGAGGTGGAGATCTTGAAAATCAAGATGATCTTTGTGGTGTTCACTCTCAAGGATAATGGTGGGTGTAGCAACAATGGTATGGAGGAACCTAGGTTTCTTTCCTACATAGGTGGAGAGAACAACTGGTTTTTGAAGAACACTATTGGAGCCCTGCGCATTTGTGATCACTTTTCGTATAGAGGTGGAAAGGGTGTTTTTCTGGGCGAGCAGATACTTCTGACGTTGGAGCTTTGTGCTTGATCTATGTTTTGCAAGTTGTATCCTTGCGTTCAAGGTACCTGCCAAAACTTGGATATTCAGGGTTGTGGATCCCTTCAAAATACACAAGTTTGGGTTTAAGGTCCCTGCCAAAACTTTGTGGGTTGTTGGTCCCGTCAAAACCAATGGGTTGTAGTGGGTTGTTGGTCTCGTCAAAACCAATGAGTTCAAGATTCATGTAAAATCTTGGTTCTTTTTTGGGCAGCCTACTGGCTGTTGGCTTGTTGTGTCCCTGTTTTGTTGTTGTTTGTTTTTTATGCTATCTTTAGGGCAGCTTGTTCTTCCTGGTGTGGGTTTTGGGTCCCCTTAAAACCTGATGGTTTCGGGTCCATTCAAAACCTGTTGTAAATGGTTTTGGGTCCATTCAAAACCTATTTTTTCCTCTTATCAAAAACCTTTGAGCATTAAAATATCCAACCTAGTTCACATTCATAAGCCCCTATAAATTCATCATCCTACATAAAGAAATCCTTAAGGCCTCTGACACCATAATATGATGAGAACATAGAATAAAGGACACATTTACATCCCATAACTCCTACTAATTGGATAATATATAAGCAATACTTTATATGTACCCTATTTTATAAGCAAGACTTTATATGTACCTTATTTTATCTTTGATCATTGTATCATTGATCCGTTTTATCATAATATTATTTTGCATCTATTATTAAGCAATTCATCATCTTGCCTTTCTTTTGTGGAAGGTTAACCTTTAGTTTTATAAGTTATTTTGGGAGCTTGAGTCTATCACTAGCTCTCACATAATTACATTAAAAAATACACTTTTCTATTTTAAATTCATTTTAATATTTTGACTTAAGGAATTTTTTTTCTTTTTGACACTAAAATTGAAAGCATTCCACCTTGAAACCACAAACAATTTGATATATAAATTTTCATGTTTCAATTGTCCAATTAAAACTTGACTGAAAAGACTTCAAAAAGATGTATCAATGACTTGAGCAATCTTAAACAAGACCATTTCATATGAAAGAATCAAAACTTTTAGAGATTTTAGATACTCACTCCAACAAATATTTACTACAAATTACATAATTATAGATTGACAGTTCAAAAAATATTAAACAAATTACATAATTCCATAAAAATACCACTTTTTCCTTTAAATTCGAAATAAACTTTTTTGTATCCATTATTGACAATCAAATTTACTTCTTATGACATGTAAAAATTTATGATTGAAAAGATGTTACAATGATAATGTCGTGATTTAACACTTGATTGAAAATAAGTGACAATGATAATGCAATGATTTAAACAGTCTTAGAGAAGACCATTTCACATGGGGGCCGTACTTGGAAAACATCATTAAGAACCCTTTCTAAAGGGTAAGTCCCATCATGCTACAACCTTACTTGAGTTGGTTCATAGTGACCTCATGTCATTTCCAACTCCATTTTAAGAGCCAAGTATGTACTCACTTTCATTGATGATTAATTTTATCACACTTGATTGTACTTTATTAAGTACAAAAGTGATGTCTTCAACAGTTTCAGGACCTTCAAGGTGTTCGTGAATTAGTCAAGTTCTTCTATTCACCAGATATGCATAGATAATGCGGGAATACGTGAACTAGGCCTCTATGGACTATTGTGTTGAGCATGGTATCAGAGCAATATTGCAACTCCAATCCCTTTATCTCTTGATTTTATGAGGGTCATGGGAATCAAGTTTCAAATGACACATTTTGGAACAAAATTGATGTCAAAGTTACACTTAGGAGGCGCGAGAGACAAATTTTGATGTAAAACACTTGGTTGTTTTGAGAAAAAAATTGATTTTTTGAAGGCCCAACCATGGAGGGTCATACAAAAATCCATACAATCCATATGGATCCGTACGACTATACTATTTTCCAACTTTTTGTCTTGCATTGGTGTACTAGTTCGCATTAGTCATCTTGATCTACGTCTTGCCTGAACCTCTATGTAATAATATTTTAATATTTTTAATATTTTTGTATTTTAGTAATTTTAATCTTTAAAAGAAAAGTCGGTTGCTAGTACAATTGTAGGCATCAAAGAATATTTTTTATTCCTCAACATATTTTATCATCATGACATTAACATGGCATCATCATTTTTCAACTCCAAGTTTTCCCCTTTACCATTTCATTGGCTTGTTTCTAAAATCCTACATATTGTGAATCACGCTTACATGGAAACTAATCATGCCTCCTATATCAGTGCAAAAATCATAGTGAGCCAACACAATAATGATAAATGGATGTCGATGTAGGTCACACTAGAGGAGTTCAATGTCAATCTTATGCATGTTGGAAAACCTACACCATAAAATAGTCTACAAACATGGATGAAGCCCACCAAATTCAAAGGTGTTCACATGGTCAACGTAATTGACACATGAGGAAAGATATGATGTCAAGCCAACTGAATATAATTATCATCCACTTATGTGAAATTTTGTGCACAATATGATGAGTAAGGCTAAGTAGGGTGAAAACAAAGATAACCTTCAAAATGATCAATCAGTATACAATGAACATTATGCCAATGCTTGGGCACCATAATGGAAGGTTGCGGGTGCATGTAGGGGAATGAAAGTTTTATATATCAACAGTCCTCTCTCGACCCTCTTGAGCACAATTGTGACATAAGTTTTGTTCCAGAATGTACTGTTTGAAACTTGATTCCCACAACTCTCACAAATTTTCAAGAGAGAAATGAATTGGAGTTGCAAGATTGCTCTGATACCATGTTAGAGCAATCGATATTTTCTTGTAAACTCAAAAAAATCCACAAATAAGTATATGCAAAATGATAAAATATTATAAGCATGTGATGTGTTAAATGTACAAATAAGCCTTGCTTATAAGGGCAAGGATGAAGAGGTGAGAAGGTAGGAGTTAAAATCTAACTACCCTTCCAAGTATGAAACAAGTGTAAGACTTTATGGACAAGTATTGGGACACTTGATGAGTCTACGTGTGGTGAGACAAAATTTTAGATAACCTCTAAGTGAGCTTACGCATAGTGTGAGTAGGACTCTACTAAGTAGGCTAAAAACTAACTAGTTTGATAATACCTCTTTTCACACTAACATGTATTTCACTAAAAGATCAAGATGTCATTGAGATTGTCACTAGTGAAGACTAAACCATTGATAAATATCAGTATCATCATTTTATAATGTTATATTAATATTTTTCTAGATTATTTTACTTAATCATTGTTATTTTGATTATTAATGAAAGGAAATCATCTAATGCTTCCAATGATAATCTAAAAATTCCATTAATTATTTAAATTCTCATCTCCAAAATTTACTAACTAGAGTAAATGAAATACTTATTTTTAATTAGTGTGTTGAAAGATTTTAAAAATATATCCATGCATCTCTTTCTTCCTCTTCCAAATTCACATTGATCATTGACTTAAATAAAATTCCTATGAGACAAATATCACCATTGTTTAGTCCAAGAAAAATTGTGAGAATGTCATTCTATTTATCAAAGAAGAAATTTCATTCATCAAGATTTGAATGAAAGAGATGAGAAGTATGAAGAATTTCAATTATCGTCTATAGATTGTAAAAAGAAAAATTAAAATAATACTTTTAACCATTCAAGCATAGCAATACCAGAAGAGAGTTTTATTATCACAAAACAACAAAGTGGGTATATTTATTCAAAAATATTTTAGTATTTTATATAACATTATTTTTTCTCTTAATTCATATGCTAAGAATATGCTATTGTAGCTTTGGATGATCAATAAAATACTTAATGACATTGATTTCCCTTCTTTATTAATATAAACCAAACAAAAATAGATGAAAAGCAAATTATAAATTTAGTAATTTTATAACATTAAATATTTTCATTCATTTAATAGAAAATTACTCAATTCCTATTTTAACCACTTTTTTATACTTAATCAAATAAATAGAGAATACAATTTATGGAACTCAACCATCAATGCTTAGTGTTATTGCTACGCCCTTAATATTAGTGTACATCAGGTTATGAATAGTCGGATTGTGGCTATCTTAACTCTCTATTAAGTCATATTATCATTAGTATATTTTTATTTAGTTGTTTAGGTCAGCCTAAGACTTATATAGGTGTGTCTAAGTCGGCCTAGGTGATATCCGAGGCATAAATAGGTATATATAGGAGGTTGTGAGTCTTATTTCATCATGAAGTTGTGAAGTGTGTTCTCATTAGAGATATTTGGAGGTTTTCCCCCTCAAAGTGGCTTGTTATTCTCAATTACTATCAAGTATTTGCAGCATATTTCATATCATATTCTCCTATTGTGCAAGTTATTTCATAACAAGTGGTATCAGAGCATGATCTTGGCATCGTAGAGGAAAGGTTTTTTCTCAATTTTGGAGGCAATTTTGGGAAGAGCATATCTTTCAAATTTTGGTGATTTTTTTTTTTTTTTTTTAAATGGTTTTTGAAGAACATATTAAAGAAGCTACAATCCATATTTCAGAAGAATTGGAGCAGAAATAAGTGAATTATTGCAGAATTAGGGTTTCTACATAATTTTTTTGGAATCTGCATATCTCGCACATCTTGTTGAATTGGAGTCTAATTTTTATTGAGTTGTTGAAGACATACTAAAGGAGATTACAGTAAAAAATTTGGAAGAATTGGGTAGAAATAAGCAAATTACTGAAAAATTAAATTTTTCACAATTATCACTCTCCACGCTACAAATCTATTTATTTCTTGGAGATTTTTCTAGGTGAGATTTATTTTGGCCCTAGTAAGTTACAGTAAAAAATTTAGAGAATTTAAGTTTTATTTGTGTGATTTATTTCAAAATTAGTGGTTCCCATCATGATAGGGCCTGCAACAAGGGGCAAAAAGAATGTTGTCACTCTGGGGAAGACTCCTAATAAGGATGGGGTAACAATAGAGGATATTAATCCTAATGAGAAAATAAATAAGATCAAGGAAGAGATTTCCTCAATGAAGATGGATATGTGTGACCTAAGAGGAGATATATCAGACATACAAAACATGTTAAGCACCTACATGGCTGAACCAAGAAAGGAGTTCTCAAGTGACCAAGGTGAAAATTATAGGTTAGCTACCATTGACGCAAGCTTTAGTACTCCTATGGGATCTAGGAATTTATTTCCAAAGGTGGATATGCGCAAGTTCGATGGTAAGGATCCTCTAACATGGATAAACCAAATGGAGAATTTTTTTGAAGTACACCAAATCCCAAATGGACAAAAGGTCACAATGGCTTCCCTATATCTAGAACCATATCAATTCATTTGGTATTGTTGGCTTTGCACTCATCGAAGGAAAAAGGGGCTCACCTTCTCATGGTCAATTTTTACAAAGGAACTCCAAGCACAATATAGCAATAGCATGACAAATAACTTCTTCATCCAATTGGTTAAACTTCAACAAACAGGATCAGTTATGGATTATATTCAGCAATTCCAAAATCTATCCTTAAGAGTGGATACAATTATGGAGGAAAAATTGAATGATTTATTCTTGGGGGGTCTCAAGGATCACATTCAACATGAGGTACACATTTTTAGACTTAGCTCCATAAATGAGTCTTTTATCTTAGCATGCAGGGTACAGAGGAGAAGTATTTGATTCCTAAGAAGCAAGGGGCTAATGTGACAAGAGAGAAAGGATATTCAATACAACCTACTAGGTTGACTCCATAGAAAATTGAGGAGAAAAGAGCAAAAGGGTTGTGTTTCAATTGTGATAGAAAATACAATCAAGGACATAAATGCAATGAAAAGAAATTGTTCTATATTGAAGGTTCAAGTGAGGAAGAAGAGGAGGAACCCATACTAGAGGATGAAAGGGAGTCAAATGAGGAATCACATGATTCTCAACCAATCATTTCTTTCCATGCACTCTCAGGTTTTAGTGCTCCACAAACTCTCAAGGTGGTCGGGTTCTTAAAGAGGCAGAAGGTAACAGTGTTGATCGACTCAGGTAGTACTCATAATTTCATCAACAAAAAGTTAGCTACTTGTCTAAATTGTTTTATATATCCAACTCCAGAGTTTCAGGTTTTGATTGCAGATGGTGGTATAGTTAGTTGTTCAAGGAAGTTTCATAGCATTAAATTATCCATGGGATATTATCAACTTGATTCCCCAATGTATGTGATATCCATGGGTGCAGCAGATATTGTTTTGGAAGTGCAATGGCTTACTACATTGGGAATGATTGAGATGAACTTCCAAGAACTATTCATGAGATTTCAATCAGAAGGAAGGGTAGTAGAGCTAAGGGGGTTGAAGGAAAAATCCCCATAAATTGTAAGCTCTCATCAAATGCAAAAGTTGCTTAAGAAAGGAGTGGATGGATTTGTGGCCCAACTATGTTCATTAGAAGTCTCTCAATCTAATGCTCCTACTCATCCAGATTTGCAAGCTATAATTGATCATCACTCAGTTGTTCTTGGAGATATGCCTAAAGGACTTCCTCCTAAGAGGCATCATGATCATGACATCTAGTTAGTTCTAGGGAGCCAACCACCGAACATCAGGCCTTACAGGTATCCACACATACAAAAGAGTGATAGAAAAAATTGTTGAGGAGATGCTAGAGGTAGGAATTATCAGGCATAGCCAAAGTGCTTACTCCTCACCTATGGTGATGGTACGTAAGAAGGATGATACTTGGCCCATGTGTCCAGATTATAGAGTGCTCAACATGTACACTATTAAAGATAAGTTTCCTATTCCAATCATTGATGATTTGCTAGATGAATTGAATGGAACTGTGTATTTTACCAAGTTCGATCTTAGATCTGGTTATCACCAAATTCAAATTAAGGAGGAATATATTTGTAAGAAAACATTTCGGACTCATGAGGGTCATTATGAATTTTTGGTGATGCCATTTGGTCTTACCAATGCACCATCTACATTCCAAATTTTGATGAATTCTATTTTTAAGAAGTTCTTGAGAAAGTTTGTGTTAGTATTCTTTGATGATATATTGATTTATAGCAAGACTTGGGAAGAACAATTGCAACATGTGGATCAAGCATTACAAATACTTGAAGATCATAAACTCTATGCTAAGCCATCCAAGTGTGCTTTTGGTCTTAAGGAGGTGGAGTATTTGGGACACATAGTTTCACATGAAGGTGTAAAGGTGGACCCTAAAAAAATTAAGGCTATCATGGAATGGCCTATTCCAAAAACCATTAAGAAACTGAGAGGTTTCTTGGGATTGATAGGGTACTATAGAATATTTGTGAAGAATTTTGGTCGTATAGCAGCACCTCTCACCACTCTATTGAAGAAGGATTCTTTTCATTGGAACAAGTCTGCCAATAAAACATTTGAGAGATTGAAGGAGGCTACATGTATAACTCCAGTGCTTGCCACTCCTGACTTCACCAAGGAATTCATTGTGGAATGTGATGCTTTTGGAAACGGGATAGGAGCAGTGCTCATGCAAGAAGGTTGGCCAATTGCTTTTGAGAGTCATCAATTAAAGGGTAAGAATCAACTAAAACCTATTTATGAGGAGGAAATGCTAGCAATCCTCCATGCAGTTAAACAATGGAGGCCTTATCTATTGGGTAGACACTTCAAGGTTAAGATAGATCATGATAGCCTAAAATATTTTTTGGAACAAAGACTATCTTCTGAAGAGCAACAAAAATGGGTCACTAAGATGTTAGGATATGACTTTGAGATTGTATATAAGAAAGGGAAAGAAAATATTGTAGTAGATGCACTTTCAAGGAAGGATCAGAAAGATGAAGCCTTATTGTGTGCCCTTTCAATATTACAAGAAAATTAGGTGGAGGAAGCCAAAGCAGAGTGGCAAAATGATGTTGCGACAAGTAGTCTCATCGAACAATTAAAAAGTGATCGTAGTAGTTCAGATAAGTTTTGTTGGAAGGGAGATACTCTTTGGTATAAAGAGTGTTTGTATCTCTACAAGAATTCCACTCTTAAACACAGGATTCTCACAGAGTTGCATGAGTCTCTAGTGGGTGGTCATTTAGGATTTTTGAAGACATATCATCGAGTCAAGCAATATTTTTTTTAGGAAGGGCTAAAAGGTGATGTTCAAAAATTTGTGGTTGAATGTTTGGTTTGTCAAAGGAATAAAGGGGAGACAATTAAGACACCGGGTCTCTTGCAACCCTTATCTATTCCTAGCCAACGTTGGGAAGAGGTAACCATGGACTTCATCACAGGGCTTCCCAAATCTAAAGGTCATAATGTCATCATGGTAGTAGTTGATCACCTCACTAAATATGCATATTTCATTGCATTATCACACCCTTTTACAACAAGCGCAATGGCAAAAGCTTTTTTGGAGAATATCCAAAAGCTACATGGTACACCTAAGGTTATTGTTAGTGATCGTGATCCTATCTTCACTAGTCACTTTTGGAAAGATTTATTCTCATGTTTGGGTACTCAATTGGCTCATAGCTCTTCATACCACCCTCAATCAGATGGGAAAACTAAGGTTGTTAATAAGTGTTTGGAAGGATATCTATGTTGTTTCACTTAAGAGAAACAATCTCAATGGGTAGATTGGCTACCACTTGCAGAATGGTGCTATAACACTTCTTTTCATAGCTCATTAAAAATGTCTCCATTTTTGGCACTTTATGGATATCATCCTCCTTCCATCACATCATCAATAAAGGTGTCACCAAGAGTTTAGGCAGTAGAAGACCACTTGCTTCATCAACAAAAATTACTATCAGGACTCAAGGAGAATTTAGCCATGGCACAAAATCAAATGAAACAACAGGCAGACCAACATCGTAGTGAAAGAAGTTTTGAAGTTGGGGATTGGGTATTCTTGAGATTACAACCTTATAAGAAAATCTCACTAAAGCAACAAAAAATAATAATAAGTTGTCTCCAAAGTATTATGGTCCATACCAAATCATGCAAAAGATTGGTAGTGTTGCCTACAAGCTAGAGTTGCCACCATCAACAAAGATACATCCAGTTTTTCATGGTTTTTGTTTGAAGAAGGTAATTGGGCATAATATTCCCACTCAAACAACACTACCAGAGCTCAATGAAGAAGGAAGAATCATTTTGGAACCAGAGTGCATTCGAAAAACACGCACAAAGAAGCTAAGGAATAGAGCTCTCACTGAGTATCTCATCCAATGGAAAAATTTACCAGTTGAAGATGCCACATGGAACCCGGACGAGGAGTTCATTCAAAAGAATCCAAACTTGATTAGCATTGAGGACAATGCTTCTTTGAAGAAGGGGGGATGTTACGCCCTTAAAATTAGTGTACATCAGGTTATGAATAGTTGGATTGTGGCTATTTTAACTCTCTATTAAGTTATATTATCATTAGTATATTGTTATTTAGTTGTTTAGGTCAGCCTAAGACTTATATAGATGTGTCTAATTTGGCCTAGGTGATATCCTAGGCATAAATAGGTATATATAGGAGGTTGTGAGTCTTATTTCATCATGAAGTTGTGAAGTGTGTTCTCATTTTGATATTTGGAGGTTTTCCCCCTCAAAGTGGCTTGTTATTCTCAATTACTATCAAGTATCTGTAGCATATTTCATATCATATTCTCCCATTGTGCAAGTTATTTCATAATAGTTATCCATTCTCTAACATTTCAAACAAACATTCCAAGTAGTTAAGAATGTTAATATTGTTTAGATTAACTACATGTTATACTCTTACACTTGAATGATTTATCTAAGTTGATTTTTTTAAATGTATATGCTATTACAACTCTAGATGATTAAAAAAAAACACTCAACAACATAGGTTACATTTTTGTATTGATTTTAACTAGACATAAACACCAATTGATATATACAAATTAGAGATAGAAAAGAAATTACAAAATGATTTTCTATCAATTTTGAATGTTTAGTTTGTAAATTAATTTACAAACTAAAATTATGTAACTTGTAAATGTTGATGATATTATAATGCAGATCATTATATGTACAAGATACTAACTTTTATGGATAATCATTATAGTTTATTATAATTTTCAAGATACTAACTTTTATGGATAATCATTATAGCTTATTATAATTTTCACTTTCGGATTTTTGTTAAGTACTTAATGCTAAATTGATGGTTGGGGAGGAAAGGAATTCCTTCAACATGTAAGCTCAATTGTGTTCCCCTTCAAAAGTTGGAGCTTGGAGGGAGTATCTTGTAGATTCAAGATAGAGACATATATATGTGTGTGTGTGTGTGTATATATGTATTTATATGTACATATGCATGCATACATACGTACGTACATACATACATACATACATGTATGTATGTATGTATGTATGTATGTACGTATGTATGTATGTATATGTACATATATATATACATACATATACATACATATATATATACATATATATACATATATACATACATACATACATATATATACATATATATACATATATATGTATATATATATGTATGTATATATGTGTGTGTGTGTGTGTATATATATATATATGTATGTATATATATATATGTATGTATATATATATATGTATGTATATATATGTATGTATGTATGTATATATATATGTATATATATGTATATATGTATATGTATATGTATGCATGTATGTATGTATGTATGCATGTATGTATGTATGTATGCAAAATTGGTCCATTGGCTTAATTATACTCAATGCAATCATAATGTAGGTCATAATTGGTGACCCATTGTATTCTTTATTATCAAGTGATTCAATTTTTTATACTATTTTATATACTTCTATGATTACTTCATCAATGAAATTCACTTAATTATTACATATGTATACTTACATTCCTAATTATGGGGTATATTTGTAACAGTGATCTTTTAGTGGTGAATATTCATCAATTGACCAATAGTTGAAATTTGGGAATTAATATTTGGCTAATAGTTCAAGTTTTAAAGTGACTTGAATCATCACATTTTTACAAAATTTTATTTAGTCTTATTAAATCACCAAAGAGTTTATTTTATTTAACTTTTTAACTCAAAAATCCATCATAGTATTTGATACATGATTAGATTAGATTTACCTTAATTTTATAATTTATTGTTGAAATCAAAATAAATTTTCCAATAATATATCATAATCATTAGTTACTTTAGGGTCATATCGTCAATATTGAGTTGCAACTATTGATTTATAATATAATCTAACATCCCTCGTTGTATTTTACTAGGTAAAATATGCTTGCACTTTGTAATGCTCATGGGGCTCAAAATTGATTTTGGATCATTGACTCAATGGAGATCAATGATCTAAAATCAATTTTGGACCTCATGAGCATTACAAATTGCAGGTGCATTTTATCTCACAGAATACAACATATTTTAAATCAATGGTGGCAACTAAATATTATACAGTCTACCCCTTAAAGCCATCAATAATTCCCACCTTTGGCCCCGTACATTTCTATAAGAATTTAATTTTTTATATGAAAGGATTCACCATGGTAATTATTTCATTTTCCTATAACTTTCCAAGATTCACCGAATTTTCTACAAAATTTTAGCAATGTAAAAAAATTGCCAATAAAATTGATATTTTTTCTAAAAAAGGAAAGATTTGATAATAGAAATTAATATATTTTTTCAAAAAAAATCAAGTTTAGCCAAAATTTTATATTTTTGTTTTAGGGGTTTATTAAAGTTATCACTAATTTATAATTAATGTTAAAATTTAGATGACGTTTATAGCTAAAATTTGGGGTATCTAAAACTATTGGTTTCACACGTTATTCTTTGATTTATGGTACAAAGTACATAATTCCTGAGATCAAAATTCCGTCATCATGTGTGTTCCCTCTATAACTCATTAATGATTATGTATTGTAGTGTAGGAAATTATATATACTTAAAATTTCACACTACATGACACTTCCGAAAAATATATATTTTAAATGTACAGTTCTACTAACAATATAGAAAAACTCTGATGATTCTGAGTTTTTGAGTATGATTCTTTGCAATGGAAGTGCCACTTGTTGACTCATGCACTCCACACTAATGTCCTACGAAAAGTCACAATTCAAATAACTATTGGAACATTACATTCTCATGGATCTTTTTAATGTAATGCTTGAGGATAGTCACGCCTAGTGAAAAAACCATAGTTTATTATTTTGAAAAAACAATAAAAAAATCTCATTCTAGCTCTGGAAAAATCTCTCTCGCATGCATTCTCATGTTTTGGTCTACAAATCTTGAAGCTCTTTGCACGTCATTTCCTCATGGTGGAATGGTGTAAAGTAGCACAGTGTTATCTTTTTAATTCATTTTGGAGGCACTATCGAGCATCCAAGTGACCATTTTCTAATTTATTGTTTCCTTCTCCTTCTGGAAAGTTTTTCTTCTGCTAGTAATTTTATATTCTTGATATCAGTATTATACATTTAATCTATATATTTATCTTTGGAATTACATTATCAATCTTTTATCAATATTCTATCAAAAATCATTTATCCAAATTTATCTTGGTTATTTTTGAGGTGGAAGCACTAAAATAAGGGTTTGATCGAGGAAAAATCCCAAACAACCAACTCGACATTTTATTTTCTTTCTTTTGTGTAGGTTTTTCATTTGACTGAAAGGAGAAGGTCATCTAGTGAAATCCTTTTCCTTTTCGTTTTATTTCTAAAACAAGAATCATATATTTTATATTTCTTCACTTTCATCTTTATTTTGTATAAGCACATTGGTCTTGTAATTTCTAATTTTATCTATGTAGGTACAGGTTATAGTTTGTTCTACATCTTCAATTTTTCACCTACGCACAATGATAAAGCATCATAAGGATGTTTGAGTTATGCGTTGATGTATGTGGTAGAGGCTTAAAAAAATTCAGATCATCTTCAGACTCTATACTTTTCATTTACGAAGGAATTAAATTTTATTATTAAATAAAAACATATATTTTGAATAGAATTGTATAATTGGACCAACTATATTGAAATTATAATATTTTATTTTATTTTCTAGTTATAATATTTAAGAAGATAAATTAGGCTAAAAGCCTACTTGTCTATTTCATCCCAATGTAATGTAGGAGATTAGTTCTCAGGGAAATTATTTCCTTTATAAAAATCAATTTCATACTGTACATATTTAGAACAACACTTACATGAAGTTCACTGAGCAACAATACTTACGTGAAGTTCACTGAACAACAATACTTACATGAAGTTCACTGAAGTGACTCAAAATTCCACATGTGTAAGGTGTAGATTCATTCAAAAATTGGCATGCACTCCATAGAGGTTTATGCCATCTCATACGATATGATTGGTAAATAAATCACTATCGGATGTCATTAAATAGGAGTAACAATGTTACCTTTTTGTTCACCAACTATCATTCTAATAAAAACTAGTTTAGCAAAAAAGCGGGGTCCATGCTAAAATGTGACATACAAAAGCTTTTGTTCATCTTATAATACTATTAAGTTTGAATAAAATTTACCCAATCTTTACCCAATCACTCATAATATATAATTGAATTGGTAATATAAATATAAATTAACAGGGAAATCATCTATATTTTGGTGGAAAAAAAGGTCATCATGCATGTATTCATACCATATATAATTGATAATTTAAATAAATTTTAAATATTATTTATTGTTGATAAATATGAGTTACTATAGTTGGAAACATAATTTCTTATGTAGCATAGTTGGTTGATGTGTGGAATAAAAAAATATAGATCACAAGTTTGAATCATGACAATTTACATAAGTATGTGTTAAAAATACACTATATTTTTCAACAAGTTTGTTAAAAATTGCAATGTGCTTTTGAACACACTTCAAAAATATTCTAAGTATCTGGAAAAAGTGTTGAATATATGTTGGTATGATGAGCACACAATTATACTAAGAGAGGGAAGGTGGCGGGCGGGGGGGAAGTGGGGGGGAAGCGGGGGGGGACGGGTGAACCAGTATAATACAATCTTTTACCTTTTCAACTTAGCAATCACAATATCATCAATTGCACAATATCTATAACAAGAACACACGATTTACATGGAAACCCTTACGAGAGGAAACTATGGCAATTTTTTATATATAAATATCTTTTAAAATATTCATAGGCACCAACCTACAAGAGACACCAATCCTCTCTTATACAATTTGTGAGCACCAAACCACCAAAGACACCAATCTCCAATTGTAGAATTTGTAGGCGTCAATCCATTAGAGACACCAATCTATTTGATATGAGACACCAACATTGTCAATATGGAGCACCAACCTCTCCAATATAAGGCACAAACCTCTTCAATAGAATATTGTACTCTTGAGAATAAATCTTCTTTACAAATAGCCTTAAATGACCTCCCTTTATATTCTCCTCTTCAAAATCTTCACACACAAATCTGCATATATTCTCTTTCTTAAATATTCATACACAAATTGTTATATATTCTCTTTCTTAAATCTTCATACATAAATCTACATTTATTCTTCTTAAATCTTCTTGTTCTTGAATGATGTATCTTTCTATCTCACACACATCTCTTCACAAATTTTCTTGTATGATATTACATTTATTCCACTCTCTTCACACATTTCTTATTCCCTTTTATATCTTCATATTTCTATGAAGAGATTCATTCATTCAAAGATAATGACCCTTCAAATAGTCATGACTCATCTTAAATAATAATTTATCTTTTCACACATATCCACAATAATATATATTTGTATCCCCCACACACTTCTCTCTTGAGTAATAGATCTTCCTTTCTATTCCACACATGTCTCTCTCTTACTTTCCATAAACTGTATTTATATATTTACTTCTCAATGAAGAGTTGCATCTCTTTGAAAAGAGATAACTCTTTAAAAGGATATGTATTTCTGTTGAGACTAATTCTTTTCTTTTAATATTTTTTCTTTCTCTTTTTTATTTCTTCTTAATGGCTCCCTTTGAATGATCTTCTATTATTTTATTATTCCTTAATGGTCATAGCTTTTCAACATGTCTCTTGACTATTCTTAATCATATTTTCAATTAAAAATATTCATTCACTTCATTCTTCTATATTCCTCTTATTTACTTCATGCTACATATTCTAATTCCATACACTTCTTTGAATGATAAAACCTTTCTCCCTTTTTTAATTCCTCACTCACTCTTGAACGATAAAACTTTCCCACACATAACATCTCATGGAATTACTTCTCTTATATATCTTGTATCATCATGAGACACAACCCTTCACCATAACCTTGTGACTTTTGGTTAAAACTAATATTTATTTATTTAATTAATTTCTTTATCATGTAAGAAGTGCTTCATAATATATCTTCTATGCATTCCCTAATTGACATATCTTTTGTTGCTCCACTCACATACTTCATATTTTATCCACTCTTCTCAACCTAATTTTACTTGGTCTTCAAACATTGATTAGTGGCCTTTGGCCTTTTTCCATCATGAGATTTCTTCTATTGAAAAAGTGTTCTTCTCACCTTTGATTTCAATGAAAAACTCATCCATTCGCTTTGACATCAATGAAAACATTTCCAACAATCCCCCCCCTTTTCATTGATGGAAACACAATTATCCCCATTTCTTTAACTCTCCCATTTTGACATTAATGGCAAAGGGATGTTCATTATACTTTCATCCACAAGTAGATCATTAAAAACATCCATTCATATTCTTTGTGGTCACTTACTCACATCTATTGCAATAAGAATATATTTCTCCCCCTATCAAAGATTATCTTATGCTCCCCCTTTCTCTACTACTCTATCCTTGTTTCTATAGTTCTCGGGCGACATATTTTCTCTATAGCTATCATGATCCAAGTGGATACTTGTTAGAAATTAAACTATTCCACATGCTCCAAAATTCTACACCATGTTGAAGAGCCTGAAAAATATGAACACAACACAACTTGAACGGGCAAAAAAGGAGCTTGTATGCTTAAGTTATGGCCGGTCAAAGTTGGGGTCAAACCGGGTACAGAGGCTAGTAAAAAAGACCCAAAAAATCATCATCTCAAAAATGGTCAAATGCAGCATCATGTCGAAGAGCTCATCACCACAATTTCAACAATGTTTGTTTCGCGTCAAACGAAGTCTGTATGCGAAAGTTATGACCAATTAAAGTTGTGGTCAAACTTGGTCAAAATGCTAACGTGGCAAGTGGGTGACGTGGCACAACTGACCTGTCAGAGACTAACACATGGCAAGATTAGATGGCATGGCATAAATACGGATTAAACCATAATTATTAAAGGAAAAAAAATGTATGGTTTAAAAAAATTAAAATAAAGAGGATTTAGTGGGATTTGATCCCTTAACCCATGCCTTGAAATCCTCTTGCCTTACCATTCTTCATGATAAAAGGAAAATCCCTCCATATACATAAATCTTTAAATAATATTTAATTCCCCTAAATATAATGTCAACCTTAGAATAATATTTACAATTATCCTTTATGAACTTTTAATAGGCAACCCGAATGCCTTAAAATAAGGGTTTCCAAAATATTAAAAGTTCAAGGATTTAATCAAGATCTTTTTGAAAAAGGGAATTTAAAGATTGTTAAAAGGATTTTTACAATTACCTTGTAAATCCTGAAACTATAAGGGCCTACAATTAAAAGGGGTTAGGATTTTTATCATTTTAAAGGTAGATTATTTTTATAAATACAGAAGATTTTCAAAACTACATATGTAATTATGGGGGATTTTTGGAGATAGGGTACTTTTTTCAAGTCATATGGTTAGTAACCATATTGAGCAATTTTTTATGTATAAAAAGGAGGGAATTTAGGACTTGGGATAGCCAAGTGGTGATTTTTGTGAGAGAGCTTCTTGTAGAGTTTTGTTCAACTCTATGCTTTGGAGGAATGTTATTCTGCCACACTTGAAGGAGCAGAACATTGTAACTCTTGTGAACCAAGAGACTCGACATTGTATTTTGTTGATGCATTGTAATCTATTTGGAGCATAATCAAGGATCGGTCACTCTTTGGAGAGGGACCTAGAGACGTAGCAATATTGGCGAACTTCATTATCAACTTGTGTTTTGTCTTTTATCTCCTCTCTCTCTTCTATTATTTTCATCACTTTACTTTGGTTGTTTAATCATTGAATTTCTGTTTAAGAATTTTAATTACGAAATTATGTTTTAAAGACCTTCCATTCAATCGTTGTAAAATTTATTATTCACGTATCATACATCAGATCAAGTGGTATCAGAGCTTTATTGTGACTGGTGTTTGCAGAGGTGAATGATAACAAGAGCGAACAACCAACAAGGTGAAGGCACACTTGCAGAGTATAATCTTGAGATCGGGAAATGAAAGCCATCAAAAAATTTAGAAATGGTAACTGAACTTAAAGTTCCAAAGCTTGATGAAATAATCTTTCAAAAATATTTCCTTGACATGAAGGCAATGGTAGAAGTTATTTTTCAGGAAAGGTAGAAAAATATGGAACGAAAGAAGCATGGAAAAGGAGATTCTTCAAAGCAAGAAAAGCGTGAAGATCAGAAGGACAAAGGGAAAAGACTAGGAGGTGATCGAGAGCCTCCAAAAACACCTTCAACTCCATCTTCTCCTTCTTCTACGTCTTCTCCTTCTTCTTCTACTGATTCTATTTCTTTTGCTAATCCTTTCAAGGGTGCAAATAAGCCTAAAATTAAATTGGATGTAAAATTTGATCTACCTAAGTATTGTAGGGAATTAAATGTTGAGAAATTAGATGACTGGGTTCAACAAGTAGAACTGTATTGTAGAGTTCAAGGTCTCTTAGATGATGCTTCTAGGATCCAGTTAGCTACTCTTCGGTTGGGAGAAACAACTCTCACCTGGTGGGAGAGTAGAACTCGGGCAGAAATTTCACAACATGGTAGAGTCAATTTAATTTGGTAAGAATTTGTTAATGCTCTTAAAAAGAATGAACTGGAAAACTTTAAGGCAAGGGAAAGGTCAATTTGTCCAGGAGTACACCCATGAATTCAGGAAAAAGGCTATTGCATTGAATGTTCCATTGTACACCCAGGATACCTTGCTTAAGTACATAGGTGGTCTTCACTCTTATCTAAGACATTCCATTCTAGTTTCGAACCCTAGTAATTTGGATGAAGTAAGTGTCCAAGCCACTCACCTAGAGTCAAGGGGTAAGGGTACTTTCATTGATAAGTCTGAGAAGAAGCCATCTAAGCCTGAAGGTAAATTTGAAGATAAAGGAAAGGGAAAGAAGACAACTACCATTAAGAAGAAGGATGATAAGCTCAGATGCTCTCGTTATGACAAGGAAGGTCATGAAGGTCACTACTAGCAGTTGCATCCAGAATTGAAGCCGAAATGAGCTCGTAAACAGAAAGGTAAGAAGGAGTTTGCAAATGTTGTTATGGATCTTGATTTAGAGTCTAAAGATGAAACTAAGATAACAGCAATGGGATTGAAAGGTAAGGCTTTTGTTGCCAATGTTTTTGTTGCAAGTTGTGCTTCTACTTCTCAAGTTCATGTTGTCCTTGAATATAAGAAAAGAAATGAGCTTTTTCACATAAGGGTTGTTGCTAAACATACTAAAATTGATGCACTCATAGATAGTGGATCTCAAGTTAACTTAATTTATGAAGATGTTGTAAGGATTTTTGGATTGAAAACTACACCGCATCAAAAACCTTATCCACTAGGTTGGGTTTGCGAAAATAATGAATTGCAAGTAACAAGGCAATGTGTTTTAAGGTTCGCAATCACAAGTATGTTGATGAGGTGCAGTTTGATGTGGTTCCACTAGATGTTTATGGGATAGTGTTGGGTAGCCCATATTTGTATGATCGGAAGGTTGTTTTCTATATGGAATTTAATCATTATCACTTGTTTAAAGATGGCATCTGGTATATTGTACATTCTCACATAATCAAGATTGGTAGAACTTTTGCAAACACAGGGCAGTCAAAAAGGGTGATTAATGCAAGTAAAGATTTGTCTCTTATGTATGTTAATTCAGGTGGTTCTAGACATGAACTTTAGGTAATCAAGGCTAATCAAATGTTGTAGGATACACCAACAATACAACATGAGGAAACAGTGAATGAAAGCATTGATGATCCAAGTTCGCAACTTTTGGTTGGGAATTTGGAGATTCCCTTGGGTAAAAATGTTCATGGCATGAAAGTTAGAAATTTTGTTGATACATTCTCTTTCATATCTACATTGTTATTCAACTTGATATTAGTTAGTTTTTATTGGTTAATGGCTATAACAGTTGATGTAGATGCTTCTGGAAGTGATAGAATGATGTTTATGTTCAACAATATTGTTGCAGTCCTGATTGTGGTGTTGAGCCAGGTGTACAAATGGACAAGTGATATAGGACAAGTGGGAAGGCCATGTCACAAAAAATTTGAATAAATGTAACTTTTGGAGATCCAAAGGCTCTCCAATAGGGAGGACTGGTCTAGGTGGATACTTGTCAGAAATTAAAGTGTTCCACATGCTCTAGAATTCTACACCATGTTGAATAGCCCAAAAATATGAACCCAACGCAACTTCAACAAGTGAAAAAGGAGCTTGTATGCTCAAGTTATGGCCAGTCAAAGTTGGGATCAAACCAAGTACAAAGGCTAGTCAAAAAGACAAAAAAATCATCTCAAAAATGGTCAAAAGTAGCATCATTTCAAAGAGCTCATTGCCACGATTCTTACGACGTTCGTTTCGCATCAAACAAAGTCTATATTCAAAAGTTATAACCAGTCAAAGTTGTGGTCAAACTTGGTCAAAATGCTGACGTGGCAAGTGGGTGACATGGTACAGCTGACCTGTCATAGAATGGCACGTGGCAAGAGTAGATGACGTGGCATAAATATGGATTAAACCATAATTATTAAAGGAAAAAAAATGTATGGTTTAAAAAATAAAAAATAAGAAGGATTTAGTGGGATTTGATCCCTTAACCCGTGCCTTAAAATCCTCCTGCCTTACCGTTCTTCATGATAGAAGGAAAACCCCTCCGTATATATAAATATTTAAATAAGATTTAATTCCCCTAAATATAATGTCAACCTTAGAATAATATTTACAATATATCCTTTATGAACTTTTAAAAGGCAACCCGAATGCCTTAAAATAAGGGTTTCCAAAATATTAAAAGTTTAAGGATTTAATCAAGATCTTTTTAAAAAAGGGCATTTAAAGATTGTTAAAAGGATTTTTACAATTACCTTGTAAACCCTGAAACTATAAGGGCCTACAATTAAAAGGGGTTAAGATTTTTATTATTTTAAAGGTAGATTATATTTATAAATAAGGAAGATTTTCAAAATGACATATGTAATTATGGGGGATTTTGGGAGATAGGGTAGTTTTTTCAAATCATATGGTTAGTAACCATATTGAGAAATTTTTTATGTATAAAAAGGGGGGAATTTAGGACTTGGGATAGCCAAGTGGTGACTTAGAAATTGGTGATTTTTGTGAGAGAGTTTCTTGTAGAGTTGTGTTCAACTTTGTGCTTTGGAGGAATGTTATTTTGCCGCACTTGAAGGAGCAGAACATTGTAACTCTTGTGAACCAGGAGACTCAACACTATATTTTGTTGATGCCTTGTAATCTGTTTGGAGCATAATCAAGGATCAATCACTCTTTGGAGAGGGACCCAGAGACATAGCCATATTGGCAAACTTCATTATCAACTTGTGTTTAGTCTTCTATCTCCTCTCTCTCTTCTATTATTTCATCACTTTACTTTAGTTGTTTAATCATCGAATGTTTGTTTAAGCATTTTAATTACGAAATTATGTTTTAAAGACCTTCCATTCAATCATTGCAAAATTTATTATTCACGTGCAACAATCCTAGATCCTCACATCATATCAAGTGGTATCAGAGCTTTGTTGTGATTGGTGTTTGTAGAGGTGAATGATAACAAGAGCGAACAGCCAACGAGGTGAATGCACACTTGCAGAGTATAATCCTGAAATCGAGAAACGAAGGCCATCAAAAATGTCAGAAATGGTAACTGAACCTGAAGTTCCATAGCTCAATGAAAGAAGCTTTCGAAAAGCTTTCCTTGACATGAAGGCAATGGTAGAAGTTCATTTTTAGGAAAGGCAAGAAAAGATGGAATGGAAGAAGCATGGAAAAGGAGATTCTTCTAAGCAAGAAAAGCGTGAAGATCAAAAGGACAAAGGGAAAAGGCCAAGAGGTGATCAGGAGCCTCCAAAAAAATATTTAACTCCATCTTTGCCTTCTTCTACGTCTTCTCCTTATTCTTCTACTGATTCTTTTTCTTCTACTAATCCTTTCAAGGGTGCACACAAGCCTAAAATTAAATTGGATGTAAAATTTTATCTACCTAAGTGTTGTGGGGAATTAAATGTTGAGAAATTAGATGATCGGGTTCAACAAGTAAAACTATATTGTAGAGTTCAAGGTCTCTTAGATGATGCTTCTAGGATCCAGTTAGCTACTCTTCAGTTGGGAGAAACAACTCTCACCTGGTGGGAGAGTAGAACTCGAGCAGAGATTTCACAACATGGTAGAGTCAATTTAACTTGGGAAGAATTTGTTAATTCTCATAAAAATTAATTTTATCCCCTAGGCCATATGCAACGGTTAATGATGAACTGGAAAAATTTTAGGCAAGGGAAAGGTCAATCTGTCCAAGAGTACACCCATGAATTTGGGAAAAGGGTTATTGCATTGAATGTTCCATTGTACACCCAGGATACCTTGCTTAAGTACATAGGTGATCTTCACTCTCATCTAAGACATTCCATTCTGGTTTTGAACCCCAGTAATTTTGATGAAGTCAGTGTCCAAGCCACTCACCTAGAGTCAAGGGGTAAGGGTACTTTCATTGATAAGTCTGAGAAGAAGCCATCTAAGCTTGACGGTAAATCTAAAGATAAAGGAAAGGGGAAGAAGAAATCTACCATTAAGAAGGATGATAAGCTTAGATGCTCTCATTGTGACAGGGAAGGTCATGATGAAGATCACTGCTAGCAATTGCATCCAAAATTAAAGCCGAAATGGGCTCGTAAACAGAAAGGTAAGGAGTCTGCAAATGTTATGTTATGGATCTTGGTTCAGAGTTTGAAGATGAAACTAAGATAATAGCAATGGGATTGAAAGGTAAGGATTTTTTTACCAATGTTTATGTTGCTATTTGTGCTTCTACTTCTCAAGTCCATGTTGTCCTTGAAGATAAGAAAAGAAATGAGCTTTTTCACATAAGGGTTGTTGCTAAACATACTAAAATTGATGCACTCATAGATAGCAGATCTAAAGTTAACTTAATTTCTGAAGATGTTGTAAGGAATTTGGGATTGAAAACTACACTACATCAGAAACCTTATCCACTACGTTGGGTTTGTGAAAATAATGAATTGCAAGTAACAAGGCAATGTGTTTTAAGGTTCGCAATCACAAGTATGTTGATGAGGTGCAATTTGACGTGGTTCCACTAGATGTCTATGGGATAGTGTTGGGTAGCCCATATTTGTAATTGGAAGGCTATTTTCTACAAGGAATTTAATCATTATCACTTGTTTAAAGATGGCATCAGGTATATTGTACATTCTCACAAAATCAAGACTAATAGATCTTTTGCAAACATGGGACAGTTAAAAGGGGTGATTAATGCAAGCAAAGATTTGTCTCTTATGTCTGTTAATTTTGTTGGTTCTAGACATGAACTTGAGGTTATCAAGGCTAATAATATGTTGCATGATACACCAACAATACAGCATGAGGAAACAGTGAATGAAAGCATTGATGATCCAAGTCCGCAACTTTTGGTTGGGAATTTGGAGATTCCCCTAGGTAAAAATGTTCCTAATGTGAAAGTTAGACATGTTGATTCATTCTATTTTGTATTTGCATTGTTATTCAACTTGATATTAGTCATTGTTTATTGGTTAATGGCTATAGTAGTTGATGTAGATGCTTTTGGAAGTGATAGAATGATGTTTATGTTCAACAATATTGTTGCAGTCTTGATTGTGGTGTTAAGCCAGGTGTACAGATGGATAGGTGATATAGGACAAGTGGGGAGGCCATGTCCTCACTTAAATTTTGAATAAATGTAACTTTTGGAGGTCTAAAAGCTCTCCAGTGGGGAGGACTGATCTAGGTGGATAATTGTTGTCAAAAATTAAAGTGTTTCACATGCTCCAAAATTCTACACCATGTTTAAGAGCCCAAAAATATAAACCCAACACAACTTGAATAGACGAAAAAGGAGCTCATATGCTCAAGTTATGGTCAGTCAAAGTTAGGGTCAAACTGGGTATAAAGGCCAGTCAAAAAGAAAAAAATAATCATCTCAAAAATGGTCAAAAGTAGCATCATGTTGAAGAGCTCATCACCACAATTCTGACAGCATTCGTTTCGCGTCAAACGAAGTTCGTATGTGAAAGTTATGACTAGTCAAAGTTGTGGTCAAACTTGGTCAAAATGTTGACGTGAGACAATTGACCTGTCAGAGAATGACACGTGGAAAGATTAGATGACGTGGCATAAATATGGATTAAACCATAATTATTAAAGGAAAAAAAAACATATGGTTCAAAAAAATTAAAAATAAGGAGGATTTAATGGGATTTGATCCCTTAACCCATGCCTTAAAATCCTCTTGCCTTACCATTCTTCATGGTAAAAGGAAAACCCCTCCATATATATATATATATATATAAATCTTTAAATAATATTTAATTCCCCTAAATATAATGTCAACCTTAGAATAATATTTACAATATATCCTTTATGAACTTTTGAAAGGCAACCCAAATGCCTTAAAATAAGGGTTTCCAAAATATTAAAAGTTCAAGGATTTAATCAAGATCTTTTTAAAAAAGGGCATTTAAAGATTGTTAAAAGGATTTTTACAATTACCTTGTAAAGCCCGAAACTATAAGGTCCTACAATTAAAAGGGTTTAGGATTTTTATCATTTTAAAGGTAGATGATTTTTATAAATAAGGAAGATTTTCAAATCATATGGTTAGTAACCATATTGAGCAATTTTTTATGTATAACCAAGTGGTGACTTAGAAAGTGGTGATTTTTGTGAGAGAGTTTCTTGTAGAGTTTTGTTCAACTCTGTGCTTTGGAGGAATGTTATTTTGCCACACTTGAAGGAGTAGAACATTGTAACTCTTGTGAACCAGGAGACTCAACACTATGTATTTTTTATGCCTTGTAATCTGTTTGGAGCATAATCAAGGATCGGTCACTCTTTGGAGAGGGACCCGAAGACATAGCCATATTGGCAAACTTCATTATCAACTTGTGTTTTGTCTTCTATCTCCTCTCTCTTCTATTATTTTCATCACTTTACTTTGGTTGTATAATCATTGAATGTTTGTTTAAGCATTTTAATTATGAAATTATGTTTTAATGACCTTCAGTTCAATCGTTGTAAAAGTTATTATTCACATGCAAAAATCCTAGATCCTAACATCAAATCATATCACAAATTAATTTGGATCATCTTCTTAAATTTTTAACAAATCAAGAGTTTGTTTAGCTATCTATTTTTTCTCTATACATCTTCAACTCTTCTTTCTCTATCTATGGTTGCTAAATAAATAAGGTCATACTTTTGACATTTGATGAGCAAATGCTTAGGTCTCATTTGAACAAATCCCTTTCTAAAATTCTTCCTCTTGACATCGATGGCATCATTTTCCTTTTTCTTACAACTCTTCCTTGTTGTAAATGGTAAAGGGGTGCTTATTACATTAATAGAAACTCCTTTAATGTGAAGTGGAACAAAATGACTACCAACCATCCAAATTTATGCTAATATTTTATGAGACTTCATCCTTTGAGTTGTCTACTTGGAGGAGTTGAAAGATAATGCAATGATTAGCTCCCCTAAACTCATAATTCTCCTAATGAACTTAGTGATACCACTTGTGCATGAAGTGTAGTTTGCACAATTATAGATTCTTCCTTCTCTTGCTCTTGTTTCCTCTTTCAAAATTTTATAGGTTCTTTCTTTTTCTTGCTTAGGGTATCCAATTTCTTGTTTTTCTAGGTTTCAAAAAACAACTCCTACAAGATTGTGCTATATGCCCAAGGTTGTTGCACTTATATCATGTAACATTGTGATCTACTAAAGGAGTAAAGGAATTATAGTTCCTTCTTGAGAACCCATAAGTAATTCTACTCTTATTCCATCCAAATCTTCTTGCATGTGTCCAATAATCTCTTGCTTTATGACCGAAGTTATTACAAGAATAGAAATAACCACAGAAATAATGTTGCAACCTACTCATTTGTGCCTATCTTGGAGGAAAGGACTTGAACTTATTCTTAATATCTTTTGGAGGGATATAGGTATTTTGTGGGACTTGATTTTCCTCCTTGTTGCTTCTAATTTTGATAGAAATGTTTAGGGATTCAACATACCTCTTTTTTTCTTCTTCATTTGACTTCTTTGGTTCCTCTTTGGAGTCTTTTGTATTTTTCATCTAATTTTCTTTATATCCAAGAGCTATCTTGTTAAATGGTGACATCTTCCCATTTAAAATATCATCCAAAATTTCAGTGCTTTTTTTCAAATTTAAGACTTATGTTTAGTTTGGCGATAGTTTTCTCCAATTCTTTCCTTAGGGAGACAATATTTAATTCAAGTTTCTCACATTTTTCTTCTCTTTTATTTATATGAGTTCTTACAACATCTTCTATCCTATTTCTTCTTCTATTTGGATCTTTAGATTAGTGATGGTCTATTCCACCTCTTTAAATTTTTGTGATATCTTCTTTTTAGACTCACATTCTTCTTGAAACAATAACTTCTACTTTTGATTCTTCTTTCTAAGTCTTTCAATTTCTCCTATGGCATAAATGATTTCCTCCTCTAGTCCTGTCACACTATAACCTTCAGTTTTTTTTTCCTTATCCATTTGTATCTTATCCTCCTCTTTGCCAACATTTTCAATATTTTATATTTCCAATGCCATAAAAAGGATCTCTTCTCTACCACTCTCCATATCACTTTCATAAGATGAACTAAAATCCTTGTAGGAGTAGAGACTTTTCTTGAAATTATCATTTTTCTCCTTTTTGTTGTTTTTGTGATACCAAACATTTTTGCTCCCTTTCTTTGGGTAATGATTTTATTCTTCCTCACTATCATTATTCGGATAAGGGCACTTATTTGAAAAATGACTTACCTTTCCAAAATTGAAACACTTAAAAGGAAATTTACCTTTGTACCTTTCAGAGTCCTTTAGATTTCTTACAAAACAAGATTCTTCATCATTAGATTCATCATATGATCTTTCACTAATTTTGAGTTCTTTTTCTTTTTATTTCTTTGCAGCTTTGAATGTAGCTTCCATTTTTTTATGGCTTCTCATGGTTGGTCCTCATCTCATAAGCAATAAGGATTCCATTTAACTCATCCATTGTTAAGGATTTTAGATCCATCATTTCTTCAATAGTAGAAATTTTAGCATCAAATCTAAGAGGTAATGATCTTAAATTTATTTGCACAATGACTGAATCTTTAATCTCTTCTCCACACCCCTAATTGTATTAACAATATCATCCACTAAAAGGAAAAAGGTGGAAATATTTTATTCTTCTCTCATTTTGAGACTATCATACTTCCCTCAATGAGTTTTAAGTTTAGCTCTTTTGACCTTATCATCTCCTTTGTAGATATTCTACAATTTGTCCCACATATCTTTGCTTGATTTTTAATCCATAACCTTCATAAATTTTGATTTTGATAATCCACATAGAATTGCATTCTTCGCCTTTGCGTTATATTTACTGGCCGTCTTTCCTTTTTGATCTATTGGAGGAGTCGCGGGAGGTGTATAACCACTCACCACAAATTACAAAATATCATATCCTAGAGCATTAAAATAGGTTTCCATACTTATGCTCCAAAAATCGTGTTTTTTCCATCAAACAATGGTACTTTTTTTGATGAGAAACCATATCCTTCTTGTCCTACCATGTGTTCTTATATAATATCTTTCTTCAAGTAGTTAAGCTATGTTCCGAAGAAACCCACTTTGATACCAATTAATGAACAAACAATTATAATAAAAGTGGGGGGTGAAACAATATAATATAATCTTTTAATTTTTCAACCTAATGATCACAATATCATTAATTTCACAATATCAATAACAAGAACACACAATTTACATGGAAACTCTTACGGGAGAAAACCACGGAAAAATATTACTTTTATATAAATCTCTTTTACACTATTTGTAGGCACCAGTCTACAGGGGACACCAATTCCCTCTTATACAATTTGTGAACATCAACCCACTAGAGATACCAATCCCCACAAGTAAGCACCGACTCAACAAGAGAGACAGATATCTTTGATATGAGGTACCAACCTCGTCAATATGGGGCACCAAAATCTCTAATATGAGGCACCAACCTCTTCAATAGAAACTTGTCTTCTTGAGAATAAATCTTCTTTACAAATAGCCTTAAATGACCTCCTTTTATATTCTTCTCCTAAAAATCTTCACACATAAATCTGCATATATTCTCTTTCTTAAATATTCATACCAAAATTTGCATATATTCTCTTTCTTAAATCTTGATGCAGGAGCATCCTTGGTTCTTGGCAATCTTGCATCAACCAAAAATATTTTCTTTTAGTTTTGTTTTTGTTTATGTTCTTGCTCAGTTCGTGGTTGGTAGACTCATCATATTTTCTGACCGAACCCTGCAAATATCAGTGTATCTCATGGACATGATCTTATTCCTTATCCCAAGATTTGAGCTTGATTGGATCTTTTTTTGGCAAGTTATCGCTTCCAGAATAAGTGGCAGTTTTCTGATCTAGCACCAAAATAGTTTTTCAATCCTAACGGCTATCTAATCATTCATGGATCACCCCCGTGACTTGCGGATCTTGATGGTGTAATTTTAATTGCTCCTTAGAGTTTTTTTGACCTTCAGTTTAGGTCCACATTTCATTCCTTTGCACCTATGATGAAGAATTCAAATTGAAGGCCGAACTATTCAAGTATCTATTACATTTTCCTCTTGGAGATTGTAATCATTTTCCTGGCCGACGCGGATGTTCCTTGACCTACGGATGTGATATAAATCTTGTAATAGATAGTGAATTAGAGTAGTGAATCACATAGAATACAATAGAATATTTTTAGGTTGATTTTCGCTCGCAAGTTTGAGCATATTAGAATGTTGTATTTTTGAATATTTTGTAAAAGCCCTATGAGTCGAATCTTGAAGCCTGGATGTTTCCAGTCGAATGTAACTGAGTTTTCTATTAATAAGAATATTTGCATCTGCATTTTCCTCCATATTTCGTGTTGTTTCCATTGTGCTACTCTTGTTTCATGGTTTAGACTATTCTCCCTAAGGACCCTCCTTGTCGTTGCCTACACCAGTTGGCATCAGAGCGAGATTTGATCTGTGTGGGGTCGTCGAATTTTGCAAAGTCTTGTTGAAGATTTATTGTGGGGTGGCGGATTGAGGATCCGACCTGCAGCTGCAGAGGACTTGTATAAAGATGGTTGGAAGAAGAAATGGTAGAGGAAATGGAGTGCACGGAAATGCAGACCAAGCAATAATGGATATGTTGTGAGGGATTACTACCAAATTAGATGCAGTCGAAATGGCTCAAAGAAGAGGTCAACCAGTTGATGATGCAAGTGATGAAGAAGTAGAAGTACCTGAAGAAAGAGAAGGAGGAAATCATTATGTCCTTGATCAAGAAGAGGAGAGGTTCATAAGAGCCCTAACTAGGGTTAATACCAGACCACATTTCAATCCACCGGATTACAATGGTAAGTTGAATTCTAAGGAATTACTTGATTGGATTACTAAGATGGAAAAATATTTTGAATTTGGAAGTACCGCTGAGGATAAGCAAGTGAATTTTTCTTGTACAAAGTTGAAAGGACATGCATCCATTTGGTGGGAACATTTGCAGATAGATAGGCAGAGAAGAGGAAAAGAAAAGATAAAGTCATGGGATCAGATGGTGAATAAGTTGAAGACAAAGTTCATGCATGCAGACTATCAGATCAGTTTGTTCTTGAAGTTACGAAATTTGAAGTAAGAGTCTAGTGTAATAGAGTATACTGAAGAATTTATAAGTTGAATATCAGATCTGGACATTCAGAGGATGAGATTGAAAAAGTAGCCAAATATGTGAATGGTTTGAGGTTGTCTATACAAGATGAGATTAGTTTGATAAAGCTACAGAGTGTGGAAGAATCATATCAGTGTGCCTTGAAAGAAAAGGAGAAACTGAATAATAGACTAGCAAAGACAGAGAGGAAGAGGCAGAAGATTATAGAGAGGAAGAAATTTTACTAGAGGAGGAAGAGGATCTTTCCTGGATCCGAATAAGGATAAGGAGGTCAGTAAGAATGATAGTGCATACCCTAGAGGTGATGGAAACTCTTATAGAAGATGAGGATATGGTGGTTACTAGAATGAAGGTTATAGGAGAGATGATAGAGGACAAGAGAAAAGGGCATTCAGAGGAACTTGTTTTAAATGTGGAGGTGAAGGACATAGAGCATTTGAATGTAATCAAAGTGAGACAAGTAGGAAGACAAAAAATAGTAGGAGAACAACCCTTTTTGAAGAGGATCACATTGAATTATCTAGCAGACTGAAAGATGGGGAAGTGTTGGTAAAAAGAAGGGCATTATGTCAAAGCGAGATGGAGAAAGAACCATTGCAGAGGAAGAATTTGTTCCGAACCAGATGCAAAGTAGCTAGAAAATGTTGCAAGGTGATTGTTGACAGTGGATGCTTTAAGAACCTGGTCTCTGAGGAGATGGTGACTAAATTAAAGCTAGAGAGACTAAAACATCTTAAGCCCTATTAGATAGCTTGGATTCAAGATGAACATAAGATTCTAGTAAGTGAACAATGTTTGGTAAAATTGAAGATAGGAAATTACCATGATGAGGTTTTGTGTGATATTATGCCTATGGATGTATGCCATGTTTTGTTGGGAAGACCTTGGCAGTATGATAGACAGGTTATTCATGATGGAATAAGGAACATATATACTATTGGTGCTAATGGGATGAAGTAGATTTTGTTGCCTTTGGAAGATGTTCCTAGAGTTGAAATTTGCACGAATGCTAGAATTTGTCTGGTTGATGGGAGGAGATTCCTTGATGGATTGAGACATGAGAATGTGTGTTTTGCCTTAGTTCCTAAGAAGGCTGAAAATTTGAAGCATGTAGAACACCCATAAGAGATAAAAGAGTTGTTGACAGAGTATGAGGAGATCATTTCAGATAATGTACCTGATGGATTACCACCTATGAGGAGTATTAGTCATTGTATGGATTTGATTCATGGAGCTATTTTTCCTAATAAAGCAACACACCGGATAACACCTGCAAAAAATGAGGAATTGAATAGACAAGTGCAAGAATTTCTAAGGAAAGGTTTGATCAAAGAAATCTTAAGCCCTTGTGCAATACCTATTGTGTTAGCACCTAAGAAGGATGGAGAATGGAGGATGTGTACAGATTCTAGAGCAATAAACAAGATCACAGTGAAGTATAGATTTCCTTTGCCTCAGATAGATGACATTATGGATTGTTTGAGTAGAGCCAAATATTTTACAAAGATAGACTTGAAGAGTGGATATCATCAGATCAGGATCAGAGGAGATGAATGGAAAACAACATTCAAGATGAATGAAGGACTGTATGAATGGTTGGTGATGCCCTTTGGATTGACAAATGCACCAAGTAAGTTGGGTAAATTTGTGATTGTTTATTTGGATGACATTTTGATTTTCAGTAAGAGTAGGGAAGAACATTTGTTGCATATCAAACAAGTTTTGCAGAGGTTGAAAGAAGAAAAATTGTTGATAAACATTAAGAAGTGTAGTTTCATGAAGGAGGAATTGTTGTATCTTGGATTTGTAATATATGTGGATGGATTGAAGATGGACCCTGAAAAGGTAAGAGTGATTGTTGAGTGGCCTACACCAGAAATCCTTGGAGAGGTGAGATCATTTCATGGATTGGCTAGTTTCTACAGAAAGTTCATTAGGAATTTCAGTTCTATTTGTGGCCCTATGACAGAGACAATGAGGGGAGATAGGAAGGACTTTATATGGACATCTGGAGGAGATAGAAGTTTTGAGTTGTTGAAGAAAAAAGTAACAGAACAACCTGTATTGGCATTACCAGATTTCAATAAAGTATTTCAAGTGGACTATGATGCAAGTGGAAGTGCAATTGGAGCGGTGTTGAGTCAAGAAGGGAGACCTATAGCTTATTTTAGTGAGAATTTGAATGATTCTAGGAGAAGATATTCAGTGTATGATCAGGAATTTTATGCTATAGTTCAAGCCTTGAAGAAATGGAGACATTACTTGTTGCCTAAGGAATTTGTGTTGTATATAGATCATCAGGGTTTGTAGTATTTGAATAGTCATGCTAAGTTGAATCAGAGACACATGAGATGGATCGAATTCTTGCAAAGTTATACTTTTGTTTGGAAGCATACGAGTGAAAAGTCAAATAGAGTTGTTGATGCATTGAGTAGGAGAAGAAATTTGTTGACAGAAATGAGAATAGAGGTACCAGGTTTTCATGAATTAAAGAACTTGTATTAGGAAGACCCGGGTTTTGTTGAACCTTGGAGACCTTGCAAAGAACTTGTTTTGGAGGATAGGATCCATTGGCTGGATTATTTCATACAAGAGGATATGTTGTTCAGAGGAAATTAGTTGTGTATACCTCGGAGTTGAATGAGAGAGAATCTGATAAAAGAAAAGCATAGTGGAGGATTGTCAAGACACTTTGGAGTTGGTAAGACCGTAGCATTGGTGAGAGAACTATTTTTGGCCACAGATTCATAAGGATGTTAGGAAATTTGTGCAGAGTTGCAGATTTTTTCAAGTGGCGAAAGGAGGTAGTCAGAATGTTGGATTGTATAAACCTTTGACAATTCCGAAGAGACCTTGGGAAGACATAAACATGGATTTCATACTTGGATTACCGAAGACACAGAGAGGTAATGATTTTGTATTTATGGTGGTAGAAAAAATTTCTAAGATGGCACATTTCATACCTTGTAAGAAGACAACAGATGTAGTACATGTAGCAGATTTTTTTTTCAGGGAATTCATGGTAAGATTGCATGGGTTACCTAGGAGTATTGTTTCAAACAGAGATGTGAAGTTTGTTGGTAACTTTTGGAGGACACTTTGGAAGAAGTTGAAGATAGATTTGAAGTCCAGTTCTACTTTTCACCCACAGACAGATGGATAGACAGAGGTATTAAATAGGAGTTTGGGGAATTTGTTGAGATGTTTGGTTGGAGAGAAAACCGAAAGTTAGGATTTGTTCCTTGCACAAGTAGAGTTTTCCTACAATAATTCAGTGAACAGAAGTACCAGAAGGACACCTTTTGAGATTGTTACAGGAGTTCATCCTAGAGCTATATTAGAGTTGAGAGACATCACTACGGAAGATAAGAGAAGTGCAGAAGTTGAAGACTTTGCAGAACATATGAAGAAAGTACATACCCAGGTGAAGCAACAATTGGAAGACATGAACCGGAAGTATAAGGAGAAGGAAAATGAAAAGAGGAGACATAAGGAATTTGAAATTGGAGATGAAGTGATGGTATATTTGAGGAAGGAGTGATTTCTAGTAGGGACATACAATAAGCTAAAGATGAGGAAGTTTGGTCCTTGTAAGATCTTGAAGAAATTTGATTCAGGAAATGCATATGAAGTGGAGTTATCGAATGGCATGGGTATATCGCCTATATTCAACATTGAAAATCTATATCAGTATCATGAAGCAGAATTCAGTGAAGACAACAAAGTAGAGTTGGAGAATTAGTTTCTGAAGCAACAGTCAGAGGAGATTGAAGAGATTCTGGATAGCAGATATGGAAGGAAGACCCATGGAAGGAAGTACAAAGAATATCTTGTGAAGTGGAAGGGTAGACTAGTTGAGGATTCTTCTTGGATTTCTCAAGATGAGGTGGACCATCTTGGTTTTCCTTTAGCCCCTGCAAAGTGAGGGACTCACTTTTCTTTCACCCCGAATGTCTAATGCAAGAGCATCCTTGGTTCTTAGCAATCTTGCATCAACCAAAAATATTTTCTTTCAGTTTTGTTTTTGTTTTTGTTCTTGCTCAATTCATGGTTGATAGATTCATCATATTTTCTCACCAGACCCTTTGGATCTTAGTGTATCTCATGGACATGATCTTATTCCTTATCCCAAGATTTGAGCTTGATTGGATCTTTTTCTGGCAAGTTATCGCTTCTGAAATAAGTGGCAGTTTTTTGATTCAGCACCGGAATAGTTTTTCAAGCCTAATGGCTATCTGATCGTTCATGGATCATCCCCGTGACTTGTGGATCTCAATGGTGTGATTTTAATTATTCCTTGGAGTGTTTCCGACCTTCAGTTTAGGTCCACACTTCATTCCTTTGAACCTATGATGAAGAATTTAAATTGAAGGCCAAACTATTCAAGTATCTGTTACATTTTCCTCTTGGAGATTGTAATCATTTTCCTGGCCGACACGGATGTTCCTTGACCCACGGATGTGATATAAAGCTTGTAATAGATAGTGAATTAGAGTAGCGAATCACACAGAATATAATAGAATATTTTTAGGTTGATTTTCTCTCGCAAGTTTGAGCATATTAGAATGTTGTATTTCTGAATATTTTGTAAAAGGCCTATGAGCCGAATCTTGAAGCCTGAATGTTATCAGTCGAATGTAACTGATTTTTCTATTAATAAGAAAATTTGCATCTGCATTTTCCTCCATATTTCGTGTTGTTTTCATTGTACTACTCTTGTTGCATGGTTCGAACTGTTCTCCCTGAGGACCCTCCTTGTCATTTCCTGCACCAAATCTTCATACATAAATCTACATATATTCTTCTTAAATCTTCTTATTCCTGAATGATATATCTTTATGTCTCATAAACTTCTCTTCTTCATAAATCCACTTGTATGATATTACATTTATTCCACTCTCCTCATACATTTCTTATTCCCTTTTATATCTTCATATTTATATGAAGAGATACATCCTTTCAAAGATAATGACCTTTCAAAAAGTCATGACTCCTCTTAAATAATAATTTATGTCTTCTCACACATATCCACAATAATATATATTTTTATCCTCCACACACTTCCCTCTTGACTAATAGATCCTCCTTTCTATTCCACACACATCTCTCTCTTACTTTCCATAAACTTGTAGACACCTAAATATGTCCTAAGCATATCACACATCTTGATTTCACGTACTAACATCATTTTTCTTATAATCACCCTAATTCTTCCATTTAATTAAATAATATCCAATTATTTAGTTAAATTTATTGAATTCTACTATTAATCGAATAATTAACTTCATTTGATTAATTCATCTTAATTAATCATCTTCATTCTATTTTTCCCACTTTTTGATTAAATAATGTCAAATTATTTAATTAAAATACTCTTTTCCCTCCTTGATTAAATAATTCCCAATTATTTAATTAAAGGTCTTAATTCTTCCAACTTGCATAATTAAATGATTTTTATAATTGTTTAATTGACAAATTTTCCTCCAATCCTCCAACTTGCATAAAGAATATTCCCTAAAGGATATTCCCTTTTCAAATTCAAATTCTTCCCTCCAACTCAAAATATTTCCAACATATTTCCACAAATTAAGGGATTTTGTTGAGCATCTCATGGATTATGAACCCTTGATTAATCCTTGATCCACACTTTCATGGATTATGAACCATTAGATTTAATCATTGATCCACACTCACCTCTTTGATCTTCTTTCATCCATTGATTAGCATTTTTTATTCTCACCATTGATCGTGATCTTAAAAAACTATAAACACCAAGCCTTTTATGTTGGAGTATAGGACCACTAAGAGGGGGGGTGAATCAATGGTCAAATAAAACCAATTTCAAAACTTAATACAATTGATTATTCAAAGACTCTAGACAGTGTATGTTATGGAAATCATAAAGATATGTAAGTCAGAGCATAACATCTGAATCAAGAATAAACAACCAAGCACAATGCGACACACCATCAAGAATAAACAAAACACAGGATTTATGAGTGTAAAAACCCTAACAGGGTGAAAAACCCACTCTAAATATTTACTCTATTAAGCCTCATTGGCTAAAACTTGTTGAATGTAGATTGTATGCCTCAGTGGAAGAACAAGCCTCATTGGTTGAACATCATGCATCACTAGAAACCTAATCTGCCTTATTGGCCAATCAGCACCATTTCATAAGGAAAAAGAACAAACTAGAGGGTTACTTTGTTTCCATACATATCATAGCTCTGTCAAACATCTATCCAATCTTACCATAGCATATGTCAACAATCAAAAAAACACAAATCTGTATAATTCATTGACTCCTCTTGCAATCATCAAATTTACAAACTTCATCTCCCTCTTTCATATGCAAGCTCTCAGTATTTAATCCTTCTCACATACATGGATAAGGACCTCTGCAAAACTCTTCTTCTCATACATAAACACAAACCTCTTTGCAAAAGCTTATCTTCAACACACTATGAACAAATAGATATAAATGACAAACACTTGTTAATGAATAGCATCAATCTTCTAGATATGAACGACAATCAATCAATTGCACCTTTCTTTGAATGACACAAAAAGACTTTTACAAGTTCATGACATCACATAAACATTCACAGCACTGTCATACACACCTTCATAATATTCTTACCTTCAATCAAAGTTCTATCACATTTTCTTTATTTTCATCAATTTTCAAGCATTTGAGATCTCATTTTGATCAAACCAATCTTGACTTGAAGAAGAAAAACTTTGTAATGACTACCTTTCACGGACCTGACTTCATACAAACTTCAATGGTTGTCTTCAAGTACTGATCAAATAGAGCATTAATTTGAAATCATATTCTCTTCATCAATGATATTCTCAAGATAACATCATACATACACTTTGCATGTCATCATGTTTAATCAAAAGCATACTACTCTAAAACCAACATCACCACATTCAAAACTCCAAATCTCTAGAGCATTGACTTTTGGCATTCAAAAACATACATATCAAAAAACCTACACCCTCAATTTTGGCGCCAACATAAAATCCATTCACCTATTCACCTTCAAAAAATTGTAAAGCAAAACTAACAAACCCTAACTATTGGACTCTCGTCAAATGAAGATCTCCAGAGAATAGTCATTCACAAAATTTAAATTCAAGCCCTTGATTTTGAACACCCGCCAACCAATCTTTAAAATGTAACCTTTGATTTCAATTCGAATGAAATAAACTCAAAGCTTAACCTGCTTAACTAGTTACATTGTCTAGGAGGGTCGGTTTAGGGATGTTTTATTTAACCCTTGTGCAAGTTTCTTAAAATGTCTTTAACTAATAATAGCAAGTCACTTTGCTTTTAGAATAAAAACAAAAATTGCTAACTCTTTTACATAAAGACCTAAATAATAGGGTTTGAAAGCAAGGTCTCAAACAAGAAACCCTAACACCAATGAGCATGAATTCCTGATGAACATGAATGTCTCAAACATAGAATATTGTGCCTCTAATATTTATCAAAGAAGACAAGATTTAATAAGGAATTACGGTTTAGAATCTTGAAATGGAAGAACCATATCAACAACACCTTTGTACCTTGAGACAATACTAAAACGTTTTGAAGTAACACTGAGATGCAACAATTAACAATAACTTTGCATGCCAAACATCAAAACCATGTGAACAAGTACCTTTTGGAAGTATTAATCAATACACCAAGCATATCCTTTGAAATCAACAATATCCTTTGTTATAGAGAAATGAAGCATTGTTGAAGCATACCCTGTCTTTACCATGTTCTAGAAAATACCTATCAATATCAAGCAACTCCATCATACTTTGACTAAGCAACAAACCCTCTGTCATGACACTCTGTCATACCTTGTCTTGAAAAAAATCTTTGAATGCATCAATCATTATGCAACAAGCAAGCAACTTTGAGATTATGATACTTTGTCAACAACACCACTGCATCAATCTTTCCTTAACACCAACCACAACTTATGTAGGATAGACCTTATCAACTCTTACTGTAATGAGATGGAACATGAAATGATCATTGACATCACACATTAAATCAACACCTCTGCAATGCACACCATGAGAATCACCATGAAATTTGACATCAATGACAAATCATCAATGCCAATGCAACATTTTACACATCAAATCATTCACAATCTTAATAACAAAGTTACTCTCTTCAATTCTTGAGCAATCTTAGGAATTTGAGCACATTTTGTGAATCACATCCACATCACAACAAGATTTTGCAATGGATTATACCTTCAATTGAGAAATCCACGTCACAATTGAGTATCAATCCACAATGGGATTGGAGGTTTGCACATTAGTTTATGTTCAATTACTTTAAATTTAGTTGTAATGCTTTGAATTGAATCTTTTTGTGTTTCACAAATTAATTTCATTGAGTATGGCTTATAATTTGATCATTTTATTGTTAATTTGCTTTAATTCAATTCTTATTTAATCAATTGAACCAACTATACGACATTTTGGCATGCTCGATGGGACCCACATCCCTATCTAATCAAATTTTCTTGAGGTTTGTCAACCTTGCAAGTTTCAAGGAAAATACAACGCTTCTATTCTGACAATGTTGTGCTTTTGTTAAAGGGTGACACCTTTGCAGAGTCAAAGATAGGTGCTTATGTTAGAAGGTCGACGCCTTTGTAAAATCCCAACGCTTTTGTTCTAATTCATTCTTTGTTATTTGTTTTCCTGCATAACAGTTCCATGCTTTTGTTTAAAGATCAGTGCCTTTGCAAGTCAAAGATCAATGCCTTTACAAATATCGATGCCACTGCAAGTCAAAGGTTGACACCTTTGCACAAACCTCAACGCTTTTGTTCTAATACTTTTTTCCTTTGTTGTAGGTAAAGTTTGACGTCTTTGCATAAACAATGACACCTTTGCAAAGGAGAAACGCCTTTGCAGGTTAACAGTTTGAAGCTTTTGCACAACATAGCAATGCCTTTGCACAATAGTGCGACACTTTTTTCAGGTATAATAGTGACTTAATTTTTGAGGGTTTAATCTAATTTCAATTTTGGCTTTGGCTAACCCTAACACTTCTCTATTTTTCCTAATTTTCTTTGTCAGAACTAACTATTTGCAGCACCTTGGCAATCGATGGGAGAAGATGAAATCAAATCAAAATTGTAACTATTATGTTTGGTTACAAATTTTTCTTAAATCTAGGATTCAAATTTATATTTGGTGCGTTTAAATGAATCCAAAAACCATCACACTTTCAATTGGTACTTAAAATTCATTTTCACACTTCAATTTGGTGTTTTAAAAATTATATATAAATTTCATTTTCCCTTGGTGCAATAAAATGAATCCCACAATTATCATGCTTTCAATTGGTGCTTAAAATGAACCAATAAATTGCACTTTTCATTTTGGGATTAACAATTTACAACAACTTGCATTTTTTGAAATTTGGTGTTTTAAAATTGAACCAAGCATTTGAATCATTTGTGCACTTAAAATGAATTGTTTTACTTGCTTGGTAGGTTAGTGTATACGTAGGCTCTTTCCTTGCACCTCAAAACTACCCGAAGTTGGCAAACAAATAATACATAGTCAAATAACCAATAGTATCAAAACATAATAATAGGCATTGCACATTGACTACACCCTAGCAATGTTTGAAATTCATGAAATCTACCATTTTTGCATGCCCTTCGTCTACTACGCAAAAGCTTTTTTTGCTCACAGTTATTTTGCTACCCCCTTGAAAACCCTAGCAATAGATTTTTGATTGAATTTCATGTGATTTTTAACTAAAAAATAATTATTTTCTTGCTTTGTCAGTTGTGAGGCTTTTGGGAACAATCTCAACAAAGTGTGATTGTGGAATTTGATCCACGATTTGTAGAAATGGATGCAATTTTTATGCTATAAATAACCACAAATTTTGATGAAAATAACTTGCAATTCAATTGTTTTTCCAGCCCACAATTTCGGCAATAACTCAATTTTCTTGAGGGTTTTAACTTTGTGATTTTGAAACAAAATGGCTTGATGGAACCCTTGTTTGCTTGACTTTTCAAGTGACCCCCTTGCTCTAATATCGTGTTGTAAAAATAGAATACAATATAATTTTATTAGATATTGGAGTGACTAGAGGTTCATCTTTTTATATAGAGTTTGGAAAATGTTTAAATGTGACACTTTTCCTAGATTCTAAATGCTAAAAATAGCAATATTGGAAAACCACGCAAGTCACTACAGTGACTTTATTACCAAGGTAACCCTTATATTTTAATGTTTCCCTACACATTTAGTTGAGCTTGCTTAGTTGTAGTGAGTGGGTCCAATAAGGGTAAATGACATGTTTTCATCAGTGTACCCACTGACTATTTTTTGGTAGTTGGAGTTACTTTTCTCATTGGTTGGTTTTGCCTCCTCTCTTTTTATATTCCTATTTACCCAAATAGAAAATAATGCAAAAAGAAACAAGATTTATCTATTTTTGATAGTTAATGATAATCCATAGAAACAAGAATTGCTTAACATGACTTGCTAGAATCTCAATGTTCAAAATGAACTTGGGAATGAAATGGAATGTTGATTGATGATAAGAAACCCATATTATATTTTGCTATTGTCTAATGATGATGGTCATCAATGTTCTTCCCAATTTTTGAGTGCAACACTAATAATTTATCCTCCCACATCTTGCTTGAATATTGCTACTATAATTGTGATGAAGATGGTTGTTGGAGGATGGTTGGCCCTAGAACCTACTAATTGTACCTATATGTTTTCATCCCAAGAACTATAGTACTATGTTGTTGTGTGCTTCACAAGAAAGTTTGTTTTTATGATTTCAAAAGATTCCTTCTAATCATCCTAGCGCTACTTGTAGACTCAGTTGGGTGATCTGTAAATTATGGGCATTAGTCCCCACATTTATTGCTTAATAACCAATCAGTCACTTCCCAAGATACTAGAGAGGTAATTGAATGTATGATTCTTGAATTAATTGAAAGTAATTGCTGCAACATAGCCCAAAAGGAAAATAGAACCACAACACTCTCTTTTATTTAAGGATGCCTAACAGTAGTTGACTAAGTCACATCCTAACTGCAACCAACTACTTTTAACTACTAATGGTGGACCTAGTCAATACATGTTCCATGTTGGTTGTAATTGCCTAATATTGGCACTTAAAAGGGAACATTACAAGTCCTCCCACCTTAAATTTGCTTGTCCTCAAGCAAGACGATGTTAGGTGGTCAAGTGTATCGGTAGACTCCCAAGTGGCATCTTCTTGTGACAGTCCTTTCCATTGTACCATAATTTTAGTCCCAACACGGTTTCATAGTTGTTTCTCTCAAGTAGCAAGTATTTGTTTTTACACTAGTAATAACTAACCTTCATCATCCGGTGATGATAGCTCAGTTGAAGGTGCGACCTGATGCCCCTTTGCTTTCTTCAAATAGGACACGTGAAAGACGTTTTGAAATCAATTGGGAAGGGGTAACTCTAACATAGGCTACCTCACCCATACATCGTACAATTCTGTAGGGTTTGTAGAAATGATGTTTTAACTTTTCAGCTCCACTTCCTTTTTAGGTAGACTACTTGTAGGGTTGTAGTCAGAGAAAAACTATATCTCTAATGCAAGAGCACCTTGTTAGGTTTAAGCCTCCATGAGGCAATTTTGGTTTCCTAGTTTAATCTTAGTGATTTGATCATGAAATAAGGTCATCCAGACCATTTTAAACTTGTATAAGTTGGTTTTAAGTCCTAGGAAATCAGTTTGAGTCCATTTTGCAAATTTTGTAAAAGTTGTCTAAAAAGTGCAAAAGTTGTCATATTGTCAAATTGCAAAAATACAAGAAATGGAATGTGAAGGGTCAAGGGCATGTAGAAGTTGATTAGTTAGTTGGGAAGTTAGAAATGGTTTTAATATGATAAATATGTAATGCCAACTTGAATTTGGGGGTTGGAGATGGTTGGAAATTGTGAAGAAGAAGAAACCCTTGTTTTTGTGCATTATTTCTGAATTTTTCTCATGTAGCAGAATGTTATCTTGGTTTGTACATATTTTATCTTACATATAATGATATGAAACTTGTTGGAGAAGTTAGTGATGAGAATGGAATTTCATTTACAATTGGTCTCATCAACTTTTATTGAGGTTTGTAAAAGTTATGGCATTTTTGGTACAGGTTGTCCTCAATGACTGATTTTTCTTGTAACAGTCCGAAAGAAACACATGGTACAGATTGGTACGATACAATAATAGTCTGAAACCAATGGGAAAAGATGGATAAATGAGTCTAGTTTTCATTTCCTTTTGGTTTGATCTAGAGTCATTAAGTTTTGAAAGAGTTATGACATTTTTGGTGAGAGCAGGTCTGTGGTAAAACTAGGGTTTCCAACAAGCATTAAGAAAACTATATCTTTGTATTGCGCCATCCAAAAAGGCTCAAACTTGGTGAGAGTCTTCTTTACATTGCTGCACAAGGTTCCTACAAAGGAATTTGAATTATTTGATCATTTGGGAAAGATATGGAGGTTTTTTGTGTGTCTTTTCATAGTAAATATTGTAATAACCCTTGGTGAAATGAGGGTTAACAAAATAATGCATTGTTGAGTTATTTGATGTAATGATCATTTGTATGCCATCAATATGCATGGTGAGTAGGATAGCAAGTTGAAGGTTTTCTGATTGAAGAGTTGTTTGAAACTAATCTATTTGTGATGGTTGATGGTTTTGAACCCCAACTCTGCATCAATTGGTATCATAGCTAGAAGACTCTGGGAAAGGAAATTTGTCTATTTGTGTGTTGTCTTTTGTAGGTTGAAGAGAGAACTTGGATGCCAAGAGACTAGGTAGTTGAGAAAAGAGGAAACCTAGGTGAGGTGTCACAAAGACAACAGAAGCAAGGTGAAAGAGACTTGCTTGGAGAAAGAGAAGGATGGATTTGTTGAAGAGGTACTTGCAAGTTGAGGGTTCACAAAAGAAGAAACAAGAAAGGAAAAAAGAGGAAAAAGAAATGAAGAAGGAAAAAGAAAAGGTGAAACAAATGGAAATTGACCAAGAGATAAAATAGGTGAGACAGGCTATGGAACAAATGGAAGAGAGATGGAAGATTGTGATGAAACAGTTGCAAAGTTGGCACTTATCAGTTAAGAGTATCAGTTAAGAGGAAGGTTACATGGCCTATTAGAAAGATTATTCAGAGGAGAAGACAAATGGGAGCAGTAAAACTAGATGTGAAGAAACCATTGTTGATAAAGGAAGATGATGAACAAATCAACCAAGCCAAAGTGATGATGTTAGAAGAAGAAGAGCACATGGAGGTTGTAGCTATTTCAGAATTTGAAGGTACCAAGATAGCAAATTTGGAGAATGATCAAATCTTGGAGGGAAATGATATTGAGTTGGTGTCAAAATTTGATATGTTGCAAGTCAAAGATGAATTGATTCTTGGAATTCAAAGTTGGTATAAAAGGTATGTTGATATGGTGTTTTTTTCAATGTTTTCAAAGGAGGATAGTAGTCATTCAATTTTTTTCATATCAGTGGTTGGTAAAGTTGAGTAAGCAGCATACATAGGGGTAGAATATCAGATGGGAAAGGTGAAAACCAAGGGTGAAGAGATCATAGTTACATTGCAAAGGAAAGGGAATAAGGAAGGAATATACCATCTTCTTGTTGTGATTGCAGCCTTAAGAAAGGGTAAACCTAGATTCAAGATTAAGCAGATTGTTGATGCAGGTTCTCATGCATTTTCAGGTCCTCACTCAAGGGACTTGAGTTTCTTTTTGGCTAGGAGTATGGTGCAGGAGCACCTTGTCAGGTTTAAGCCTCCATGAGGCAATTTTGGTTTCCTAGTTTAAGCTTAGTGATTTGATCATGAAATAAGGTCATCTAGACCATTTTAAACTTGTATAAGTTGGTTTTAAGTCCTAGGAGGTCAGTTTGAGTCCATTTTGCAAATTTTGTAAAAGTTGTCTAAAAAGTGCAAAAGTTGTCATATTGTCAAATTGCAAAAATACAAGAAATGGAATGTGAAGGGTCAAGGGCATGTAGAAGTTGATTAGTTAGTTGGGAAGTTAGAAATGGTTTTAATATGATAAATATGTAATGCCAACTCGAATTTGGGGCTTGGAGATGGTTGGAAATTGTGAAGAAGAAGAAGAAACCCTTGTTTTTGTGCATTATTTCTAAATTTTTCTCATGTTGCAAAATGTTCTCTTGATTTGTACGGATTGTATCTTACATTTAATGATCTAAAATTGGTTGGAGAAGTTAGTGATGAAAATTTACTTTCATTTGCAATTGGTCTCATCAATTTTTATTGAGATTTGTAAAAGTTATGGCATTTTTGGTACAGGTTGTCCTCAATGACTGATTTTTCCTGTAACAGTCCGAAAGAAACACATGGTACGGATTGGTACGTTACAATAATGTTCTGAAACCAATGGAAAAAGATGGATAAATGAGTCTAGTTTCATTTCCTTTTGGTTTGATCTAATTTCATTAAGTTTTGAAAGAGTTATGAAATTTTTGGTGAGAGTAGGTCTGTGGTAAAACTAGGGTTTCCAGCAAGCATTAAGAAAACTATATCTTTGTATTGCGCCATCCAAAAAGGCTCAAACTTGGTGAGAATCTTCTTTACATTGCTGCACAAGGTTCCTACAAAAAAATTTGAATTATTTGATCATTTGGGAAAGATATGGAGGTTTTTTGTGTGTCTTTTCATAGTAAATATTGTCATAACCCTTGGTGAAATGGGGATTTAAAAAAATAATGCATTGTTGAGTTGTTTGATGTAATGATCATTTGTATGCCATCAATATGCATGGTGAGTAGGACAGAAAGTTGAAGGTTTTGTGATTGAAGAGTTGTTTGAAACTAATCTATTTGTGATGGTTGATGGTTTTGAACCCCAGCTCTGCATCAATCTCCCACTTCAAAAGATCTCTCAATACGATGCCTATTAGCATAAATCTTTTACTAATTTTGTGCACATTGGAGCTAATCATGTAAACATGTCAAAATCTACTTGCTTTGTTCAACAAAATCTCTTGTTGTAGGAACTCGTGTCTTTGGAATCATCAGCTCTACAAAAGTTGGTGCATCATAACCATACACTGACGTGAAAGAGTTCATCCCAATGTACATATGATAAGTGGTATTGTAGCAATACTCTCCAAGGTATAAGCAACACACCCAAGTTGACTGACAGTCAATCACAATACTCCTCAAACCCTTCAATACACATATTTACTATTTTTGTTTGCCCCTTTGTTTGGGAATGAAAAATGGTACTGGGTGTCAATTTTGTTTTTGTTGCCTTGAACAACTCGTGCCAAAAGGTACTCATGAACTGCATCTCTATCATTGACCACAATGCAGGGTAACCCATGTGGTCAAAAAATATCCTTGAAGAAAAGATATGCTACTTGTAGAGCTTTGAACTCACTAGGAATGACAAAAAGGTGGGAAAACTTTGTCAATTGATCAACAATTATGAAGATGCAATTCTTTCCCCCTACTCTAGGCAAAATTCTAAAGAAATTCATTGTCAATCCATTTTTCTTCAAGAATGGGGAGGGGCTGAAGTAGATCTACAGGGTGAGTTGTTTTGTGTTTCATACATTAGCACACTCCATAGTACTTACTGTAACATAACTTCTTCTAGACCCTTCCAAGCATATCTACTCTAAACATGTCTAAGTTTTAAGAAATCCGATACGACTAGCAAGAGGAGAATCATGAAATACTGCAATAATATTTTGTTTCATCCTCTATCCTAGCACTACAAAAATTTATGTCCTTTTATAATATAATATCATTTTTTACTTGGTACCTCTCATCCTTATTTGAACCAATGATTGTACCTTCAATCAACCCCATAGGTAGTTGGTCCTTAGCATACTTGGCCAATAACTTTTCCTTCCTATTAAATTTTGTTGAAGAAAGATCCAATAATTTGGGCCTTTGAGAGAGTGCAGCCGCTACTCTATTATCCTTTCCCTTGAGATTCTCAACATCAAAATCATAGGCTTGTAATTTACATACGTATTTTTTCTACGTATCATTGAGATAAGAAAAACCTCAAGTTAATGTGTGGTCCATGTGAACTACAAAACATTCACAAACTAAATAGGTCTTGAATTTGACCAATACATAACCCCCAACATCTCCTTATCATGTATAAAGAAAGTACACTCTATATCAGTTAATTTTTTACTTTCAAATGATATGGGTCACCCTCTTTGCATAAGAACAACCCATAGTCCTCTTGAAGCATCACATTCTACCACAAAAGGTAGTGCAAATTAAAGATAGCAAGAATAGGACCCATACACATTACCTTCTTCAAATGGTCAAATGATGCTTGTGCTGCTATGGACCAATGAAAAGCCCATCATTTGGTTCATTTTATCAATGGCAAGGCTAGCTGTGAGAACCCTTTAATAAACCTCTTGTAGTAGCCACAAAGACCCAAAAAACCTCATAATTGTGTCGATGACTTTAGAGTGGTAGGCCATTCTTGGATGGAATGCGCATTGGTTGGTTCCATCTCTACACCTGTCTTGCTGATTATGTTACCCAAATACAAAATTTTCTTCATTTCAAACTCACACTTACTTTTATTGTCAAAGGTGGTCTGTTGTTGTAGCATGGCCAACACTATTTCCATGTGTTTCTCTTATGTCTTATTGTAAATCAAAATGTCATCAAAGAATACTAGCACAAATTTGCTCAAGTAAGGCCTAGAAATTTCATTCATTACTGATTGGAAAGTGATTGGTGCATCAGTGAGTATCACCAAAAACTTGAAGCCCATAATGACACCAAAAATGTCTTGAATGAGTGTTTAGGTTTAACTCTTATTTGATGGTACTTTGATTGCAAGTCGATTTGTGTATAATATTGTCCTATGTAGTTCATCAAGCAATTCATTAATACGAGGTATTGGGTATTTGTTCTTGATGGTTGTTTTTATTTAGATCCCTGTAATCTATACACATCTTTAGTGATCTATCTTTCTTTTTACTAGTACCATTGGAGATGCAAAACAGCTCGTATTGGGTTTAATGTGTCCCAATTTTAGTAGTTCCTCAATAGTCCCCTCTATCTCATCCTTGAAGGCATGAGGATGACAATAAGTAGTCACAATGAAAGGCCTATCCTTGGTTCCAACTCAATAGTGTGTTGGAATCGCCTATCTAGTGGAAGTTATGGAGGCATATTCTCAAACACAAAATATTTTTCCAACAAAATTCAGATATTTGAAGGATATTCATCCACTCCTTAGTCCTTGGTACCTGGAGGCAACCCTTTAGTGGTGGAGATGGTTGCCATCCAACTGACTTGATCTTGTTTCGAAAGACCCTATTCGAGGAGTTGATACTACTTGTATTGAAACATTTGTGACCCCCTTGATGACCTTCGTTCATCCTTGCTCGACAAAGCTAAGTGTCATCATTTGGTAGTTCTATGTGAACTCTCCACTGGATACCTAGAACCATGTGAGCTCCCCCAAGAAAAATGACATATAAGTCATGGGTTATAGTATGCTCACCCAACACTACTTGTAATTGTCTGATCACTTATTTGTAGGCCAAATAGTAACCATTTGCTATTGCCAATTTGAACCCTGCAAACTCTTCAACTTTCAATCTAAAACATGGTACCACATTTTGATCAGTGAAGTTGTGGGTTGATTCCCCATCAATGAGTGCCACCATATGCCATCCTCCAATCCTTCCCTTAACTCGGAAAGGTACCTCGGTGCTCCTAACAAAGGCTGGCTGTGTTCCCTCTTCAGGGAACTAGATATCTTCAATCTCTATATACGTTGGTGAGACCTCATCCTCCATACTATATGCTTTTGTACATATTTGGGCTCTCCCTCATCATTTGAATATACCTCAATCAAATGAACCTATCATTTTCCCAAGCATCTATGTGTTGGATTCCAAGGTTCTTTATAGCTGAAACATAGTTGTCTCCTCTGCAGTTCATTGCAGGTCATATCTCTTGAGTGCTAATTTTTAAATGTGTGCCCTATTCCTTAGGGCTTGTTGGGTCGAGAGGGGACGGCCACTAGCTTCTATGAAAAATATTTGTATAGTATGTAACATGCACGATGCAACATTTATTTTTCGTCATCACTCAATATAAATCATGCTTCATATTACTTCTATGATTATCAGTCTATTAGATGGATAATGGAATCAATCAATTGTTGTTTTTGTTACACTTGTAAATTTCAGCTTCTTAAATCTTTTAGTTTGTTTATGTTATTTTTAGGTATTTTTCATTTGTTTGTGTTTTAAAAATTCAAATATTAATTTTATATATTATTGCAATATCCATTGCCTTCTTGTCCCCAAAATTCAGAAAAGATTTATTGTACCTGAAACTTGTCCCCATGTTCCCTCCAGCCCTTTACTTGGAGAAACACTGTAAAAATTCCATTTAACCAGCTGGAAGCCTGAAAAATGACAGTTTTACAGCACCCAAAACTGCTAAGTCCCATTGATGATAATATGAAATGATTATACCCTTTAAATTAAAAGGGTGGGAAGACAGAGAGAAGCTGTCAACATGGAAAGTGAGCACAATGAGGGATATTTACAACACAAGTTAAGAAACATGTTAACAAGAAGGTATCACAAAGATAACAAGGCAAGGTGACACAAAGCATGCACATGCTGATCCGAATATGGATCAGAAAATGAGTTAGCTGCACTATAGATAGCACAAGTTGTATTTTGAAGGGAGTAGATGTTTCTGGGCAGGAAGGAGATGAGTTTGTGGCATAGGTACAAAACTGTTGGTTCCGACAGGGCAATTACACAACCACCAGGTTGCACCAAGTGATGGTTGCATCATGTGTCCAAAAAATGGCCAGTGATGTGTTAATTCTGCACTTTTCGGCTTCCCACTGTCCTTTAATCTTATGTTCTGGCTTGCAAAAGCCTAAATACACATTGTAAATGCATTTTTAACATTATTTGGAGTGATTGAAGTGGATTCCAAGAGGATTAATGTGTTCGAAATGAACAAGAGACTATATGTTGACAGACAGAACCGACAGATAGTGCTAGAGAGCTTTTGTAAGTGATCTTAGGGACTGAGCATTTTTGTTTCAGGTTGGTTGTGTGCCCAAGAGGCCCAAGATTATATTTCTCATTGGAGATGGTGGATAAGGGGGTCATTTTCCTTACTTTTGTTGGAGTTTCTCTTGGAATTCAGGTTCTCCAGGGTAAAAAATGTATGAATCTTCAATTGTTCTGTTGTTTGCTTTTTTAATTTTCATTTTCATATCTATTTGATTACTTAAAGAGTATGGTACTTATTTCCTTCATTTATTTCTGTAGGTTGATGACTATTGTATTGTAAAACCATCTAAGTTTATGAATCACATGCATTTTTATCTTGTATTTATACTAGACTCCATTTTTTTTAACAAATTCCAATTTAATCAGAATAAAATTCACAACTTAAAAAAATTGTTGTACACTTGTCTTCTCCCTACCTGGCGGTTTGGAAATCTTCCATGATGTTTTGATTCTTCTGTTTGCCTACGGAATAGGATTCAATTCTTATGTACTACTGGCAAACTGGTAATGTGCAGAACATAGGATAAAACAATAAACTGAAAGATATCATATTTTAACACCAGGAACTTTATTCATCATCAGAAATATCATGTACAAAGAGTATCACAATGCTTATAGTATCAACATCGGCAACAAAAACTCCTTCATAATAATTTCCCGACTATCCCAACCGACTACATATAACGCTCGGCGGTGGTTAGATAACCAACCGACACGACGCTTCATAACAACATTAACATAACATTAATCAGAACATGCTTTCCCGAAAGTACATGACATATTTTATTCTCACTAACTATTATTTTATTAACAATTGGCCGACTACGACCAAGGCCGACTACGGCCGACAACAAGTAAAATATACGACTAACATCATCCCCCCCAAAAAGGAAGTCGTCTTCCAGACGACATACATACAGCAAGATAAGATTGAGAAGTAGGGGGAAGGGAGTGCGTCCCTGGATGCACAGATGACGTCGGAGTGGTGGAAGAATGCTCTGCTCTCAGGCGCCTCAGCTCCTCCGTGCGTGTGCGAAGCTGCCGATCTGCCAGGATCTCCCTCTCCCTCGCCGCCTTTACCATCCGGGTTGCCTCCATCAGTTGGCTCTTTGCCTGCTCATCGCATTTTTGGGGTTGGAGTCGTCTCCGTGGCCCTCGGTCATTCCCCACTCTGGCGGATTGCCACTCGCCGCTGCCGATGCTGCGGTGTAGAGCAAACGCCAGCGGTATCTCAGCAGCGGTGGAACTCGCTGCCGATATGGTGACTTCCCCTGTGACGTGGCGAGAGGTGCCCACCTGGCGATGCTCCCGGTAGTGAAGCGGCTACCCTCAACATCCGCCCGGCTCCAACTAGCGCAACAGGGAGGGTAAACATGACTGAGTGTGTGCTCTGGCTGGCTAGCGGTGCCGGAAGAGTAAATCCTACCGGCTGCAATACTGGTATGTTAATCTCGCCTGCCTCCTGACCCCCGATGGCGACAGATACCTCCTCATCGGCCGGTGGACTAGACTCCGATGGCGAGGAAGATAAGTCAATAGGCTCCTCTCTGTCAGATGCATCGCTCTCCTCCGAGGCCTCCTCCTCTGATGTTTCCTCTTCCACCGACGCCTCCTTCCGTTTCCTCTTTTTCCCCGAAGCTGTGCCCTCGCCTGCTTGCTTTACTTCCAGTTCCGACCAGTAGAATAGTAGGCCATCCCGGGTCCAGGTGAGTGAGTGGCCGCAACTGACCCCAATTGCCCTCGGGCACCTGTGTGTGCACGGCATCCAAAAAGAGAGCTATGGCGTGCTGAGTCATATAGAAGGCCTTATGCCTCTGCGCTAGGAAATCCCTTATCCGCTCTGTGAGTAGCCTCGCCCAGTTGTATACTCGGCCAACGCGAAGTCCGACCATGAAATCCACCTGCCATAAGGCAATGTCCGACGCTCGGCTTGCCCCTGTGAGTCGGCATTTCATTAGGTCAAGCAAACATTTCCATTCTGCCGTTGCTAGGTGGTTCTTCCGGAGGCCTCGATTGCCAGTATTCCATATGATATGCTGTTCTTCGGCTGACAAGTCGCTTCGGCACACTTGCTTGACCAGCAGTTCTTTGTGTTCCTGTGTCATTCTCTTGGGTTTGTTAACCCCTATTCCCGAAGCCGGGACGCCGAACACCCGCTCAAAGTCCTGAGGCCAGAATGAAACGGTCACTCGGTAACCTCTGTAATCAATGACTGACTTGTGCGTATGCCTGCAATAGTTCTCCACCATCGCCTTCAGCCAAGGCTCGAACTCCCGAGAATTGAAAAGGGCACGAGCCAGCAGTTGTCTACCGAGCGTGTCGAAGCGCTTCAGAGAGTGGTCGTCGGGGAGTGCCACCATTTAACGCACTTTGCCGGGTTCTCCCATGCCATCGTTTCATTATGGCATCCATCCTTTTTCTTTTCCCAGCCGAGGCTACCTTTGGCTGGTGCTGCATAGCCTTCTTGCCCTTGTCCATCTTTCTGTCAGTTCGGCGATTCCAGCCGACTTTATAACTCTCGAGACTGCTGAAGCTATGAAAACTGCGCCTGAAAACTGCGAACTACCGGTGAAACTGCCGAGTGCCAAAGCTGCCGAGCGCCGAAAATTGCCAAGCGCGATGGGCGCGAGCTGCCAAATGATACGGAGCGCGTACGGTTGGATGAATATTACGACTGTGGAACCGGTCAGACGGTTTGAAGATACTCGAAAAATGTATCTCCCGAGTGCGAATTTCGTGTTAAAAGTTCCACGATGCATGCCGTACGGATTCTCTGCAGAATTTGGGCCGTGATCTCTAAGGCAATAATGCGGGCGGACTTCATTGAGCTGCCGTACGTTCAACTCTGGCGCAATTTCAGTCTGGAATAGCCGTACGATGCAGGACTTAACAAAATTTCCCAGTTGCAGAGGCCGTACGGTGCAGAACTTGGCCAAGCTTTCAATTTTCACTTGCCGTACGATGTAAATCCTGGCAAAATTTCCAACTTGCAGAGGCCATACGATGTAAATCCTGGCGAAATTTCCAACTTGCAGAGGCCGTACGATTTCTACTAGCAAATAGAATGAATACTAGGAAATGTGAAAATACCGTACGGTTTGAGAGTTCCTTGGATGCCGTACGATGTCAGGCTCTGAGTGTCGTACGATTGGTGAGTGTCGTACGTTTGGTGAGTGCAGTACGTCCTCCACAGGCTTCAACCCTTGGCATGCTATTTGAGAAATAAAACCCCGTACGGCCTTGAAGTCTTTTAGATGCCATACGACTTCCTTCCCTGGTGAATTGTGCTGAGTATAGAATCTCTGATGCCATACGACTTCCTTGTCTGGCGAATTGTGCTGAGTGTAGAACCCCTGATGCTGTATGACTTCCTTCTCTGTGCCCTGTGCGCCTCTGCAACTGATAAATTCGTGCAAGTTCTTCCTCCCTTCTTTTCCTCTGTGATCTTTTCTCCGACCTGTCGCCTCTTCAATTGGCCGTACGATTTGAGGTTTTATATTTATTTCATTTTTTTCCTTACTTTCCTTCACCCTTAGCCGTACGCCTTGCTTCCTCTTCAGGTTTTGACATATTTTAATCTTCTTTCCTTTAATCTTTTGCCTTTTACTCTCCTCAGTCAATTTCCCTTTTGGCCGTACGGTTTGTTTAATGCTCCAGGCATTTATTTTAATCTGCCTCACTTTACTTAATTTAATATTTCGCCTGATAGCTGACTTATTTAATTTATTATTTAATTTATCCTCCCTTTGTTTGCTTTCTTTTCTGACTTCTCTTTCGTTTCTTTTAATTTTCTCTTCTTTTTCCTTTTCTTCCCATACACCTTGTTTTTCTTTACTTCCTCCGTTATTTTCTTTTATTTTCATAGCTTCTTTTCTATTTATTTTTATTTTTTCCAACTTCCGTTCTTTTTCTCTCTCCTCTCTTCTCTCTTCTTTTCTTTTTATTTTTTTCCACTTCTATTCACCTTCTCTCTCCTCCCTTCTCTCTTCTTGTCTTTTTATTCCTCTGACTCCACTGTGTGTCCGGACTTTTAATTCTGAAGTGTAATACCATTTACATGTGTGTGGTGGCCGTTTATAACATTCTTCCTCGCAACAGGTTCCTATATATTCTATATCAAACCATTTATCCAGTAAAGGGGCAGGACCAATACCTCGAAAACTTCCATCGACGTACCTTCCGCCATACTGTTGATACCACGTAACATCGTCGCCTTGTACTGTCGGCGGTCCCGCCAGGTTAGGAATTATTTTCCAGAGTCCATCTTGAGTTGCGATCTTCCTAACCCTTGGTATTTTTCTTCTTTCTCGACGCATTTGTTTCAGGAGATCTTCTGTATATCCATCCACCGTTGACACGAACGTATCTTCTATCTTCAACACTGTCTTTAAACAAGGGGCCTTCTTCTCGAAATAAGCATCCCATTGCTCATCAGTCCATTCCTCCTCGTCATCTTTTTGCAGTTCATCTTGTTCTTCTGCCTGGTTCTCCTTTTCCACTTGGGCTTCTGCGTCCAAGTCCTTGGCTATATATCCCCGTCTTATTCCTTCATAAGGGGCTACATAGTGCCAATGTCCCCCCATTCGACGCCACAATGCAGGGGTTCCGAATACTGCATTGGTCAAGTGCTTGTGTATTCGTGGTACTGCAATTCCTTCTACTCGCTTCTCTGCCAACCTTTCTTCATTTATTTGATCTCGCCCTGATTCTGCCCAGACATTGTCTGCTACATAACCAAGACCTCCTAGTCCCCAGTCTTGTTCTCTCGGGCCTTCACTTTGTACAGGCCAATCTTCCTTTGTTGCATAGCCCAACATGTTTATGGCGATGGTATTCTTCTCTTTTCTCTCCTGGTATGGTTTTAGCTTCGATCCGTTGATTGCCTCCAATATCAGTGACCCATCAAGATTTTCCAATTTTATAGACCCATTGTCACCTACTTCCCGTACTCGGAACGGTCCCAACCAACGAACTTTAAACTTCCCCGGCTTGATCTTGTTACGGCCGTTATACTTCAGAACTAACTGTCCCGGTCGGAAATTCATTCGCCGGAGATGCTTGTCGTGCCAATATTTCCGTCGCCGTTGCATGTTCTCCGTCGCCCATTGTGCCATCACTCTTCGCTCGTCCAGCTTATTCAGTTGGTATAGTCTTTCCTTTAAGCTTTCGGTATCACCCAACCGATTCTCCATGGCTATCCTCAAACTTGGTACCATATACTCCATCGGCATCACCGCCTCCTGACCGTACATTAACTGGAAAGGCGTGTGGCCCGTTGTTACCTTGTACGTTGTACGATACGCCCATAGGACGGCTGGTAACCTTTCTTCCCAGTCAGCTTCTTCCACACCACATGATTTGTGAATCACTGACACGAGCACCTTATTTGTCGACTCCGCCTGGCCATTAGCTCGCGGGTAGTACAGACTTGACAGGTTGTGAAAAATTCGGAACTCTGTCGTCATCAACCTGATAACATGATTAACGAAGTGTCCTCCACGATCACTCGTGATCCGAATGGGGATGCCGTACCGTGTTACTATCTGCTCATAGATGAATCTTGCCGTACTTTGTGCTGTATTGTCTGGCAACGCTCGAGCTTCAGCCCACTTCGTCAGATATTCTGTAGTGACCACAATATATCGGCATCGATGCAAGTGACTCACCTTCAACGGTCCGATGAAGTCCAACCCCCATCGTTCGAACAACTCCTGAGGCTGTGAGGGATGCAGTGGCATGAAATCCCGCTTCAATGGTTTCCCGACCCTTTGGCAGGTGTCGCAGCCTACCACCCATTCTTTGGCGTCAGTGTGCATCGTCGGCCACCATAGACCTGCCAAGAGAATTTTCCTTGCTGTAGCATCAGGTCCCATATGGCCGCCAGCCAGTCCTTCATGTGCCTCTTTTAGTACGCCGGGTATTTCTTCCTCGACGACACATCTCCGGAGGATCTGGTCGGGTCCCATCTTGTAGAGTAGCCCATTGATCAATTGGAATGTCTTGCTTTTCAGTACGATCTTCCTCCTCTCGGCTGGTGGCATATCACTTGGGAATGTGGATGTGGACAGATAGTCTCCAATCTTCTCGTACCATGACGGCAATATTGCAATCTGAAATAAATGTGCGTCCGGAAAGTCTTCGTTCACCCCACCCTCTGCAGGTTCACCCGACCGGATTCTAGATAATTGGTCGGCAATAACATGGCTTTTTCCTGGCCGTACGATGATGGTGAACGTAAATTCTTGCAACAGCAGTAACCATCTACTCACCCGTCCTTGGATAATCGGTTTGTTTACCAGGTACATCAAAGCTTGGTGGTCCACGTAAAAAGTGAACGGCATGGCGAGGAGGTAATGCATGAACTTTTGTACGGCGTACACCATTCCCAGTGCCTCACGCTCGGTCGTACTATAATTCCTTTCTGCCTTTGAGAGTAGCCGGCTGGCGAAGAATACTGGGTGATCCAACCCGTGCGCTCCCACTTGTGCTAGGGTTGCTCCGATGGCAAAATTAGAAGCGTCTACATGTACGTGGAATTCCTTATCCCAGTCCGGGTACATTAATATGGGTGAGCTGATCAGTCGCTCCTTCAGTTCCCGGAATGCCTTCTCCTGTTCTTCGGCCCACACGAATGGTTGGCCTTTCCTCGTCAGTAGGTCGAGAGGGTACGATACTTGGGCAAAAATTTTAATGAACCTCCGGTAGTATCCCACATGGCCGAGGAAAGATTTTACTCCAGTGACATTCTCGGGAGCCTCCATCTGGACGATGACTCGCACCTTGTCGGGATCCGTTTTCAACCCAGCTTTGCACACAATGTGTCCGAGCAACTTCCCCTGCGGCACCATAAATCTGCATTTCTTCGGATTCAAGGCAAGGCGGGCTGCTCTACACCGTTCCATGCACTCGCCTAAAGCTTTCAAATGTTTTTCCTTATCGCTATAAATCGACCAATCATCGAAGGCTTTGAAATTACCTACCGACATTTTATCAAAGATGTGGAGTATTATCCTCTGGAATGTAGCTGGTGCGTTGCATAATCCAAACGGCATACGGTTGTATGCGTACACCCCATCCTCGACGACGAATGTAGTCTTTAATTTGTCCTCCTCGGCGATACTGATCTGATTGTAACCCGAGAAGCCATCTAGAAAGGAGTACATTTCGTGCCCGGCAACTTCTTCCAGAATCGAGTCGGTGAAGGGAATGGGAAATGGATCCTTGATAGTCACTGCATTCAGACTACGAAAGTCAACACAGATTCTAATTTGCTCCTTCTCTTTCTTCAATGATATGACGATCGGCGATACCCACTCGCTGACTTCCACCTTGAAAATGATGTCGGCCTCCAGCATCTTCTCAATCTCCTCCTGTACTTTAGCGGCATAATTTTTGTTCATTCTGTACGGTCGCTTTCGTACGGGCTGGGCTCCCGGTACGAGAGGAATCCTGTGCACACATAACTCCGGTGGATGCCTTTCAAATCCTTGTACGTCCAGCGAAAGCGTCTTTGTATTCCATGAAGATTCTGAACGCTGCCGCTTTCAGGACAGGGTCCCAGTCATCACCGACTAAAATCTCCTTAGGTTTGGCTAATTCCCCGAGGTTTACTTTTTTCAACGTTGATTCCTCGTACTTCATGATTTTGTCCTGCTCGAACTTGTGGGCTGGGGTCACATCCAATTCGGCCGTACCTTCTTTATATTCTCCGTACTCAGGTGGAAATGTCTCACTGGTCGAGCCATTATCCTTTTCTACTTCCCCCTCCTTGATCTGTAGCATGTGGCAATCCGGGTGGAAGACTTCATAATCCTCCATCTGCCAGTGAAACAGTCCGCTCAATGAACTGGTCTCATCTTCCGAGCAACTGCCGATCTCCAATACCCCTTCTTCATCTGGTTCCATTGTCTTTCTCTCATCATCGTCCGAGTCTCCTCCAGATTCAGATGCCGAAGATGCCAGATCCTCACTGACGGCCTGGTTCTTCAGATCAATGGTGTATTTCCTCCCCCAATTTTCTATTGAGAGTGTATTCCGCTTCCAGTTGTGGGTTGCCTTGGCAGCAATTAGCCATCCCCGTCCCAAGAGTGCATCGTACGCTTTTTTCTCCATTGGGATGACTACAAAATTCAACAAAAACAGTTGCGTGCCGATCGAGACCTTCTGCTCCATTAGTATACCCAACGGTCTGATGCCATGTTGATCTGCTCCCACGAGGTGGAATGTCTGGGGCCAAAGAGTCGGCTTACCCAGACACTTCCAAGTCTCTTCTGGCAGTACGTTTACTCCTGAACCACCATCGACGATAGTATTAGATAATCTCATGCCCAAGATTTCCATCTCGACGACGGCTGGTTTCCTCCCGATGCGTACTGCTAGGAGCATTGGATCCGAAGTCTCGGCTACCACTTCTGGCGTACGTTCTGGTGAACTCTTCGGAAGATTTTCTCCAATAGCATTGGTAAGTGCTACTTTGAGAGAAGGCATTGTTTGCAAAAGATCAGTTACCTTAATGGGTACGGTTGTGTGAAGCACCTGCCGTACGATATTCTTCTCCGACTCCGACTATAGCAACGTACTGGTGGCTTTATAGTTCTTGCCTTCATTCGTCATTGCCTCTGCTACTTTTGTCTTGGCCTCCCGAAATCTTTCTTTCTCCGTACGAGGATCTGGATAATTTGCTCGTTTTGACTGTGCTCTCGTAATCGCCAAGACCTCCTCGTCGGCTACCTCCAGCATATTGATACTTCCTTTTTGCTTCGGACAGTCGGTGTCTTCATGATCACCCGGTCCACACCACTTGCACAGTTTTCCCCCGTTGCCTTGGCCACTCTGACAATCCCTCGCAAAGTGACCCCATTCATTACAGTTCCGGCACTGGATCATCGGTCGTCCTTTGCTGTCGTACTGAATTTTACTTCTCGGCGTATTTCGCCGATTGTTGCGGTAGCCTCCAGGGGATGCATTGTTGTTCTGTGGCTTTGGTGGCGTGGTTGGAGAAGTTGATTGTTCGCCCTAAGTGAAGAATACTTGCGAACTTTTAGTTTTTAAATTGTATGGGCACTCCTTGACGGAGTGTCCCATGACCTGGCAGATGTCACAGAATAACTTTTTTGGGCAACTTGCCTTTGTGTGCCCTTCCGTTTTACAGTCCGTACACCATAATTCATTGGCCTCTTTGGATCCGTCCTTGTCGGCCTTCAGTTCTTTCATTATCCGCATCATATCCCGTCGAAGGGCCTGTACGGTTGTCGATTCATCGTCACTTTCCTCGGCACTCTCGTCGTCATCCCTCCTCTTCCCCTTCGAGGAGGTCCTATTTTCACTTTCAATATCCATCGCCCGATTGTATGCTTCGGTGTACAAGGACGGTGGTACTACTTTCATTTTCCGCCGGAGTGAGGGAATCAATCCTTCAATGAACCATCTTTTCTTTAACCCATCGGCCGGCTGTGCCTCTAGCTTCCCGATCAAGTCTTTCAACCTCCTATTGTAGGTCCGTACGTTCTCGTGCTTGCCTTGTTTGGTATGATAGATTTCTGTGACGATCTCACTATCGTCCCGCAGAAGTTTGAACTCTGCTTCAAAATTTTGCTTCAGGACCCTCCATGTGGCTCTCTGCGCTTGGTCCAATTCCAAGTACCAATCAATGGCACTGTCTCTGAGTGTTGCTGGAAATGCCTTCAGCCACTGGTCGGGGTCATCCTGCCCGCTGGCTATCCAGATAGTCTCGCATGTCTTGCAATGCCGTACGGGATCCTCAGAGCCATTCCCCATGAATTTCGGCAACTTTTGCCGATCCGGATGAGCCATCTTTGCCGGTTGACCTCCTTGTTGACCTCCTTGTGTTTTGGACCCGATTAGACTAGTGGATTCCTCACTACGTCCCTGTGCGTCACCAGCACTCTTGGCCACGTACGAGTCACTACCAAGTCCTCCGTCAGCGTCCTCAACACCGTGGGTCTCCTCAGGATCCCGCCAATGCTCTCTCTGCCCTGGGGTCTTAAGCTCTGGCCTTCCCCTCCTTAACTCTGCATCGTCGTCCGAGAGGGACAACTCTCGAAATCGTCTGATGCTACTATTCAATTCATCTTCATTGTCATAGAGGTTATATTTTTCTGTATGTGGAGTGCTGAAGGGGTCTTCGTCCCTTCCGTCTATCAAACTGTAATGTGCTCGTTCAATAGATGTGTCTATTTTTTTCAAATTTTCATATGTTCTTTTTATGCTCTGATTGATTTCAATTAAGTCCTCATCTAGTTCCTTACCGACTTGCCTTAGTCATCTTCGCCGACTTTCCTGCTCTTGTAGCCTGAGTGATCGCCGAACTTGTTCTTCCGAAGTCCCGTGCCCGTCAGGTACTCTATTCTTGTCTTTGTTCGGCCGTACGGGCATTTAGTTGTTCAAGCAATCATTGCTGGTTGCCGGAAGTGCGGCGCTGACTAGTATCGCGTTCTTCCTCTTCACGTTTGGTTCTGTCTTCACAACGTTGCACGATTTGCTGCCTTCGGCGCTCACGAGCTTCTTCCTCTCGCAAGTCTTGCAGAATAATGAAATGGCGGGCCAGCAATCTGGGCATGCGATTCAGGAGGTGGTTCACCTCGTCATTCACTTCCAGCCGATCCCAGATGACTTCCTCAAGGATCTCCCGAATGTGGGATTCCCTACGTACGTGGTCACGGAGCGAGATTTTCCACAAATTTACCAAATCTTCTGTCAATGAGTCTTCTCATTCCTCATTAGCATTTATAGGTTCTTCCGCTAGTTGACCCATTACGCTGCCATGGTGGATGATGCCCTAGTCCATTCAGGCAACGGCGCCAAATGTTTGCCTACGGAATGGGATTCTAATCTGACGTACTACTGGCAAACTTGTAATATGCAGAACATAGGATAAAACAGTAAATGGAAGGATATCATATTAAAATGCCAGAAACTTTATTCATTCTCAGGAAATATCATGTACAAGAGAGTATCACAATGCTTACAACATAACTCATTCAGAATCATCATCATCCTCTCCCGACTATCCCAACCGACTACATATAACACTCGATGGTGGTTAGATAACCAACCGACACTACGCTTCATAACAACATTAACATAACATTAATCAGAACATGCTTTCCCGAAAGTACATGACATATTTTATTCTCACTAACTATTATTTTATTAACAATTGGCCGACTACGACCAAGGCCGACTACGGCCGACAACAAGTAAAATATACGACTAACATCTTCTCTGAATATTCTCTAAAGTCTCAACTGCTTTGACAGTTACCCTACTGTCCCGCATTCCTTCATTTCATCCCATTCACTATTAGTATTGGCTATGCAGCCCGTTTGACCTGCTCACGGGTCCTAGATATTCCTACTCCCTGTTGGCTATAAAATTGTCTTTCAGGACTTCCTATTTGCTGTTAACATATTGTAATTTAAATCTCTAAATCTTGTTTATATTTAAATTCATTGAATATCTTCCAAGCAGCCATTAATTCCTCCCTGACATTTCCCATGCAGCCTTTTGCTCCACTGAATAACTGGATGTCTTTTGCCCATGCATTCTCTAATTTTACATGTGAGATACTCATCTGATGGATCCACGGTCTGACTTCCATGTAGTAGTCTGTTTGAGTATAATGTAAATCATTTGATATGACTTTTGATGAACAAGCTAAAGAGCTTATAATGATGGTTTGTAAGGCACAATACTTGCTGAACATTTTTCAAATGGGGTAGCAAGCTAGGTGGGCTTGATCTTGGGGGAAAGTCCATGGTTAAGTGCACTTGAGTTGGAATACTACTGGGATGTGTAACCTGCTGGCAAGTCTCAATGCTTCACCCCTGTGAGCATCACTTAGGTGCAATGAGTGCTAACTGGACCATTCATGCTCATAAGAGATGGGTTCGTGTGAATCACTACCTATGAAATATGGGTCATTGAGTTGACTCAAAAACTACACAGTTGAATCCTGATAAAACATCACATAATGATTTTTAATGGTTATTTTTAAGTTTGTAACGATAAATATACTTAGCATCCTTGGCAGAAGCCTTACATCTTAATAGTGAGACATGTTCTTATATAACTGTAGATTTCCAAATTCAGGCATTAGATAATTACTGGGATCTTAATTAAAATTTGAGAACTCTAGTTACCCATGGATCATGTCCGTGCATAATCCATCTCTCAGAAGAAATGGCAGTAATGTTCCTGAGAGAATATTTTAAGCTGTGTGTTTTTAATTCATTGACCAGAAAGGTTGTACAATATTAGAGCAGGATATTAAAACCCGACCTAACTAATTTTGTTGCACCTTTAATTGAGAGATATTATATGTCTGATTACACAACTTAATGTCCAAATATAACATTTATTGAGTTCTAGCCTACATTTGATGGTAAACTGTTACATAAAATGATAAATACAATTTGAGGTTCAATAAAATATTATTTTATTGGTGGCCATTTCTAAAATTCTAGTTATTAAAATATTATTTGTCTTTCCAGCTTGCCCTTCTATGGCTCCTCAGATTGAAATGGATTTTGTAAAGTTTTATTTTCTGAAGATATTGAAAGATGAGCTTCAACATATCTGTAGAAGTAATTTTAAATTTGTCATTACAAGCTTAGTTTTCTTGAGGGTGAGAAGTTCTCTTGAAGTCCTCGTAGGCTTGCAGGTACATCTTTTTGGAGGACACGTGACATCTTGGAAGAATGAAAAGAAAGAGGAACTGTTGTTCATGAGTAGTAAGGTATGCAATCTGTGCATGGAAGAAGCTCTTTCTTTTCTTTAAGTGTTTTATTGGATGTTTCTGTGTATTGATGTAGTCCATAAATATTTATCATGATTAGTCAAAAGAGTTCATTGGAATTATATTAGCTCATACTTTCTTCAACAAGGCAAGCACCGAAAGTTTTATACTTTATTTAGAACAATCTTGAGTGTGTTGTGACCATCTTTATCATTTTATTCATAGTCCAGACTATTAAGATTTTTAAGTCTGTTAGGCATTTGAAATTTTGATGTCTTCCCAAGGCTTTAGATAAATATCAGATATGCCTTGCAATCAGGTGTGTTTCATCAAACTTGTGCTCTTATGCTCTTTGTTTTCTTCAACAAGGCAAGTCCTTAAAGTTTTTTACTTTATTAAGAACAATCTTGATGCTATCTGACGTTTATCAGTTTATTCACATTCCAGACTATTAAGAATCAATGGAAAGTTCATTATGTGTTTGAAATTTTGATGTCTTCTCAAGGGTTTAGAGAAATATGCCTTACCATCAGGTCTGTTTCATCAATCATGTGTCATTTCTTATGCACTTTTTGTGATAAGGCACAAATTTATGTTGATTGATTGGTGCTAATACACACTCTTGATCCAGGACATGAACTTTAGAGAAATAAGCCTTACCATTGGGGCTGTTTCATGGATCATGTGCCAATCTTTGCTTTATTCTGCAGAGGAACAAATCCATGTTGAGTTACAGGTTTTGATAGACATTGTTTGTTAGGGGTGACTTTGCCACCTTCATCATGCTTGTCTGGTGAAATTCATTTCTGCTCCTAATAATTCTTGCAATATTAGTTTGTTTTATTGGAACCTTGGTTTGCTGCTTGCAGATTTTTTGATGACTATGTCCCAGACATTTCCCTTTTATTCTGCATATTCTCTGCAGTAGGTCATAGCAAATGTCAATACACATTCTTGATAGAAGGCACACATGTTAGATAAGTTAGCCTCAGCACTGGGGCTGCTTCATCAATCATGTGCCAGTCACATGCTTTTTTCTGGACAGAACACAAATCCTAGTTGAATGATAGGTTTTGATATAAACTTTTTTTGGGGTGACTTTTGGCACCTACATTATACTTTCTTGGCAAAATTCTTTTCTGGTCCTAATAAGTCTTGTTGTTACTTCATTTTCTTGGAACCTTGCTGCTTGTAGATCTTTTGATGGTACTCTATCTTGTTAGATGTTTGCCCTTTATTCTTCATTTTCTCAGCAATAGTTTATAGCAGAAGCGAGCTGAACCTTACCATTAATAATGCCTATTATATGTGCTTTATGCAGGCCATATTCAAACCACCCAAAGCTATAAGAGGAGGGATTCCAATTTGCTTTCCCCAGGTACACCTTTGTAAATATCTTGTTTATCCTTAGTTTGTAACTTTGTTCATCCCATAAATATGTGTCTCCTTAGTTTGTACATCTTGTGTGTAACAGTTTGGCAGCTGTGGGTCACTGGAGCAACATGGCTTTGCAAGGAATAGGGTCTGGAGTATTGACAGCAACCCTCCACCTTTAGCTCGTAGCTCGGCTGAGAACCGGGCTGTAGTTGACCTAATTTTAAAGCCCACAGAAGAGGATTTGAAGATATGGCTGCACAGGTATCAGTCAGCATCTTCAATTGCCGCAGGTTTTAAAAGGATTAATCTTGGTTTGTAACTTATTAATTAACATTCATTATTTATTCAATTTAAATATACTGCATATTTTGTTTAATGTAGTCAGAATTAGTAAAAATTAAATTTTTTATATGCAATTTGAAAACTTATTTATTTACTTTTCTTGTTGAATCAATCAATACCCATATGCAGTTTTGAGTTCAGACTTTGTGTGACTTTGGCTCCCGGTGGAGATCTTACATTGATTTCTCGCATAAGGAATACTGACACCAAGCCATTTACTTTCACATTTGCTTATCATACATACTTTTCTGTTTCTGACATCAGGTATGATTCATTTACTTCTGTTTTCTGATCTTAATTTTGCTATTTTAGATAGACTTGCATAAATTTAGATCTAATTTTGCTAGGCATTTTGTTTCAAGTCTGAGCTTGAACATATAATTGTCTTTACACATCAGTTATAAATCAGTACTCGTTGATTTATTGCCTCTCTTTTGATGAATAAAAAGCCATTAAGCTTTTAAGCTATCAAAGCTATCATGAAGAATTATTATATTCAAATTATGTAGTTCAAGCAACTATAATGTCCAGTGAGGCATGTTGTTCTAGCTTTTTTAAGGTTTCAGGACATGTTATCTCTAGATAATATGAAGTAGAAAATTATGGAGACTGAGATGCCTTTTCTCAAGTCTGTTAAGAAAGTGGAAGAAATGGATGCCTGGTCTTTTATACAATTACTTGGTAATATTTGATAAGATAATCTGTGACTTAGGAAAAAAAAATGGATGAAACTTTTAAATGTCTTTGGTACTAGAGATTTGAATACGAGTGTATAAGTACAATATAAATCATTTCAATCTTGTCAATGCATATGTTACTTCCGAGTCTTTTATGGGGCTCAACAATGTGTCACTGCCGTTTTGATATGTATATTCTTTAGCTTTTTGGGGGATTGTGTTTTTTTTGTGAATGCACATAGAATGCAGAACCATATGGGGACTGAAAATGAATACTGAATTCAGAAATGTATGTTTCTAGATGAGGCATGTAAGAAAACACAGTCATAGCCTTTAAGCTTGCAATCTTTGCCTGAAGTGTTTCTGTATAAGGCTTTTGATGAAAGGGCTGGATTTATCAGTCACCTGTGGAGTGTTGAATTCAGATAATTCATGACATTCATTTTGTCAGTTAGGTTTGATGGAACTTGATAGGAGGTAAATAACTATGAAAGTATTAATGCTAGATATAACTGGAATTACAAAGTCCGCGATCCTTTTCCAATCATACTCTTGTCATATATATTTTTCTCAATCATTTAATGTTTTCAACTATTAATCTTAAGGTCCCTTTCTCTTATCCTTTCTTCTTTCTTGGTCACTCCCCTTATATTTAAGGAACTAAGTCTGCAATCCTTTCTCAAAAAATTTCCCCTGATGATGGAGCATGGAGTGTGATCTGAAACGTTGATTCCAAAACATTCGCACAATTATTACCAGAAGTTCTTTCATTCATTGTTATGGACTGTGGAAATATCATGTCTTTAATAGGATTACAAAGTTTTTGACATTTGATTCAGGTTTATTTTTGCATGGATAAAAGGGGGCTCAGCATTGATTCCTTCTGGCCAAAAAAAGACACCAACTCAAAGCTTGCCTTGGAAAATTAACCTTTTATCAAAGCATAATTTTATATTTTAATTTTGTGCATTTATTACCTATGTCAATATACTTTTTATAATATAACTCAATGACTCACATGTATGGCCATTATATTAAACATTCTATCATGAAAATTATGGATAAAAAAAATCACTTTCCTGGGAATGATTCCCTAGGACACATGCATCGAAGTTAAATCATCAGTCTTAAGGCCTCAGTTTCAAAGAGTCAAAGTATTTCACATAAGAACATAGTTTTATGTAGGGAAACTAAATCATTTGCCAACATAACTCAAGACACTCAAACCATGTTTTGAGAAAATTCAGTTGCAGAGTCTAGATGCCCTGCAGCTGTGGCCTTATGCTGTCAGGGACATGTCCTTTTATTGTTTCTCTTCCAGCTCCTGCTCGGACAGGGGTTGCATCCTTTTGTCAAGTGTTGTGGCATATAGAACCTTCCCAAGCTCTGCTTCTGTTTTGGTTGGACGCCCATTTGTGTGGCTGTAAAGCTGCTCATCTGTCACTGCAGGGTTGTAGAGGAGCTACGCGTTCAGTATGTAGGGGTGGAAAACACACTGTCATTTTGGAGCAAATATTAGCGATTTACAGCTATGAAGTATCGAAATACAAAAACTAAATAAAATAAATATAAAAAATATAATTATAAATAATGGTAATCTAAATATTATTATAATTATAATCATCGTAGAGAATATTATAATTATAATACAATTATTATAAATACAAAACAGATCAAATTGATATTGTTAATTGAAATCATTATAATAATAAAATATTTAAAAAAAACTAAATCTGAATACGACTATGCTTTAATAAACAAATAATAATCACAAGCATTTGTATCAATTCCTAAAGATAATTGCATCGATTCATAATGCATCAATCTCTAAATACTTCAGCAAGCGATCACTAAAATAATTAGAAGCTATGATTAAAGGAGCAAAGATGGACACGTACCTTTAAGGGTACGATAGTGACTAAAGAACACATCCCTTGACAATTGAATGATTACAACTGTCGGCAAGTCAGACTATAAAAAGAAGGTAATTTGAAACAGATCGGCATCGATTGGGAATTAGGAAGAAGAAGAGAACCAGATCTGGCATGCTCATATGAAACCCATCAGCTCTTCCTTGGATGCATGAATAGGACACCTAAATCTGGAACAGCATCAAGATAACTCACATAAAGTAGAGGTGACAATCAGAAATAACAATCATATAGTAAAGGCTGCATTAATCATTTCTAGATATCAGATTTAACATTAAATTACAGGCATACGGATCTCAACATGGTGAATACAATCTGGTATGGATAATTGAGATAATGTCCAAATGATTATTTCATGGATAAGTCTTATCTCTTCTCACATGCATATATCATAGTACTGCTGCAGAAGATAAGTACTTAGAGGGCATTCCTTTTAATGAATAGATTGCATATATAGATAGATAGATAGATAGATAAGAGTTACAATTATGCAATAGTGATGCTTGCAGCAATTATTAATCCTTATTAGTCATTATCCAATTGAAACTGATCTGTTTGTTTCTCTTAAGCAATATCTCCTGAATATTGAGAACAGATCGAATTGGGAAGGAAAGGAGAAGTGGATCAAACAGCAAACACTCAGCGGGAATCGAAAAGGATGGAAAGATGAGGGAATCGGGATCCTCACTAGGTAGGCCACCTCATATAAATGGCATGTGCCACATGAGGCCACCTCATATGAATGGCATGCGCCACATGAGGCCAAGGAGGATGGTATATCCATCCTTGGGTATAATTCCTATTAGGATAAAGCGATAATTGGACTAACAAATTTACTATGGATTTACTAAAGTTTAACCATGATACTCTAATTGTTAAGTTATTATTGTAAGTGATCTCTAACTTGTTTGCAGGGATTAAATAAAGCCAAGGTACTCTCAAAATCCATTGTTTTCTTGGGAAATTGGTAATTTAGGGTAAAATTAGTATAACTCCTATTAGGGAATTACCGCTTGCCAGTTTAGACTTCAATTTCTCTACTTCTGCTTCAACTCTGCTTCCAGACACAGACGAGTTTTTAGTTCCTGTGTTACATACCTTACATTGAGACTATGAATTTTCTTATGTATATTTGGATGTAAAGTTAGTTGCAAATAACTGTTTCTATGTGTATCAGTGTATGTGAATGGTGAATAGAATAGATGCTTAATTTATCGCTAACGAACTTTTATGACAAGTGATTTTCTTGTTCACATGAAATTGAAGATGTTTATGAGTTAATATTTAAATACATATTTAAATGGCCGTTGAGAACTTTCTAACCATAATACCTGTCAGTGGATGCAGGACGGACAACACCGCGATAGAAAAGGATATGTCATCTAGGAGAGGTAGTGATTATCAGAAGTTTGGAAACTGTCATCTTGCTTTGAGCCGGTGTAAGGCAAGGAATTGAAATTGTAACTTGGCCATTTAGAATTTAATATAATTTAATTAAAAAAATATATAAAAAAAATAATAATAATAGTTAATTAAATTAATAAATAAATCAACCTTCACCTTAAAGGAGATTTCTATAAGTGGTAAACAATTGATAAAATAAATTAAGCATTATCATCCTCTTTTACTCGGCGAATTAAATCCTGGAATACTTCTAGAGGATGTCAAATAAAGATTCAATTTAAAATACAAATACTTGCGTATCATTCTTGTGGGGGAGTCATCGAGTGGTAATAATTAAAATGAATTATTTTTGAATTCTTGTGGAATCGGAATTTTTTTTAAAATGTCTTCCCGTGCTCGTGCCTCCTCCAAGATTGAAACACCAAGATTGGCAGACGAAAGGACAGGCATTGTAAGAAGGCAATTCGTCTTGGGTTAAGTTCGAGAACTTCCGTTCATTCTTCACTTCACCATTGAGCTCTCTCTCTCTTCATTCACATTTCGTCCTTCTGAGTTTTGGAAAAAAGTTCGTGAGCATCTAAAAAAGATTTTCCTTAATCGTTTTGAGTTGAGTTCTTGAACTTTGCTCAAATTCACGCACTTTTGTAATCCATTCATCATCCTTCTTAATCAATCTTCGTAGCTTGGATCGCATTTACTCTGTAATACCTTTCTACCATCGGGGTTCTCCTTAGCCTTTCTTTTCATCATCTCGAAGGAAGTTGTGTGCGTGGTAATTCTTTAGTTCTTCCTTTCGAGTTCTTATTTCTGAAGTGCAACCTTTCCTTGGCTTGCAACCCTAGCGACAGTGCTTGGGCTCAAGGGATTTCTACAGAGTTGAAGGCCTGAAGATATTTAATTCAAGGAATTTATCAGACACGTAAACATCTTTGAAAATTACTTGAAGTTTGGTTGATAACTATGTTTTGAATCTGTAATTAAACTTTTCTTGAAAAGTGGATTCGAGCCTGTAAATTGTCTCTGCTGAGAAAAGTTTTATTTTTAAATATTCGTAAGCGTAATTTCTCTTTCTGGGCTGTGAGATAAATTCAACAAGGGTACCCATCTTGAAAAGAATTTTGTATTCTCTCTCATGTCAATGTCTGAATATCTTAAACTTTTCTTATATCGGTCTAGGTTATTCTGGGAAAAACCGAATATATATATTTCTATATCATACATCATTCCATCCTCGAACTTTTATCTGAAACTCGAAACTAATCTATGGAACAGAGTTGCCTAGAGTTTAAGTGAATATTTACCCATGAAATCTGGAATGGGAGTAGGATATGAATTTCTCTGTGATATAAAATTCACTTCAGATTCCTAGGGAGGAATAAGCTTGTATAGCCAGACAATTTTACTTTTAAAAAAACCGTTATTTTAAAGAAGTAAATATTTGCTTGAGACCCTACTGGAAGAGGAATATGGAATACAAATTTAATAAGGATATATATATAAAAGGGAACTTAATTGTCCTCAAAAGTTGAACCATAGTACAATGTGATCATGTCGAGCAGGGGTGAGAGCGTTGATGGCACAGGAGTGCCAAAATTATGAAAAAAAATCCTTGGCCAAGGTACGATGCTAGATTCAGCATCTGTCAGCCATCATTTACCGGATGCATCTTTGATCAAAGAATCTTCTAGTTGAGGGTTACTCATAGTGAAGATTCGATCAGGTGATGTAGGTACTTGACACCGGGCTCGGAGGCATGATGACAGTTAGATCCTTGTTAGCCACCCTCGTGAAGGGACGGGTTCCTTCAAACGAAGGAGCACGGGAGACCAGTAGGTCTTCGGTTGGGCGGTAAAGCCCCAGATAACATCTTTTCCCAATAAGACAAAAACAAGATCATTTGCTTTTGTCTCTTGATTGTAAATTTCTAAACCCTTCTTCTCTCTCTCTTTTATGAAAATAAAAGTTACTTGGTACATTATGTTTAGCTGAATATGTAAATAGAAACAAAGAAAGTTAGATATTTGTTTACCTTTCAGTTATTAGAATAATTGTAAAGTAATCTTTCAGTTAATTCAATTAGTAGTATTTTCAGCTGAAAAAGAAATTTAGAGATTAGAGATTGAGATTAAAATATTTGTATTTAATGTAAATTACTTTTAAATCTAAAAGAAAAAAGGAAAACCTAGTTTAATGTGTTGAATGCAAGAGAGATAATGATGCCCTAGCAATTATTCTTTTCTTCGTATGAACCCTAGAATGGTAGTTATTCAATTACCCTTCAGCTGAAGATGGCATAATTAACTGTTAAACCTTTTAGATGTAAGATGTAGTTGTTACATCGTGCTAGGAAAAGGATATGTGTAGAATTTCCGCAGCATCCCTCTCTCTAACCTTCTTTCTAAGTAGTCTCCGAAAATCTTCTCACAGCTAGTCCATGTCATGTTTGATTCCCATTCAATTCCATGAGATGTCTGGACCAAGTATGAATTGTACACACTTAAGTTCTTTTAGAATTAGCAACGTTGAAAGCTATGTAGGCGGGTTCACCATAGGCAAGGTCGGATCTAGGTTTAGTTCACACCAGATCTAGGTCTTAGTTTGGTCCCTCTATGGGTTCTGGCAGGGTTCCCCTTGAGGGGACTTGGTTCGCCTGGGGTGAAACCGAGCACACCAAGATGAACAGCGATGGTATTTTTTTTTTCATTTTTTGCATTTTTTAAATTCTTTTTTTCACTTTGACTTTGACTTGTGCCCTCCTCAACCCTAAAAGAGACTTCTAAAAGACATAAAACACCAAAACTACTTTTTTGTTCATTTATTTTGCTTACAACTTTCATTCCAAGAGGCTGAGCATTCATGTTTGCTTGTTGGATCAACAAAGGGAGTTGAAGATTGACCATTGAAGCTTCTACAAACAATGGCATTGTCATTCCTACACATTTACAAGTGTTCATTGGCTGCCAAGAAGATTGTAGAAGGATATTTTTGCAAAGAGGTAAGTTTTTTTCAATTTTTTTCCTCCATTTTTGTTTTACAAACATGAAACAAATTATTTGCTTTGTTTATCTATGTTTTTCTATTCTTCTATGAATGTATGAAAGATTCAAAAGAGCTAGGTTTTATAAATCAATTTTTTGTATTCAATTTTTTTGTTTTTGTCTTGAATGTGTTGTTTACAATTTTTTTTGCCATAGGAATCACAATGGCAACTAGTTCTAGCTCCGCAACTCAACCTAAATTCAAAACAGATCTGAATTCTCCTCTGGAAATATGTTCAAATGATACAATATGTTCCAAGTGGTAGTGGTTACATTTGGAAATGCAATGGATGTGATGTTCAATATTCTAGTTCATATTTTTGGGTGAAAGCACATTTGTGGAATACCCTGAAAAGGCATCAAAGCTTGCCCTATAAAGAACAGTGTATCTATTCCATCAGAGACAATCATAGGATATATTATGGAGCAAGAACATGCAAATGAACAAGAATCCCATAGATCAAGTCACCCCTCATTAAAAGAAAAATCAAAGGGAATGTTGCCCCCATCTAATCCCAATATCATGGTAAACCATCCATTTTTGGCCACTCCTCATCCTCAAAATCAAAGTAAACAACCCACTACAAACAAAAGATCAAAGGGACCTTTGGAAGACGCATTTCAAAATGAGAGTTGAGACATTGCCTACCAATATGTAGCAAGATGTACTTATGCAAATGGGTTGGTTTTCAATGTTGTTCGCTCACCATATTGGGATGAGATATTGGAAAAAGTTAATGAAGCTCCAAAAGGGTACAAGGGCCCGGGTTATGAGAAGTTGTGTGGCACCTTATTGGAAAAAGAGGTCAAGATGGTTGAAGATTCATTGAAGCCCACATGGGATTCATGGTTTGAGATAGATGTGTCCATTGTTTCAAATGGTTGGAAAGATTAAAATATCGGCCCTTGATCAATGTCATAGTGGTGTACCCTAAAGGGGCAATGTTTTTGAGAGTCGTGGATTGTGAGGGGCAGATAAAAGATGGACAATTTATTGCTGATATTCTCATTGCAGCCATTGAGGAAGTGGGACCCTGCAATGTTGTTCAAGTCATAACTGACAACACTAAGAATTGTAGAGATGTTGGGTTGTTGGTTGAGGAAAGATATTCACATATCTTTTGGATACCTTGTGTGGTCCACTGACTCAATCTTATGCTACAAAAGATTGGGAATAAAATTGATTAGATCAAAGAGTTGTATGCAAAGGCTGAGGACATCTAGAGGTTCATCACCAACCACCACATGTCTCAAGGAATTTTTAGATCATTTTCAAAATTGGAGCTATTGAAGGTAATTGAAATAGTATTTTACATTTTCATAATTTGATTGTGTATTCTAATTCTTCTTAAAGTTTGATTTTTAATTTTAATTATTATTTTTAATTTGTAATAGGTTGCAGAGACCCGTTTTGCCTCTAGCACAATCGTCTTGAGATGACTTGTGAAAGTTAGAGAGGCACTTTCTAGCATGGTGATTACCCAAAATTGGTCTATATGGAGGCAAAGCAGCACTGAAAAGGCAACAAAAATTAAGTGGATGATATTAGATGACTCATGGTGAAATCATGTGGAGTATCTCCTTAGTTTCACATAGCTCATTTTTTGAGTATGATTCGCTATACTGACATGGACAAGCAATGCATTGGAGAGATATATGATGGCATCGACTCAATAATTGAGAAGATGAAGTGCACCATAAATGCGAAAGAGCAAGACCTTGAAGAGACTTTCTTCAAACAAGTGCATGCAATTGTTGAAGAAAGATGGAACAAAATGACCACTCCATTACATCTTCTTACCTTTGCATTGTCTCCAAAATACTACAGTAGTCAAATTCTTTTTGTGCTAGGAAGGCTTCCCCCATATAGAGATTTAGGGTCAACATTCATTAGACTCTTCCTTGAACCTGAATTGTGAGATATAGTCATGAGTGAGTTCATTGATTTTGTGCACTCAAATGGTCAAGATATTGAGGCTCTTCATGATAGATTCTTAAAGGATGCTCATAGTTGGTGGTACTTCCATGGCCAATACTTCCAACATCTGGAGCCTTTCACAATCAAAATTTTATCACAAGTTTAATAAAATTTCATATTTTAGTTTTAAAGTTTCATTTATAGTTTTTATTTTTATTTTTAAATTTTTTTTTATAATGTATAACTTTAATTGTTTACTTTGTCTTCATATGTTTCTAGTTCATATTCATTTGAGAGGAATTAGAGCACATATTCTTTCATCCATTCAGTAAAGCGCAATAAATTGCACTCAAAAAGAGTGGAGAGCTTAGTATATGTGCATTCCAACTTGCATCTCCTTTCACACAAACATGACTGCAAGGGAGGGGAAACGAAGTTGTGGGATATAGAGCCAGAGCAAACTAACTTGGATGCTTCCACTTCCCACCATATTGCATATGAGGAGTTCGATAGCCAGCATGAGCACACTATTAGTGTTAATGATAGTGGCACTCACACTGCTTGTGATTCATCTAGTCTTTCTACATCATCTAATGTCAATGTTGACAATGATATTGATGATTTAGAAAATCCATTTGATGATTAAAAGTTTTGAACTTGTTATTATTATTTTAATATTGAACTTGAAGTTTGTATGATGAATATTTATCATGCATGTTTTAAATGACATTCAAGTTTATAATGGTTTTGTTGTTTATATGAAGTTATGTGATATTCTAATCCTAATTCATGCTTCTAGGCTGCATATATAAATATATGTATATAATATATATATATATATGATTTTTACATGTTTTTTGTATGAATGAATCTGTTGTGACCATTTCACACATCGCCCCATTGCAAATGGGGACCCCCTGTTTTCGCTTTTTGCCTCGGTGTTGCAACTGCTTATCACTTGTCTTTTTACAATGAGGTCATCATTTTGAGGGTTCCAAGTCAGTCTTTTTGCAAGTCATCTGAGCCAAGTCAAGAATCCATGCTTGAATCAGCGCATAGACGTCATGGAAGCACTCAGAAGGCCCAGGAAACGAAGATCGCCTGTGAATTCGGCCAATTCTGAGATTTCCTACTTTTTAGGAAATCTTGCTTTTTCGCTTTTTCATTTTTGGCATTTTTGGACCAAACAGGTTTCCCTATTTTTTAGGGTTTTGCTTTTTCTATTTTTAGAAAGTTTCTATTTTTGGAAAGAAAGTTTCTATTTTTGGAAAGTTTCTATTTTTTTGGAAAGTTTCTATTTTTGGAAAGTTTCTATATTTGGAAAGGTCTCGAATTCCAAAAATCCACTCAGAAGTTCAAAAAATTTGAAAAATCACTCAGAAAATCAAAGAGAAAATTGAGAAATCATTGAAAAATCTGGAAAAACAAGGTAAAAAGCATAAAAAATCAGTAAAAAGCATGAGAAAAATCAGACTTAAAAGCATCAAAATTCTGGAAAAATCATTGAAAATCAGTCAGATCTAAGAGTAAAATCACAGAAAATCAACTCGAAAAAGATGAAGTTAATGAAAAATCTGGTTAAGTCTGGAAAATTTGCCATTTTCAAGAAGGAAAATGTCAAGAGGAAGAAGGTATGAATGTCTGGAAGCTTGTGAAGTCCGCCCAGCACTAAGGAAAAATGGCAAAGAACATAGAAAGTCCGCCATCCACTCAAGAAGCATGTCCAAAAGGTTAGGAAAGTCTGCCCAGCACTAAGGAAGGCAAGTGCCAAAAGGTCATGAAGTCCGCTCTCAATATCCTAACACCCTTCAAAGTCCGCCATGCACTTGAGGAGAAGTGCCAAGAGCTTAAGAAGTCCGCCATGCACATGCCAAGAGGTTGGAAAGTCCGCCTAGGCACATGAGAAGGAAAAAAATCAAAAATTTCACTAAGTATTGATGCCTACCAAGGAAAATTTCGAAAATTTTGCTAAGTATAAGAGCCTAAAAAGGTGGAATCAAGATTTTGGCCAAGTGTTGTGACATTTCCAAGAGATAAAATGTTAAGGAAAATGCTAAAAGGTTTGGAAGTCCGCCATGTTCAACGAAATGATGCCAAGACCATAGAAAGTCCGCCCTCACCTTGTCCAAGTGCTTGGAAAGTCCGCCATGGTCTATGAAGGGAGAAAATTATGATTTTTGCTAAGTGTTTGGTGCCCAGTCAAGAGAAATTCGAAAATTTGCCTAAGTATAGAGGCTTAAAGGATGAAAAATTGAGATTTTTGACTAAGTATCATGGCATTTTCAAGAGGTTAAGTGCTAAGTTTGAAAGGACAAGAGCTAAAGAAAATTCGCCATGGCATGTGAAAGTGGAAAAGACTTTGGGAAGTCCACCTAGGCTGTGACCAAGAATAAAATTGCCTAAGTATGAATGTCCGGAGAAAATGTTATAAAAATCGACAACTTTGGCCAGAGAAAATGCACAAGAAAGGAAGGATCGCCCTTGGCCAGAAGGAAAAAGAATTTGTCGAGCGTCAAGGAAATTCGCCTGATGAAGGCATCCAGACAAGGATTTTGCCTAGAAAAATTCGCCCGAGCAAGAGAAAATTTGACTTTAGCAAAAGAAAATAGGGATCTGGCATAACATTTATCGACGGAATGGCTAAAATTTTGGCTTGGCTAGACGAAATTGGGAATAAAATTGGAAAATAAACTTTTGGCCAAAGAAAATGAAGAGGAGATTGGATAAAAAATAAATGACAAAAGTCTTGAAAGTTTGCCTTGATAAAATAAATAAAACAAGTCTCAAAGAGTTCGACTTCTAGAGAGAGAGTATGGCAAATCAGTGAGAATTCCGACTTCGGGAGATTAAAATGAAGAATTAAATATGAAATATCCCGTGCCAAGATGAAAATTGCAAAGAGAGTATGGAATTCGCTTTGAAATGATAAATTCAACACAAAATTCACCGTGACTTCAGGAGAGAGAGTGTTAAAAATTTAACTTCGGAGCTAGAATTCAGGAGAGAGAAAATCTGAATTTGTTTATTTTATTTCTTGCAGGTGGATGACGACACGAGGCAAATCTTCAAAGAAGAAGCAATGGCGTGGAATGGTGGCAAGTCTGCTTCAAGCCAAATGGAGTGAGGGAAAAAGGATGGGACAAGCATGAGAAAGTCCAACCTTGCCTAAGCATAGCATGTCCAAACCTTTGTAAGGCATGTTCAGGGCAAAATAAAGTCTGACCTGGATAAGAAAATGTCTTGAGCATCATGAAGTCCGACTTTGATTGAAGAAAAACATCCAAGCTCATGTGAAGTCCGCCCAAGGAGGGGATGAGAAAATTAGCAAATTGGCTAGTATTGATACCTTGGGGAGAAGAATTCACTAAGTGTTGGACGGAAAACAGGAAGGATGAAGAGGAAAATAAAGAGGAAGAGAATAAAATCCTTGTCCAAGGATGGAATTTGTCCTACATAGCACAAGCCAAATTCAAAATTGAAGAAAAATCCACAGGCAAAGTTCGTCCAAAACCTTGGCTAAATGTTGAATAGTCTGTGTGAAGGTGGTACAAAATGAACTTGAATAGCCAAAATTTGGCTAAGTATGGGAAATACTTCACAGAGAAAATTCCAATTTCCTCTATCATGGCGAAAGCACAGGGGCATTCTTCTCCAAATTCAAGACACTTGAACGGATATCCAGACATCTTGGAAGGATTTCATCTACAATCCCAGACCTGTTGAAGCAATCAGGGCAACTTCTTGAGGGATTTCATCTCCTGAAGAATTAAAAACAAACTTCCAATCAGAATCAGATGGTGACAAGAAGAGTGTTCCAAACAGATCTCCATACTTAGACAATTTCTCGGCACAAATTGGAGAATTCAAAGAAGAAATCAAAGTCTCAAAAGGAATCCAAGATCAAAGCTAGGAAGGAACAAGCACAACGGACAAAATCATGTGCAGGGAAAATATTCTAAGGCAAGCACGTGGAAGGAAAATGAAGCAGCCGGGGTAGGCATCCAGCACGCTGAGGTGGCGCCTCGTCATCTTCCAATAATCAAATTGTTCCAAATCAACATGCAACAACTTTCTATTTTATTGTTGGTTTATATTTAGCAAAAAGGACAAGTGTCCTCAAATGAAATTTTCTCATTGGTCGAAAGTGACAAAACCCTAATTAGGGTTTTATTTTGTAATCTCGGTTGTTGATTTGAAATCAATCTTGGCCATTGAATTGTAATTGGGGAGCCTATAAATTGAGCTCGCCCCTCATTTTGTAAAGGTGGAGGAAATATGAGAATTGTTGCGACTATTTCCGATAACAAAAGCTCTTATGCATGATTTGCTTTGTAACTTATTGTCAAATAGTAAAGCGAGGTTGCATATCTTCTTCCATAGATTAAAGTTAGAATTAGATTAAATAGAATTTGCTTTGAAAGTTGGTTAAGTGAATGAGAGATTGATCGTATTGATTCAATGGTGAAGTATTGCTCATACTTTCTTCGAATGGATGATTTGCATTCGATGCGTAAAGTTAGCCTGAGCTCATAATTGTGGAAGCTTAACTTCAGCCTCATTCGAGGTTTGAAAATTATTATCACACCCCTTGAAGATTGCACCCATTTTGCGTATGTTGTCCAGCAGGAGGCGAAACAAAGTGTGGTTTATCCCCTTCACCAGATCTTTATTGTCTCTTGAATTCTTAGGCATAGAATAGATTCTCTAAACCCTTATCTTTTGCTATTTTTTTTGAGATCCACAATTGAAAGTCCTAATTGAGAAGCCTTTTAATGATAAATCCGCCTAAGTCCCACACTTGTGAAAAGCTCTTTAACGTAAGTCCCCTTGTTTATTACCAGCATATCACAACGGCCATTGAGCTTATCCACATGTCGAGACCCGACAAAAGAAACCTTGGAATCGCCATATGATCTTCTCGCAATCTTAGCATACGCGGTGGTTTTTCAAGAGAGGATAGAGTGTCTTTGGACATTTTATTCTGTGTGTTTGGTGGATGATAAAACGTACACCAACAGAACCCAAACCCCAAAACTTTTTTAGTTGAACCCGCAAACCAAACCCCCGAACCCGAACCCGAACCCAAACCCGAACCTAAACCAATACCAGAATTGGCAACTTAGGTTGAAAGCCATCTTCAATAAGCAATATGAAACAACTCTCACTTGCCTAAGTCCTCCATGCCAGTTCTTTGGCAGGAGCTTTGTGCCATTGTTCTTTGCTTTCAAATGAGTGTTCGAAGCAATTCAATAAAGATTACCAGTAAATTATAAATCTAGAAGAAATATAAAAATAAATGCTTGACAGGTTAGCTTTGGTTCTCCCACCCTACAAAATGATTACATGTAAGGTGTATGAGATCTAAATGCCATATGAAGTCTTTTTCATATGACACTTTATTGTTAAAATTGCTAAGGCAAGTATTTCATGGAAGTTGGGCTATAGTGATGACTGATAAGGACAAAGTAAAATAGGCTTATAATTTTAAAGTTACTTTGGTCTTATTAATGAGGACCCCCAAACCATCTTAAGAGCTAGGAGACATGCTAGATATGAACTTTGCTTACTATGATTAGTGAGGCTTTAAACCTTAAACCGTAAACCTAAAACAATGTCTCTAGGAGATCTCTTTAAAGTGTTGTAGACTGCTTCTTTCACCAAGGATGTTGTCAGTTTCCAATTTGAGCTTGTGTAGCCCTGATGATCATCTGCAAGTCTCCATCAAACCAAGAGACTACAAATACAAAGGAACATTGCTAGGTGCACATTTTGATCGTGTTTAGTTGGTAAGACTCCACAAGTAGCTTTTATGAATCAGCTTTTCAACAGGGCAACTATTGCCTTTGGATAGGGGTGGATATGCGTGGGCATGGAGAATATGTGGTCTCATTCAAGTTCAAGTTAAGAACTCACTGTTTGCGTTCAACAGAATAACTGAAGTTCTAAATGTAAAAATTGCACCGATGTTTGTAGCATCAGTGAAGATTCAAAACATATAAACTGGTATTGAATTATTTGATTGTTTATGCTTTGTAATGGTAGCTTTAGAGCATGCCACATGGAGAATATGTGGTCTCAGTCAAGTTCAGAGTAAGAAATCACTGTTTGAGTTCAACAGAATAACTAAAGTTCTAAATGTGAAAACTGCACCGATGTTTGTAGCATCAGTGAAGATTAAAAACACATAAATTGGTTTTGAAATTATTTGATTGTTTATAGTTTATAATGGTAGCTTTAGTGCAGTAGTTCTTTAGGCAATTGTTCTATATCATCGAGCAAAATAATACAATTGGTAAATCTAAAAACAAAAGCAATACATTTCATATCAGTCAAAGATGCATTACATGCAAATCAGGAATGAATTCTATCTAATAGACTAATACCAAATAATCCCAACTTTAGAGCACTAGTAGCTATCGCTATCATCTTGTTATGCAGATCTAAATTTGTCCATATGGTGTTATTTATACTATTGGATTTAAAGTTTTCTCATTGTTTGTAATGTCCCTTCCTTGGGCAGCTCAGATTATAGTGGAGGTTGGCCTACTATTAGGGTTCCCATGGGTCTGCAGAAAAGTTAGGGGACCCAATCGAGGGCTAGGGAGTTTAGCTGGGATCCTTACGAGTCCTTCAGTTTGGAGTTTAGTTGGTGAATCAAGGGATAAAGTGGAAAATTAAAATTTGCCTTATGGGAATAGTAAAAAGTGAATAGTAATTGAAAATCATAAGATGAATAGTGAAAAGTGCCCCCATCCTAGTAACTCAAGTTGTTTTTAAAAGGTGGCCATTTCCTTTGATGAGGAAAGACCTTCGAGGAGGATATTTTATTGTTTTTTATTAAAAACAAAGCTCATGGAGGTTATAAAGCAAAGTGTTGGGCTCTTTTTTGAGCATTCTATTCTCATTTTGACAAAAACAAATTGCAGGTTTGAGCTCTGAAAGAGGGTTTCAGCAGCATACAGGTCTTTTGAGGACGAATTCCCTTGGAGGATAGTGAATTGGACGAAAACTCAGTTCACAAAACAGGAAAATCCACCTAGGGTTTGCATTTGCACTTCATTGGCCTAATTTGGCAAGACTGAAGAGCTGGAAAAGCAGGTATTTGCAGGTTCATCAGCTGCTAGGGTTTTGTAACAACTTGGAAATGATTTGTATAACAAATTTCGAAGTTGGGTATTGATATCTTGAGGAGATATTGCAGATTTCACCTATAGGGTTTCATGGAAGCATTATGGCATTGATTTTATGGTGAAATGTTGATTGATTACATGCTGATATAATTTTAATGTTGCTGGTTCATGTTTAATTCCACCATTTTGGCGATTTAGGTATATATCTTCGTGGGTGTTGAATATTATGTTTGGCACATTATTTTGAGGCATTGTGGAATACATATCAAACGTGGGTTTTGCATATTAAGGGCAGATCATGGCTTGTTGAGGCTTGTTGAAACCCTAAGTGCACTCCCAAAGGCTATTACAGCCTTCTAGGATTGGTGTACTACCCTTGAGGGAGGTTCGTGGGATTGTTTGGAGCTATTTTAGTTTGTATACTTCACATCAGCATTCTATATCAAACATCCTGTAGCAACCACTTTTGTATTCCATTTCAGGTATCTTTCGTCGTCATATCAGCAATATCTTGTATACTTCATGAAGGATTGATCACAGGTATGTCATACATTGTTATTTGATCAACTGGAGATATATTTTATTGATTGTAATAGACTGATTAACCTATATCAGACCTGTTATATGATCAATAAAGGCATATTTGCAAGTGGGTTCCTATATATGAGTATGCAATCATTTATCTGTCATTTCTATGTTATTGTCTATGTTTTGGCATTGAAACATCTTTCAAACCAGCATTAGAACACTCAGAAATTTATATCAGATTTAAGGAATCAGAACTTAGACACTTTTCATGCCAAGTGTTTGACGAAATGTCAATCCATTCAAACTGAGTTTTTGGGACAGAATAAGACAGGGATCTCTCAGTGGTATCAAAGCCATATTCCTGCCAGCCTGTTGGGTAATGATTGCATTCAATTGGTGTGAAATCAGTTGTGCACAGATCAGTTTGGATTTGGTTTTCAGTTGGGACAGCGAAAAGGGTCATCATGGCAAAGCTGTTTAGCAATAAAAAGACATAGAAAGAAATTAAGCAAACACAATACAAGACCATACGAAAATTCTAGCGTTTAGATGATTCACTTTCAAGGTTGGGACTTTTTAAAGGATCATCATCACTTTCTACTAGCAAAAGCCCAACAACACAAGGCAAAGAAGCAATGGTGATTAGCATATTTGAGGAGTATAGTATTCTTCCTCAACGTGTTAAGGAGAATTTTCCTTTCAAGGACTATATGGACATGCACCCGAATCTTTGCCACAAGACTAAGCATGCAAGGAAGGAATATCACACTATAGCTTATGAATTGTTTAGAGAATCTTCACATATGGTTGATACAACTCTTCATGAGAATGATTGGGTGTCTTCAAGTTCCAATGAGGTATGCAAAAATTTATATGATGAATTTGATAGACATGCTGATTTGAATCAAGAAGGCATTAGGACAGCGTTGGGTAATGATTTGTCTACATCATCCTTGCAAGAGGTTTCCCAAGAGGCTCCTACATTAGAGGCTAGCATAGTTCATGTCAGTGCTTTGGATAGCAATGGTATGGATCCTTTGGGTGATCATAAAGCATCTTCTAGTGGAATAGTTGATTCCAATAATGTCACATCACCTACACATGAAGAAAAATTAAAAGATAGCAAAGAAAGCATCGGGAAAGGAGAGCTAAAGGTGCAAGAATAAGGAAAGAAAGAGAATCACTTGCTTGTGATCTGCAGCCTACTAGTGATCATGTTCAATGCAAAAATCAATCATTATGTGGGAATCCTAAAGAAGTTAAAACTTTGGATCATGAGGAGTCATCTATTGCACCATTGAGTCTTCATTGTGATCACAAAGTGGGAGAGATTACAGTCATGGATCAGCCCATTAGAGATGTTGTAAACATGATACTTAGGTGTGACACCTATTCTGACTTTTGCAACTACAGTTATAATCATGAGGTAGTATCCATTTCACATGAAGGTAATAATGTTTTTGAGTCTTCTTATGTTGGTACTCAAGTTGAGAATATTACGCATGAGATATATGTTGTGGATTCAAGCCACAAAGGTCCTGATTTTGTTCACCATGCTGTGGAAGATGTTAAAAGGACACAATGGTTGTGTAATGGGTGGTCTATAAGAGCTAACGAGGCCAAGATGCTTGCTGCCCAAGCAAGACAACACTTACAAGTGGTTAAGGAAAATTGCAATCTAATAGATAATGCAAGAAGACAAAGAGAATCACACGTTAGATCCTTATTACTTTCAAAAGAAGAATGTGTGGATGTGGAGTATACAAAGGAAGAGCTTCTTGAGGTAAACCCACAAGAAGAGCATGTGGATTTGTGTGAAGAAGGAAGGAGGAATGAGTTAAGAAATCCAACTTGGTCCAATTTGCATCATGAAGTTTATAATCTGCCTCCTTTGGAGAGCCCCTTGAAGGCTCAAAAAAATAATGATATGGGTTAGACACTTGATGGATCAGCCACAAGTGTTATATCCATTCGTGTGGAATGGAACATTATTGGTTTCATTATGGTTAGTCATGCATCATCTCCAATGGAAGGACAATTGCCAAGATCATATGAAGCATTTTGTTTTAGAGAGTTGATTAGGGAGACTAGGAGGTTTCTTATTAAGAGGATCTTGCAATTTGATAATGTTTGGTTTGTCTTGCATACTATACCTTGGAGTTTGCTAGTAAATGAAAACAAACCAGTTATGGAGGTAATAGGATGGATTAGAAAATGGGACAGCAATATTTTGACATCACATGAGCATGAATCAAAAAATAGATGGTTGTGAAAAGAAATGTAGCATGGTAGACATTCATGAAAAGATAGATAAGCATGAGGTGATGGTGGGAACTTCTACTTGCCAACAATCTGAATTTATAACAGCAGTGGGAATAAAACATGAATCAATTTGTATGTTGATGCCTCACCCTTATGATGCTTTGCTTGAGTATAAGGATATCATAGCTTCAAGACTTGATATGCTACAAGATTGGGCTGCCAAGTGTATGCAAGTGTACTCTTGCATTAAAGATTTCCAATGTAATGAAAGAAAAGGTACAATCAGTCCTAAATCTCTAGTTGGGGACAGCAGTGTTATACTTTTTCATTTACATGAACTTGCAAACCCTATTCATGGAGTAATTGGTGACAATGAGCTTCCAAATGAAAGCTTACCTGATGCATTGGTTAAGCATGGCTATTTTGATGTTGTTTCTTCCAAGAGGACTGAATTTGTTTACTTTAGAACAATAGCAATAAATCAGTCCAAAGAAAATCATAACATACACCACCCCATACATGATGAAGAGCAGGATTTCTCTAATCTTGAGTTTGTAGTTGATACTATCAACATTGAGGAGAATGAAGTGGTGTTAGGTACTCAATGGTTGAAATCTCTTAGAAGGTTTGTCCAAGACCTCAACAAGATGGTGTTAGAGTTTACTCACATGGGTAAACATATTCTGCTTAAGGCACTAAAGAATGAGACAAAGGATGGGACAGCTAAGAGTATGTTCATTTGCTCTAACATGCATGACATTATACCTGATTTGTTTGAGAACAACAATCCTATGGTTTTGCATTCTCATGAAATAGACATACTGACACCTTTGGATGATAGTTACTTGAGGTCTACTAATGATGGCATACAAAGTTGGAGTGTTGGATATGGTAATTTTGTTAAAAAACAGGGCACTACACAATCTGATTTCGTATATCAGACCTTTGAAGGTGTGGAAAAGACACAAGAAAAGTGTAACATTTGGCTAGAGAGAGCAAGGAGAGCTAAGCTAATTGTTGGTCAAGCAAAATAGCATCTAGAGACGGTAAAAAGAATGAGGCAATAAACTTTGTTTGATCATCATGGGCCAGCTATTGATGACAGGCATGAATATGGCAATGAAGATGGAGGTAATTCAGAATTTTCAGTTGTTGATCATTTCCTTCATGTAGTTGATGATTTTATTCTTGACACCCATAGTGGACCAGCCACTCAAGAGTTGTCTTTGATGGGTGTTAAAAGCATCCATAACTCGTCTTTGGTTATGTCACTGATTTATTATGATATGGCGGCTTTCTATTTGTTGATTGGTGACTTCATCTTCATTGATTCATCATGGGTTAGTAGCTGTCCTACTTGGAACTCCATGGCACGCTCAGATTTAGCATGGTCTATAACAGCTATTGAGTTGCATGGGAGTGTGTGGAAACATATCTTCTTGATGGACATTGCTCATGAGGTGAATTTTCTGCTTATACATGGGTATGATGACACCATTGACATCGATTTTAATGCTGGTTTGAGTTATCACAGCAGCATTTGGTGGTCTTATGGATTGGTTTATATGCATATGAGAGTTCAATTTCACATCTTCTTATTGGCCTACCATAATGGATGGATGTTTCCTGGTGACTTCGTGAGAGATTTCAATTATAGCAGGTTGGATAGATTGGTTTGGGATCCTGGTATTGATTGGTTGAGTGCATCATTGCACATGGATTCTATTATGTTGTTTCATGGATTATGGTATATTAGCAATTCAATCAGAGTGGAGCGTTGGGTTGTATGGCGATTGCTTGAGGACAAGCAATCCTAGGAAGGGAGGACTGTAATGTCCCTTCCTTGGGCAGCACAGATTATAGCAGAAGTTGGCCTACTATTAGGGTTCCCGTGGGTTAGCAGAAAGGTTAGGGGACCCAATCAAGGGCTGGGGTGTTTAGCTGGAAGCCTTATGAGTCCTTCAGTTTGGAGTTCAGTTGGTGAATCAAGGGATAAAGTGGAAAATTAAAATTTGTCTTATGGGAATAGTAAAAAGTGAATAGTAATTGAAAATCATAAGATGAATAGTGAAAAGTGCCCCCATCCTAGTAACTCAAGTTGTTTTTAAAAGGTGGCCATTTCTTTTAATGAGGAAAGACCCTTGAGAAGGATATTTTATTGCTTTTTATTAAAAAAAAAAAACGCTCATGGAGGTTATAAAGCAAAGTGTTGGGCTTTTTTTGAGCATTCTATTCTCATTTTTACAAAAACAAATTGCAGGTTTGAGCTCTGAAAGAGGGTTTCAACAGCATACAGGTCTTCTGAGGACGAAATCCCTTGGAGGATAGTGAATTGGACAAAAATCCAGTTCACAAAACAGGAAAATCCACCTAGAGTTTGCATTTGCACTTTATTGGCCTAATTTGGCAAGATTAAAGAGCTGGAAAAGTAGGCATTTGCAGGTTTATCAGCTGCTAGGGTTTTGTAACTTGGAAATGATTTGTATAACAAATTTCGAAGTTGGGTATTGATATCTTAAGGAGATATTGCAGATTTCACCTATAGGGTTTCATGGCAGCATTATGGCATTGATTTATGGTGAAATGTTGATTGATTACATGCTGATATAATTTTAATGTTGCTGGTTCATGTTTAATTCCACCATTTTGGCAATTTGGGTATATATCGTCATGGGTGTTGAATATTATGTTTGGCACATCATTTTGAGGTATTGTGGAATACATATCAGACGTGGGTTTTGCATATTAAGGGCAGATTGTGGCTTGTTGAGGCTTGTTGAAACCCTAAGTGCACTCCCAAAGGCTATTACAGCCTTCTAGGATTGGTGTACTACCCTTGAGGGAGGTTCATGGCACTGTTTGGAGCTATTTCAGTTTGTATACTTCACATCAGCATTCTATATCAAACATCAGTCCTGTAGTAGCCACTTTTGTATTCCATTTCAGGTATCTTTCATCGTCATATCAGCAATATCTTGTATACTTCATGAAGGATTGATCACAGGTATGTCATACATTGTTATTTGATCAACTGGAGATATATTTTATTGATTGTAATAGACTGATATAACCTATATCAGACCTGTTATATAATCAATAAAGGCATATTTGTAAGTGGGTTCCTATATATGAGAATGCAATCATTTATCTGTCATTTCTATGTTATTGTTTATGTTTTAGCATTGAAATATATTTCAAACCAGCATTAGAACACTCAGAAATTTATATCAGATTTAAGGAATCAGAACTTAGACACTTTTCATGCCAAGTGTTTGATGAAATGTCAATCCATTCAAACTGAGTTTTTGGGACAGAATAAGACAGGGATCTCTCATTGTTGGATGACACATTTATGTTCTTTGCTTTGGGAATTTATTTTTCCTTTAGTCATTTTGGGTCTTCAGGGGTTCTTCTATTGGCTCACTTAAATGGGTTAATTTTGATTAATAACTTGGAACTTAATAAGGGAAAAGTGAGGGTTGAATGTGCAGCTATCTTCAACTGTTTACAGCTTAGACTACAGTAGCATATGGAAGTTGCACAGTTTCTCTTCAGGTATGGAGGATCATTGGCCTTGCATACTAGGAAAGCCATTGAAAGGAATTCACTGTTACCTCCCTAAATTGTTCAATTAGACCTTCCTAGCTCAGGCATTTCCCCAAGGACATACCCGGACTCTCTGTTTGTCCTTTACCAGTGATTAATGAACATTGGCCTGCCTCTGGCTTCTGACTCTGATGCAGAGTGGAACACCATCCTCTATCAGAGTCCTCTTGGCTGTTTGTTATTAATTATATGGCTTTAGTGAATACTGAGTTAACTGGGATTTACTTTCCTCTTATTTGGGTTTTGTGCTCAGTTTTAAGTTTAGTTACTTTCTTTTGGTTTTTGGAGTTCCTTTTTAGTGGTCCTGATTAACAAATGAAACTTACTGTATGTTTTCAGTATATGACGTACTTTTGGCTCCTAGGTGAATGGTCACAATTTGATGAAAGTCATGAGATTTACATATTCTTTTGAAGAGTATTTTCATTCATTTATCAACTGTAGTTTATGTTCACTGCTTTTTTCAATAACATCTGACATGCAAATACAAAGTCAAAAGTAGACTTTTGAAATGAAGAATTAATCTTATTGTAAAATAGATTCCCTTTTTGTTTTTTATGGGAATATTAATGAGATTTTATTGGAATTTAAATTACTGAAAGAAGTTTTTTTGACAAGGATTGCATAATGTTGGTAATTGTGTTTTTCAAAATTAATAACAAGTTTATGAGGTTACTCTTTTCTTTTTTCTTACAGTGAAGTGCAGGTAGGAGGAGTGGAAACATTAGATTATCTGGACAATTTACATGATAAAGAACACTTTACTGAGCAAGGTGATGCAATCACCTTTGAATCTGAGGTAAGCTTGAGCACAAGTCAAGAGCAGGGTCAGTGATTATTGAGGTTGCATTGTTCGCTAGTGTCTGGAATAATTGAACCCTAATGAAATGAAATTTCTATGGATGAAGGTGGATAAAATCTATCTTAACAACCCAACAAAAATTGCAATTCTTGACCATGAAAAGAAGAGGACTTTTGTGTTGAGGAAGGGTGGTCTTCCTGATGCAGGTAAGATAAATTTTCTTCACTAAAGCTTATTATAGAGGATTGATAAAGCTCAACATCATGATCAAGTTGACTTACCATTAAATATTCACATTTTAAAAATCTCCATTTTATAGTAATGCTACTAAAGTGTCAACACCATTTCACTTAACTGGACATGGAATATCTTCTTTCCAAATGTGTGGAATCCTTGGGCGAAGAAAGCTAAAACTATGGTAGATTTTGGGGATGATAAATACAAGCATATGCTATGCATTGAGGCTGCAGCTATAGAAAAGCCTATTACTCTCAAACCAGGTGAAGAGTGGAAAGGTCGTCAGGAGTGGTCTACAGTACCATCAAGTTACTGCAGTGGTCAATTAGATCCACACAGAGTTTTACAGGGTTGAAGATAAGTATGGACATGTCACAAGTTACTCAAGGCTATCACCTGTTGTATTTGTACTAAATGAATTTCAGTGACAAACAGCTGAAGGTGTTCCATCTTAGTTGTACTAAATAATGATAATTGTGTCACAAAATAGCTAAAGGCTTGCCTCATACAATGTACTAAATAATGTTATTCGATTGGGTTTCACAAGGTAAAATGTAGTTAGTGTATTCAATGAACATGGATAGTGGAGGCTAAGAATGTTGTACGTGATTGGTTCTAATTTTTTAATTAAAATTTAATATTATTTTAGTACAACATGGATTATGGTGTCATAGAACTGTATAACAGCAAGGATGGGCCGGACTTGTTTTGGTTAGGTCTGATATGCCAGGTCAATCTTCTTCCAAAGTAGATCTGCGAGGTCAATCTTCTTTCAAAATAGATAATTATTGCATTTGGTTGACTAGACTTTGGGTATCACCTATTGCTAACAATAATCCTCTAAGGTGGAAAATGAATCATACCATGAACTAAATGACTATGGCATTTGATTGGCAAGACTTTGGGTATCGCCAATTCCTAACAATAATCCTCTTAGGGTGGAAAAATTTCAGCATCAGCAAGAGGAAGTTTACTAGTTCTGTATGCTGGCCTCTGACTTAGGAATTATCATTAGTGTAAGCGAGCTGTTACGTACTAGTTATGATTGCATTCAATTTTTAAATGATATTGAGTTTGTGTTAAAATTAACTTTAGTCAGACATTTTCAATGCTAAAAAATTAAAATTAACTGTAGGTAGACTGTAGGTAGACACTATGTTTTGCAGGAAACAGATTCACATCCTTATTTATCCAACGAATTCAGGACCACTCCATGATTAGTGTATTTTTTATATGGAGGGATTGAGAATAGCTTGAAAAGGTCAGCATTAGTTTACCTAAATTGGCATCTGCCTATTCTTTGATTTTTTAGCAGACTGGAACGCTGAATTTTTCATATTGATGAAAACTGTTAACTTTTTCTCCTACTCTTACGGCAACTGTATTTGAACTTCTCTTACATAAAGAAGTTATTGCATTGAAAGTAATATCTTCTCTAGTTAACACTTAAATGCTCTAACTTATCTTAAACCAAAGTTCTTGAACTTATCTTATACCAAAGTTCTTGAACATCTCTTACACCAAAGCTCTTGTTGTGGAGATACATACAAATTGATGAAAATCATAATATTGAGGCAAGTATTTATTTAGTTGATACAACTGCTTATCAGCATGAAGACAAATTGCCATTTTTTGAGAATAGCATTGTTACACCCCAATTGAGAAATTACTATTTACCATTACTATGTAGGGTAAATATGAATGTAATGTGAATTCTGGAGATGAATAAATTGTGCTTGTACTTTATTATCAATCTGTTATATGTGAATGTTATCTCACTTGATATTATCTCATGGAAAAGTACTACATATATGTGAATAGATGGTTATTGAATTGATATTCTAACTTTGGAGATGTTTTTACATATACTGCATATGTTATGAACAATTGACTGTCGTGCGCATGTGTTAGTGGTTGCAGATATATGTTCAATTCCTCCAGGCGAAGGGGAAGTATCACTCAAGAGAAGATCGTGGTCGGGTAACCGGTAACAAAACTATCTGAGCATAATACACACACCACAATAGAAATAATTGAGTTGAGTCAGTTTGTGGGAAGAGGGTAAGTCATCCTTAATTGATGTGTTTGCATAAGTAAAAGTCTTGATTCTATTGAAATGCATTATTGGGTGATGTTTATCTATTTGAGTTTTAGAGTTTTTTCTTGTACTATTACGATTATATTGATAACAAGAACGTACATGGAGTATGTGTATATATATGCACATATATGTCAATGGGATCTAACGACATGTATATGTACATGTATAGATGTACCACACGTAAACATTTATCTATACAATGGTAATTATGAATAACTATATGTGAATCGAATGTGAACTTATATATATATGTATAGTACATACACATATCCATATGTATATATGTATCGATACACGCATACGTTGGCAAATGGACATGCCCATACAAATGTATCAATATAGGTATACATACGTACACGTGTACATAGAAGCATATACATATATACATATATATATGTATACAATTGATATATTGTGTTTGTTATGTGAATACTATCTTGCTTATACTTATTTGTATATCGAATGTATACCTGCTTGGTGGCAAAAAGTATATATTAACATATATATATATATGAATATACATATACATATATACACATATATATTGGTATTAATATGTATATGTATGTACATATATGTATATGTATATGTATGTATATGTATGTACATATATGTATATATATATGTTATATATATATATATGTATGTTAATATATGTATGTATTAGTATATACATATATATATATAATACTACACACACACACACACACATATATATATAATAACCATTGCTTAGGAATCGACTATCATTTACCATGATAGAGGTCAATTATAAGTTGCTTATGATCATGTATGTATATATATATATACACATATATATGTATATTTATATATATATATAAATACACACATATATATAATAACCATAGTTGCAAGACTCGCACAAAACCCGGCGAGTAGTGAAAAACTCGCGAGTTTTTCCAGGGGGCGAGTTTTTCAGGCACTTGTACGCCAGAAAACTCGCCCGTACTTTCTGGAAAAACTCGCCGTACTTTTGGCGAGTTTTTCCAGAAAGTACGGCGAGTTTTCTAGAAAAACCCGCGCGACAGTTAGAACGCCCAAGCAGCCGCTAAAAAGCAATTTTAAGTTGTCTTTTTTCATTCACTCTCTTCTCACACTCAGCAAAAAACCTCTCCAAGGCATTGTGCACTCATTTGCAGTGATTTTGCATCCAAAAGACAAGATTTGAAGGGCATTTACATCGAATTTAGAAGGCAAATTGGATTTCCAGGTAGGGTTTCTCATTTTTCTTGTTCTTTCTTCTTTTTTAAAAAAATTCTTCATTCTTGTTGGTTCTATGTTTAAAAATCATTTGATTGTAGTGTGAAAATGATTTAAATGCATTTAGATTCATCAAAACAAGATTTAGATTCATCAAAACAAGATTTTTTAATGATTTTTTCTGATTTTTTAACATATTTTGCTGATTTTTTCATTTTTTTAAAATTTTCTTTAAACCCTAGTTATTTTTTTTTTGTTTTGAATGATTGAATCCTCTTTTTTGTTGAATAACATGCTTACAATCTTAGATTAGCTTAATTTTTTACTAGTTTGAAGTCATTTTCATATTTTTTACATTTTTTCACATTTTTTTGAAACCCTAGTTTTTATTTTTTATTTTTAAATCCAATTTTTTTGTTATGAAAATGTTTAGATTTAGAATCTAGTGATAGATTTTTAGTAATTTAAACTTAAAGTAATCTCTCTTGATTTAATCTAATTTAGTTTGTTTTTAAATTTTCTATCAAAAACTAACAAGTTGTGCTATGACTTTCACTTTGTGTAGGTTAATAATTAATTGATAATGGCTTCTGAACCCACTTCTGCCTCAGGCTCTGCCCCATCCGTGCCTGCGGACTTTGTAGGTAAACGTCCTCCAGGAGCTAGAGATCCTGCTTGGAAGTATGCTTATCTAGGACCCATACCTGGCACAGTATATTGCATTCCATGTAAAAAAGTATATCGTGGGGGCATCAATCGCCTCAAGTACCACCTTGCAGGCATCCCTCAACGTGATGCTAAGGAATGTCCTCATACAACAGAGGAAATAAAAAGACAAATGAATGCCATACTTTCAGCTGCAGAAGAAAAAAAAATGAAAAGAGAGATGGCAAGAGCAGCAATGCAAGCAACCATTGCCTCTTCTCAAGGTGTTCCAGTTGAGTCAGATGATGATTATGATGTTACTCAGGAGATTCAGGAGATAGTGGGCTCTCTTCGTGGCCCACGTGTGCGAAGGTCAAGGCAACCCATTGGCACCTCAACCTCCATCCCTTCATCTTCCTCTAGTAGAGCACCAGGGGCAAGGGCAGCTACAGGACCTACACCGACACGGTTGGATAGTTTTTTTGTGCCTAGAAACACAACTGGTGCACAACCTTCCTTAGAGGCGACTGGATGGAATAGGGAGGTGCATGAGCAAGCAGACATTGCTTGTGCAGATTTTTGGTATTTTAACAATATTGCTTTCAATGTGGCGAGTTCTCCTTACTGGCACAATTTGGTCACCGCATTGACAGTTGCAGGAAAAGGCTACAAGGCGCCTTCTCGCACGGACTTGAGTGGGAGGTTAGTTTATGTTATTTAATTTATGTTTTTTAAGTTTAATTTATAATGAATTTAAGCTATTTTTTTGTTTACAAATTAAAATTGTGTACTTAATTTCACTTTGTACTTGTAGGTTGCTTACTAATGCAACTGAAAGGGCAAGGGCAGCAGTAGAGGAGCAAAAAGAAAAATGGCAAAAATATGGCTGCTCTATTCTTTCTGATGGGTGGACGGATGGAAAAAACCGTACCATCATTAATTTTTTGGTTGCATGCAAAGAAGAGGTGGTGTTTTTAAAATCAGTTGATGCCTCCCACATTGTAAAAAGTGCAGAAAATTTGGCTAAGATGTTGGAGGGAGTTTGCATGGAGGTGGGGATTGCAAATGTTGTGCAAATCATAACTGATAATGCAGCAGCATATGTGGCAGCAGGAAGACTTCTCCAAGATAAACACCCCTCAATTTTTTGGACACCATGTGCAGCTCATGTCCTTGACCTTCTTTTGGAGGACATAGGAAAACTAGATTGGGTCACACCAATTGTAGAGGACGCGAGGAGAATCACTAAATATATCTACAATCACCCTTGGGTTCTTCGCTTGATGAGGGAGCACACCCATGGGAAAGAATTGGTGAGGCCAGGTGTCACAAGGTTTGCAACGATCTTCTTAACGTTGCAAAGCATTCTTGGTTCTTTGACGGCTTTAAAACAAATGTTTGTGAGTAAATCATGGGATGACTCAACCTATTCAAAGAAGCCGGATGGAGATAACGTGTCAAGAATTGTGTTTGATGCTGAATTTGCAAAAAAGGCTGCAGAGATTGTGAAGGTAACTTCAATTTCAAAACTTTGAATTTGAATTCAAATTGAATAAATTTTTTGATGTCTTTCATTGTAAATTTGAAACTCTAATCTTTTTGCATTTTTATATTGTAATTTGTAGCTTTCAGAGCCCTTGGTTAGAGTGCTCCGCTTGGTGGATGGGGATAAAATCCCAATGGGATATCTTTATGAGGCCATGGATAGGGCCAAGGAGGCTATAAAAAATTATTATAAAGGGGACAGCCTCAAATTTGATCCCATTTGGGAGATTATTGACAGGAGGTGGAACCATCAACTCCACCAACCCATCCATGCAGCAGGCTACTTCTTGAACCCTCATTTCTTCCATTCAAGCACCTACTCAGATCCTACTGGAGAGGTTATGGAGGGACTCATGAAGTGCATTCAGAGAATGTCACCTAACCTTGATGCAGGAGACCTTGTTGTTAATGAAATCCAAAGTTATAGAGAAAAAAGGGGTGAACTCTTCTCTTTAGAGCTAGCAAAGAGAGCAATACACAATCAACCACCAGGTATAAATTTTGAAATTTACAAGTTACAAATATTGATAATTTGATAAAATATGTTTTCAAATTTCAACTTTTGAGTTTTGACTTTCCTTTCTAAGTTTCTAGGTTCTCTTCTAACTCTTAATTTGTTTTTTGTAGATGTTTGGTGGTCAAATTGGGGTGGAAATACCCCACATCTCCAGCAATTTGCCCTCCGTGTCTTATCGCAGCCTTGTAGCTCTTCCAATTGTGAGCGCAATTGGAGCTTGTTTGAGGCCATCCACACAAAGAAAAGGAACAAACTAGCTCAGAAACGCCTGAATGACCTTGTGTATGTGCAATATAATCTTCGGCTGCGCAAAAAACAAGTTAAGGAGATATCAGATGATCCAATTGATTTGGATGAGATAGATCCATACAATGATTGGATAGGGCAAGATGAGCAACCTCCATTGTTTTCTGACAATGAGATTTATGACTTTGAGCGACAAGCAATGGAGGACGAGGGTGGATTTGCATTCTCATTGGATGACATTGAGGATGATCCTGAGGAGGAGTCATTGGCAGTGCCAGAGCCACCGGTAGTAGCCTCTGCATCCAGGATGGAGGTTGAGGAGCCACAGCAGATGCCTACAACTACAGCCGCTCCCGTAGTGAGAACACTGAGAAATACTAGACATGGGAAGAGGAAGATGTGAATTTGTAAAAGCTGAAATATATTAATGTTGTATTTACTTTCAGTTTTACAAAAACAATTTGCTATTTTCATTTTGTTTCAAACTATTAGTATACTATCAGCGTATTGAGCATTCCACATGGGGATGCGATTTTGTATCTAATTTTCTTTCAAATCAATCAAATATAACTAGACTCAGCTTGTTTCTTCTATGTTCTCATTTTATTGACTCATTGGATGCATCTTATCATTGAATTTTGCAAAAAAAATGTGATTTTAATGAAGTTTAAGCAATTTTTTAAGTTGCCGAGTTTTTTGCCGAGTTTTTTCCGAACTTTTGCCGAGTTTTTTCCGTACCATATTTTCCGGGCTTGGCGAGTTTTTGCATTTGGCGAGTTCTGCAACTATGATAATAACCATTGCTTGGGAATCGACTATCATTTACCATGATAGAGGCCAATTATAAGTTGCTTATGATTGTGTTTTGAGAAGCTAAGTTTTACTCTTGCTGCCACGCTTTATGAAACACGCATACTTCATTATAGCTTGTTGCATTATGTCGATGCATGGTATAGACTTAGTCAACGCCTATGGTAAGATCATCTTTGACTTGGTAAAACTTTAAGTTTCATGTCTTTGAGCTTGAACCAACATCTGTTAAACCGTAAGTTACTAGTCGACAACTTTGTCAAGTGAATAAATATCTAAAATTGACTCACACCCAGACTAACTCAATGAAAGCATGGTGTTGCAAATCGGTTATTGACTATTTCTAATTGAATGGAAACCACGCCAACTTTGAGAATAATGTGGAAGCTTGGGCCACCTTTGATTCTTTATACCTGTAGATGTCTATTGTTGGCAATAATTCGAATTATCCATGTGCAAATTTGAATAGGTCTCTATTTGCTATCAATCAAGCAAGTTCGATCTATAGATGTTTTTGCTGAGTATGAGCTTTCATATTCGCCACCTTTTTGCTGTGATTTATGTGTTGCTATGCATGCTTGCTGTTGTCAGAACTCATGCCTAAACTATAGGCTAAGTAATTACCAAATAGCTGTATAAATAGTAGTGCTTGATCACTTGTTGAGGACGTATATTGCTGCAAGTTTTTACTATGCATTTTATCAGTTATATTTGTGTGTGTGTGTGTGTGTGTGTGTGTGAGAGAGAGAGAGAGAGAGAGTTCAATTATATTGAGAGAGAGTTGTTTGAGAGACGTATTCCATCAACTTGAGTATTAGAAGTTAATTCTGACGTCTCTTGAGAAGCTATAATCAGTCTACTTGCTGTTTGGAGAAGCTGCATTGCTGTCAATTTATTGGATAAGCGATAACAGGCATGAGGATATTTTCTTTTGTTATTTTATTTATGAAAGATTGTTCTCTATGAATGTTTGAATTATCTTTTATGAGAACTTGCATTCAAGGAAACTAGAATAGCTTTGAAAAGAAAATAGAAGTTGTTATACTGTTTTTATGATATGCTTGTATGTACTCTATAATAGGAGATTGATGTTTATCATAGGTATTATATTCTAGATATGATTGAACATGAGTGGCATATGTGTTACACTTAGCTAAGTTATTGATTTAACTAGAATAGCTTGTGTTTACTCCTAGGATTGCTTATCCAGTATGGGAGGGAGCTAGGTGTATTCCAAGTATGTTAAATGGTGATAGGTTATCTCTGAGATGATAGATTATCCATTGAAGGAAATACCTATGCGTAGTTTAAGATGGCCTTAAATCAAATTGGCCCTGAGTAGTGTATATGATAGATGACCTCCATTCAAATTACTGAATGAGAACACTTTGGCCAAAGTAGTGTGACTATTTTTGGCTCCACTGTCAATTCACCGTGATCCAATATTACATGCTAGTTCCAAATTGTGAGTTTACAAGTTCTAATTATGTAGGACACAACACTATGCTCAGTTGGTTGTCGTTATTCGGATATTCTACCAATCTCTTCGTCGAAGGGAAGGGCCATATGTCGAATGATAGACGTGCGGGGGACTGCTTTAAGAGTCCGTGGTTGGCAGAAAAGCGCTTGAATGATGCTTCTTCTCCACAGCAGGCAACAGAAAAACCAAGATTTGAAAGGAAGGATCTTGGACCGTCTTATAGCTATTTGTTCCAAAGCTCATTGAGCTATGTATGTAAATGTATGCATTCTTGTCAAATTGTAACTTATGAAATTATTGTAATGAAATGGAATTGTTATTGTATTATGTTATGCATCTTTGTTTGTGTATTCTCAATAAAGAAAAGAAAAATATTTATTTCAATGGCTTGTTACATGATTTATTTATTCACAAGGTGAAAACTTAGGAATTTTTACTTCATTGAAGGGTTAGTTAGTTACAAGCATGTTATGGGAAGACCTTCAAACTTATCAGATGTGGCTTATAGATAAAACACAAATATTTTTTAGCTTTACCTTATGCCTAGGAAATACGAAGTCTATAAAGGGTCTGTTTGATTGCACAGACAATATTTGCAAGCCAGGTCACTGGAATTATATTTGGAGTTGCATCTAGAGAAAGTCAAAGTACAGCTTGGAAATTTGATCTGTTATTTTCAATGTACAGCTTGTTTAAATATGGCAATAAAATGCCGAAACTAGCGAAGGCGGGTTATTGGCCTAAAATAAGGCAGTATTTAGGTTCATGGAGATAATTTGTTGCAAAGCTATAATTAATTAACTCTTTGATAGCACAGACCCATTTTCTACTGAAAATTTATTGAAGATGCAATGCCAATAAAGAACCAAGCTTGTTTCAGGATAAAAAGTGGGGTTCTTTTTAAAGAAGTGATTCTATTGGGCACCTAACTGCCAACCATTATGGATTTTTTTCACCAGCCAAAAACAAGTATCCCCCATCGTAGCAAAAAACAACGGTCATGGTGTGAAAAAAGCAGCACCTTGCAGCTGAAACTGACCTGACCTGAAATAGCGACTAGCTCCATAACCACTAGTGAACACCCCAGCGACCAAAACCTTCTTTTTTATAAACACCCCACTCAGCCAAATCTTCCACCTCCATTGCATTCTTTCACTGGCTTGCATCTGAAGGTGCAGGGGCCAAAGCATTGAGGGATCGAAACTTTATCCTGCAGAACAATTTGCCAGCTCTGAAAGTAGGGACTGTGTATTTGCGTGAGACCTCAAGGTTCCCATTGTTATGGGTCACCATAAAGCTCTCCACCACCTTTCCTACGTCCTCACTGAGCACCAACTCCCTTCGAACCAGTGCGAATCACTTTCAAGTTTCAGCAATTTTCGTAGGCGTGGAATCCTGCCCGGCTTTGAAATTGCTATGAAATTCCAACCCTAGGTGAAATCCCCTCGTCCTCCTTCACCAGTGCACCCTTATCAAAATTCGTCATCTCCACTTCCCCGGATTGAACAGGTAACAGAAGGCAAAGGAGCCATGGGCACCAAACTGCATGGTTGATGATCTTTGCCATCTTGTAGATAAAGTCCTCTTGTATGGTGGCTTTGGAGCATGGGGGGGGCGAATTACCTAAACTGTCCTCACCAAACACCAATTTTACAAACCCTAGAGCAGTCATGTTGTGACGATTAAAAACAGAGATCAAATGTGTACCTGAGATTCTAGCTCCGGTGTAGGAATCATGAGCCTTCAGCAACTTCATTCTACGTGTCATTCTGGAAGCCATTCAACACCCTGTTGACACCCAGAGCACACAACTAGCAGCCCAAAACCAGTCTGCAAAACATCCACTGCAGCAACATTGTAAAAAAGACAACCCACCGCACCCTTGCTTAAACCAACTTCTCCCATGCATCCGGCCTTATTATGGGGTGCTTGCCACACACCATACGAAGGTGAAGTAAGATCCCACTATCTCAGAAAATCATTCCCATAATTATTACCACGTTCGTTTCTAGTGGAAGGACCTACAGTCCTAGAGAATTGAGAATCTCTTATGAGGGTTTAAAATTTAAATTTTTAGCAAGACCTTCCCATGTCAATGAAAGACCAATATATGCCATTAGGGGCTCTTGATCCCCTCTACAAAATGCAAGAAAATTCATTACTGCATTACAAGCTTTCAGACAAATGGCTTATTTAAATTGTTGGCTTAAGGATAGCACCTCCAAAAATCTTATGAGCGGAGGACTTTACTTAGCGCGTTAACCACCACGAGCAAATCCCCTTCTACAAGAAGCTGCTGCACACTTACGAAGGATTAAAATGTCATAATTGCAACCGCACTTATCCACTCTGCTTCATTAAAGGTGTGGTGTCCTGGGGAGTGAGGTTCACCTTGAACCAAAATACCATCTTCCTTGTGTAGAATGATATCCACATCAAAACTTCCTGCATACCTTGAGACATCCAATAAAATTTCAGCTTGGCAAAACTAAATGGAGGACACCAAACTCTACATTTTCCTCTTGCTTCCTACTTACAAAAGATGATGAATTTTTATTTCTGGCTGAATTTGAATCTATTAGCTCAAAGGGTGAAATATTGATTGTTATCCAGAACATAGTCTAAAATTATTTAGGGGAGTCTATTTATAGTAGAAAATTGTAATACAAAAGGTTAAATGTACTTTTTGGAGCTTAATTAGGAATATATGAAAGTTCTTTGAACTTAAATGGTTGTATAGTACAACCAATAATATTATGCATAATTATGTTTGATATTGGTGTAAATGTATAAATTATGTTGGAGAAATAAAAAAACTAGACTAGTAAGATATAACACTTGTACCATCTTCAAGGGTAGATGTTGAAAATAGGTAGAGGTGTAAAATACATCTCCTACACTACTATATGTGAGGAGGTATGTACACCAATTGAAATGATCATATAGGTACAAGGAAATTTTGAAAAAAAAACACATAACACAGTGATTTAGGTGGGAAAAACTCTTTTGAGAGAAAAATCTCAAACTCCAAACAATTCAATATACTATTTAGTAGTCAATGATTACAATACATTTGTAGAGTCTACACCTTTACAAGAGTATCACCAACAACAAATGTGGAGCAATTTTGGCGAAATAATAATAGATACTCTTAAATTTCCATTATAGGAGGCCTAACTTTTAAAGGCCATAATTTTTTATCTACAAAGCTAATTGAGTATTTTTTTAATTGTAGATCTTAAAGAGGTCCATGTGTTTGTAATTTGCTTGATTTAGTTAAGTCCCATTTTAACATTTTTTTGGAGTCAAAATTGACTTCTAGAGCCTTGAAAATTGCATTTGTGTTCTAGAGCCCAAAATTGGCATTTTTTTGTTCTTAACATAAGGATGCGAGGTCGAGACACCTTTTCTAACATTCTCCCACTTGTCAAACACCTTGCAAGAGCAAAGAGAATACCAACACTATTATCTATCTGTTAGGGGTTGAGATGCCCATAAACTTACTACACTTCCTGAACTTCTATGTGTTGATTGAGTTCATCAATGCATCTGTGAAATTTTAGATACTGTCAAATTTCTTCAACATCACCCTCCTATCTTCTATAATGTCACAAACAAAATAGTACTAGATGTCTATGTGCTTCATCCTTGTATGAAAGGTCAGGCATATTGCTAGACATATGAGACATGGACTATCAAAAAGAATTTCGATAGACCCTTGACTTAGCCCCACATTTGATCACAATCTCTTAAGCTAAATGATTTCCTTACAAGTATGAGTAGCTTCCATGTAATCAACCTTTGTAGTGGACAAAATTACCACAATCTCAATTATTCATCCAACTAATAGCACCACCAAATAAACTAAACACATATCTATTGGTGGATCTTTTGCAATTAACATCTCCTACCCAATCTGAATCTATAAATCCACAAATATCTATTGAATGTCAATCCCTTGTAAAATTCCTATGATAATAAAGAGAGTGCTCAAATGTATCTCACAAATATTTGAAGACCCTCTTAATTGCATCCCAATAATATCATCTAGAATTAGCCACCACTTTTTAGGCAATGGTTGGTCTTAGTATAGACTATAAAATATATCAAACTCCCAATTATATTAGCATAAGAAACACAAACCATCCTCCATCTCTATGGATGTCGTAGGACATTGCTCAACAAAAAGATTAGTTCCCGTAGAAATAGGAACACTTAATGGTCTACCATTTGCCATACTAGAATGTTATAGTATAGAGTTCACATACTTATTTTGGCCCAATTGAAGCTTTCTATTTTCTCTAACTCTTTTGATCTCCATAACCAAGATATACTTGGCAACCCCCAAGTCCATGTCAAACTGTGCCAAAAATTGAGACTTTAAATGATAAATCACGTCCTTACTATTACTAAAAAAATAAAATATCAACTACATACAGTGTGGTAATAATGAATCAATCACCCTCCATTTTATGATAAACACAATGATCTGATTTAGATCTTAGAAATTTCAAGCCCAACAAAAATGAATCAAATTTTTAGTACCACATTCTAGGAGATTGTTTAAGAACATACAAAGATTTTTTTAAAAAATTTGCAAGACAAAGATTCATTTCCATTAACAATATAGTGCTTTGGCCATGTCATGTAGATCTCTTCTTCCAAGTCACCATGTAGGAAGGTTGTCTTCACATCCATTTGTTCTATCTCTAAATCAAAAGCTATTGCTATATATAAATTAACTTTATAAATGCTAGTTTAATAACTAGATTTTTTTTTCACTAGTCTATCCTTTCAACATGGAAATATTTTTGGCAACCAATCTTGCCTTGTATTTTTCAACACCACTATTTGAATTGATTTTCTTCAACACTCATTTATATTCAACATGCTTGCTTCCTTTTGACAATGATACTAAGTCTCATGCATTATTCTTCTTCAATGCGATCATGTCCTCATCTATAACCACTATCCAAGACTCATAATAATTCATATTCATCATCTCCTTAATAGTTCTAGGCTCATTACTATTGGTAATAAAAAACACATCTCCAATTATGAGGAGTATACCCATCTAGTTGTCTTTGTTGAGTGGACCTCCTCAAAAGTTGAGATGTAGGTTCTACTGCCTCATCTAAACTATTAAAATAATTTGATCTCTCCTCTTTAGGTCTTCATGAGCTTCAATTCAATCTTCTTGATCTTTGGGGTTAGTTGAGCCACTTCTTTCTTCACATCCTCTTATGGCTACTACACTAAAAAAATGCTTAATGTCTTTTAAATTGACATTTTTGTTCTACAAAACTCTCTAAAGTATAGGGTCCCAAAGCTTATACCCTTTCACAGCAACACTATAGCTAATGAAGATAAATTCACTGCCTTATTCTCCAACTTTGATTACTTCTCAGGAATGTGCATATGCCTCACAACAAAAAACTCTAAGATGTTATAATGAGGGATTTTTTTAATCCATGTCTCCTTAGCATTCTTATCAACAAGAACTGATGTATGAGATATTTTAATTAGGTAACAAGTTGTAGCAACTACTTCTACCCATAACTTTTATTTCAAGTCAACTCTTCTAAGCATACTCCTATCCCTCTCTATCAATGCCCTATTCATTCTTTTTGTAACTCCAGTTTGTTGAGAGGTATATGGGCATCTTATGTCTCTCAATCCTATGCTCTTTATAAAATTTATTAAAATCTATGATACAAACTTACCTCCATTATCAATCCTCAAAACCTTAATCTTCTTACTAGTCTATTTTTTAAAAGATCTTTAAAATCTCTAAATTAACTAGAAGAATTTAGATTTACTTGTAAGACCCTTATCCTTTTAAAATAATAATCTATAATAGATACATAATACAAAGACTTAGAAAATGAAGAAACATTAACAAGACAAGATATATCTAAAGGAATCAAGTTCAACACCTTAAAAGATTTGTGAGAACTACAATATAATTGAGTATAATTCTAAATACTAGATATACAATATTCACATAAATTAAATTCAAGATCACAATCATTGAAACCATCAAAATGATTTTTATTTTTCAGGGTCCTTAGACTCTTCTCACCTACATGGCCCATTCTTTGGTGTCATAACATTGTTTTATCTATATGTAACCGTTGAACACACTGAAATGTTGAGAGGCGGGGGTGAATCAACATACACTAAAACTTAAACAATTCCAATTTTTAGATTATACATCAAATCATATTAACTGAAAGTATAAATGAAAACATGCACCACACAAGGACACCAATATTTTTATGTGGAAAACTCAATGAGGGAAAAACCATGGCAAGAGTTAACTCACAATATATGAAGCTCACTTTTTATAAAAATTACAATGTTGTTTAAGGCTCACTATCTAAGGACTTGTAGACTAAGGCGCACAACCTTAGGGAAAGATACAAGGACCTACCGAGACTCACTATCTCAGAGTAGGAGACATGAAAATTATAATGAAAAACACGAACATGAACCGCTATAAAGAAGCATCCAACATATGTTGTTGTTGCAGTCCCTTTTTTGCACAATCATTCCATCATACTGACTTCACACACTTCATATTCAACATATTGCTCAATCTCAATTCACTGTACTCAATTACATTAACAAATGAATTTTCTCTTCTATAAATACCCTCTACAACAACTCAAAAACTCAATTAGGTTGGCTCCAAGATGATCTTTGGATGAAATGTAAGAAACAACATAGGTTAGCTCCAAACATATACATTATGAAGAGAAACTGAGTTGCAGATCAACACATGGCATAATAGGGCCCAAATATATCTCAACACATTCTCCAAGGTAAAATTAATTAACTAGGATCAACCATAGATGAAGGAAACAAGATTGTTGGCCCAATTAACACCAACAATATCAAAACTGCTAATTGTTCATCTTTACACCACCGAGGAGAAACCAAAAACATCATGTGGATCAAGATGTGAAAAATGTAGTCTATGCACAATTCCTCTTCAACCATCTTCTGAAGTATATGATCATTAGGTGCTAGCGCAAGAAGAGAAACATATGTTCTGTGGAACAATTAAGCATCTGGAACCAAATGTACTACACTGTCCTTTGAAAACTACACTTGTAGGCCACAAAATCACATGATACAATAATATAGTATGCATTGAACATCACTAAACATGTCCACAAAACCACAAGGCAAAAACGTTGCTTCCTAAGGAATGTGAAGCATTCCTACATGCCTTCATCAATACTTTACTTTGCCAAAGCACATACCGAAACTCTACCACTTATAACTTTATTTGTAGAAGGTATAATGACTTGAATTATTGGATATAACACCTTCACATCTCAACCATATTATCTTCTAAACCATAAGACAAAAACCTGCTTTGTAGAAGGATGCAAACCAAAATACCATGACCCGGTCTTAGAGTATACACTATGAATGCCTTATCAAAACTTCTGAACCTTATCTCTATGTGTGGTACACCAAATAGGAATGATATCAAAGTAGGCATGCTAGAAACATATTGGAACAAGTGTACCCACCTTCGCATCACACATAAACATTAGATTGAACACCATTCTTCCTCATATTGCACTATTGACTTGCACTACTTGATATCACTATCTTCGGAGCATATACAAACTTCAACACATACATTTGACATCAATGACAACACATCTCAAGTTGACATCAATGACAACACGTATTGCCAATAGTAACTTGGGCTTTGAAGTAAGAGCTCTCTTAGGTACCCAAAAATATGACAAACAATCGACACAACACTCTTCTTTGTTGTGAGTTTTGATGGTTATGGTGTATATTTTATAGATTTTTTTGTTATAGGAACATAAGAACTATTACACTAGATAATGGATGCATTTAGTTGAAATAGAGTTCCCACACAAACACCCTAAACAAGCACCATAATTCCTTGCACCATCATACACCCTCCATTAGATAAAATGACTTACACACTTGTATCATTGAGTATGCTAATTGATAACAACTTTGGTGCCAAACTAGGAATGTGCAACACACCATCAATCCCCTTCACTCATCCATTTGGTAATTGAATAAAGACTACCAAGTCCAACTTCACTCAAGTGAGATTCATCATTGAGGTACACATTCCCACCTTCATATTCTTTATATTTCAAAAACCAACCCCAATAGGAAGTCATAGGGAAGGAATCTCTAGAGTATATGAACCATAAATATTATGATGCATGAGTTGCTAAGGCCACAACAAAGGCACCTATATCATCTTGAGAAGACTTTTTACATTTGTATCATCTTTATTTTTCTTCTCCTCCTTTTTATAGTGCCTAAGCTTGCCACAATTCCAACACTTAACCTTGGACTATATAGGGGATTATGATCTCTTACAAGATTTGGATCTACAAATTTTCATCCTTCTTTCCTTTCTCCTTCAATCTTCCATGAACAATTAGGGCCTCTTTTAGTAGATTCAAAATATTTTTGTTGTATCTCCTTTAAGAGTAACACAACCACTACATAATCTATTTTGAGTTCAAGGTAGCACTTTTGATTTCCATCACCAAGTGTTCCTCGAATCTAATAAAGAATAAAAGAGTGTCAATGCAATGACCCTCTCCTCCATTTTCACTCCAACATAGTGTAGTAGGGTCATAATCATATTGAATGCATTCAAATGCTTAGACACAAAACCACTATCATCCATTTTCAATATGTACAACTTCTTTCTCAAGAAAAAGAACTCAATGTATTATTTAGTAATCAATAGTTACAATATATTTGTAGAGTTCAAGATATTATTGTTAGGAATTGCATGCAGAAAATATCAATTAAATGCAAATAAATATTAAACAAAGGAATGAAAAACACAGAAACAATAACATCAAGAGACAATATTTAACGTGGTTCGCCCAAAATTGGGCTACGTCCACCAACAGAGAGTCCAATATTATTATCCAGTAAATCAAACTGATTACAACCAGTAATCCATGCAACTCAATACCGTTGCAAATGCTACAATATAATGTCAATGAAAACCCTAATTCTTAGCATTTTATCAAGACTTATGTCAGTTACAAAATAGGGTTTTTTATGTCGCCCAATAGGAAAATAACACCAGATGAGAGGTTTTGGGGGCATTGCCCCTCGACCCTGCCCTGTACTGCGACAAGGAGTGCGCTAGGGGCGCTACCCCTAGACCCCACAAGGGAACTGCCCCTTGACCTTGTCTTGGGGGCGTTGCCCAAAAACCCCCATTAAATAATTTGGGGGGAAACCGCACCGATAAAAGTGGGGAAAATTTAACCTCTGAGTCTAATTAGGCTCCACATAGCAACAATTATGAGTATCATTAACAAGAGATTTTGAAGCAATTTTGGTATCATAACATACCTACAAAAACTCACTATGAAACCTCCATCTTAAGCACCCTATACATAGGAATAATAATGCATAAATAGGAGAAATAATGCATAATGCCATCAAATGATAATTTGGAAACCATTAGTTAAAACCACATTAAATATGGTGTGAAAATCCCTAATAAGATTATGATACCCAAAACCCAAGATGACTTCATAGGCTAAAAATGCACATACATCATTTCACACCACATCTCACATCACCCACTTCTCCAAAAATTGACTTTGCATATATATCTTCTACAACCATGAATAACCTTCTCCAAGTTAGCTTCAATGAAAAGTATGCACCTCAAACGTGCAACCACCAAATAGGTCAGCACCAAACACTTTTGCGGTGGAAAGAAGTGAAGGCAGACCACACCAAGGGTTAACTAGGACCAAAATCTACACTGACATGCTATACTAGGCTTTCACAATCCATGAAGCACATCCACAAATAGCAATAGCACACTAGGTTGGCCAAACTAGCATTAACACTACCAAGCAACCAAATTTACACTTCACCAGGTCCAAAAACATCATGTGGACCACGTAGCAACATTTCACAAAATCTTAAAATATTCTAACATCAACAAAATATTCATCATCATTGGCACAAACACATGATATTGAAAATGTTATCATCTTGTGCAACCAGTCAAATTATCACTGAGATATAATTCATGAACCAAGCTTGTGGAACAACTAAACACCAAACCATCCAAGGGAAGATAGATACAAGCATCATTAGCACATTCCAAAATTTGAAAGACAAAAAACTTCAACGCGGAGAAATGTGAAGCAATTCCATTTCTCCTAGATATCCCTCTTCACAAGCCAGACACTGTCAAACACATCTTCTACTACCGCACGATCCAAAACCTAAAACTCTAGATATAACACCTTCAAAGGCTTCTAATTGTCACATCCAAATCGCACAAGCACAAATTCAAAAATGAAGAAATACATAGCACAACACAAAGCACATCCATGTCACCTTGTACATTCTTTATACATTTTTTCTCAAAAGCACTTGGAAATCAAGTGACCCTGCTGCATCTGCAACACCTTCTCAACACCACAAACACCTTCTCATCATGACCACACTAGAGGTTGACATCAATGAAAACACTAATGATAACATAGTGCAACAAAGGTGTGTTGTAAACCTTGCATATAAAATAGTGATGCTAATAATGTAAAATAAATATTCAAATATGTTGCATATTTGATATGTGGATACCAAAAAGGTTAGGAATTCTTGGGAATGCTTTATGATTTGTATGTAACATTAGAATACATATCTAATGAGAGTATCACTTTATTTTTTGAGGTGCATGGCTTATGTAATACTACAAGTAGTGGTTTTGTGCAATCTTGTTTCTATAAAAGCAAGCACATAAGTAGTTGTTAAGGTTTTCTTGTATAACCTTTGGCATGTTGGCTAAGGTTGAATTGAAAATCTCTTGTAGGTTGTGTATGGGAGGATAGGAAGCATGTATTTGAATGTGTGGCTACATAGTTCTCATTTTATTGTTCCAATGGATTTGGATGTGTGGCTAAATCGTTTATATTGCTACAAATTTTATTTTAGGACCATTTCTCATTGAGGATCCTTTAATCTAGAATGTTTTGGGTCACTATAACATACCTCAAATATTAAGTGTTGCATGATAGATTTAATATTTTTTTAGTTAACATCTAAGTTCCAAACTATAATTCATAACTCTAGGCTATCGTCATCATATGGATTGATTTGTCATGAATGGTTATGAGTGGTTGTGATAGTTGCACAAGAATATGAACCATCATTTTTTTACTTATGACTTATATTCCTTATCCTTTGTATAAATATATACATATTTATACATATAAATATAAAGCTTGATATCCCCCTCGCCCCTCACTTGGGCACATGGTGTCCAGGGTGGACTTGAGGTGGCGGATGGGATGAACATGAAGATAATGGTTGTGGCATGGTCCTGTCACTTCCAATTTCCTAAATTTAGCCGAAGGAAGGAGTTGTTTGCTTGTTTTATCGGAAGCTCTTGAAATTTGCAGTACTTCTGGAGAAGGACAGGGGGCATGCTTGGCTCAGTTCTCATTGCGTCGTCAATGTGACATGTTGGGCACGGCTCTCCTAGAATTGTTTGCTGACGGGCCGAGTGGCAACTCACATCAATTGCATTGATAATGGTTTTAAGTTGGATGGACGGAGGCCGTAACTTTATTCATGTCAAGGACGATTTCGCTTCGCCATAATCCAATTTCGTGTGCGAAGGCCTGACTGATCATCATTCGGGAGTATTAAATGAACTAATGAAGTCATTTCTAAAGCATGGGTTTCGCATTTTGGTATTGTCTTCTATTTTTTTGCAAGGAACGACTGTCAAAGACTTGCAAATGGCTCGAACATCAAAGTCAAAATTCATCATCCACATCTTGGCGGAAGGTCTGGAAAGTTTCGACGTCGACACACCAGTTTCTTTGGTGGCCACGGAGAGGTAGATTGCCTTTCGAGGAGTTACGGACTAGAGGTTAAAGCACATTTTTCTCATGGACGATCCGGTGTCAATTGTTGCTGTTAAAATGGTCCTAGGTAAAGGTATTTCGCACCCTGCCGACTTGGCTCTTCTATGGGATTCAGATGAAGCTATCAAAGTTTTTCCCTTTCTCTTAGACATTAAAGGGCCTGCATTATCAAGGCATAGAAAGATTGCAGATGTGGCAGTGGATTTCCTGAAGCAAAAGCTGAAGCTGGTGCCGGAGGAAGGGTTGGAGTGGTTGAATGGTTTCACTAGGTTTGCAGAGTTAAACGGCTTCATGTGAATCACATCTTGTGTTGGTTGATGTTCGCTCTTGGTTTCTTTTTGGGTTTCAACTTGTTAAATTCTGGAAGATTCAATCATTAACAGTATGTAATTTATTTTTTTGTTTGATGAGGCTCGGCCTCTGATATTAATCCTTCGCTTCAACGCTTTTTATCGCAATGGGACTGTTTGGTGAAAATCTTGATGTTTCTCCTGGTTAGGTATTTTTTGTTCGATTTTGTGTCCTGGACGGACCTATAATTCCTGCTTAGCAGATGTTTGTAAATCTCTTTATTATCAATATAATCACCACCTTGCGTACCAAAATATATATATATATAAAGCTTGATATCATTAATATTTACATAACCATTCTTTGTAGGTTGATAAATTGGCGATACATCTACCCTCTTAAATCATGTCCATAGGTAGCATAATAAAAACTTGTTACAATTTTGATTATTTATTCTATGTTATTTTTATTTAATTATTATTTGCATTCATTCTTGAATACCTATCATAACTCAAATCTCCACACATAATCTAATTGAATCCCTTTTATTGGGTTGTTCATTAGGCTTCACACTTGGTCCTCATATCATCTTATTTAATTTTGGTAGTAAATATCACCAAAATCCGATGTGCTAGGTAAGGCGCACACTTGGTAGAACATGTGAAATTTAATGTTAGAGAACCTAAATTTTTTAGGAAGGAAACAAGATAAAAAAAATATATTGTAGGAGGTGGTCGCATGCCAATTTGATCATCAACGAGTGAGATAGAGGAGAACAAGGTAAAACAAGGATTCTAAAAACACGTAGTCGAAAACATCAAATTAAATGTTAGGCATGGATACAATAAGAATCACATGGGTAGGATAAGGAAGGATTAGATAAGAGTCTAAAACCATGATAAAGGGGAAACATAAAACACACATGGCTAAAAAAGGTCAATAAGAGTAGCTAATGTGTGGACAAGGACTAATCAAGGAGTAAAAACACATACAAAAGGAAATAGGTTAAGAGTGAATTTTTTTAAAAGAAGTTGTAGTGGTATGAAATTTCTATAATTATACTCCCAAGCACTCCATGTAATACATTAATTGACTTACACACCTCTTACACACACTATAAATAGCTAGTCAAAGATACTAGTCATAGTCCACAAAGTAACCTACAACCCAATGACTTCTTATATTTCTCATAAGACCAATGACACATGACAAAGAGTTCCAAGTATGGAATATCAAAATTTTATCTGAATGGGACACCTTTTTCCATGTGGGCACATTATTCATAATATTAAAATAATAAATAATTAGACCACACATATATCTTGCAAGATGTACATGATGCAGGGGCATCGGGTTATTCTCTTTAATTTTCTTGTTTCATTTTTATTTTAGTTTGGTTAAATGCAGATCCTGCCACCACAAGGGGAGGGAGTTAAATAAATCGATATGATTTCCTTCGGTAGGAGGAAATGAATAATTAGAGATTAAAGTGCAGTTAAAAGAATTAGTTACGAATAGTTAGGAAATGGTCAAAAGGGGAAGAGTTGCTTCGGTGAAAAGAAGACAAATCAAGTGATAGCTGGAGAAGTGAAATAGTTTGGAGAGAAAATGAAGAGGAGACAGTTTAAAGAGCAGTTGGAATTCAGTTGTGAAGGATGGGAAAGAAAAGACAGGAAAGTATTGCTAAGGGGCATAGCATGGGAGATGTGGAGGATCGTTGGAGAAGAGTAGAGGCTAATAGGCCAATCAGGAGGAGGCCGAGAGGAGGTTGGACATCGATTCCAAAAAGGAGTTGAGAAGAAGGAATAACATTTTGGAAGATAAGATAGATAGAATAGGGAACATTGCAATTGGGGATTCAAGCAGGGTGAACATGAGTGTGATAGAAGTGATATAAATTAGTTTGGGCCAAAACGAGTTTCAGGTCTACTTTATGTGAATAAAATGTTGTCAATGTAATCATCAATATTAAAGGAGTCAATCAATGCTCGTGTGTTATTGTTGTCTATTGATTGTTTATGTTGGAGTTTGCCTATTATCTGTTCTAATGAATTATAGTAGTTCTTGTTTCCTCGAAGATAAGTTGTATGTTGTTTGTAGATTCCAGACGCATATTGGAATTGTGATTCAAGTTCTGAACTTCCTATCATTATTGTTACTGTGTTAACCTTTATAGTTTTGTCATGGTTTTTCAGTAAGCCGTAGAAATGCATCTGGATGTTAGGCATATAAACCTATTACTCAGTTTGATATGAGAATGTGTGAGGACATATGAGGGTGTGAGAGTCGACTTGCATTAGATTGGTATCAAAGCCTGGAAGATCTGGAAGAGCCCTAAAAGGTCTTGGAAAGAAGAAGTTGAGAGTTGCAAATGGTATGATGAAGAAGTTAGTTATGTTCATAGATTCTTGGAGAGATATGTGTGCTGCAGAATGACAGGTTAATGAAATGAACCTGCCAGGTACCAAAAATATTGGGCAAAGGAAAAGAAAACAAAATCCCTAGGTGAGGTATCAGGTTAGACAAAAGATGAAAGGTTAGAAGATGCAACAACATACTAAGAAGGAAAGCATCAAGATGAAAGGCATTATGAAGAAACAAGATCCAGAGTTTGAAACAGAAATGGCAGAGTTAAGAAGAGATTTAGATAGATGTAAGTTATTGGTGAAGCAATGGATTGAAGAAAGAAGCCAAGAAAATGCTTGGTGTTGGCCAATGAGAAAGAAAGTAAAGTGGCCTGTGAAGATGATTGTGAAGAAAAGTGGAAGACAAGGTGTGGTAGCCTTGAGAAGAGAGGATAAAAGAAATTGGGATAGTGATAAGTTGCTAAGTGGTCAACATGTACAAGAAGTAATGAATGAAGTGTTGGTAGTTGGTCAACACTCCCCTTGGGAATCGTGACATGGACTAACTACCTCCTATGGGTTCGTTAACTTTGGTAGTTGTATTAGGTATTAACAGGTCGACCTTTTGGTGCAACGACAACCATGGGGCCAATAATTGGTATCAGAGCTAAAGGTGTTGGGTTTGAATCCCCTCAACTTGTGTTGAGGGGGAGATTGTTGGCAGTTGGTCAGCGCTCCCCTCGGGATTCGTGACATGGACTAAATACCTCATGTGGATCCATTAACTCTGGTAGTTGTATCGGGTATTAATAGGTCAACCTTTTGGTGCAACGAAAATTGTGGGGCCAACAGGAAGTTCTCATTGTGGAGGACTTGAAGAAAGATAAAAAAGAATGGAGAAGAGAAGTAGTGCAGAAAGAAACCATTGAAGAAGAGAGTAAAGAAGAGAGTAAATTTTCCAAGAAGGAGGCACTCATGGGGAAATTATGGTCTCTTGTTTTGTTTACTAATGTTGTGCTTGAGTATGTGTATGTAGGTATGAAGAGCCTTATAAGGAATTTCAAGAATAAGACCTTGGTGTTGATAAGAGAAAGGGAAAGTAGAGCACCTATGGAAATTGATGAAGATGAGAATGAAAGGAGACTAGTTACAATAGTATGACAAGAAGAGTTTGTAGCAAAGAAACATGACAGATTCTGAGAACAAAAATGAGGATGGTGTTGAAGATTTTTAGTTTGATAATGAAGATGAGGAGGAAACCCCAGAGTTTCAAGATGCTTTTGAAGATGTTGTAGATGCAGGAAAAGATGCCTATGAAGAGGAAAAGCTAGAAAACAAAGAAGCCAATGGTGGCAAGAATTTGGGACAAGTAAAAGGAAGTTACAATGCTGATTTTGGTTATGTAAGTAGAAACAAAAATGTTGATTTTGATCATATACGTAGAAGTAAGGATGTGGATAAGAAATTTTATGAGGAGAGAAGGAAATTGGTGAATCATGGGTATATAGTACCAAGTTGCCAAAATCAGTTGTTAAGGGACAATAGAGAAGGTGTAAAGAAGATGGTACTTGGAATTTATGACAACAAGAAAATACCAAGCATAAAAGGCATGATAGAATCCAAGTGGAGACAAGAAGATAGGGTAAGTTGTCAAGTAAGGAAGCATGTAGGAGATGATTTAAAGTAGAGTCTATGACTCAAAAAGGACAAGTGCAACAATAAGAAGACATCAACTCAAAACTCTAGAAAATAATGTATGGAAGGTTAAGTGTAGGACAATAGAAAATAAAATGGAGTTGTCAGATATGATGATGGGAAAACCTTTAAAAAGAACATAAGACATGTAGAAAGTATTGAGACCAAGAATGAAAAGTTCATGTTGTAGCAGGATAGCCAAAGACAACAAGTTGAATGCTATGAAGAAGAGCTCAAGAGATGGGAAGAAGCAATGACACTTCATGAAGAGGACATGGCAATATAAGTTGAAACAAAGGAAAAGAAGAAGGCTAAAATGCTTGCAGGAATAGATTGGAAGAATCTTGAAGAGAACACATGGAAGGTAAAAGGTAAGCAAGCTGATTTAAATAATGAGGATTTGAATGAAATTTTTAGTTTAAAAGAAGAATATGACAAGGTTGAGGAAATGAATAGTGATAAGGAGATGTATGAATATGAGGTGGAAATGTGGAGGCTTGTAGATGAGAAAGAAATGAGGAAGAGAAGATACAAAAGAAAGGAGGAAAACAAACAAAAATAGATTGGGAAGTTTGGAAAGAAGAAATATGAATATGGAATGAACCATAGGAATGGTTTAGATAAGAGAGATGGAAAGAAAGAATTTTTAGCAGAAGCTTGGGTTAATAGAGGCATGAAGAGTAAAGAAACAGCAGCAAAAAATGAAGAAGCCACAGATGAGATTGCAACAATTGCAGAGGTTGAAGCAATAAAGATTGAAGGTAAAAAAATTTGTGTACATCCGGTATATGGTGAAAGGTCCCAAGGAAATGAAAGTGAAGGTGTCAATTTGTATAAGGAGGTAGCAAATAATAAGATCATATTTCCCTTTTCAAATTCCTTTTATAGAACTAAAGTGGATTCTCATGAATGTGCAATGAATGTAATGGAGAAGTTTGTTGATGAAAACATGAAGTCAAATGGAACAGCTAAGGATGTGAAGAGACAGGTGGAAGCCTCTGATAAAGAGGTTGCAATAGAGCTACATAAAGAGGTAAAACTATCATAACTTTATGTGGGCATTGTTTTCCATTATGTAGATATGTTGAATAGTGAGAAGTATGGAAAGACATATGGAGTGGAATATCCATATTTTAGTGAGAATATTGTGAGTTATAATATGTATGGGGAAATCCAAAATGGGCTACTATGGAAGGATGATTTTGATGAAGTGGACATACAAATGGGAAAGATGGAAATATTTGAAGAAGTGTGGAGATCTTTAATTTTAATACATTTGGACATATCGATTTGTGTGTGATTGTGTGGGCAAGAGAACTTTGGCGTAGAAAGTAGAGAAGTATAGATCTAAGAAAATATCTACAATGTTGGAGAAACATGATAGTTCATCCAACACAATTGTGGAAAAGGTAGAAGAAAATAACAGAGGTCAATAATTTTTGATTAATGGCTTCATGCGAATGAGCACATGTCTTCTTTGTCCCCTGGGGAGTATGATGCAGGGGCATCAGGTTATTCTCTTTAATTTTCTTGTTTCATTTTTATTTTAGTTTGGTTAAATGCATATCCTATCACCACAAGGGGAGGGATTAAAATAAATCGATATGATTTCCTTCGCTAGGAGGAAATGAATAATTAGAGATTAATTTGTAGTTAAGAGAATCAATTGTGAATAGTTTAAAAAATGGGCAGAAGGTTAAGAGTTAGTTCAATGAAAAGAAGACGAATCGAGTGACACTTAGAGAAGTCAAATAGTTTGGAGATAAAATGAAGATGAGACAGTTTAAAGAGTGGTTGGAATTTATTTGTGAAGGATGGAAAAGAATGAACGAGAAAGTATTGCTAAGGGGCATCACATGGGAGATGTGGAGGATCAGTGGAGAAGAGTAGAGGCCGATCGAAGAAGGCCAATCGGGAGGAGGCCAAGAGGAGGTTGGACATCGATTCTAGAAAGGATTCAAGAAGAAGGAATAATGTGTTGGAAGAAAAGATAGAAAAAACATGGAGCATTGCAATTGGGGGTTCAAGCAAGGCGAACATGAGTGTGATAGAAGTGACAAAAAGTAGTTTGGGCCAAAACGAGTTTCAGGTCTACTTTATGTGAATAAAATGTTATCAATGTAATCATCAATATTGAAGGAGTCAATCAATGCTTGTGTGTTATTGTTGTCTATTGATTGTTTATGTTGGAGTTTTCCTATTACATGTTCTAATGAATTATAGTAGTCCATGTTGCCTCGAAGATAAGTTATATGTTGTTTGCAAATTCTAGTTGCATATTGGAATTGTGATTGAAGTTTTGAACTTCCTATCAGTATTGTTACTTTGTTAACATTTATAGTTCTGTCATGGTTTGTCAGTAAGTTGTAGAAGTAAATCTGGGTGTTAGGAAAAGAAATGTGTTACTCAGTTTGATATGAGAATGTGTGAGGACATATGAGGGTGTGAGAGTTGACTTCCATTAGTACACCACACTTAGTCTCGTAGTCCTAACATAATTATGAGAGCTCAAATGATGATGAAGCTATGTGATGCAAAAAACCAAAGTTAAGAATCCATGTCCAATAAGAGGAAGGAAGTATTGCAACGAGTTTATTTCTTTTATATTATCTTATTTGTTTGATTTAGAGGAAGAGGAGGAACCTTGAGTGAGAGAATCAAGAAGACTAATACGATTCTTTGTATAATGCTAGGGAGACAATAGATATATTTCTTCATACATTTAGTTTTATTGTATGATAATATTTCTTACAAAACATGCCCTAAATTTTCTATGGAAATTTTATGTAACACCAATTTGAAACTTGCTTTGAAGTAATCGGTAGCTTATGTAGCCCATGGATCCCACTCTCAAAAATGTTAGAAGGAATATTAGTGCTTCATATACAGAATCGAGCTTCATGTTTCAAGTTAATTAGAGTCATATAACTAGTTACACAGACTACGAATGCTCTTAACATGATGAGGAACAAAATCCACCACACTAATATATTCAACATAAGGAAATCACAAAACATAAAAACCATGTGCTTGGGATGAATGGAATCAATTTGTAACTCAAATAGGAAACTGAGAAATGGTATAGAAATAAAAAGATATTTCATAGCACTTTAGATCAATGGTGCATCTTTTAGAGGTGCTTAGATCAAAAGGGAAGAAAAAATGCAATGGTGCATTAGTTAATCTAATGTGGAGTTAATAAATAATGTAGCCATGGATTGTACCACATTTTTAATGACTTTGTAGCTTGATATAAGCCTTTGCAACATTGCAATAGACCTAGGTGGATAAATATTAGTTTTCTTGCACATAGGCTTATAAGCTCCTAATGGGAGATATAATTTCCAATATAATTTATGATTACACAACCATATGAGTGTTGATGTAAGTAAAAATATCTTTCCAAGGAGCCATATAAAGGCAAGTAGTGATCCAACATAATATATATAGAGTATGACATGTGGGTAAGAATTCTAGCACACAAGATTACGATGTTTGCATAATCAGACTCAACTCTACATTTAGCATGAGACTAACATATAATAATTAAATGTCTTCCTATAGGATGTGATCATACAGTGTAACATAATGTGGCATAAATGGTGTGAGAAACACAAAAAGAGATGATGGAAAGTATAATAAAGGTATGGAGATTATGACATCATGGATTTCATAGTGTAGCCTAGATAAACATTACGCAAGGTTGAACTTGGTCACTATCTAAGAAAGTACAGGGGCCACATAGGTCAAAAAATCATTAAGTGGCATAAAAATAGGAGCATAGCACATCATATCATATGGTGCTAGAGGTTGAAGTTGGGCATTGCTTGAGCAAGTCTAGGAGTCTTAGTGGATATATTCGCTAGAAGTTTTTAGATTTTGTTAAATAAAATTTGATGGTTAAGTGCTTTGAGGATGTAGTCCTACCTACTTCTATTAAGTTAATTTAAAGAATCTAGATTTGGGGCATTTGATTGGCTCTACCAATCCTAGTTCTAGGATCTAATCTTTGAATAATATGATTAGAGTAGGTAAATAGTATTCTCCATAGTTGGGGTTTTAAAAAATTAATCCTCATGGGTCTTCATGAGGCAATTTGGGTGTAGTAGTGATTGGTGGAGTTGGGAGAGATAGTGTTGGGTTGATTTACTTTTTTTTCTCTTCTACTATGGGGATTGGTACTAATAATCAAATGGAGGGTCATGCTATCTTTGTGGCTCTAGAGAAATCCTATGAAATAGGTTAGAAAAATGTTGTATGTGAGATGGATTCTAGTTTTTTATTTTCTCTTATGAATAATGGAGAGTTTTTTGAGTCTTCTTGGAGGTTGGTTTTGTATGTGGAGAAAATTATTTGTTTGCCACATAATTTTGATTCCATATCTTTTATTCATATTCTTAGATAGTGGAATCTTGTTGCTAATTGTTTAGATAAATGAGCATCTATTGTTGATTGTAACTATAATTTTATAAATTGAAGATCCTTGTCTTGAGCTCATTCTTTCCAATTTATAAAGCTCTTTCATAATGATTTGGGCTAATGATTATTTTGTGTATTTTGATTGTAATGTCTTTATAATTTTTTGAGTTTCCTTGATTCCTGGAGATGGCCTATTTGATCCTTTCATTGATTGATGAATCTAGTGCAAATAACACATAGACTCAACTCAAAAAATCTAGACATCCTTTATCAAGTGACTCACCAATTATGACAATTACATTTGTAATGTCAAACCAAGGATGTATGTTCTTGAATGATGCTAGTACTATGTATAACTCAAATATTTTTGGTATTTTTCCTAAGTGGTTGAGTATATAAATTAAACCTTTCATTCAAAAATGAATTCATATCAAAAGATTCAAAAAATCTACAACAATTGCTATAGCTTAACCCTAATGCAACAAATCCTATTGATAACAATAATCAACAGTTGCTACAAGTAACAATTACCTTTACTAGGTCAAATAACCAATGATCTAAAGAATATATTGAAACTACTAACTACTAATGCTAATGACATAGTCACAATGTTACCTCAAGTGGGCCATTGCTTGGGTTGTTGTACTCGCGCTTTACAAAAATATCAATCAATCCTTTATATCATTCATTCATTCACGTCCATATCAACATCAACTAATAAAGAACCAATTTATATTGCCATTTACAAAATTATAAAGTGCTAGGAAAATCACCATAGTTTTGTTTAAAAAAACCTTTAAAATATATAGACTTAGTTTTGACTGACTAATCCTATTTGTCTTAGACCAATCAGACTCCTATCAACTCTCCTAGAAAATAGGAAGATGATTCTTTTATTTTTAGAAGCATAAATAGAAAATTTTAGCAAAATTAAATATTTTAGGAAGTAGAATCACAATACAATTATTTAATTATGATTAAAGAACCTATATTAATGGCATGTACAAATAAGTGGCATAGCAAGTGCAACAAAAGAATCACTACAATGTCTGTCATTATCTATTGTTGTGGGGTTCTTTCTCATTTTTAATGACAAAAAATATTGTTGTGGATAGATTGTTGATGATTGGAATTAAAGCTACATGTCTTGGCTTTGTTGGTTGTGATGTCCTACTTCCTTGGCTACAAGTGCTCAATCCCTTGACTACTCATGATTGCTCGTGCAAATGTAGGTTTGTAATAGTCCATTGGCTACATGTTGTTTGCTACCATTTTTGCATGAAGTGTTACTTCCTCCAAAACACTTATATACTACAATTACCACAATGATCATAATACACTATCACATTTTGAAAATAACCATCTAAACAAACAAGCATTTATGAAAACATAATTTATCAATTTAATGCTTTATGCTTTAAATATTAGTTAGAGTCTAGGAATGTTTGAGGAAATGTCTCATGGAATAGGAAATATACATAGTTAACAAAAACATTTATTAGACTTATCAGTGGGGTTGTAGGAAAACTCTTTGAATTTTTATTCTATGGAATTTAATGACATTTGTTGTTGTATGAAGGTGATGCAGGAGCATTCAGGCTCACAAACAATCTTGCATCACCAAAGATATATTCTTTTCATGTTCAATATTTTGCATTTTTGGTGTAGGTTTGAGCTTCAAGATCATATTGTGAAGTGTTGTAAGGATATGATTATTTATTTGTGAGGAATTTGTTTCCATTTCATACATTAAGGTCAAGCAAGGTGTTTAATGTGATTTGTAAAATTGCATAATTTCAAGGTTTTAGGGGTTGAAATGGTCTATTTACCATGGTGGAAGGGGATTTTAAAGGAAAAATAATTAATTTTCTCATTTTGAACACTTAGGGAAATGTGTGCATAGGACAAGTGACTCTTGGAATTCCATTTTGGTCTTATTCTTTCAATTTTGATTCCTAAAATGGAGAAAAACTAGTATTTTTTGGAAAACAAATTAATGACTCTTCAATTTCTAATTTGGGGTGAATGAACACCAATTGGTTGTTGATTTTATTCATTTTTCAAATGCATATACAACAAGATGTTTGATATGGTACAAGAACTTTGGGTGACACTTTTGGAAGCAACAAACTATGTTTTATTTCATTTTATGCAAGAATTTTAAGGGTTAATGAATTACCAAATTTGGAAACCATTTTTTGGCATTTCACATAGTTGAAACCCTATATAAATACAACCTTTAATGGTGCCAAGAAGCAACAAGTTTGAGGAAAGTATTTGCAGGTTGCCCTAGAGGATTGCATGAAGGAAAGTGTAGAAAATTAGCTTTCTAGGAGGAGAGAAGAAGAAAGTTGCAGGTGTGTTTTATGTGTTCAAGGTAGCCATGCGAATTGTAGGATGAATGGAAAAATCATACAAAGAGGAGTGAAGCCAAGAAAGTTTAAGGCAAGAGACTCTGAAAATTTGAAGACATGAAGTGCCTAGAAACCCTTGTAAAATTTCTGATTTTTATTTCTTGTTGAAATCCTCACTATATGTAATTGTTCTTGAGGATTTTTGTTGTATGGGTGTACATATGAAAGTGATAATAAAGATATGTTTCAAATTTTGTTACAAAATATATGTTGTCCTTGATATATGTGCAAGAATGTAGGTTGGATGAGATGTTGACGTTGAAAGATTAGATAATTAGATTAAACCCCCTCATCTTATTTGCATCAAAAAATATTTACATAATTTTTTAATTCTAAAATTAATATTATCATCTTTTAGAAAAAAAAAATTCCATAAAAATAAAAAAATAATAAAAAACCTATTTAAAATCAAAAGTTCAAATTAATTTATAAATGCCATAATATAAAATAACTCTAAAATAACTAATAGATGTTAAAACTTGATGTAACAAATAAAAATAGTGCAAGCCATAAGTAAGCCCACACATACAAAAGTGCTAACCGACAAATAGTGGTAAGGAGGGGATAGCAAAATGAAGATGGTGTACATAATTAAAAAAAACAGATTTCAGCTTATAATTTTAGTATTTAAAATTGAGGGCAATTTAATTCAAGTAAAGTGGCACATTAATAAAGTGAAAAAATCATTATTTTTGCATATGGTTAAAGTGGGTTGTAGATGGTAGCCCAACAAATGGAATATTAAATGAGCTCAAATAAGGATCAAGTGACTAATCAAGTGGAGCCCACATACCATATTAAATTTACACATGCCATTGCTTTATAAGGGAAAGGTGAAATAATATCAAATATGACCGTGAATGCTTTTATAAAGGTAAATATAAAACCATTTTCTAAAGTCAAACTTTATAAAAATATCTCACAAGAAGACACATTAAAGTGAAACCTCGTGATAAAGTAAAATATAAAGGAAATTCCCGTTTCCTTTGCTCATGCCCTAATCTCAAAAAACAGAAAAGTTCACATGAAATATACAAGAGAAAATGACGAGCGAGAAAAATGAGCATGGTGGCCAAACAAAGGAACAAAAATGTAGGGGATTAAGGGAGAGGAGTTGATTATGGGCATAGGACGTATCGTGGGTATAGTTTTGGATAGCCTGGGTCCAGTTTTGGACATCCTGGGTCTAGTTTTGGACAGCCTGGTTTAGTGTTGGGTAATAAAAAATCCAATAAATTTACACTTAATATCCAATTGCAAAACACTTGAATCCAAAAAGTACACAAATCGACCAATAATGTGATGCCACATCAGCATACCAATAATGCATAACTGAGTGACCCACTATCGGTCAATGACACATTTTGGCTCTTTTTTTGTGGTTTTTGAAAAATACTCCGAAAACATTGAAAAACATGCATAAATTTTGCCAGAAAAAAAATAGGGGGGTGCCAATTGGACTATGAAGGGACGTGTGAAAAAAAAATGAACGACTTGGATGTTGCTGACATGGACCCCTTGCTCAACATTACCCTACCCACAACTGATGCATCTCCCTTAATGTTTACAAAGTGTTAAGTGAGCATAACGTAGAACCAATGAGTGTTAAGTGGACCATTCATTATCATGAAAGATGGGTTAGTGTGAACCACTACTCATGAAACATGGGTCAATGAGTTTAACTCGTAAAACTACATAGTTGAATCCTAACGCAATATCACAATATATGTTCATGCTTATATTTTGAGTTTTATATATAGATATGTTTTCAAAATTATTTATTTATTTTTTCTTAGTAGTTTTCATTTGTGTAGAAATATTTTAGAGATTCTATGTTGAAATAGTTAGTCAATATACATAATCTATGATTTTTTTGTCCTCATTATTCAATAAAATAGTTTTTTTTGGTTTCATGAATGTTCAATCATAAATTTGTTGATAATTATTGTAGAAGTTTTAAGAATGAGTAGTTAATTTATCTAGTGAATGGCCTTCAATTATTTGTTTGCATTAGTTTATATATGCATTTTATTTTAACATTATATCCCTTTACTTATGTTTAGTAAAGTTGTGAGATTGAAAATAATAAAGGAACTAGCCTTATAATCTTTGAGGTCATTTTTTGAGCTACAACTCATGATTGATGTTCATAAGAGTGTAGTTTTTAGTTAAAAAATCTACATGAATACTTTTGACATTTCTATTGGAATAACACTCCAAGGTTTTGACCTTTCTTCTCATTTTAATAAAAATGTGTTTCATATTTTATGGTTTTGGCATAGAAACATTTTGTAGGAGCATGTATCCTCCACTTGCAAGTTTATTGGTCATAGAATCTCATAACTCAATTTTTGTAGAACATATCCAACCCGTGCATTTAATAGTTCGTCTTATTATTCTAGAAAATCTCAAGAATTTACCTTTGCAACTTGGAATTCTAACTACCCTTTACAAAACAACAATATAATGCTATGCTAAAATTAGCCTTGAAGGCATTGCCTCTTTCATGGGGACGACTTTATTTCTCTTGTGGAATACATTCATGAGTTGTAAATATTTATAATATTTATATTGTTATGGCTTATGATGTGGCACTTTGGCTACTTGTTTCATCTCTCAAGGAAAAGGCACATGAATGGTTTAGGAGATTGACATCTAGTTTAATTTCAAGTTGGGATCAAATTGGTGATCTACCTTATTCAATTAATTTCAAGAGAAGGTAGGCACCAACTAATTGATTCAAAACCTCATCACTATTAGATATATCTAATGGAGCACATGCATGACTTTAGCTCTTGGTTTGAGAAGGTTTGGAAAATAATCTTAGTCAATGTTCATCTACCTCTAGGTTTTGTATTTCTATAATTCCTAAAAACTTTGAATTTTTAAACTTCTTTCATAAATCAGTTTTTAGGTGGCGAGACTATATTGGAGTCATATGAATTAGTCATTCAAGTTGAAATGAACCTTACACAAGTTAGGAGACTCCACCTTATGCTCATCAAGTCATTGGTTCATTAAAATTGTGACCCCTCTAGATTTATCCAAAGGAGTCAAATGCAATTTTTTAGCTTACCACCTACACCTCATTGATTTTTCCCATCCTAGAGAGATAGCTATATTTCCCATCTTAGCCTATTAAAAGGTTTAATAGAAGAGTTATAATATAAGCTCATAGAGTTTTAAAATAGATTTCTAGTCAAAATGATCAAGATTTCATGCCTTGGTACCTTTTGAGATAGCAATATTTCTCATCTTAGCCTATTAAAACCCTATCTCCTTATGCACAACAAGCAAACATTCCTAGGTTTAGTAGTCTTACAACTTGTTACTATATAACCCCTATAGTTTACAAACCTAATATCATGGAAAAATGTAATAAGGAGTTACATATCGTTTTGAAGAGTATAACCACATGAAATAGGGATCTATTTTCTATCTTCCAAGAATCTTATAGTTGTCTTCCTAAAGAGGATGCACTTCTAGATAATCCAGTTTTATTTTCATTTTTTTCTCTAAGAGATTAAGAGAGGGTTGATAAAAAATATAAGCATGTATGAGATGGACTTGCATTCTATTCTCAAACATAGATATAATATTCTTTTTAATGATGATGATTATATGCACACATGATCTAATAGTTGTAGTGTGGTTGAGTCTTAGTTTGTGACACAAACTTGGAAATTTTCATCTAAAAAAGAATTCCAATGAGATTCAAGATGATTTTAGGAGGTATAGCCAACTTCAAGCCCAACCTTGGTATTTCTTAGAATAATGAGGATGGCACATAGTATAAGGAAGATATGATAAAAAAATAAATCATTAAGCATGAAACTTAGAACTCAAATCAATTGCAAACTAGACTAAAAAGATGAGCAATAGAGCACATGCAAGTAAAAAGGTATAAATATATGTTATTCTTCTTTATATAATTTATATGGTCTCTTACCATTTTAAGGTTGGTTCTTTGGGGGATTATGATCAAGAACATAAGTTATTTTAGTATCATTGTGAATAGATATTTTTAGTCACTTCCAACTTGTACAATACTATACTTTTCAATTTATTTTATAGAATAAGTTGGAACTACAACATTAGGTTGGTTAGTTTTCAAATAAGTGCTCTTAGCATAGTATGCATTATTGTTTGTAGAAATAAGGTAGTTGTGTTTTGTTGGGAGTAGTTTTCCATTTTAGAGTTGTAATATGGAAGAGTTTTGCTTCATTTCATACTCAAAATATTCAATTTGTGAAAAGGAAGTGGTAGAACAAGAGTTCAATGGCTAAGGTGATTTTAATCAACTTGTTATTGGCTATGTTTTTTATTGTTTTTAGTTCAAATTAGATTAGGCTAGCTACTATATGTTCTTAGATTATTTTTAGCAGTATGTTTCTTTCTCTTCTACTCCCAATTTAATCCATTATAAAATGGATGAAATACAATCTCTAGGGATTCAACACATGTAGACATGTTTCCCTTGTGAATTTCCAAGGAATATTGTGCATATTATGCACCCCAATTCAAAACTTGCTTTCAAGTAGTTTGTAGCATATCTACTACACATATCTTGTTCTCAAAATTGTTAGATGGAAGATTGGTTTATATGTGATCTCAAGCTTCATGTTTCAAGTCAATAGGATGCATGTAAATATCTACATGGATTAAGAATGCTTTCAACAAATTGAGGAATAAAATCTAGTGCAATTATATATACCCAATTAATAAAAATCATAAAATGTAACAATCAAATGCCAAGGATGAATGCCATCAATTTGTAACTCAACAAGAAAAAAGGAGTAATGGTGCAACAATGGAAATAGATTATGCAACATTTTAAATCAATTGTGGAGCTTGGGGAGGTGCACATACCAAAACGAAAGCAAATAATGTAATAGCGCATTCATAGTTAATCCTATGTGGAGTTAAGAAATGATGTAGTAATTGATTGCACTACACATTAATGCTTTTCAAACTTGATATAAGCCTATGCAATAATACAAGAGGCTTGTGTATAAATATGTTTTACTACACAAATTTTTGTAAGCTTACAATGAGAGAGATGACCATCTATATATTTTATGATAATATAGATATATGAGTGATATGGTGTAAGTGAACAAAAATGTTGATGGGGAGCTATGTAAAGGTAGGTAGCGATCCATTTTAACATATACAAAAAGAAGCTAGACTCATACAAGTATAGCAACTGGTAAGAAATTTAGTGCATATAAATATAAGTTTTACACAATCAAACTAACTATGCCATATAACAGAAGGTTAGCATATATAGTCAAATGCATTGGAGCATGTGATTATAGAGTGCAACACAATGTCATATAAGTGGTTAAGGAAACAAAAAAAATGGTCTAGTGGTCTAAAAGTCTAATGTAGGTATGCATATTATGATAATGTGGAGTTCAATGTGTATCCTAGACAAATATTACATAACAAAAATAGGAACATAGTAAAACATATGAGTGATATGGCACTACAGTTTGATTTTGGGCAGTTCCTAACCAATTCTAGGGCACATAGGGAAAAAGGTCATTAAGATTTATAGAAATGACATGGAGAATAATAGAGCACCATGTAAATTTAGGAATCTAATTGGGATGAAAGGTCAACAATGTTTTGTGGATGGTGCAGCCATGATAAGGAATAACTCTAGTGGAGACAATAAATGTTAAACCTTGGGGTGACAAATAAAAATAGTGCAAACCATAAGAAAGGTTGTGTATATACACAAAAGCCAACTAAGAAATAATGATAAAGAGGGTACAAAAAAATGAATATGGAACACATAATAAAACCCCACACAATTATTATGCAAGGAAATAACATTAAGAAGGAGCTATCATGATATTCATCTCTCCACATCATCTAATATTAATTAAATTTTGAAAGGAAGTTTAGGTGTAAAAACACTTCCTACACAAACCTAAGAGAAGAGTTGAATATAAAAATATGATCTAAAACAATTTGTAGGAAATAAAAAATATAATCAAATCATTCACCATAAAACAATGATGTATCATAGGAAAACCCTTTTAGGGAAAACATAGCCTCCAAAATCTAAACCAATGTATTACTTAACAATAATGTCAGTTACAATACAATCTAGACAATGACCCTTCATTGATGAGGGGGCTACTCCACCCCACACCCATATAGACCACAACAATAGATATCAACACAAAAAATGCATGACAGAAAAAAAAAAAACCCTACTTTTGATTACTTTCAAAAAATGAAATTGCAAATTTAAAAATTATAATGCTACAACCACATGGGTTTGATTCACTACAAGTTAAACCAACTTTGTAAGAAAAATCTATTATTTAGAGCCATAATCTGCACTAATGGATCCACTTCACATAACCTCTATTCAACCATTTATTTGGCACCAATAACCACCTTAGAATGTTCTGGAAAGTGTAACTCCCCTTTTTTTTTTTTATAATTTTGCCAAACTCCCCTTTTTTTTTTGGTGCCAAAATTCTAGCAGTTCATTTTCCCACCCAAGTAGATATTTTTTGAAATTCACTTTTTAGAGGCACAACTTATTGGAGCCATAAATTTTGACTCGAGTGTCCGATTTTCTATTATAATATATTGTTGGAAAGATCTCAAAAAAGTATACAATATTGAAATATCTAAAGATCATTTCATCCACTTTTTGAGATTTTTTGAGGTTTCTAAGGACTTCAAATTTGAGTTTGAATTTGTCTTAGAGAATTTTTGGGATGAAAAATTTAATATCTCCCAAATAATACAAATATTGAGACAATTCTTATGTCATCAGATACATTTTTCAATTCTTCTTCTTTGAGTAAATTTTTAGGTCCATACATGCCTGTTTGGGACAACTTACTAATAATAGTAAGTGACCGTTTTTTACCTTTTTGAACTTCTAAATGTCTTACACCTCTTAAATGCCATCATGAAACTCAAAACAACTAAAGAAAACAAGGGAAAACCTATATTTTTTGAACGATGCAAGATTACCCCTACACCACTAGATGCTCTTGCATCAGATACCAAGGTAATTTGAGAAGTGACATTGTCACATCATTGGTGTTGGAGGAAAAACAAGATAGTCAAACTCTTCCTTAGATAACCATGATGAATCTTCAATAGGCCTTCCCTTCCATTTAACCATATATTATTCATACTGTTTGTTTCTTGTACTTCTTTCCACGTGTGGCTATCCAAGATTTCTTCTATCTCTTCCTTCTCTAAAGTAGGTGTTGAAATATTCCACTATTCTTTTATTGGTCCATACTCCATATCTCCTTCATGATACCCTTCCAAATCACCAATGTTGAACACATGAGAGATTTTTATCCCACTTGACAACTCTAAGTCATAAGCATTTCCTGAATCATGCTTCTTTAGGATCTTGCATGGTCCAAACTTCTTCATTTTAAAATTTGTTATGCATTCCCATTAGGAATCTTTATTTCCTCGAGTGAACCATGACATCATCCCCAACTTGGAATTCCTTAAATATCCGCTTTTGGTCTACCTTAGCCTTGTACTGAGAATTCATCTTATTGACATGATTCCTTACTTCTTCATGTGTAAGTTCTTTAGGTGCTCTACAAAATATTTAGCCTCAACACTACTCAATTCCCCTTTTTCCATCTTCCTCAATCAAGTGTTGCATTGTCTTCCACATGTACTACTCCTTTAGTAGATGCTACACTATATAGGCAGTTGGTTGGCAGTCTTTTGTACTTGACACACTCATGTCTTGATCTTTCATTTGTGGTTGGTCTTGTGTCTCGATTCTCACATGATCCACATGAGATTCATTGGCAAGCTTCCAAACGAATTTTGAGATATACCCAGGGCACCTCACATTATGGTATTCACTATACATCAGGAGATCCTCAAATAGTTGGCTTCACTGACTCAGATTGGGTCGGTGATGTCAATGATAGGAAGTCCACTTTTGGCTTTGTTTTTTGCCTTGGTTTTGGCCCCATTACATGCTCTTGCAAGAAGCAATCTGCTATTGCATTATCATCCACAAAGGTTGAGTATTGTGGAACGATTTTGGCCATCCAGGAGGTTTTGTGGCTTCATCAGTCATTGACTGAGTTTGGTTTTCCTCCTAATAGTCCCACTATTATTTGGTGTGACATCAAAGTGCCATTCACATTTCTCGCAATCTAGTGGAGCATTAGCATACTAAGCACATAGAGATTCACATGCACTTCATACGACAATTGATTCAGGATGGTTTTCTCACCTTGGAGTACATGCCTACAAAGGAGCAAGTTGTAGACATCTTCACGAAACCTTTAGCATCGCCTCATTAGCTCCAATTGTGATGATGCTTGGGGTGAAAGAAGTTTTCCTTAGAGGGTATTCATGAGGCCTCCTTCCTTCATGTTTTGTTTTGCATGCTTTCAACTCTCTTTAGGAGAGGAGTTTTTTCCCATGAGGTTTTCTCCTTTTCTCCAATTATGAGAGATTTTTTTGATTGTACATGGGTACCTCATCAGGCCTAGTTGACTAGACCCATTCTTGCTTTCTTTTCTTTTTATGCATTGGTTTTAGAGTTTTTAGCTACTCCCTAAGTTACACTTAAGGGGGGGGGGTGTTGAGTAATCATGCATTAGATAATAATTAATCAATCTTTAATTAATTATTATTCTAATTCTCATGCACTTACGCGAAACTTAGGAGTGTTTTTTTTGTTAACTAGAGAGTTAATATTAGATCATTTTGTCTCATCACACATGATGTTGACACTTGTCATGTTCTAATCCACTTATCATTTAGGGTTGCTCTTATAGAGCACTCTCTCTCTTTGTATTATTCATTCTGCAAGTATTTTCTTGTTGAGGAATAGCAAATCTTTGTTTTGCAGAGCTCTTGTGTGGAAGGTGTTTTGTTCATTGTTTGATCTTACGTCTCGTGTTATTCACAAATCTAACAATATATATATCTTATTTTTCAAAAATAATTTACTAATTAGAGATTTAAGTTTATGCAAATCTCCCAATTTTTTTCTAAATAAATGCCATGGTGGTCTTTTCATGTACATTTAGCAATATTGAATCAACCAAACAAAGTCTAATGAGACCTTTAGTTTTTTTGTCCTTTTTGTCCCAATCTTCTTGTGACATAGCAGTAGGTTTGGATCTAAGTACTAAAACTAATAGATATCTATCCACAAGCATGTCCTTTGTCTTAATCTTCCAAAGCTCAAACTTTATGCTTGCGAGCTTCTCCATTTTTACTCTAGATGTGCTTGCAATCTCTTCTTGCAATAAAATCAAACTCTTCCACACAAACTATCACTCAAATGAAGATTAGTTTAAAAAAACCTCTATCAAACACCTAGAATATGAGTTCAGCTCTAATACCAAATGAAAGGAAGAAAGGCACATGAAAATTCTTCCTAAACCAATCTTAGAGAATATTATTGTGCAAATTTTAGATCTTTACATTTATAGAAAGGAGAAACACATATAAAACATAAATAAAATCAGACTACAACATGTATTGGATTATCTACAAGTCCACTAGTTAACTATTGGTTTTTAATGATAAGATTTTCATTTAATGCAAGGTCTATATTGAATGTTCACCTTAGCTGCTCATTTTTACCATAATTTCAAGTATTTTTCCCAATTACTAGCTAATGCATGTAGCCTGCACCTGACTCTGGTACAAATTTGATAGGAAAATCGCCTCAATTTCAATCTTTTCATGGGTTTCCCTTTGTTTGCAGAACAATGTCTTAATTCTTGGACCCTTGTATTTCCTTCTAAGTGGGTAAGCAACTGTCACCTGCCGAAATCTTCTAGATTAAACCTAATTGTTGTTAGTTTCTTATTTGTTTCTTACATAAAGTTAAATTCAATTTCATAGGCCTCTTGAGCACAATCCTTACAGAAAGATACAAAATGTTTATCAGCAGGGTTGCCCCATGTACATGTGAGAACGTTAACTCCTTAGAATAAAAATCTTTAGAGGAAGGCAATATATTTAAAAAAATTACTATGCACATCTAATGATTTTAGAAGCTGAAAAGCATGCCATACATCAGTTGGAATAGGGTGCAAAGCCTTGCAACCTTGGAACTTGTTTTGTAAAGTCAAAGCATGGCTGGAAGTTTCTCCACCAAATTATTGCCCTCGATCCTAGATGACCTTTGTGCCACTGAAATCAAAACATTGTTGGCTGCTACTTCATAGTCATTTTTTGGGGCTATATTATGGACTAGACAGAGAATGAAATTTGATTCTCTAGTCAAATACTGGATAAATTCATTCACAAGGTGACCTTCTGTGCCATTTGTGAGGGAAGGTTATACCCCAAAACTTGTACTTTTGTCATACATGCCATTGAATTGTCTTAAAGCTCTTGCTTCTGACCACTTCATTAGGTACTCCGTTGCCATGACAATGTACTTAAGTTGTTTTTGGCTCATCTTCTCGATTGGGCCACTAAGAAAAGCCTATCTCAAACCAATTTTGTGGTTTCTTAGGGTATAGCAGAACTGATTTCATCTTGAATGTCTTATTGAGTTCGTATTGCTTCTATATTTATATTGTTTTTCTAGGAATTTTTAGTTGTACCATGGCTAGTTCTGCAAGGTTTGTTTGTTTTTTGCTAATGTTAATGCATTTGATGGAAAGTGAAAAGGCATGCCTTGGGGCATGACACTTGATGTCTGATTAGTGATTACTATCTATAAATGTGTCCAGAGGCTGATGACATCTATAGCTCAAGAGCCACGCATGGCTGATTCACTTCTGCTCTTGCACTTCCCTGTCTGCCTCGTTTATTTGAGTATTCATCACCCCTTTGCAAGAAAAATTCTCGTAAATGGCATCTCAAAATACAGATTTTTAAGGAAACTAACGTTTACATATTTGTAAGCCTTTTTCTCTCTCGGTGTCCTATGGTTGGTATTAATTTTCTAGTCACTGGTAATTGTACAGTAGGATTTTGTAGGGATTGTCTTCAGAGCGATTACACTTTTAAGGCTTCTATCATAAAATCTTTTCTTTCAATTGGCATTATCAAATTCTTATTAATTCATACATTAGCATTTTGTAGGAATGGTCGCTAAGATAACTCTCCAAATCTTGGAGAGATGCCGCATTGATGCTGTTGAAAAAATAATCAAAGCAGAGCGTCTGCAGTGATTTTGCAATATATTTTTCAAGTGTAGGATTTGGCCAATCCTGAAGTTTAGCAATGAATGTGGCACATGATTCCTTACCCATTGGATGGGCATCTTCAAAACAAACATCATCATATTATTATCCTGAGGATACCTTTAATAGTTGAATATCTATTCTGTCTGATGTTAGATATAGCAGCGATCAATGTCACCTACAGTCCATTGAAGATGACATACATTTACTACCTAACTACCCTTCTTGTGAAAATTTGTACCTTTATGCTAAGTATGCCACCAAAATATGAACTGAAGATTAGGCATGTACTACTCAACAAAACATCTTTGTGAAAATTTATAGCATCTATTTATTAGAATATTATGTAAATCGTTCACAATTGACCTTAGGTTCCTAAGCCAATCGCTGTAAATCCTTATAGTACAACATATCTTCTTGTGTGATTCCTTCTTTCTGAAATTTGGATATGAGTGCAGAAACATGGAAAACATAAGTTTTTATTTGTATCTAATTTGCTAGCTGTTCCACTGTCTCACCTTCCATCTGCATCTGCCAAGTTCACCTTCTTGTCTGCCAATGGAAAAGATAAGAAGTTCCTACATATAAGTACATTATTTTTAGTGATATTTGTCCACTAGGAATTAGAACAACAATAGAGTTCGCTTTACAGATAATGCATGTGGAGATTCCTAACTGGAGTAAAATGTCCTCAGTTTATCTGGTTCCTCAAAAATATTCTTCATGAGTATAATGTATGAGAAAGCAATGATTTGAGAAGTATTCTTCAGGGCGGTTTGGGGAAAGAGTCAAAATATTTATAAGAGAATATTACAACATGAATGAGAAAAATCAAGAGCAAAATATTGGTTCATCAAACTTTTGCAAACATAACCTTGTAAATCAGAACTAAGAACTAAGGCTTCAAATTAGCCCATGAAAAAATAAAAAGCCTCACTTTAAGAACTCCAAACTATCTAATCAAGTGTCTGTACATTTTACTGTACTGTCCATATTAAAATTACTTGCATGCATACACACTGATCTCCATCTTCATTAAGATTATGCTTGACGAATTACAAATTTGGGAATTTGAAAGATGAGATTATTAGTACTGCCCACACAGAAGACATTGGAGAATAGGAAGTTGGTTATGAGGGACATTCAATAGGTCGCTTCTGTTTTGAAAAGTGGCGTGCATGGGATCAACTTGACCCTAATTGGATCAGAGAGTCAGTCTGGTAGTTTATTTGCAGATTGGAAGCCTCCAATCCATTGTGCTTGTGTAATACTCTATCTTGCAGCGTGTGTTGCTTATCTGTTGGCTGCATGCTCAAGTTCAATGATCTGCATGGTTTCAGCCACCAGTATTTTAATTGGATGTTCTGTTTTGTTGTATAATCTATATTCTCCATTTTCTTTTTCAGTTTGATTGCCAATATAATATTTTTGAGTCTTTGATTGTGTCTCTTCTTGGTACAGTTTATCAATCTCCACCTAGAAATAATATTTTGCTGGTTTTAATGCTTCCAAGTTCAGAAGAATTAAAAGTGAACCATAAACAAGAAAAAATGACTCACTGAGAGTGATATTAGCTTCTAATATTTGGGGAATACCCAAATCATACCTAAAACTACCTGCATCAAATGCCTTAATTTTCCAATACCATCATTATAAGGTATGGGCACTTGAAAAGCTATTTATAATGCATTTTCTGGAAAAGACCATAAACTTTTCCTTTTTGACTCTGAATCCATAGGATAGAACAAAATAACAATGAGAAAATTTTATATGAATGACATGAAATTAAATGCAACTTCCCTGGGCATATACTCTGAACTTGTCAACATATGTGAACAAAGAATAGCACAGTTTGACTCTAGAATATAGCCTGTGATTTTCCTTATGAAATTATGAATTGTACGGATTCTATTACTATAAGATTGTTTAAACTTTGAGTACCTAACCATGGAGTAATTTGACACCTCTGATCAAACAAATATTCAAGAGTGTTGTTTCAAAACAAACTTTACGTAGATGCATTTTCTCAAAAAGAGGAAAATCTTGCTTCCTCAAGAATTAAGCAACTTGCTAAGGCAATCTTCCACATCTTTGGCATCGCTCCAACTATGCACTTGAGCTTTAATGAGATTAGAATTTGCATTTAGAAGGTTGCACAGTGGGTACCTGAAAACATATGTGTATGGTTCAGTGCAACAGAAAATGAAGATTTATCTAAAATAGTAAAAAGTTTAAACAGTTAACTAGACCGACCCTTTTCTTGGAAGGACATGATCCTCACTCTCCAACTTCAACGAAGGACAAAAATCTCCCCTGCCATCTCCAAGATAAATGAAGCGTTTCTTAGACTCTGGAGGGAAGCATTTTTTTATGCCATCTACTATTGTTCCCTGCAATAAATGTAAGGGTAAATATAGCTAATGCATAAACAACTTAAGAATTATGCACAAAGAAGCATATCAGAGTAGGTCGGTCATATGGAACTTCTCTAATTAATGGTGCTTTTAGCAGGGGAAGAGTCTGGTTTATTTTCCAAATCCAGACTATATCAGACCACTCTGCAAAAGATTTTATGGGTGGGATATGCCTACTTAATTATTATTAGACAGCAACTTACAAATGCACAACCTTTATTAATGCCACATTAAAAATAGGTGTAGAGGGCAGTGTGTTTGAACCTTGCACATATTAGCAGGGCAAAGTTGACAGCCATGTGGTACAGCAGTATCTGAATAGTAAGGGAATATCTTTAGTCTCCCTTCTTCATCAATTTTTGCTGGATTTGTTTTAATCTCAGTAAAATACTGGAGGAGGTCATAATGTTCAAGAACAGTTTTGATGAAAAACAAGTTGGCATCACTCACAATCCGTAGATCACATCTGCAAAGACACAAAAGTTACAATATCTCTTAGAACTGCAAAATAATCAATCCAACTTAGGCTATTACTTTTTAGAGAATTCATTAAAAAACTGTCATGAATAAAAGAAATCAATTTAGACAAATTCTCTACAACTAGACTTGCCAATTATTGCTTACTGAAATCCATTTCCCAATCCCTCTGGTTTGTAAAGAAGAATATGAATGAAACTATATTTTTTCATAAGAAATAGAATTGTAAATCCAAAAGATTAGTTTCCAATTTTCAGATCAAAATAATCTAAACCTAGTCATTATCTCACAGCTGCGAAACATGAGTTTTTGGAACTCCATTGGAAGTGAGCCATGACTATATATGGGAATACAATACACAATTTGAGCTGCATAATTATAAGTTATGATTCACAACATTTACAATTTTTAATGTCTACATACAATTTGATAGGTCCTAGATATCAATTTGTTCAAAGGACATTAAGAAGCATCATCATTATTCTGACATATACAGAGCCGAATATGGCGCGACTCTGGCAAACTTATCCTATGTTGGTTCCTAACATAGTCATTGCCCTTTAAGTCTTTTCTGACTGGCTTGGACTCTGGCATATGTGAGCTGATATCCAATCCGATCGGGAATTCCTTCTTACTGGGTATGCAGAGTTCAGAGTCATAGTCTAGGCATTTACTCTTCATGGGGATAACCTGGTCTTCTTTCAAATATTTGTAATCAAGGGGCTCATCAGCATTGGCTGTATCTGGTGGCATGTGTGGATAGTCTGCGGGAAATTTTCAGGCATTAAGGAAGCATTTCTTAGTCTTTGAGCCCCTAGCCTCATCAAGTCACAGACAATGTGTGTTTTCCAAGAATCAAGGATCAAAAACTCCTGATAAATTTTATTGTATGCTGCAATTATTTCTAATCTTGTTATGTGCTCAGTCATAGCAATAACTAAGATGTTACCTTGTGTTCGCCTCCTGGACCTTTTGACATTTTTCTAGTGGGGCAGTGGGACTGGCATAAACAGTATCAAATAAAAGCCCACAAGGCAACAGTTACATATGTTACAACTGTATTGATCATTAAGAGGGACCGAGCTTCAGGACAATATTGTGGCCATGACCATGATCATGGCTATGCCTTTAGAGAGCCAAGATTGAGTAAGGCAGCTTTTGAAGTAGAAGTAAAACAGGAGAGTATGTGTTAGTAGAAAGAATGTAATTTACCCCAATGCATGGGCTGATTTGATTGCCCGGATCATTTCTGGATGAAGGGGAACAGTCTTCAAACTGTTCTGGATATCACTCACATTCTTTCCTTTGACATGCAGCTCCTCCATCATTCTATCCTGCAATGCATCAAAAACTCAATCCCGTATTTTCAAAAAGAAACAATTGTTTCTCTAACTATGACAGAAATATAAGTGAAGAGGTGATAACTGAGGTGAATCAGACCCACCATTAGAGATGTCCAGGGAAGATTAGTTCTTAGTAAAGAATTCATTAACTCAGCAGCCCCGAGCTGATTGACCACCCATGGATCACTGTTGCAGTCTATCAAGGTTAGATCGAAATCAAATATAATGACAGTGTCCATGTTGAAGCACTTCCCCAAAATGCCCCTCAGCTCAGTTAAGTCTTTTAACCCTGAGAAAAAAAGATTATGACTTTTTGTAGGCCTTGTGTCTCTCTGGCATCCTCGTGACGAAAGGGAGGACTAAATTGCTCTTCAATTATGTGTGATTTTTAAGAATATATGAAACGCTAAGATTTTTAAGGGAAGATATGTGGGGTCTAAAACGCCCCATATATGAAACGCTAAGATCTTTTAAGGGAAGATATGTGGGGTATAAAACGGATTAATCAAAAGTGAGACCCCCCTTCTACCAAACTGAATTAAAATGTGCTTGTAAAATGTGACCGGTATGCTCTAGCGCAAGGGGAGATTGGACCTTCTGACCTCTTGTCGTTTTATTTAATCGAGCCAAGTCCCCTGCTGCAAATCAACAAATTCTTGCTTAAAACATATGTATCACAATTTTATTGAGTCAATGAAGATTATAGTTGTAAGGGCTAATGATGGCTTCAAATTTGATTCATATTGGGTGCAACTATGACTAGTCTAGTTGAAGTTGAGTTTTTTTCTTAGAACAAGTATTTGTTCAATATTGATGAATGAATGATTTGTTAGTAGAAATATTTTGTAGTAGATTGATTAGATGATTTTGAGTTTGATATACTATGTAGTATAGTTTAAGTTGAGTTTTTTTATAATAAATATTTTTTAAATACTAATTAGTAGAGTGGCTTTATATATTAATTAGTTGATTGGTGAATGTTAAAAGTATAGTTAATAGTCAAACAAATACATAAGAGCAACAAACAACTCAACTAATTTGTATTATTGTAGAATTTGTGTTGGAGTTAGTTACACAATTATCTATGTAATCATGGAAGAATTAAAGGAAATTGTAAAAATATCATCATTCCTCTTTATTAACTAGGACGAGAATTAAAAAGAAATAGAAAATAAAAACATTCTAAATATGAGAATTTTTTCCTTCAAAGTTTGAGAGATACTAGATTCTTATGAAATTATGAAAAAAAAGAAGACATTTTATGAAGAATGTGATATATAACTATACTTAACAATGACAAGATTTTTGACTAAATGTGTTGGAAGAACCGAGCTATTGGGTACACATGAAACACTACCAATTGAGAGGTGTAACCAAAAACATAATTAAACCATAGTAGCATTCTATTTACACAACATGACAAAGCGTAAATGGAATTCAAATGCTAAGTTTAAAATAGAAAAAATCAACAAAGTTTTGATATTAAAAAATAATATATTATTCATAAAAATAAGCCTTGATTTATTTGGCGATAGAGAGAAAGTTAGGTGCCAGAAAGTCTTGCAATAATTATGTGTAATAGATTGCATTTTAGAGGGTTGCAAAAAAATTAAAATATTACTTCAATAATTTAAATAATAAAAAATAAAATTATTATTTCTAATTTTTTTGTTTTTTTTCTACTTATATGTTACTTTTTAATAGTTTTAATTTATAATTTTAGTTTTTTTAATAAATGCTTGTTGTGTTTTGATCATGCCTTCTTAATTAGTTAAACTTAAAAGATCAAGAAATAAAACTTTCCAATATTAATATAATTTAATATAATTATAAACTAATATTTTTACTTTTCAATTTTTATCATCTTTCTAATTGTTGGGTATTTTGAGGCCTAGCCATTTCTTTTCTTGACCATTTTTATCGTGCCTCTTGGTCTTCCTTCTTGAAGACTCTTTCCTTGAACGACTATTGGAGATAGCGAGTATTGTTTTGGGTTTATGGAGTATGATGATTATTATTTAGCTATTGTTGTCTTATGTACTATGAAAAACCAAAGATTAATAAAAGCAGAGATTCCCCTGCTTTGAGAGTGGATGTAGTCTTTTAGATGAGCCACTATAAATTCAGTGTTCTTCTTGTGTATTTGATCTTTAATTTCTGTTCTTAAATTTATTTTTTGCAATTCTTCTTTCATTTATACTGTTGTAAATTCTACAAAAAATGGTATCAAAGCCTAGTGAAGAAGCTCGGTGTTGAAACGCTTTTTTTGGAAATCAGTGAAGAATTTCTAGAAGCATGGACAACACAAATAAATGGAAGATTGAGAAGTTCGTGGGGTAGAACTTCGGATTATGGAAGGTACAAATGGAATTGTTGCTGATTAAGCAAGATCTCTCACTTGCTTTGATTGGAAAAGCCAAAAGAAAAGGTTCGATGTCGGACGAAGAGTGGGAGAAAATGGATATGAAAGCAAGGGCAACTATTTTTCTTTCGTTATCTAGCAACGTGTTATTCAATATTTCAGTTGAGAAGACAACGAAAGAGCTTGGGATAACCTTTCCAACATGTACGAGATGGCATCAGCATCAAACAAGGTATTCATCGTGTGAAAGTTATACAATTTGAAAATGAGAGAAGGTGGGCTTATGTCAAATCACCTCAATGAATTCAATACCTTGGTCACCCAATTGATTTTAGTGGGTATCGATTTAGATGATGAAATTAAGGCAATTTTGTCATTATGTTCTTTACTGAACAGTTGGGAAGGGGTTGTGATGGCAATTATCACTTTGATGGCTGCCAAAAGTAAATTAAAATTTGATGATGTTGCAGCCACACTTCTCAGTGAAGATATGAGGAGGAAGAATCAAGAACCCTCTTTCAGTGACGCTTTGACTGTTGTAAGCACTGGCAATAGGGGAAGGAGTCAAGATAGAGGTAGAAATAATAATAGAAGGAGATCCAAATCTACTCCAAGATTGAAGTACAAGGGCATAAATGGTGCTTGTTGGTTTTGTGGCAAACCGGGTCACACAAAAAAGAATTGTTGGAATTATAAAAAGGCACACGACAAGGTGAGCAATAATGAAGTAAACACTGCATATGATAAGGATGATAGTGTTTTGGTTTTATCAGCAAGAAACACTACTGCAAACTCATGGGTGCTCAATTTCGGTGCCTCCTTCCATACTACTCCATGTCGGGGTGCTTTCACAAACTACCAAGAAGGTGAGTTCAATAGAGTTTTTCTTGGAGATAATAAAGAATGTGAAATAGTAGGAAAAGGTGATGTGATAATGTCTTTGAAAAATGGAAATAAGTGGATCTTGAAAGATGTGAGACATGTTCCTACATTGAAACGCAATTTAATATTAGTGAGCTAGCTTATTGCTCAAGGGTGCAATGTGAAATTTTCTTTAGATACTTGGAAAGTAACCAAAGGTGTCTTGGTGATTTCAAACGGGAAACAATTGGGCAATCTTTATGTTTTAGAGTGCAAAGGTGAAGTGGGAGCTGCAATGGTGGTTGTGGAAAGTGGTTCGAAGCTTTGGCATAAGAGGCTTGGACATATGAGCAAAAGGGGACTTGAAGTTATGCTTCAAAGGGATCAACTTACAGGCCTTAAATCTGTTGATTTGGATTTTTGTAAGCATTTCCTTCATGAAAAACATAGGCATATCAGCTTCTTGAAGATTGGTCATGAGAAGCAGTCAATACCTTTGAAACTCATGCACTCATATGTTTTTGGACCTATGGAGGTACCTTCTTTTCGACAAGCTAATTATTTTGTCTCTTTTATTGATGATTATACTCGAAAAGTGTGGGTCTATATGCTCAATAGAAAATAAGAATTTTTTTCTAAATTCAAATTTTTCAAAGCCATGGTTGAGAATCAAAGTGGACATAAAATAAGATGTTTACAAACCGATAATGGGGGAGAATTTTGTTCAAGGGAATTTGATAGTTTTTGTGCAGATAATGGCATTAGAAAGATCAAAATAGTTCCTTTCACTCCTTAAGAGAATGGTACAGTTGTATGGGACCTTGAGCTTGAGCAACTTGATGTCAAAACAACGTTTCTTCATGGGGATATTGAAGAGGAGTTATGTATGGAGTAGCTTGAAGGTTTTGCAAAATAGGGTCAAGAGCATTTATATTGTAGATTGAAGTGGAGTTTGTATGGCCTCAAGCAAGCCCTGAAGCAATGGTATCTTAAATTTAATAGCTTCATGACTCAAAAAAAATTTACTTGTTGTGAATTAGACCCATGTGTTTACTATAAGAAGCTTGCAAATGGTGAGTTTTTCATACTTTTTCTTTATGTTGATGATATGTTGGTTGTTGACACTAGTGTGAGGATAGTTCATGAATTGAAGCATCATTTGGCTCAATATTCTTCCATGAAAGATTTAAGGGTAGCGAAGAGGATTCTTGGGATGCAAATAATTTGAGATATAAAAAAGAGAGAAATCAAATTATCTCAAGAGAGGTATATTTCTAAAGTTTTGGATAGGTTCAATATGATGAATGTCATGTTTGTTAATACTCCATTGGCTGATCACTTTCGTTTATCTTCAGCTATGTGTCAAAAAACTCAAGAAGATCAAGAAAAGATGAAAGGTGTTTCGTATTCATCAACAATTGGGAGTCTCATGTATGTCATGGTTTGTACTCGTCTAAATATTGCTCATGCAGTGGGAGTTGTGAGCAAATTTATGAGTAATCTGAGTAAATCTTATTGGCAAATAGTTCAGTGGATTTTACAGTACTTGAAAGGTACCTTGGATCATGTTTTATGTTTTGGAGGTAAGGACACTCAACTGCGAGGATATGTTGATTCAGATATGGCTAGAGATTTGGACAAACAGAGGTCTACTATAAGCTATGTGTTTACTTTTGTTGGGGCTGCAATTCTATTAAATTTGGGTTTCACGGTTGCAACGGGTGGTTGCACTCTCATATACCAAGGCAAAATATATTGCTCTCATTGAAGGAGCAAAGGAGATGATATGGTTACAATGGTTGTTGGGTGAATTATGGTGTATGTAATCTATTTTCACCTTGTTTTGTGATAGCAACAATACTATTCACTTGGCGAAAAAACTCTATTTTTCATTATAGAACAAAGCATATAGAACTAAGGTATCATTTCATTCATCATGTTCTTGATGAGGGTAAGCTGCAGGTGGAGAAGATTGATACAAAAATGAATCCAGTTGATGTTTTAACAAAGGTAGTACCACGGGAGAAGTTTGGATTTTGTAGAGCTTCTCTTGGCATTGTGAAGAGGTAGCCATAAGATCAAAGTAGGGGAATTTCCATTATGTTACAACAATCGTTGGACTTCAAGTGGGAGATTGTTGGGTATTTTGAAGCCCAACCGTTTCTTTTCTTGACTATTTTTATCATGCCTCTTGGTCTTCCTTCTTGAAGACTCTTTCCTTGAACGACTATTGGAGATAGCGGGTATTGTTTTAGGTATATGGAGTATGGTGATTATTATTCAACTATTGTTGTCTTATGTACTGTGAAAAACCAAAGATTAATAAAAATAGAGATTCCCCTGCTTTGAGAGTGGATGTAGTCTTTTAGACGAACCACTATAAATTTGGTGTTCTTCTTGTGTATTTGATCTTTAATTTTTGTTCTTAATTTTTTTTGCAATTCTTCTTTCACTTATACTGTTGTAAATTCTACAACACTAATTAACAAAGTGTTTGGATATTAATACATTTTATATCATGTAATAGACAATTCTTACCAATACAAGATTTAATCAAATATAACTAGAGTAAAATAATAATAAACCAATAAAACAATTAAAAAATATATCTCCATATATGTCTTTAAAAAATACAATTTCTTTGTATTTACTCTAAATCAAATATAGCTTTTTTTCACATATTAAAATAAAATGATTTGTTACCAAAACCTTTATCGATGTAACAATTATACATTTCATCATCTTTCAAAATAAAGAAAGTAGAAATTTTAAAGTATTCATAACTTGCACTTGTATATAATATTTTTAGCATTCACATAACTCAAAAAAATGTATTATCATATTAATGGCCTTTAATTTCTACAGCTAATCAAAAAAAGACCTAAAATATCCTAGCGAATAAAATTCTAAATAATTTAGTTAAAAAATTTGCATCTTTATTTTAGAATAGATAACTATTGTATTAACATAAAATAAATTAGACCTTATTTGTTAAAAATATAATTGTTTTTTTTTTATACTATAGGGGTGTCCCTGCGACCTAGCCCAGTAGCCCAACAACCCTTACCTTGGGTACCTGAGGTGAGCTAGGGCGAGACTAGTCCCCTGCGGGTGAGATCCCCCACCCGCAAGAAGTCCCACCTCTTAAACCCGGAAGCAGAGTCGAACCTGAGACCAATGGGGAGCAAACCCACTACCCAAGCCAACTCTACTATCCGTTCGGGCTTATATATATATATATATAATTGTTAATAAGTAGTTAAGAAAAACTCATTGCAATAGTATTGCCTAAGAGAAGTACTAAGGAAGAAGAGACTCAAAGAAGGGCTTCCTTGTTTGTTCCAAAATATCCCACTTCCTTAGGCTAATTTATTTTTTTATGAAATGTTAAAATTGAAAAATATCAAATTTTATTGTAAAAATTATATAAATTAAATGTGATACTTAATTTGATAATCAATGATAGAAAAGTAATGTGGTAGATGTTATGAATCAAATTATCAGTTTTAAAGAATTTTAGGCTTGTCTTTAACCATAATTTCTAATTTTGTAGACCGTTCTTTGCTTAAGTTCACCTTCCTGAGCATATATCTAACATGTGTTAGCATTGATATAATCTTTAGTGTGAACATGCTATGAGAATCATGGATTTGTTCTAGTAAAATGTGGCACGATGTAATTTTCTCATCTTATTTCTAATGTTTGAATATGCATAAGGATAGAAGGAATTTAAGAATACATTTGGGGAATGTGTTAAATATGAGGATCAATTTTTCATCAATCAAATCCCTGTTGGAAAATGGTTAGCACTCCCCTTGGGATTTGTGACATGGACTAACTGCCTCCTATGGCTTCGTTAACTTTGGTGGTTGTATCAGGCATTAACATGTCGACCTTTTGGTGCAATGACAATCATGGGCCAATAATTGGTATTAGAGCCAAAGGTGTCGGGTTCAAATCCCCTTGGCTTGCACTGAGGGGTAGTTTGTTGGTAAATGGTCAGCGCTCCCCTCAGGATTTGTGACATGGACTAACCGCCTCTTGTGGATCCATTAACTCTAGCAGTTGTATTGGGAATTCACAAGTTAAACTTTTGGTGCAACAACAACCATGGGGTGAACAACAACCATGGGGCGAACAACCCATACTTGGAATGGTTCAACAATGATGAACCAAGATTGAGGACAAGAAGTAAGTATGTAATGGACCTTGGATGATGCACTCTATTGTGATTTTGATACTATTTTAGATTCTTTTTAAATTCTCCTTAAAAAGTAAACTCTAGATGTACCCAATAAGAGTGTCCTAGGTTGTTCTAGATTATTTTCTAATGAATGCAAGAATCTTTAAACACAACAACCAAGCACTCAAGTCATCAAATTGCAAGCTAAATTGGTCCACAATGGCTAGTGAAGTAATCATTAATGGTTAAATTTAAAATGAATTTTATTCAAATTAAGAATTTAGAGAATAATCCATGGCATGCAACCTACAATATTGTGAAATTTTCAACAAGGAATACAAAATAAAAAACTCAAAAAGAGATGTATGGTGCTTGAAAAATTAATTCATTATCTTCCAAACTAAAATTTTATACATTTAAGATGAATTTCAATAGTCACCACATCCTTTGGAATTTAAAATGAATAGATGTGGAAAAATAACAAAAGTGTATTTTTGGCCCCAACATGGTGGGGTCATAACTCCTAGCTTGGTGGTTGAAATCTAGACATCTATACACTGTCAGAAAGATCTCCAAGAGCTCTAATTTTAGTCCCTTGAAACTTGAATGCCTTAGGCTATCCATTTTAAAGGTTTGATGACAGTTTTGAGGCTGTGGACAATGATTTTGGGTTGCCCACACTTGCTTTGCTCCTTCTAGGGTTTTTCACCTAAAAGGAGATAGGGGAATGAATGGGGTCCAAAATGCTATTGTATACACTCAAAGTTAATGTGAATGAGATGTATTATGCCTAATTAAGATGTCCTAATGTACTTATTTGAAAATGAAATGTTCTAATGATACAAAACCTAAGAAATGTGGCTTGTTTGAAAACATGATGTGATATGCAGAAATACCTAAAAATGCAAGTAAATGATGAAATAACAAAACATAATTGAAGAGGTGCACCTGGAATATGGAATCTAATGTTGGGAGATTCTAGAATCCTAAAAAGTTGACTAAAAATGTTGACTAGGACACTTACGCCAGGCTGGGTGACTTAGTCCCAGTTTTGGGAAAACTTGTTGAAACATGAATCTGCCAAATGGGTATCCAAAAATGTAAAAATAACTTTTCAGGTCCAGAAGCGGGACTAATTTTCTAGTAGTGGCAACTTAGTCCTCCTACAGATCTCAGGAATTTCAGGATAGAATCTTGTAGCCTTAGGTCTACACTTGCTTTTCTGACAGGTGTCTGCACTTGGTTCTGCAAAAAATGGAGTAAAAAGTCTCTCCAAGCTTGAATTAGGGTTGTGATGACTTGATTGACTTTGAAGACTTTTTGACCACTTTTCAACACCTATTTTCTTTAAAAAATTGCATGCAAAGTCTGTACAAACACACATGCAAAAGGGGAAAATTAGTTAAGGGTTGGAGTATAGGGGTTTGCCTTAGTCAAACCCCACTTTGGTAATCAAACCCTATAAAATGAAATGAAATGGAAGGAGAATGATAAACAAGCAACATGCAATGTCATAAACTTACCAAACCCTTGATGTGTAAATATGAAGATATGTAATGAAGTGCTCCAATGGATGGCTTGATTATGCTTGATTGCTTGAATGCTTGTAAGATTGAATGTTTGAATGCTTGATGAACTAGGAGATTGAATGAATGAATGAATGGCAGATGTAAAATGAGGAGAAAAACCCTTATTTATACATGATTTTACTAAAATTTCTTGAAAATAACACATCACAGGCCGACCTCAATGGTTAGAGGACAAAATCCTGCAAGAAATTTAAAATTATTTTGAGTTTTGTGCCAAAAAGGACTACGTCATCCCTATTGGAGACTTAGTCCCACTTAAGCAAATTAAGTGGGTGTTGGGAATTAAGGGGCATTAAATGTTGTCCAACGGGAATATCCTCAAAAACACACTTAAAAACGGTCGGAAAGTGTATTAAAGGGTCATTTAAACATAAGAAAGGGTCAAATTAGTGTTGACAAGTCTAGAAAAGCATGTAAGTGAGTTACAACACTTTGCAATAAGACTTAGTAAGTAATAAAAAGGAGTTATTTAAGTGAATTATGATGAAAGGGTCCTAGAAAAGTGTGAAAGTGGGTTACAACACTTCGCAACACCTTTACAAGCATCCTAGAAGTCTTAATGATTCACAAGGGTCCAAGACCTAATGTGAATGTGTTGGCCACATTACAACATTAAATCTAGGCAAAATCAAGCCAAAGTCCACTAGGAGGACCTGAACATGAAAAAGTAGAAGGGTTACTTTTTTATGTGTCCACAGAAGCTAAATCCCACTTCGAAGGCCTTTGAAAATGCAATTTACTAAAATGTAGAAAATACCAAAAAATTAGATTTTCAATATTTTCCATCTTTGCTTGTGCCAATGCCACCTAGGTGCTCCTAATTTTATACAATATTAGAAGGGTTTAAATCATGATTATGGAAATGAATTGAGTTAAATTGACACTTGAAAATCTAATCTAAGCATAAAGATTAGGAATAAGTTTAGGCATCAATGATGAAAAGGGTCAAAAGTATGATATTAAGAGCCAACTCCATGCATAATTATGTCACTTGTAAGATAATTATTACATTTATGATACTTGATGAGAGCTAATTATGTCCCATTTTATGCCACATTTTAACCTTTTTTACACACCTTCATACCCATTCCCACATTTCATTTTCATTCCATATCATACCATTTTACCATTTTATGTTGCATATGATTAAATATATATAAGTGGTATTTAATATAGTTTTGCATTATAAGTATGGAAATCAATTATTGATTATATTTACTAATAAGCATTATGATTTCAATCCTTGGAAAATATATCTTGCAACATGCAAATTTCCTGTCATTAGCATACAAACTTCTTGTCACATTCTTCACAGGAACCTCATGTCACCTGCACAATAGAAAATAATTTTAGCAATTAATTTTATTTTAAATAATTATTTATTGTGCTACTCATATGGCACAAAATAGCATATATTATTTGATGTTGTAACTAATAAAATTATGTTGAATGGAGGCAAAACAAATAGCAATTTTTATGGCACAACAAAATCCTATTTTTATGGCACAACAAACTCCTATTTTTATGGTTGGTTTTATTCTAACCCACAAGCCATAAATAGTGCCATAAAAGATGAGAAGGGAATAGGATAAACTGCAACAAAATAGGTCGGCAAAAAAATATAATAGGTGGTGTGGAAAAGCATATGCATAATATTAGAAAAATAATGCAACAAATCCACATGTAGAAATAAGAGGAAGGGTGTGAATAGTAAAACAACTTGTAATTTGTTTCACGCCTTATAAGGAAATGTAATAGCTATAAAGGGGGGTGAATTAGCATGTTGTAAGGTTGATATTGTATGCAGATTATTGTATCATTTTTTATAAAATAAAATGATTCTTCTTATCACAACAGTGTAGAAAGGCTCTCGTCCCATCTCACCTGCAAACCATGGAGCAAGGGCCCACTCCCTAGTGAAGCAAGGTGACATTTATTTATTTTTACTGTTAACATTTGTGTGTGTTATTTATTTTCCATTTGATTTAATTTCAATAGCTTTCAAACTTTAATAGTTGTGTGATTTAAATTCCAATATTTTTATTATAGTTCAGTTTGATAGAATATTTTGTGATTTAAGTTTTGAATGTAATATTTCATTAAATTTTGATTCTAGTATTATTAATTTGGTGTGGAAGAGCTTAAAGTGTTTTTTACTTTTACCGTAAATTGTTGTTGTTACTATCACAAATTGCTACTGCTACTGTCGTAGACTTTTGTTGTCATAGTTCTTGGCGAGTTCTTGTCAAAAAGGCAGAATAGGAAAGTTAAACTAGATTTTCACTTAGTAAATTTATGTGTGTTCTAGCTACATTCATCCCCACTTAATTCATTGCTTTCCTCCCTTAGGTATACTGCCGCAACACCTTTCACAAGCTTATGATCCTCGGATTAACACTTACACAAAGCTAAAATCTTTCTTATTCTTTACCCCAGTTTTGGCATATCATTTTGGCATTGTTGTCAGGGAGAAGTGTTAAAGGTTGGAAAACCTAGTGAGTTAAGTTAGGACCAATGTGTTAGGATGAAAGCTCACGCAACTGCTAGCCTTTCCAGGTGATTAGTCCTAATTTGCGTTGTTTAATTCATATAGATGCATTGTTAGAATTTGTAGGTAGATTTTAAAAATGAAAACCATTTATATATCCACACCAGTTGTTGTGAGTTCATTGATAAGAAAGGAAGTAATTTTGAAGAAACAACATAAAAACAATAAAAATGTTGCATTTTCAAGGTAGTTCAAACTCATCACTTTTCAGGGAAAAATGCTTCAAAAATGAAGAATCTAAAGGTCATGTAAGAAGAAAAATGTGCTTGGCAGTGGGAGCTCCACCCTTCATTCCCATCTTGTATTGCGACAGGGAGCGTGCCCAGGGTGTTGCCCTAGGACCCCGCAAGGGGAGCTGCCCCTTGACCCCGCCAGGGGTTGCTGCCCCCAAGCCCCCGCTTTCAAATTTAAAAATAAAAGAAGAAATTGGTGGGGGAATAGCACTGAAAAAAAGTGATGTTTTTATACCCTCTTTTCCTAAAGAATTCAAATTAGCTTATCTTGATCTTCCAATATTATTATCACAAACATCTACAAATGTTATTTCCATAGTTGAGCAAGAACAAATAATTGATGAATTTTTAGGACAATGGAATTTTGAAAATGATGATTTGACCATTTGTTGTTCTGATTGTTGCAAGGGGGAAGATAAGTGCACATGCCAAGTTGGTCAAGAGGACATGGTGAAGGAGATTCAAGCTATGTGTGAGCCTCAACAAAAAAAGGTGAAAGGGAGAATGTTTTCTTTGTAACATGAGAACAACTACACACATCAAATTAGGTAGATCATGGTATGCTAAATGATTTTAAAATGTCTTATAATTCTATTGAATCAAGAAGGCAATATGTTTCTTCACAAAATGCTTCCCTATCTAGTATGTGTGGTGAATGGAAACAATCACCATACTACCAAGAATGGCATAATGAATGCTCACAACAACCATACCCATCCCATATGTTACCATCTCCACCATATCCATCGTATCTATTACCACCTACTCTATATCCAACACAACTTTTACCATTATCATTATCTCACTCACCATCCACCCCAACATATCCACCAAGGGAAATTGCAATTCCTAATAAATTACTATTATATAATAAGGTGGTTCAATTTGCATATAATAATGAGGTTCCATTGATCCCTTTACATTTCATTAATATGCATGAAATTGGTAAATCACAATTGCAATCTATTCACATAGCTAAAGGATGTGATTTTTCTTTAATTGAATTTGAAGAACAAAATGATTCACTAAAAGATAATCAACATAGTTCTTCTTATCTACTCAATGAATCACAAATTTTAGAATTAATTCACACACATAAGGCAACAATTCAATGTGATTCTAATTTTATCATTGAAACGATAAATATAAGTGTTGAAATCAATCATGCAATAAGCAATGGTGAACTATATGCCTTACTGAATCAAGAGTTGTGTGAGATACATAATGACGTCCTACAAGATCTATTTATAAATATTTTATACTCAAACATCTAGATCTTTGGAGGCCTATGGTAAAACTGTGTATTCCTCACACACTTATTGATCTAGGTCCAATAATTGATTTTATGATTAAGAAGAACTAGAATGGTTTGAATGCATTGATGACCATACAAAACATGCTACAAATATATGATCATTCATTAAATAAAGATCAAGGTATTATTAATTCTTTGGATTATCCTAATACCCTCATGATTTTACAATGTGAAATTAAGTTGGGGGGGAAATCCATTGAATTTTAGAAATCTTTGGTTGATTGTTCATTAAACAAAGCTCAAGGTATTCTTAAATATGTCACTATCATTATTTATTCTTTGGATTATCTTAATGCTCTCATGCCTTTGAAATATGAAGTTAAGTTGGGGGGAAATCCCTTGAATTTTTTAAATTCTTGGTTGATTGCCAATAATGCCTTCATTGATTGTTTCTTTGGTGCTTCTAATAAAACCACTTGTGTGAGCTTTGGACCAAATCAAGGCATGCATTCTTGTGTTAATTGGAATTAAATCTCGTTTCTATATAAGCATTCATTGTAATTCATCCATTTTATTCGTATCAAGTATTTATTCATATTAATAACTTTACCCTTAATTTACAAACATGACTTAACTACTTATTAATGGCAGAGTTATTAAATGGATGATATTACATTACTATACTTGATATGCTTGGTCATGAGAATATGGTTACAGGTATTTTATCGTGGTGACCCGACACCTTTGTACCAGTACCAATTGATGATGCTTCTCTAAATGAGCATCCAAAGACACACCTTGTTGGCCTTGCTAGCTATATGGAACACCTCAAGTTTCCTTTGTGCTTCATTCCTAGAGATCACCAAATCATTATTGGGAAACGTGTTCAACATTCATGGACACAAGTTCTCTTTGATATCAACTTTGATGAAAGATTCCTACCACAATATGATCTGATCTTTCTAATTTTTGTCTTTTCGTGAAGTCTTTGACCAACATATAGGAAGGGTTTTATTTGATTTTTTTTGTGTTTTTATTTTTATTTTTTTATGTTTTCTGAGTTTTATGCGAAATGCATGACATGTGCAATGTTGATAAAGGAAAAATAACCAAACATGCAATGATTCTATTAATTAAAAGGCTTAAATTACATAGATATGGGCCAACTGCAACATACCCATTCATCTGAAACCAGGAAATAACCTTTTTACTAGGTTGTAACTAAAATTTTAGGTTTGATATAACCCTAATACAACAAATTTGAACTTTCCCAGCTCTACAAATGACTACCCACTTCATTTCCAGGTGTGAGAGGAGTTGTACCACTGTTGTATGAAACTTCTCAGCTCCAAAAATTCAAAAAATTCACTTAGCACTTAGGGTTTGAAGCCCAAATGCCAAACAAAGGTGCAGTTGCCTATGCAACTGCTGAAAGATGGTAGAAGTGTCCTCTAAAAGGACTGATTTGCAATTTGATGTGAGTTTCTATCTTGAAAATAGACTGATATGTAATTATAATCCCAAATAATGCTACCAACTCCACACTGAAATTGGATAATGTTGAATCCTGTCACCAGGAGAAATGGGTTTTCATCCAAATCTCCAAATTCTCCCAAAAGTTTGCATTCCTAGAAGCTCCAAGCTCTGCAAACCCTCAAGTCTACTGCTACTCTCAAATTGAAGTCATAAGAATGAATCCAAAATAGACAAAAATGCATTTTTATCTTCTCCAAGAGGGGTCAACCCTTTTTGGGGTTACTATTTGGCCTAAAAATTCATAAAATAACATTGAGGGTCTAATTTTACATTGTGAACTTGGCCCCCTTTTTAAAACAACTTAAGTTCTAGGATGGGGGTGCAATTTTCACTATTCACTTTCTAATTTGCTATTACTATTCACCTTTCACTATTCCATTAAAGCCAACTTTATTATTTCCAATTTATCCTTGGCTTAATCAGGTGAACTCAACTTTGAAAGGCTCAAACAACTCCCGACAAGGTTCCACAACCTCGAAATGGGTCCCTTATCCATACTGTTGACCTACGGGAACCCTCGTAATAGGTCAACCTCTGCATCAGATTTGAACACCTAAGGGAGGGACATTACATTTGATGCCATATCATGTGGAGGACAGTATGCAACTTGGTGTATGAGAAACAAGATACTATGTTCTTGTCTAATTCTTCACAAGCCACAAATCCAAAGACCACTTGAAGATAGGCACACAGAGCTTGAGCATATTGCAGATCACCATACTTCATCATAAGGATTGACTCATCCACCTATCCATAACTATATGGGAATATTGGATAAGTTGAGAGACTACCATTGGTCTTTTACTACATAGCCCTATCTTTGAAATATTGCTTCTATTGTAAGTAATTCTTTCCACCAAGTGATTGGGCATGAATTCAAAAATTCTATAGTCAAATTTTAGATATGGTGGCATGGGCCAAATGGATGAAGATTGTTTGTAGCAATTGTGCTATGAACTATGCATGGTCAATCTTGATGGAGGTATCTTTCTTGTTGGTCATCATTTCAAGTTCTACATATAACCTAATTTCAGCAGTAACTTTTTGTGGGGTCATAAAAGGAACTTAGGTTTTTGATGGTGTCACTTCAATATCCATATAATGGGTTCCTTCTCTTTGGTCATTAAATGCAAGATATCTAAAAAAAAATGAAAAAAAAAACTGAAAAAAGTTGAAAAATGGAAAAATGAAAAAAGAAAAAAGAAAGGGAAAAAAGCAATAAATTTTAACAATGAAAACCTCTGGGCATTGTTAGACAACTACAATTTGAAAACTAGTTTCTGGAGAATTGTAGTTGAATAAAATTCTTAGTGGTGAAAACTGTTTTCACAGCACCACTAAGCGGTAAGTGATTGAAAACTGGCTTGCCAACGGTCACTTGTCATTATCAAAATTTAAAAAAAATGTACTTCTTTGTGTTCTTTTTATGGGCTAATCATTTTGCAGGTATACTCTATTGCTTCAATGGTTATCTAAGTGCCTCTAGCACCTCTTGTTGCTCACTTGTATAGATGTGCTCTCATTTGTCATGGTCTACCTAACTTTCAACACCTATAGCACAAAGTACATATTTAGTTAAGGTGTTAGCAAAAATGAAGAGATAATTTAGACTAGTACCATCAATAGGCTCCCTAATACTTCAGTCCAATGGAGATATTTCATGTGTGGTGTGGCTATAATCCTTGTCAGGATTTTTCCTTCCTTGCTGGATATTCACAGTTGCAGAGTTACATTGGCTACCATATCTTAGCATTAATGTACATGCAAGCTGGTAAAACAATCAGTTTTATTTTTCATTATTTTATCTTTTAACTTTATTAATATTTCTTATTATATTAATCATATAAAGTAGCATTCACATCAACCCTCTCCTTGTTTCCCGAGGACGGTCAACCCTTTAAGTTGGGGGTAGGTGTTAGGGTTAGCAAGCAGATATCTAACAATTAAATTCAAATTTGATCAATAAAACAGAGGAATAAAACACACACAACAAAAATTAACACAAATAATTTAACATGGTTCACCCAATCCGGGCTACATCCACAAAACCACAGCCATCCAATGATTTTATTATCCAGTGAAAAACTTATTACAATCTCGTGAATAATCACCTTTTTCATCATACTGTAACTCTCATCCCAACCGCTTATAACAAGCTTTTTAGAAGCTTCTAGAATTAGGGTTTTACAAAGTCAATTTTTTTTCTTTTTCGGTGACGATGCGAAAAAAATGGGAATTTTCAAGATCTTGGAGGGTTAAATCTTGCTTTATAAAGCAAATCATTATCTTGTAATTATTAAATTCTGAACATATTAGTTGATCATTGCCACATACCCAATCATCCCTACTTCTCTCTGGGACACATTCGGTTCAATCCGTCATCCTTATTACCTGTCTTTTCACCCATCATTATCCTTAAGTATCCTATGAAAGTATCCATTATTTTCATCCTTCATAATCATTCATATTGTCTATAATTTCACTCATTTCACATAGCTCATACATATGGAATTATAACATTTCAAGAAAATAATGCTATGGAAAAATGAGAAAAGAAAAAATCAAAACCAAAAGAGATATGAATGTTGATTTTTTTTTTGAAAAAATCAACAAAAGAAAATCCACGAAGCTTGTTATGCAGAAGTGATGAAAACTTGAAAGAGAACATGTGATTAAGTATGAGCAATAATAGTAAAGGGGTGAAGAGGAAATCCAAAGTCACAATCCCATGACTACCCTCTCAGTAATAAGGATTGCACGAGGACGCGCAATATGTTAAGTTGGGGGGAATGATGAGAGCCATTTATATCCCATTTTATGCCATATTATAGCCTATTTCATATGCCTTCATACCCATTCCCACATTCCATTTTCGTTCCATACAATTTTACCATTTTATTTTGCATATGATTAAATATATATAAGTGGTATTTAATATAATTTTGGATAAAATATGGAAATTAATTATTGAATGTATTTACTAATAAGCATTATGATTTCAATCCTTGGAAAATAAAGCTTGTAGCATGCAAATCACAAGAACTTCCTATCACCTTTTATGCAGAAAATCTTCCTATCACTTTCTAGTCAGAAACTTTTGTTTATCAGTTTTGACCAACAGCTTGTCTTTGTCATCTTTTTAAAGATGATGTTAATCTCCAAGGTGGCGTTAGTTACCTCCATGGTGCTAACTATGTACTAGGTTTGAATAAGCACAAGAACCCGTGAGATTATTGATAAATAAATCTGAATGGAGATGCAATTTTCAGCTATGTAGAAGAAACCAAAAACCTTATATTTCTACTATCTATTATAATCAGACAATGTTTAGTTCATGGTCAGAAAAAAAAATAGAGCAGAGTGCACTCAACGAGGTTTCATGTGCACCATTCAACTAAGGAAGGAAACCTGTGATGGAGATGTGTTGCTAATGTGCTAGAGAAAAAATTGCAAACCTTCATGTCTTTTGTTTTTGCCTTCTGTTATAACAACACCATTTCAATATTTGTCTCTTCTAGTTTGTTGGTCGTAGGCCACAACAAATAGAATGTTTTATGTATTTAATTGTTAACAAATAGCATATATATAATTATTCATAGTGTAAAGGTAGATAGACTTGGATAGAAAACTTTTGCAACATATTTTTTGTATCAAACTTTTGATAAATAAAATAATGATTCTTCTAATCAAGGCAGCGTAGAAAGGCTTTTGTTCTATCCATCGTGTGAACCAAGAGTAAGGGACCACTCCTTGGGGAAGCTCGATGATGTTTTATTTTCTATATTTTGCTTTCTTTTGATTTTGTTTCGTTAAGAACTCCTGTCACTCCTGTCATAGAATAGAGCAGAACAAAAATAAGTTTGAACCAAATTTTCATTGTAGGTACTCCTTTGTGTTTTTTTAGCTACATTTCATCCCCACTTAATCCACTACTTTCCTCCCTTAGGTATACTGCTGCAACACCTTTCGCAAGCTTACAATCCCCAGATTGACACTTAGACCAAGCCGATATCATTCTTATTATTTACCCCAGTTATGGCCTATCAATACTCTAATCAAAGTGGATCCAAAATATAAGGGAAAATATTAGATATGTATTTTTCACCATAAAATCTCTAAAGTTGTATAAATTAGATGTAATTTAAAATCCTAGATGTATAAATGAGCTTAGTATTCAATTGAATTAGAAAAAATAAACATGTGTGAAATAGAAATAATAAATAATTAGGTGCTTACCTTGAAAATTGACATAATATGAACTTTGACAACTATGACACTATGATAGAAACAAATGTTGTAATTTGATTTAAATTTGAAGTCAAAGAGCTAAAATATTAAAATTTGAGAGCTTGATACCTTGATATGTAATCATGCTAGTATGATTAGATCTAGGTGGTGTGATTTCATCTAGATAGTGCAATTATATCCTAAGAAAAGAGGGACATTTGATACTTGTAATTTTTTTCTTTTGGCTAAGTGTAAAATAAACATTTTGTGTTTTGCCAATGGTATTTTCCATTAATCCACAAATGAGGATGATCTAATTCATTGATCTTGGACCAAATTTAAAATATTTAAGTTAATTGAGCTCCCTCCTATCTTCAAATCAAATGCAATGACAACTAGGATTTTCCAAAAGAGCAATTTAGCTACAAATTGGCTTGAGAGAATAAGATCATTAATTATCTAATTGGTAGTAAAACTATAGTAGGATGACTAAGGGAATTAGGATGGCATCATGAAAGAATGTAGATATAGAGATGGTGTTTTAAATTGTGTTGTTGATTAAGGAGAAGGTAGCTAGGAAAATAGTGAAGATCAAGTAATGACCATGTTGATTGTGAAAACCAAGGGAGGATTGAATCCTTAGAGTATGAGTGGCGCCAAAAGCTAATGGAATTAGGTCTCTACAAGAACTATGCATGAAATTTGGAGAATATTTTCTCCCCTATCTATAGAAGATCTAAATCAAAGGAATGTTTGGAAGTATAAAAAAAAAGGACATTTCACAAGTTGGTTCCTTGGGACATTAATTTTATCCTTTAAAGCCTTGATTGATTAAATGTTATTTCACATGTGATGAATCAAATGTCTAGTTGTGAAAGTGGAAAAGGGAACTTATTTTTAGAAAGGTCATTGCAAAAAATTTAATGGAAGAATGAAATGTTAAAAAAAAAAAAAAAGATATGATGCCTTGTGTAGAAGGATTATAATAAGTGCTAAATGTGTAATAAATATGGGGAAATTTAATGGGTTATAATTTATTTTTCGTTTCTCTTTAATTGATATAAAAGATCTCTAGGAATACCCTCATTGACCCAGTAGGGCCAAAAGTGTAGAAGAGTTTCTTGCTCTTGTAGTCTAATCATTATTCTTGCATCTTTAGCATAAACTATCATAAGTCATTGAGTTCAAGTATTAAGTGTATTTTCTAGGTTTGCATGATACAATTTGGAGCACCGACATAACAGTGGCACTTCTATGAAATTTTATTTTCAAGGGTTTGAAGATTGCTCAATCATTTAAATTTGGTGTAGTGTTTTCATATCAACTCACAACATTAGAAAGGTTTCATTATCATGGAGAAGATTATGAAAATAGTATATTTGGTTGTCGTACTTGTGTTCCCTTTCTTGATTTAGTTTATTTCCATCACATTTGTAACCATCAAAAATGGTTTATTGGTGAAGTGTTAACCGTTGTTGGGATTTGTTTTAATAATTATATGAAGATTTTATTCAAATTCTATTCTTAGTGAAGAATGATGAATCTCTTATGCAAAACCTAGTTAGAAAGGGGTCGTTTATTTAAACTTGAAGATGGATAGAAGAAGTTTTTTCTTAAAAAATGGTACCACCTTAAATATTGTTGTTAAAATGGAAGATCCAAACACTCTTATGAGGAAGTCACAAATATCATGAGAGAAACAAACTCAATCACTTGTCCACTTTTTCTTCTCATCATTAAAATGGTGAGGGTATTTCTAGGCAAAATGAGCTTATAGTAGATCTCAAAAAAGGAATATTCATCTAATGATTTAGTAAGTGTGTGTAGTGATTTTAGCCTATCTAAAGTGCAAGAAATAAACTCAAGAAAAAGATTAAAAACCAAAGACTGTAACACTCAAGATTGGTCTTAAAGTTGAAATCTAAACAATGAAAAGAAATAAATACAAATTTTTACCTTGTTTAGATTTGATGGAGTTGTTTTCCCTTTTAGATGGGATTGGATGTGTGCTCTACGTTGATTTTGGTAGCATAACGGTTTGATTTTTGCTTGATTTGGATGTAAGGATGGTAGATTTGGCTATGGATGCAAGATGGTGATGTGAACTTGAGAGATTGTGAGAGAGATTGAAGGTAGTTAGAATGTGGTTGAATGTGATTTAGAATGCAAAAATGGTTGTGTTAGTCATTTAGCAAGGGAGGAAGGAAATGTAATGAACCTTAATTTAAGATTGGACCTATCAACAAATAATGCAAGAAATAAGGGAAAAGAATTGAATTATTTTTTTTTAGCTTAAGACCAACTGTATTAGCTCTATCTAAACAAAATTGATTGTGTGATTTCGTCCAATTAATAATGCCCTGCTAAAGTTATTATTGTTTGTTTTCTCAATCATAAGTATGGTTGAATAGGGTGGTTGTAATGGGATGCCCATAGAGTGCTCCTTCCAAGCCCAAGAGCGGGTACGGCGAGCCCTCTTGGCCCAACAATGGAAAACTGCTAGTCATCATTGTGGGTGGGGTACTTAGAAAGCCTCTAGCACTTGCTATCCCCTTCTGCTTCCCTCAACCTTACCTTTGATTTATCATAGGGTAAAGTCATACATAAGTCTATCCATTTTTATATTAAAGAGTCATAATTGCTTATAAGGCTCAATAATTGTTGCAAGCATCATTATTGGAGAATCGTGAATAATGTATATATATGTGTGTTTGTGTGTGTGTATTATTGTATTTGTCAATCATTTATGATGTATTTATGAATCACAATACATATCTAATTATATACTTATCAATTGTTAATATGTCATTTGAACTTTCAATATACTTATCCATCATAATATATTCAAATATATTCATAAATCATAATATGCTAGAATATATTATGTGTGCATTATATTTGTCAATCATCATAATATATATATATTTGAATATATACTTGTCATTCAATTTCTCATTATACTTAACCATCAAAATATATTTAGATATATTCATAAATCATAACATAGCTAAATATATTTATAAGTCACATCTGAAATTGAAATTATTATTATATCTGATATCTACTATTCTTACTTACTAACCTTTGTTCAACATATGACAATACTTACCTATGTTGGCTGCTCTATGATTGATCGGATCTCTATCAATATGTATTCTTTGTGTCTTATTCTCTCCAACTATGAGTCCTATTATGTCCCATCCATCTTCCCTATGTTATGTCCTTTTTCTCTCCTAATATCTTATCTCCAACTGTCGTAGCCATCCCTCCTAAATGCATTCCAAACCTTCATATATCTATTGAAGGGGCTTGGTGTGAGAGGTCATATCATTTCATTCATATCCCTTTTGACTTAACTAATCATTAGCTAATTCCTTCTTTTTCCTTAAAGTAGAAACCATTCATTATTAAATGTTGCAGAAGTTTACAATCATTTGTTTGTTAAATAATAGGCCTGTGTACATTCCCTTGAATTTCTTAAGCGATGGGTGACTGAAGTAAGGATTTGAGGCACCAACAACTTCATAATACTAGCGAAATAATAGAACGCAACTACTGGAGTACCTTCGATACCTTTATTCTCCCATAGCCTCTCCCGAAATGTGTATAGCATTTGATTATAATTGTTTCACATATAGTAATGTACCATGTGAGCGTCATATAATGTGAGGAGATATTCGTAGGTCAATTGATTTATACAATGGAATAACATTGCAATATCAGCCGATATGCCTGTAATAATTACCACCATTCCTTGACCGGTCAGAATAATTCACTTAATCGCTTCATATATTATAATCGTTGGTCAAATATGATACATTCTAGAACTATAACGGGTTCTTGTGGGCACGTTTCACCAATGCCTTTAATTATGTTTGTTTGCAAATATATGATTGTTTGTTCAATCTTAGGCATAGATAAATATTTTTTATATTTGTTTTATTATGTCGAAAGGCGTTATACAGTGAAAGCATTCAAGGAATATTCTCCGTAAAGTTTTTGAAGCTCCATTGAAAATGACAAGCAAGTGGAAGTCATGTGCTGCTTTTTTCCAAATAAAAAATAAAAATAATGATTTTTTTTCCAAATGTTTATTTTTTGTACATCTATATTTTGCGTTCACCTAAATAAAACGGTTATTGGTAACTGCTGCATTCTTCGGTAACCGTTTTTCATAACAGATCAAATTAAATCTCACCTCCACTAGAGAAAATTAGGAAACACAATCTTTAAGGAATTATTTTTTACTATTCATGCCAACCAATCCTCACAAAAAAAAGCACATCAGAGAAGGTCAATATATTCTTATGAAGCTTCTTGATATTCTCCAAGATTTTTTTTTGGCATTTCTAGTAGGCCTTCACAATGCAAGAGCCATCTATTGAGCAAGAAAAAACCTTTCAACAATGCTTAAGTGTGGTCCCTTGATAGCTTTCCACCTCTTAGTGGATCATTTATGATTAGTTACTCACATTATCTAATCTTCAAGAAGTTGTATTCTCCAAGGATAATGACAGTGCCTAGTTGTGATGGATTTCCTTGTGAATTTTATAGAGCTTTAGCACATTGCTAATCTTGATTTGCACCAATTTTACTAGGAGGATTTCAATTTCAATTCATTAGGAAATATTATTAATAAGGGTAACATTGAATTCATAAATCTAATGATCCTAAAGACATTTAAAAATGGTGATTAATCATGTTATTGAATGTCTCCTTTGTAGTGTAGGAAAATGCATCCATTTACATTTGCACACTTGTTTGGACCCTCCCTGTTAAAACATGGCTTCTTTATGCTCTAAATAATCCTATTTTGCATCCACAAGCCTTATTTAAATACATTTTTTCTAAGGATAATCTTGAATTTTAACAAATGGTAAATCATAATTTAATGTTTGAGGTTATGTGTTCAAGATCTAGTGATCTGGGACTCATACGCCACCTTGGGTGTATGGGTCCCACCTAGGTCTCAAGGCCTGATTTTAAATGTTGCATTGAACTTAACATTTCTTGGAGTTTGTGTCCCAGGTTTCAGTCACCATAACTCATACGCCCAACCTGGTGTATGAGTCTCGCTTTAGCTTGGACCTATTTTAATTCAAATTATTGGTGGGATTTTATTATCCTAGATCTGATGTCAGCTTGTAGTGTTGTAATTTTGAGAAATTTGGCATAAACGAGTATAAATACAAGGTTATTTCACATAATTTCTCCTAGCAATTTCAAGTCTTCATGTACTCTAGCAAATTTTAAGATCAAGCATCCTAGCAAGTTTTCAAGAGCAATCATCAAGCATTTGGAGAAACATTCAAGATTCAAGCATCATGTCAAAGTCTCCATGCATCATGTGTGTTTGTGAGCTAACATTTGTGATATAGGTTTCATGATTCAAGCAAGCACTCAAGAAAAATCTTTAAGCATTCAATCAAGAGTCAAGGTCCACATCCATTGGAGCCATTTCACACAAGTTTGTAGCCTTTATCTCAAGGTTTTGGTGAGTTTCAACATTGTATTTGTTCATTCATCATTCCTTCATACTATTTCATTTCATTTCAAGGTTTAATTACCAAAACAGGGTTTGACCAAGGCAAACCCCTGTTCCCTAACACAACAACATTTTCCCCTCTCTTTGATGTGTGATTCACTAATTTAGGTTGAAGATCCATTGAAGAGCAAGATTGGAGAAAGTTGTCAAAGTTGTCAAGAAGTTGTTATCTTCATGGAAACTCACCTATAGATCAAAAATTAGACTTTTCAAACTTGAAGATCAGACAAGACGAAAACTATAGAAGATCACTAGAGGCTACACAAATATCAGAAAAACCCTAGTAACAGGACTAAATCGCCACTTTGGGTGTGTGATTCCTTGTATAGCCCTTTTACTAGTTTTATGTGGATTCTAATCAGTCACCAAGAGATTATAAATTCTACCCAAAAACCCTAAATTGGGACTAAATCACCCAGTCTGGCATATCAGTCCTAGTGCACTTCAAGAACAACAATTTTTTATAGTTTTCATATCTTGTTTAGACATCTTCACTCCTCCAGGTAATTTTTTTAATCTCTTTGTTTATTAATTTGATTTCATGTTTTAAGTTTCTATGGTTTAGTGTATACATGTTTGCATTTCTCCTTAGAAGCTTCATTTAATGGTGAACCCCCCATTTAATCACACCAAGGAAACCTCCTAGTAGTCCCAATCCTTCCCTCAATTCACTTGGTTGAGGGGTCTTGGTTTCCTAATGAATTGAAGTGTGAAATAGGTCCCCAAAGTTGTCCATCTCCTAAAAAGTGGACACACCTATTTCCTTTCTTTTCATCCTTCAAGATCATGTAACCAAACTTCTTGCCTTATAACTCCGTCATATTCTCCCTATCATAATTTGGCTAGAATATACTAGTTTCATCAAAATTATCCACATCTTGGATAATATTATTGTAGTTTGGGAAGGTATGGAATGGTCTTACCTCTTTCAATAGCAAGTTATCTTCAACTAAATAAATTTTAATAAAGCTTGTGATTACATTAAATGGTCCTTAATTTTGGAAATATTATAGGTGTTAGGTTTCAATCCAAAACTATTTCAAGTTGTATGCAAATAGTATTCTTTGATGCCTCTACTTTCCTTACTATCAATAGTCAACAATCCTCATCTTTTGGGTTGTTCAAGATGATTTTTCATGGTTGTTCATTAGCCTTGACAAGCTTTATAATTAAGTTGCAAAGGGCTCTGGCTAACTACATGCTAATGTCATTATCCAAGAGAGTTAAATGTATTTCCCTTCCCAAATATATAACCAGTATAATTTTAGTCACCATTTTTTTAATGATTACTTTCTCATTCTTTTGAAGGGAAAACACAATGCTAACCAAGCTTTGCAATATCTTAAAACTTGCATGCTTCCACCTCTAACATTTAGTGGCAAAAGATTCAAAACTATCTTTCACCCTTCCTGCCTAAGCCTCCTTGGTTGGAATCTTATGGAACTGAAATGGATTGATTTTGGGGAAATTTTTAAATTCTTGGGCAGCCATTTTGTCTTTTAGTTCACTCGTATACTCTTTGACAAGTTATTATTGCTCATGTGGAGAAGTTACATTGTTGGATAACTATGTATCTTTCTCTTGATAGCATGTTTCATTTTTTTTTAAAAAAATCTTGTAGCCATGCATGTTTCTTATTCTTCATGTTGAACCCCTTCTAAAGCATCTACAAAATTCACTTTAGGCTTCCTCTAAGTAGGGATTTGGCTAACTACTTGCTAATACCCTTCTCCAGGAAAGAGTTAAAGTTTTTTCCCTTCCCAACTCTAACTAGTGGCATGTCAATTGCTCTTTTTCTAATGATTACTTACTCACTCTTTTGAGGGAAAAATATAATGGTAACCAAGATTTGCAATATATTGTTCAACTTGTTGTGCTTCCACCTCTAGAATTTAGTGGCAAACGATACGCCACTATCTTTCATTCTTCTTCCATAAGCCTACTTGGTGAGACTCTTATGGTTGGAGTAAAATTAATTGTGGGGGATTTTTTAATTCTCGGGCATCCATTTTTCCTTTTAGTTTAATCTTCTAATCTTTGACAAGTTGTTCTTGCTCATGTGGAGAAGTTACAACATTGGATATCCAAGTCTCTTTCTCTTGATAGCATGTTTCATGTTTATTCTAAAATTCTTGTAGCCATGTGTGTTTCTTATTCTTCATGTTGAACCCCCTCTAAAGCTTTTTCAAGATTTTCTTTAGGCTTCCTCTAAGCAGTGAAAGTGATTTCATAGAGATGCTTGGGATTTATGTTATCTCCCATATGAATTGAGTGGAATGGGTCTTATAAACATTTATTGGCAAGGGTTGGTATTGTGTGTTATGTGGGTTGTCAAAGCTCTTGAAGAGATAAATCCTAGAAGATTCTTCTTCATCATTATATTGCTTCTAGAGTTTCTTATGGCAAATGGATTGAAAAGAGCTTGGTCTCTAATCTGTTTTTTTTTAATTAATCAAATGAGGGGTGAGGGCCCTCTCACTTTCTATTATAATATGTAAAGTACTACTCAAATATTTTGTAGGGAGGCATGATATTATATAATATTCAACCAAACCTTGATGCCATTATCAACTTGATCCTATACCAAACTATATAGTAGTAGCAAAAAATATTATTGATAACATTCAATGAATACATACAACATATTATGGCATACTAGATGCTTGAGAGTTTACATTATGAGCCTAGTGAGAAGAAGGACCACATGCACACAATTTGGAGCCATAGGAGCCATCCTATTGTTTGACCAATTCAACTTGCCATTGAAGAAATTGTATTGTCTTTGTAGACTTAGGCATGTTGAAGCATTGTATCCATTATTGGATTGTAGGACTCATTTCAACCCCCTCAAGGAAACCTCACATTACTATCAACTCCTTCAACAAAGCCACAAAACTTGACTTACATACCGTGTACCATGCCAATAGAGGCCAATCCCTTGAATTCAAAGCTAGACAAAGAAAGCAAAGAGAAATTGATGGTCACAACATTATTTGCTACTTCATTCATCCATAACCTAAACTTATCCTAAACACAATATTTTCCAAGAGCCTTAATTAGCTCCATGTCCCTTTGATAATGAAAATATTGTTGACAGAGGTTGAAGAAATTTAAATTGACTCAATGTTGTGTTGCTCCCTCGAAAGTCTAAACCCAAAACCTTGTGTATCACTTCTAGAACATCAACACCTTGGAAGAAAAACATCCTTCTCATTCATACCTCTTTTATTTCCCCAAAAAAACCATTTGGTGGAGGTTTCCACTTTCTTGAAGTAATGGTTTCATGGGTTGATGGTGGAGGGCTCAAGGAGAAGTAGTTGGGATGCAAGATTGTATTTGACAAATGATGTGAAGCCTTGCATAAAAATCCTTCTAGTCATGTGAGTTGTAGGAGAGTACTACCTTGATTGTATGGAAATAACATAAGATGCATTTGAAACTTGATTTACCTCCTTGATGGTTAAATTCACCATAATGAAGAGGTGGTACAAGAGTATTGACATTTATGATCTCCAAATCCAGTGGTCTACCAACCAACTATCCATCTCACTACTAATCATTATCTCTTATTTATTTCACTCTCTATAGAAATGGTTTATAATAAAGATGATGGTTTATACAAAGTTGACAAGGAATAATTAAGAATATTATTTATTCTCTAGTTTTTTGAAATGTCACTATTTGATTTTGAGAATAATGACCAAGGAATTATCTTTAATCAATGCATTATCTAGTTACATGAACTCACCAGTTGTAATCATAGGAGTAGTGCCTCCACTTCCACTTAATTGTTCACATGCCTAGTTTGATTTTCTTGGATGTCACGTTAACCAATTTGCCTATATGATCTATTATCACACACCCAACCCTCAAGGGAATTGTATCACCTTGTGAGGCTTCATAGAAGTTCAATTTCCACATGCCTCTAGGTGGTGGGCACCATTTGATGTTAGAATGATCGTAAGAGGAAAGAGTAGGATAGGAGATCCCATAAATAAGGGTCTCCAATCTATTCTTATTATGAAGGAGCCTATTCAAATTCAATACATTTTTGTTGAAAAATAATCTAAAAAGCTCGAGAAGCCATGAAATCTTAGTTATTTTGGAATGTGAATGATTTTTATATTAGACTTTTCATCACCAACAATCTCCTTGGTTGTACCTATAATCACTTGCTAGGATAGAACTTTAGCCAAAATTCCTTGGGTCTATGCTTTCAAATTACATCGTAGAGGGATTTGTTCCATTTAAGACCTCATTTCAAGAGTTACTAGAAATTAGATTACCTAATCTAATTTCAAAGCTAGATTATGGCTTTCTAGTCAGGACTATGAATCCTTTTAAGTTATTGTGGCATTTGCACCTATGGATATGGTTTAGATTGGAATTTGATGTACCAAGCCATGATGGAAAGGACTAGAAATGGTATCTTGAGACTCCTTTCTAGAATTAGAAATCACACAAAGGTTATTCTTGGATTTCCTCACATTTTCCTATGGTCTATTAGCTATATAACATATGGAATCTCTAGTCATTGTCTCTCAATGATATTTTTATTTTGATGCAATTTGGGTTATCATTTGGAGCTCAAGTTTGCATAGTTTTCTTGGTGCCTTCTCTACTATGAATTCCCCCTTTGATCTCATTTGGTCCATTTTGGGTTGTCCAATCCACATTGTCATTTCTATGAACATTTGGAAATTCTCAAGAATCTTTCTAGTTTTCTCACATGCTCAAGATGCTTATGTGTGGATTCAAGACTTCTTCAAGTCTTTTTAATTTAAATTGTTCTCTTGGCACATGATTCTTTTGCAAGACTAGCCTAATTTACAACTAAGTTACTCATACTTGGCATATTTTTTTTATGTAGATTCTTTTTAGTCCATGAAAAGGTAGAAATTTGACTTTATTTTTGGATTTTTTTGGACCATCATTCCTCTTTATATTATAAAGCCATGATATGTTCAAATGTGTTGTTGCAAATTCAAATTCAAGCCAATAAAGTTGCGTTGGAGGTTACCCATTTGAAGGCTCATATAGATCATTGGGCTAATGCTCCTTGTATTGTTGTATGTATGCCACTTTCTCCTTCCAACAAGTGTCCTTCCCCTCCTTAAGGATGTCAATGTGGACATGACCACTCGAGGCATGACTCTCATGGCTTGCCCCTACATAGAGGATGTGGTAGGTCTACTTAATCACAATGGACATTCTTTTGCTTCCCACCCTCCTGATAGAGGCTTGTTTGATAAACCAAACAATGACAAGTTTTCTCAATTAGATCTTGCTATTTCTCCTATCTATGTTATTCTTATTGTTGAATATAAATTATCATTGAAGTTGTCATTACTTGGTGAGAGCCTATTATTCATGGTGTGGACCTTCAACTGGCTAGAGTGATCCATCTAACAAAGATCTTCTCCCTCCTCCAATTGAAATTGCTTAAAATACATTGTAGTTTGACCACTTTACTATTCGACTTTTGGAGTGTAATTGTATTGCACCACACACACACACATACATATTTTGAAACATTTTACAATAACAACAAAACACAGTTTCATATTGTGAGTGTATACATAATAAACAAAACACAACTGACATATATTAAAAAAATTAATAACCAAAATTAATAACTGACATATATATTAAGCATAAAAATAAAATATATATATTTAATTTATTTTGTCAATAATAAAAATAAATATGTACATATAAACTAATTAAATTTTATTTAATGCAGATAAGGGTGTGGTTTGGAGGTCAAGTCGTTAGGTTGTAGTGACGGCTACCAAGGGTCAAACCCTTGTTGGGCCAAAGTGTTCGTAGGCAAAAAATAAAATACATATTAATATCTATAAATGAAAATATTAAAAAATATACACTATAATTATGTTGAGAGGCGTTCTACAATGACAGTAAAAACCTTTGTCAAGAAAAACTCTTCACGTGAAAATTGACGTGCAAGTAGCAGTGCTCAAAGCTCCGCTGGGAGCAAGACTGTTATGAGCAAAGTAATGTTGGCAGTTTGCTGGCTGTTACGATATATGATGGAGTGCTAAAAGTGCCACCTTTAAAAATAGAAAAATGCGTGCCTTATTTTAGACAATCCCATCATTATTTTTCCTCTGGAAAATCGCAGTCATACTTTGGATCCGTTAAGGCCATTACCTTACTACATGAATTCACACTTTGCATCCCTGGAATCGTTAAGGCCATTACGTTATTAAATGGTTTAGTAATTGATTGCAGCAGAGTCTATAATGAATGCGTTCCAGTATTGAAAACTCTGCATTAAATTAAATTGTAACCGTCTCAAATCCTTTTCTGCTGCAATCAATCAATTACGCCTTCGTAACAGACAAGAGAGAATCTGCATTAGGTTAAATTGTAACCGTCTCAAATCCTTTTCTGCTGCAATCAATCTATTACGCCTTTCGTAACTGACAAGATAGAAACACTAAATGTTTTGAATGCTGCATTCATATACCTATATCATAATTCTGTACTGCAGGTTTTGCTTTACAGCACTCTTGCATTGATCTTCCAGTATATCCTTTCGGTGTTATTTATCAAGACTCTTTGGCGACTTATTCTTTCTTTACAGGTGAGCTAAAAAAATTACTGTACCTATGAGCTTTGTAATAATTTTGTATAACATATTGCAAAGTAATATTGGAGGAAACTGATCTAAGGAAGCAAGTTACTTTTGTTGTTTTTACCTTTTGGTACTAGAAGCATTCATCTTAGTCAGCATTCGAATGTTTCTTCAAGATTCCTCATACTATTTTTAAGTTATTCCTCTACCATTTATGTATTATCTTTTTTGAATTAATTTGCAGAATAAGGCTGTATTTGAATCTTGATATTGAATCCATTGTCACTTGCTGTCTGCTGCCAGAAATTCCTCCTTTCACACGATTTGCACCTTCCATTTTGCTTTCTTGGAGCAGAGAAATTGTCTGGTTGAGGTGATTTACCCTTATTGATTGAGAGTAAAATTTTCTTCAGTTCCTCTTCTCCCATATGTTCTTGTAATGACATCAAGATCCTTCCCCTCTGACTTTGAAAATGTATTTGAGATTTTCTGACTTGATCCAAGCTTTGCATTTGCTAATCCTATTGAAGGAGGCTGCTAAAATATTTTGTTACATACATTTTGAAATCTTTGAGATCTGTAAGAGCATGTTCATTCCTATAATTTACCTAGCGTTGGCCATTAATGTATTGTCTATTTTGAACTAATTTGCAGAATAAGGCTGTATTTGAATCTTGATATTGAATCCATTGTTCACTTGTTGTCTGCTGTTAGAAATTCCTCCTTTCACACGACCATGGCTAATTTTTGTTTTTCATTTTTCCTTTGTGATTCCATTCTATAGTTGATTCATTTTCCTTTGATCAACTTCTCTGTGATTGTATTGGTCCTGCACTGTGTTCTTCATCCTATTAAATTTATTTACTTAATAAATCATAAAGTGCTTTTACATATCCTGTTACAATTATAATCATTTCGATTTCTTTAATTTGTATGGCTTTTACATGTTTTGTTATAATTGTAATCATTTCAGTTTCTAAATTCTGCACATATTTTATTTAGTTGGCTTTCTAATTATAATCAGTTTCTAAATTTTGCATAGCTTTTACATGGTGTTAAAAAACATGCAATTTGTATTAAACAGCATGCAATTATAAGATTTTTAAGGTGTTTTACAAAAGTATAGTTAAATTTTGAACAATTAGTAAAGCTGTACCTTTTTATTGTTTTAAATATATTTTACAAAACCTATATAACATTTTTATTTATAATCAACAAATTGATTAATGAAAAAGTGCAATTGATTATAAATTAGCATACATATATTAAATATTAATATATATAAAATACTGCACAGACATATTTATCTTCTCAAAAATAATATTAAAATATATTTAAAATAATGTTTAAGTTTTATTGAAAATATTTAAAAAATTTAAAAAGTAGAAAAGAAAACTACTTTTTAAATTCATTTAATTTGTTGTGTTTGCTAAGTTTTAGTAACAATGTTTATAAAACAAATAAATAATAGGTACATAAAAAGCAAGTTTTCATTCAAATTCTCCACTAGAACAAACAAGCAAGTTGTCTTAAACAAAATAAATAAGCATAAAACCAAAAAATTCAAAAGTGACATCAAGGAAATTGGTTTATTATTCTTCATGATATTTTTAGATATCATAGAGCTATTACTCACTGTTTTGTTTTGTCAAAGATGAATGTGTGTTATTTAAAAATTAATATAATCATATAAATAATGCTTAAATAGTGATGGACTTTGCTCTAGGATAAAATAAGGCATATTTAAATATCCTTTCAACTCATCAATAAAGATGAATTTGTCACATCCCATTCTTGAAGCTCCTAGACTATGTTATATTTTTCTTTGTATTTTGATTAGGTGGATGCAAGAGATTATATTTTATGTATTCAATTTATTAACTATATGACTAAGACACTAATTAGGTAGGTTACTCTTAATCAATTTAGTTTTGAGAAAATATCTTCTTTGTTTGAATATATATGAGTATAAATAGTAGAATATTATATTCTTATTATTTCAAATTTTGGATTAATTATCAAGTATATAAACTATAATAATATGTATATGCTAGATTTTGTAGAAAATCTTGGAAAATCTTGGAAAATAATGAAAAAAATTATGAATTACCATGGTGAATCCTTCCATTTAAATTAAATAAAGATTCTAATATTTAGTTACCACCATTGATCTAAAATATCATCTAATGGGTCTCATTGTATTTCGTGAGGTAAAACATACCTACAATGTGTAATTCTCATGGGATCAAAATTTACTTTTAGATCATAGATCTCACCATAGGTACATGAAATACAATGAAGGTCATAAGATTATATTTTCAATGGTAGCAACTAAAAATGACAAATATGACTATAAATTAAATAATAATTATTTTATATTATTGAAAATTATTAACTACTCTTTGTTGGTGTTGAGGGCAGTTATTCACTTGTTGTTTAGAAATTCCAAACCTTACACTGTGCCATCTTTTGACTCCCCAAAGTGTAAGAAGATCATTTCATCACAACTATAAGGCTTTTAAATGAAACAAACCCGCAATGGCTTATTTCCTCGCAATATGCATATGATTGGCTAGGGTCCTCGTTGAGTTGGAAAGCAATCATTTGATATAGGAAAGCAGAAGGGGGGTTGAGAAACATTTACCTTTGCAAGGTCAGCTGAAAGTCCATGAAATTAGGTCATTTTTATGACAGGATTTAAGCATTGACAAAGAAGATGAGTTTGTTGCATAAGGTAGAAAATGTTAGACAAAATGTCAAAACTAATTTCATAGAGGATTTTCAAGGTTTAACAGATAAAATGCTAGATAAAAATATTGAGTTAAATACTAGTATGTGGGTAAAATGTTTGGGGGTAAAAATTTTTTACTTGTAAGTGAAATGTGATTGGTAAAAGCATTTTTACAGGAAGGTAAAAGGTTTGCATTAAGGATAAGGGTGAAAAAGGTATATTCTAGATGCCAATTTGTTACAAATTTGAGGGTTCAACTAGTCTCAAGTGTCAAATGTGTCTTCAATCTGGATATATCCCTCTTTAAAATTTAATCTCTTTGTCATTTAAAAGGGTTATGACTTTTGAAACTCTAAAGAAGAGGCATAGGGATAGAAATTTCTCTAATTTGATATAGGAAATAGTGTCTGAGATTGTTCAATTTCCTATAACTACATTGTGTACTTCGATTGTAACTTAAATGAAACTTTTATTGTAGCTTAAATGAATACATGTTGCAATCTATATTGTCTGCAATTTATAATGGGATATTTCTTTTAGTCATACAATCGAGGATTGTAAAGCTTTCCATGCACATTTGTTGCATCTAGATTATTTTCATGGTTATTTTTTGTTTAATGAACAATATAATTTCTTTCAATGAAAATAATGAGAATAATGTCATGATCTAGTTGTGAATATTATATAATATTTATATTTTATACAACATAAAATTATTTATTTAATTTTTAATTTAAAAATTAAATCACATTAATAGAATTGAAACATCCGTTACTCTAAAAAATATGATGCTAGTTACCTTTTAAAATAATAAACTTACTCCAAATATTTTAAAATATATATTTTTTCAAAGAATCAACATCCTTTACATTATTTAAATATTTTATAATATTTACTTGTAGTTTGTGAATTTCACATTACAAATTACAATACTCTTATAATATATTTTTGTATAAATAAATAGTTTTATAATGTCAAGTTAAGTTTGGTATTACAATTTAAAGAGGTTGATTTTATAATATTTATTAAAACAATTTGATATTTTAATATTAAAGTTTTCAAATATAATTAATAAATTTAAAAATAAACAAAAGTAAAAAAATTCAACTTCTTCATTATTATAATTTTATGTTTAAAGTAAACATATGAATTATTTGAATCAATAATTTTTTTAATATAAAATAAATAAATTTATTATAAATATAAATAAAAAAATCAAGATAACAATGTTTCTCATCACAAAATTAATTTAATATATTAGATGTTAATTTAATATAATATATAATCCAATATATATTAAACTATTAAAAAATAATATATCACATTATTAAAAATTATAATATAATATTATAAAATTATTATCTAATATATTAAATTATATATGTTATATATGTTTCATATTATATAGAATATATAATATATTAAAAATAAGTTTATAATATAATATACTAATAATATATTAAATTATGTATTAAATGTTGTATATTATATAGTATATATTTTTAATTTTTTCATATACTATTTAATAATTTATTAATTATATTTTAAGAAATAAAAGTAAATAAATATTTAGAATGCATAATAATAATTAATTGTCAAATGAAAAATTAAAAAGTGCCTTAAAAAATTAGAATTTTTTTTTATTATAATGTTTGTGGAGAAAAGCCTTAAAAAACTGCGATAAAAAGTTTATGCTCCTGAAAATCCTTATTGCTCAAAAGTTTTGAGCCAATTAGATTTAAAAAAATAATTTTTTTATATTTGTTTTGTTAAGTATTTTGCATATTTACTTTACAATTATTCAAATATTTGTAAACAAGAAAATAAAAATGAATTCTCATTTGTTTAAATCAAAGTTATTAATAACTAGTTAACAAAATGTGTGCCTACAATTTTTATAGAAAAATTAATGTAAAAGATGTGAAGACACCAATTTTATTAAAAAAATAATTTTAATAAACAAGTTGTGGCAAAAAAAATCATTAAATGGAAGTAATGGAAGCACATTAATCGCTTGGGTGAAATTTTGAAATTTGTTTTGTTATATAATTGGCATGTATACATTGATAATAGATAAAAAAAATCAAATAGAAAAAAATGTTTAGCTTTCATTGGTTAAAAAGAGAATCATTAATAACTAGTTAAGATTTGGTGGTGCCTATAATTCACTGCAGGAACTAATAAGATTTAAGAGTGGATATGGATTTGTAAAAAAATAATAACTAATAAGATTTAAGAGTGGATATGGATTTGTAAAAAAATAATAAGTAAAATTATCTACAATACAATAAAGATGTATCATTAGATAATTTTACTTTTATTTTTAGTTTCAATTTTGATGATAGTAAATTTTGTTTGAAATTGCTTTTAATTGTGTTTCCTTATTAATTTTTGCTTAAACACCCACGTGGTCAAGATGTTTAGATTACAAAGATTAAATAAAACTATTTTTTTAAAACAATCACCTAAAATCTACTTGTCAAATGTCACCTTTTATCTGTCCTTCCACAAAATATTGTACAATGTTTGTTAAGTAGTTTGTTAACTTTAAATTTCTTCTATACCTTACTAATTACATTCCAATTAATTTTTTAAAAGATAGTCATGTAAAATTATTATGAAATTTAATATTATTATATTTTAATATTCTTTAATAAACTTTAATATTTTTAAATATCATTGTTGAATATAATTTAGTTTTTAATATATTTTAATAATAAAATCATTTATTTCAATATTGTCATTTTGATTAATATGATTTTAAAAATTAATAAAGAAACACAATTCAAAGCAATTTCAAACAAAATTTACAATCATTAAAATTGAAACTAAGAATATTAACATCTTTATTATATTTGCAGTCTTAAAATTAAAAGTAAAATTATCTAATGATTCAATGCAAAATGCATTTCATATAAAATAAAAGTAGCTTTGTTATACAACAACTTAAATTTTTCAAATCCAAGCTTCTCAATTACTACAGCATTAGAAGAATATATTAATTAATTTTTATATACAAATTATTTTCTAGCTATGATGCGACCAAGATTCAATTTTGAATTAGAGGAGCAAAGAAGACAATATGAAAGAGAATATCAAAGAGAATATAGAAGAGAATACCGAAGATGACAACATGAGAAAATGCAGATAGTTAAAGGGAAGAACAAAGAAGAAGACAAAATGAAGCTCAAAGACAAAGATGTGCTAAACGTAGGGTAGAAATAACAGTACAAGAATTATAATTACAAAATAGAGAAGAAAGTAATGTATTTACAAACAATCATCAAAGAACACTTGAACAACTCCATTCTAAAAGAGAAGAAAGATAACAACTTGATCCCCAATCAACTGAGAGGCACAATCAACTATCTAGTGGAAATATTGAAGTGAATCTTCAAAATGAAAATTCATTTTCAATAGAACGTGTAGTAGAAACACCTCAACATGGAGCTAAAGTTGAGATGAATTTAGGTGTACAAAAAAATATACAGAACATAGCAAACCAAAATGGAATGGTTCATAGTGACTTCAAAAGTTTTCAAATATAATTTTGAAATCAATTAGATAGCTTGAGAACACCAAACATATGTTATGTTTGTCAAGAATGCTATCAAGGAATGAAAGTATCTCGCACCTCTGAAGGTCCTGTGTGTAATAGATGTCAACAAGAGAGAGAAACTAATAGATTTTCTGCTTCAAATAATATGGATCCTGGGCCACAACTAGAGGAGCTTGCAAATTTGACTCAGGTTGAAGAAATGTTGATTACACGTGTCAGCCCAATACTACAAGTTACACATGCAATAGGTGTTCAGTATAAATACAAAGGACACACGATAAGTTTTCCCCAAAATGTGGAACATGTTTCAAAAGTTTTGCTACATTCAATACAAAATTTTCCAATCATTATTGTTCGAAGGAGAGATCAACGTGGAACAAATTATAACTTTACAGTCAACAAAGATCATGTGTATAAGGCATTAAAATACTAAGTAGAGCATGACAAGTTTTATTCAAATGTCAGAATTGATGAAAATGCTCTCAATGATCTATCGAGAAATTCAGATGAAAATATTTTCAACAAATTATAGACAGTGCATATGGAATTTGATTATGATACAAATGAAATTATATTTCTTGGTCCAGTCATGGAAACAAATCAAGGTAATATAATTGAGCACACAACATCAATGGCTTCTAGACCACCTAATACTCAAAGGGAAATGGAATTGATTCATGCATGGATTAATAACCCTGATGCAAATTCGACAACATTGATATATTGGTCGGGAATAGGTGCATCTCCTATTAATGAATATGTCACTCTAGGATTACTTGATATGGCATTCCCAACATTGTTCCCTAATGGTAGACGTGATTGGTTAGAACCACGAATGAGGCAAGTGCATCTTCATGAATTTATTAAGCATTTGTTGCGATATAGGGATCATTGTTTTGGTGAACATCCAAGATTTAGATATTTCATGATGAACATGATAATGAGACACCGTGCACAAAATTCGTCAGCTATATTTGTAAAAAGAAGTTTTTGTGACATGTCAATCACCATCAACGAGTTGCATGAGCATATGGAAAACATGCCACAGTCTCATTTAGCTGATAGGTTGATGTGGTTTGGAACATCATTGAGGGGTATAAGGTCATATTGGATGAAATGTCGTGCAAAATTGGTTAACATGCTTCATCAAATAGGATCTCCTACAATATTTTTCACCTTGAGTGCAAATGATATGTATTGGCCAGATTTGCATGCATTGATGTCAGGAACACCGCCAACTACTCCATGAGAGGCTCAAATTTGGCGAAAAAAAATCTTATTGACTATCCTCATATAGTCACACACTACATGCACTTGAGACATTCAATATTTAGAAAAGAAGTTCTGGAAAAATGAATGAATATTAAAGATTTTTGGTCAAGATATGAGTGGCAACACAGGGGTTCATCACATGTACATGGATTCATATGGATTAATGGAGCACCCAATATGGACAACATTGATTGGTCAAATGAGGAGCAACGAAAAAGTGTTGAAAGATATTTTCATTCCATTGTTCATGCATGGAATCCTAGAGAAGATCCACATCAACGGAATATACAACATGTTTATAAACATTTTGACATATATCTACTATTATATGATATAAACTATTTTATAGCTTATGATGTAACTAATATATTCATTTGTATTTTCAATTGTAGGCACTCCAAAATTTTCCTCAACATCCATGTCTAAAAAATACGAGACAACTTGCAGAGATGAATATTGCCAATGACTATGAAGAGATCCTCAACTATGTAGAATGACACACAGTGTGTAGGAAGGGTGCATGCCTACAAAAAAAAAGAGGAAGGATGGTTTGCAGGTAATTATTTTGTGAAATAATTTTTTAATATCAATTTTAAATATTATGTACAAAAAAACGTAACAAATATGTGATTTGTTGATATTAATTTTAGGTATAATGCTCCTTGGCCTTTGAATCTAGAGGGATCTAAATTATATGAAGACATTGAAACAAGAGAAAAAAAATTAAACCAGCAAGAAATGATGATAGAGTCAATTCACACAATCGCCTCGTATTGCAATTATGGACAGCAAATATAGATTGGCAACCTGTTCTTTCCAAGCATGCAGTCATAAAGTACATTGCAAAGTATGCAGCAAAAGTAGAGAGAAGCTCATAAACATATCACCAGATGTTGTTGCGCCTTTCAAACTTGGAAAACCTTGATGATTTAGCTGCATGAGCATATAGAAAACTTTTGACCGAGACAATTATAGAAAGGGACATTGAAGCTCGAGAAACATGTCACATGTTGTTAGAACTTCCATTGGTGGAGACCAGTAGAAGATTTGTTAATCTAAATGTCTCACGTGAGGTTTTCAAACCTGTAGCTATAAATAATGAAGACCAAACAAAATCTTTCATTGATGGATACAAAACAAGACCTTCTTGTATGGAAGGTGTCTCATTAATTGATGCAGCTAGATCATGGATATATAATCCTAAAAGAAGAAGAGACAACAAACGGGAGCCAAGGGAAAGAGCAACAATTGTCAGAGTTTTTCCTTGGTTTCTATCGCTTCCTCCACGTGAGTCAGATAAATGGATTGACTTTTGTTTATCAGAGTTATTACTCTACAAACCATTCCATGACATAGAAAGGGATATTGGTCATGATGAAGAATCCATAATAACCAAGTGGGAGTCATTTAATTACAATCCTTGGCATGTTGAGCGAACTACAGAAAATGTTGAGACTAATAGTGATTCAGAAATTGAAGAGAATGAAACTATTCAGGGAAATACCACTGAGCATGAATGGGAAATTATATCTAGGCTGCATCATGGTCAAAATATACAATTTTCAGAAATAGATATGTTGGGGAGAAGAGACATTGATAGACATACAGATTGGTCTATTGATTATCAAGGTGAAAAGTACACAACTACAACAATCAATTTCATAAATAATGTTGAAGGAGCATAGATGTCTTATATATGATGATATACCCCAATGTGTCAACTACACATCTCTCAATGATAAACAAAAAAAAAGGTAGTTGACATAATTATGACACACTACCAGAGGAATCAAAATGGAGTGCCATTGTTCATGATAATTCAAGGAACAATAGGAACAAGAAAGTCATATCTAATTCATGCCATTAGTCAAGCTCTTGAAAATGTCGCAATGCCATGTTGTTCTCCCCTTCTATTACTTGCACCAATAGGAGTTGCAACATTTAATATAGGAGCCTCTACAATTCATTCAAAATTGAGAATCCCAATACGAGATTTTACTCAACTAGAAGGAACAAGACTCGCCAGTTTTCAAGAAGAAATAGCACATATCAAGTACATTTTGATTGACGAAATGAGCTTCATTGGTCAGAACATGTTGGAAAACATAGATTCTAGACTCCGGCAGGCATTCCCACAAAGTGCACACATAAGCTTTGTAGGTATAGAATTCAATTTTGAGACTAACAAACTCAACTATTTTATATTCTACTAATACACGTTCATCTACTAAATTTTAATTAAAATATTATACATTTTTTGAAATTGAATATTATCAATTATCTTTTAGGTATATCTATGATTTTGGTAGGAGATTTGGCCTACTTACCTCCAGTCAATGATAGACCAGCATATGACAATAATAGACGAGCAAAGTTACTATGGGAGGAATTTAAAACTGTAGTTACCTTAGATAAAATATTCAGACAAGATGGAGAAAACATCGACCAACAAAGATTTTGTCAACTTTTGACAAATCTAGGAGGTGTAAACCCACAAATTGATGACTGGAAGTTGCTTTAATGATGAGAACCCCTACTAATATGGATGTTGCAAGCAATGTTGAGTTTGAAAATAGTGTCCATTTGTTCTCCATAAATGACAATGTTCATAGTCATAATAAAAGAATGTTATATTCATTGAATAATCCTGTTGCACGTAGTGTTGCAACAAAAGCATGAAGTGTTAATACAATAGAATATTGTTCAAGTGATGAACTTGATCTAGAGTTATTGATCAGTATGAATTCAAGGATCATGTTGACTTCGAATCTTTTGATACAAGTAGGTCTTGTAAATGGAGCTCTAGGATATATTCGAAAGATTGTCTACAAACCAGGAAGTGCTCCACCTGAACCACCAACATATGAGATGGTTGAGTTTGATAGTTATTCAAGAATACCATTTGAATATCGCCATCCAAATATATTTCCAATAACACCAATACAAAAGGGAAGAACACTACAATTACCATTGAGATTAGTATGGGCATTAACTATACATAAATCTCAAGGATTGACTCTTTCAAAGGCGACGATTGATATAGGACCAAGAGAAAGAACAGGATTGACATTTGTAGCAGTATCTCATGTAAAATCTAGATAGAGGGTCTCAAAATAATGCCACCATTCACATATGACAGTTATGAGAAAATGAAAAAGCGTAGACAACTTGCCAAGCACAAAGTTGAAGAAGACATGCTCAAATTTTTAGAAAATAATTGATGTAATATACTTTTTGTGGAAATTTTCTTCAATGGATTTCATACATGTGTTATTTTTTACCATCATAATAATTGCTAATATTATATATACTATTATACATGCTTTCACAATGTTTATTCAATAAATTTGCTTCAATGGCTTTAATATATGTGTTCTTTTTGAGCACCACTTAAAATATTCCATTGTATGCTTTTGTAATGTCTATTGATTAAAAATAAATGATAAAAAAAATCTTATATAAATTTAAGAATGTCAAGTTATTTATTGAATTTTGTTAGAGTAAATTATATTTACACTTAAGTTTACTTAGGCTTGCATTTAGATTAATTTTGCATTGGTTATTCAGGTGGTTTTTTCTTGTAGGGTAGGAGAAAGTTAGTTGTGTTTACTGTAAAAAGAAGGGGCATGATGAGGATCATTGTTACACAAAGAAGATAGATGAGCTCTCCCACCTTCTCCAAAAAAAAATATCCCACTGCCATCTTTTGTGACTCCTTCTATAGCCTCTGCATCTTCATCTACTCCATCCACCAAGCCCACACAGTCTAGTAGTACAAGAATTGCAAATAGTAAAGAAGATAAGCACTACATGGGTAAGGGACATGCACTGGTCACTTTTGCAGTTGATTCTCGGTGTGACAGATGGTTCTTGGATTCTGGTGCATCTCACCACATGAGTTCTTCACCCTATCCTTTCATGGGTTTGCACCCCTCTAACACTTCCAAATTTTTGTTAGGGAACAATAAGTTGTTGGATGTTCAAGGGATAGGCATTGTTAATGTAGGTGATGGCTGCTTTTGGGATGTACTGTGTGTTCTAGAGTTGCACACAAATCTTTTGTCTATATACCAAATAACACATGGTGAAGTCCCTAAGACTATGGAGTTTACAACCGATTCCTTGTTTATCAAAGAAGCTAATTCTCGTAAGCTCATTGATGTCGATACTGTTGATCATGATTCTCGACTGAATAGCTTCTCCCACTTTGTTAGCATAAGAGTTCAAGCATGCATCTCTGATTTGTTTGTAGAGACTCACCTTGCAGATTTGCGAGAATCACTTGAGGGGATTTCTCTCCTCTTTGATGACAGTTGCAACATGCTAATTGATTCACTCATATGGGGGGGTCATTGATTGTATATACATGATATATAAAGTACTTGGGGGTGTGATTGAGTCCTCCATCCATGCATCATTTTTGTTTTTTTCTTTTCTCTCTTTTGGAGAGGGGTTTTTTTCCACAGGGTTTTTCTCTTTTTCTCTGATTGCGAGAGATTTCTTTTTTGGATTGTAAATGGGTACCTAACATGGTTGTGTAGTCGGGACCCATACTGCAAATTGCACCTTCATTCATTCTCCATAAGTTGCACTTAAGGGGGGCTGTTAGAGTAAATTATATTTACTTGCTTAAGTTTACTTAGGCTTAGATTAATTTTTGTGTTTTGTTACTCATCTCATATTCAACATATTTTTCTCTTCGATGAAAGAGCATTGGCTTCTCTGGTTTCTGAAGGCGTCTATGAAATTGGTATTTCATAGGAATTGTTGCTCTATCAAATTCAATTTTCAATATATCTCTTTACCCTAACCCTAATCCTAAATATATCTCTTTACCCTAATCCTAAACATATCTCTTTGCAAATCGATCTTAACCTAACCCTAATCCTAAATATCTCTTTACCCTAATCCTAACTATATATGTGGCCCTCACCTTAATCTTAACTCTAACCCTACCTATATCTCTTAATCATTAACCCTAATCCTATTCCTAAGTCATCGTCTAACCCTAAACCTAACCACATAGTCACATTAAACCTAACTATATCTCTAACCCAAAACCTAACCCTAAGTATAACCATAACCATGATGTAAATCATAACCCTAACCATAATCCTAACCCTAAAATTGATCTTAAATCTAATTGTAACTCTAATCTTGATCCTAACTCTAACCCTAATTTTAAGCTAATCTTCACGGTAGCCCTAATCATAATTTTGATGCTAACCCTAACCCTGATCTTGATGCTAACCCTTACCCTAATCCTAACTATGTCTCTTAACCCTAACCCTAACCCTATTCTTAACTAAATCTCTAATCCTAAACATAACCATATAATGACCCTAAACTTAATGATATTTCTAACTCAAAACCTAACCCTAAGCATGACCATAACAATTATGCAACCCCTAACCCTAACCTTTACCTTATACCTAACTGTAACCCTAATCTTCAACAAATCTTGATGCTATCCCTAACCCTAATTTTGATGCTAACTCTAAGCCTCATCCTAATGCTAACTATAACCCTAATCTTAACTAAATCTCAGCCATAACCCTAATCCTAACTATATATCTAGCCTTAACCTTAACCTTAACCTTAACCCTAACCCTAACCCTAACCATACCTCTTAACCCTAACCCTAACCCTAATCCTGATATCCTTAACCCCAACTATTACCCTAACCCTAACTATATGTCTTAACCCTAAACTTGATCCCAAACCTAAATGTAACTATAACCCTAATGCTAAATGTAACCCTAACCCTAAACTATTTTTAATAATATTGTCTTCCATGTTGCACTGTGACTACTAACATATATATATTATTTTAATAATATATATAAAATATGTTGAGAGATATCCTTCTTAATGTGTCTATTACACTTTTATGTGAGACAATTTTTAAAAATAGACACCTCAAAAAGAATATCTCTCGGCATATTTTATATATTATTAAACTAGTTTTTAAAATAGAAATAAAACAAAATAGTTAAATAAAATAATTTTAAATTAATATTTCTTTATGTATTTAAGATGTCCAGGCACTGATATACTTCATCTTCCAGTAATATTATGGAAGTACACTTATCATAATTAAAAAGGAAATATGAACGAAAGAAGAGGAAAGAAAGTTGGAAATCAGTACCCACCAAATTCAGAAGTATTAAGGCATGGGCAACAATAGATCAAATTTAAAACATGTGACTAGCAAAATTTCCTCTACGATGCAGCAGGGTCGAACTCCCGACCAACGCAGGAAACAAAAGGAAAATAAAGAATGGGAACGCTGGGCTGTTGTATAATTTACAGATTGGGAAAGCCCATCTCCAGCAAACAAGGTATAGTGCTCTGAAAACTAGTTTTTCTAATAGTTTCCAAATCAGTAAATCTACACCTTATTCACCTAATATTTTTTTATTTTCAGATGGGAGTTTGCTTCATTTTATTGCCTTTAGAACACCAGCTATTAGGGCACAGATGAGTAACCAAATGTATTTTCAATTTAGAAGACCAAATACCAGTATGGTTTCGCCGTACAAGGACATTGTACTGAAAACCCTGAGCCAAGATAAATTCCAAAAACTTGTCAAAAGAAGGCTCAGATATCAAAAATGGCGTAATCTGGTTGAAAAAGTAATAGCCAGGCCAGAAGTGTTGTTGACTGCCTATGAGAAGCTGAGTGTCGATTCTAGTACAAGGGTGGATGATGTAGTAGCCAGCGCTGCCAATGATGGCATTGATTATCTATGGCTGAAAGGTGCTTCAAGACAGCTCAAAGAAGGGAGCTTTGATGTGAAGGCCTGCTGTGTAGAAGTGATGCCACTCAGGCGAAAGGGAGAGTCATTGGTTCTTCCTAATTTGAAGCTCAAGGTGGTAATGGAGGCGGTGAGAATGGCCTTGGAAGCTGTATATGAGCCTCGCTTTGTGAATTTTGCATATGGTGGGCGAGTAGGGATGGGGCGACATACTGCTCTGCGATACATCAAGAATCATGTGACGAATCCAACTTGGTGGTTTACCGTCGCATTTGAGAAAGAGAAGTTTAATTCAGAAAGGGTACGGATACTTGCTTCCATTTTGGTGAAGAAGATACAAGATAAATTGCTCGTTGATCTTATATGCAGTTTCTTTCAAGCTAACGTTTTGAACATAGAATTTGGAGGGCTTTCTCTGGGACGGGGTTTCCCTCAAGAAAATAATCTGTGTTCTATTGTAATTAATATTTATTTGGATTTCTTTGATAGAGAGATTGACAATGTTCGGAGAAAAGTTGATGAAGAAAATCCAGAGAGAAGGCATGGGAGTAAACCAGGCGATCCTACTTCACCAGAGTTGCTCAGGGAATGTGTGTTGAATGACATTCAAATGACGGGATCTTTGTCTTCACTTAGGATATGGGTGCAAAAGAAAACAGTGCAGCAGAATCCAGAAGGATTACCCGTCTTCTTTTACAAGCCTATCAAGGTTTATGCTTGTCGCTACCTGGATGAGATTCTAATAGCTTCTTCAGGATCCAAAGAACTTACACTCGAGCTAAAAAACAAAGTAGTCGAATTTCTCGAAGGAAATCTAAAATTGAGGGTGAATCGATCAAAGACAGCCCTACACAATGCCATTGAAGAGAAGATAGAGTTTCTAGGAATGGAACTCCAGGCTGTTACTCATTCTAAATTATTTCCTCCAATGTCAGATAAAGCAATTCGGGCATGGAAGAAACTCATAAAACGCCGTCAGGCCCGGGCTCAAGAAAAAAGGAATGCTCGGGAGACCTTCCGTAAACGCACAGGTATGAAAATACTGTCACGAGTACTGAAGAAGTTGAAGGATGGCAGTCTTCGAGACCCTCAGTTACCTATAGTGCCACAAATCAACAGCAACTTCAAAGTTTGGGCACAAGAAGTAGTGAAAACATTTTTAGAGTCAACTGAAGACCGTTGGTCTTGGCATCGACGGTTCACTAGTGGTAGATTTCTGACTATTGAGGCAGTTCGTGACCAATTGCCCGAGGAGCTACTGGATGCCTATGACCAATTCCAGGAGAAGGTAAACAAATATCTTAACGTTGATATAAGAAGCACAATTATAGAAACAGAAAGACAAATGCAACCGGAGGATAAAAATAATGCACAGCAGACAATCAAGGATCTCACAAAATTATGCATAAAAATTCATGCGCCAATAGAGCTGGTAAGACAGGCCCTTAGGCTTGGTGGCTTGATAAATTCCATGGGACGACCTCAACCTATAAAGTTACTCATTCCTCTAGAGGATGAGGAGATAATACGATGGTATGCTGGCTTGGGAATCAGATGGCTAAACTATTTTTGCTGTTGCCATAATTTCAAAATGGTGAAAAAATTTGTAAATTATCACTTGAGGTTTTCTTGTATCCTTACTTTGGCAGAAAAACATGAAACTACAAAACATGAAGCCATGAGACATTATACCAAAGATCTTAAACTTGCTGATATGAATGGACTTGAGGAAATATACTTTCCCCTAGAAAACAAAATAAAAATGATGGGTGATCAGCACCTTGCTGATCCCAGGCCTGTTGATGGTCTTCTTTCTTTAACATTTGTCAGAATGCTTTCTGATGGGGTATATTCCAGGTGTTGGGCCCAATGCTGCAATAAGACTGATATTGTGCTATATCGCATACGTCTCCTTCAAATTCGGCAGAATATAAATCCATGTGACGAAAAAAAGTGGGTTTTCGGGTTGGGTGCCATTCATGAAGCTTTAGACAGAAAGTGCCTCCCACTTTGTGCGGAACACAGCAAATATTTGTTCTCAGGCCAACTCACACTGCAAGACATCGACTATTCATTTATTTCAACTTCTTACAATTTGGCACTGATGTGATTCAGGTATCATTGTCTCATCTTTTTCACATGCCATCTAACTGGAGACATGGTTCAGAAAAACCTGCATATGAACACTGGCAGCATACTCTTTAGGGAGTTATTATATCATATCTGTTAGGATGTCATGTGTCTTCTTTCAGGCTGTCTACAGGTTAGCATTTAGTTTGGTAGGAGAAAGAATGAAATGAAAATGCAGGAAACACATTCCTCTCCGTACCGGTGATTAACTTGTGCAAAATTTAAAGGAGAATAGTATAGGATCTTATGAAATACAGATGAAAGATCAAAGATCTGGACTATGCTGGCAATGATAATGATCCGTTCTGTTCTAACAACTTGGAATTGCTCAAGAACATCAAATTGATATGCTACATTGGAGATGAATCTAAAGGAGATTTTGTATTTTCATGCACTGTCAATCATAAGATCAGGGACAGGTATATCTGTCTTTTTGGTGACTCCAGGGGTTCCCTATCTCCATTCATCAGTTACCTGAACACTGTGTCTGCTGTTGCTCTTTTCCATAACGGGGAAAGTTTAAAGATAATTAAGTCATTTCAGGTCACAGGCAATCACATTATTCTTCAGACTGATTGCTACTGAAACAGGCAAAAATACCCTTTCTTGGAGTCTCAAGCTGCTTAGTGGTATGGCAGACAGTGCACGAGTTCTGCTAATAATTAAACTTGGCTAGGCCATAGGATGACCTTGGGACAGAGCATGACAATATGAAGAGATGATCAGGTTTCTGATACCAATTTGTTATGGTCATCAATATTGAATGGCAAAAGAGCAATAGGTATGTCCAAGACAGTGGTAGTGGCAGAGCCATCGATCTTCCTAAATGTTTATCTACTTATACAACCATGTCTGGACAGGGTAAATAGCTTTAACTAAGAATTCAACAGCAAGAGCACGTCCTTTACTTGTTTCCAGCCACTCTGAATATTCTTTATCAAGTTTTGGGTTACTTAAACATTGTATATGAGAGCTATCTATCTTTTAGTTCTCAACTCTTTACATTTACCTATTCAAGTTATGTGGAGTGACTAGGTGGGTGCTGGGCCTCACATAGCTTGGCTTTTTAAAGAACATCTCTAGAGTATGAGCTGTATGAAGTAATTATTTCATGTGTGGTATTATGTAAAGGGCTGAGCTTTTTATGTTGTAACAGTTAATGTCTAAACAATGTACTTAATTCTTTGTTGGAATGTTTGTCCTATTTTCTAATATATGAGCAATTGCATGAGCAATAAATATGATAAAACCAACCATTTATCCTTGGATGGTCCAGGAGGAACTACCAACATTGGTGCCTGAAGTAATGCCAAAACCATTCTCATGGATTGCAGTAACTATGGGAACACTTCCATGGTTTGCAGAACACCAAAGCACCTCCCAGATGCTTGTGGTAACACAAGTATTGTCCATACATCTCCCGCAAGTGCTACAGAGCACTCTACACAAAGTTGTATGCTCCTGCGAATTTCTGCTAAACCTTCAAGAGTTTCTACCATGGTTTTAGCAGGGTCAAACACACTTCCAAGTCAAATGGCAAAGTTGAACTCCTATACTGAGCATCACACTTTAGACTTTGAACATTACATTCGACACAGCAACCCAGGGGGCACTCATGAGGCTTATGCTATGCCAAGCCATCCATCAACACATTGCCCACCTACTAGCAAATGGTTCAACACCACATAACCATTGGGAGATTAGAAGTCATGCATGGAAATGGTTCAACTTCCATAATGACATGTGGCCTTCACAACATGTAATCTATATATGTACATATTTGTAACATCAACAGATATACGTAAGACATAGAAGAAGACAAACAGGTAAATAGATTAGAAGATAATAGGCATACAATTTTCTCAAGAGTATGCCATGTGCAATACAAGTAGATAAATAATAACAATACATTTATTGTTTTAAATTCTATATTTCTCTCAATTTTTGCATTATTCTATCTCAAAAAGCTTTTACAAATGCACATAACTTCATCTAGATAATTGTCCACTAGGATTCAGCCTAGACTATGGATCAGTTGTATCTGAGTGTTTAACCTTCATCTTGCACAACCTATCAAACTCAATTTAAGTATCTAAGCCTCAGCATACAAGATGGCCAAACCAATACAAGAGGAGATACACATGATGATCAAGAGTGAAATTGAAGAAGCACTCACGGGCCAGTGGAAACTTATGTTCAATGTCATGTCAACTTAATATACAACAATAAAAAAATAATAATAATTTGGTTGCAAATGAATATAACAGCTCACTGAATTCTGAAAACAACATTTTATTATGAAATTGCTACTCCATTTACAAAATGTAGACTTGTTGCAAGTCCAGTTACAAAGATTAAACAGCTTACACAATTCTTACAAATAAAAAATTAAAATATGTCAATCCAACCTTAGTTTCTCCCACTAGAAGTTTTGATGCCCACACTATTGTAATGTCTCTTCTGTTCACACCACCTTGCAAACATTTAGTTCTGGGAACTCCCTGAGTTGCTGCTGGTCTGTATTGTGATCTACAATCCTTAACTTCCACTTAGGAAGCCTTTTCTTGCAGTTATCAATGACTAGATGGTGTTGTATTTGACTGTCAAGTTGAACTGCTGTGCTGAACCCAAAAAAGATCTAAAATGAACTGTTAAACTAGACTATTATGTTGCAATTAGGAGGGTGTTGGGGCTAGCTGCTAGCTGACTTTGTACTGAAACTGCTAAATTGGAACTATACTGTAATCTTTAAACCTTGTGCGATTCCTAAATTGGAACCACCAACTAGAAGGCTGAGGGTTTTTGCCCCCGGTCTCCTTCTCAAGGGTTTCCATCCTTGAATCTCCAACAATCCTCAAGGTTTCCATCCCAGGACTTTGTGAGCAAGTGCTCAAATGAGGCTTCAAGAGAAAAAAGATAAACTATGTTGTCCACTGCTTTCCTCAATAAGCTCATATGTCCTTAGGGCAGCGACTGCTAGGGTGGCCACCTCCTTAACTCATGTTTTTAATTACTTTTTGCAAACAAGCAAAAACAAATCTTTTCCCATTTGAGGTGGTCACTTTTGGCCTTATCCAAGTTGAGGCAACCATCTCTCTTTTCTCCTTTTTTTTTGTTTTTTTTCTACTTTCTTTTTATGTATTTTTTTAAAACTTTTTCTATCGCTATAATATTTTCAATCTTTGAATGGGGACATGATAAACCTCCCCTCCTAGAATTGCTTTTTCCTAAGAAATGCAAGTTTGGATACTCAAAGATTTTCAAGCCTTCCCAAGTGGCATCTTCTTTGAAAGATTCGTCTATCTCACCAAGTATTCAATATTGCTTTTGTTTCTTAGCTTTTGTTCCCTAATGTCCATAATGGCTTCCGGCTCAAGAATTAATTTCCCCTCATCATCCAAAAGTGGTAAAGTTGTATAAGGTAGAAGGTGCTACCCAATCGCTCACTTGAGGCATGGTATATGGAAGACATTACGGATTTTGCACCCTTCTAGTAATTCTAGCTCATATGCCACAATGCTAGTTCTTCATATAATCCTCTATGGTCCATAAAAACATGGTTTGAACTTTTTTGCTCCACTCATTGAAAGAGATGATTGTTTGTAAGGCTGCAATCTTTGGAAAACCATGTCCCCTACAACAAAAGTTCTCTTGGTTCTTTGCTGATCAGCATATTGTTTGCATTGATTATGAGTTTGCTGTAAGTGTATCTTAAGGATTTTCAACATGTCTTGACTTGTTTGAATCAAATCTTTGGCTCCTAACATCTTGCTATCTAAAATGACCAAATCAACATATGTGGTGTGTTGTATTGTAGCAGTACTCTGCCAAGTAGAGGAATTTGACCCGTGCTTTTTGCTATTTTGAAACAAAATTCTTTAAATATCTTTCTATCCATTTGCTAACTATTTCCATTTGGTCATTTGTCTGTGGATGGTAGCGTGTGCTTAGAGTGAGAGGGAACAATTCTTGCCAAAATAGATTTAAAATTTGTTGTCACAATCACTTACAATTGATTTTGGCAGCCCATGGAGTTTGAAAATTTCCTTGAAAAACAAAACTACCGCTTGTGATGCCTATTAATCAGCTGCAAGAGGGAAGAAATGTGCATGTTTTATTAATCAGTCCACCAGCACATAAATACAATCCTTACCTTGTGCCTTTAGAAGTCCTATGATAAAATCCATAGAGATACTCTCCACTTCTATTTAGGAGTGGGTAAGGGCTGAAGCAAACCCACTAGAAATGTGTGCTCTTGTAATGTCCCCTTCCTAGGCAGTTGACAGATGCAGTGGTTAGTCTACCAATCGGTTCCCGTAGGCTAACAAGATGATTAGGGGATCCCTTTTGAGGGTGTTTATTGGGTAATCAGTTAATCATTTGGCTCTATTTGGTGCTTCCTAGCTCAAAGCATTTCAAGGGTTTCTCTATGCACCTTCCGGAGCGTTATTTAGACACTTTTGACTATAATTACTATTTATAGTAAGTCACTGAGGGTCATTGGTTTGTAATGAGTTAATCATTTGGCTCTATTTGGTGCTTCCCAGCTCAGAGCATTTCAAGGGTTTCTCTGTGCACCTTCCAGAGCGTTATTTAGACACTTTTGACTATAATTACTATTTATAGTAAGTTGGCAATCTTTCTATATTGGGCATGATGATGGATTTATATCTTGGAGTTATCTTGGTTTGTTAATGGTCCTATCACTATGCGTTTAATTTTAATAATGTTATGTAATGTCCCCTTCTCGAGCATGATCTTTTCAGTTGACCGTTGGCCTATTCCGAAGACCCGTAGGCTACTCGGAAGGTGAAATTAGGGTTTTCCATTTTGGTGGTTGTGGTTGCTCGAAGTTGGGAGTTTTGTTTGCGGTTTCTTTCTGGGTTTTCAGAGAGTTTCGCAACGGTGTGGCATGCAGTGCATTCCGGGCATCTTCTGGAATTTATTATTTTTAGTAGATTCTATTTTTGGCAGTGATCATGCGGTTTCCAGTGCAGTTGGCTTTCTTCTTCTGTCAGTTCAATTGGCTTGTTCATTTTTGACTTTGGGATGCAGTTGGAGGGTTAAGTTCAATTTATTTAAATAATGTCATATTTTAATGTTATATTATCCCTTGGCCTAGCTTTATAACTTAATGTTGTTTTAAAAAGGTGGTCTTCAAGGGTGGGCGCTTCATGGAGGGGATTTTATAATTTATTAAAGTCAAAATTGAAGCTTATGTTGGACGCCTATTTCTTGGAGGATTGAATTTAAAAATAAAAGTCAAAAATGAAGCTTTGAAAAGTGGACGCCATCTCTTGGAGGGAAAAAGGGTTGAATTCAAATTTGAAGATTAGGGTTTGTCTTCTAGAAGCTTCTGGAGGGTCTTCTCAAAATTATAAAAGGAAGCTTTGGGTCCTCATTTCATTATCTTTTGTCTACAGGAATGTTATGCTGTCGGAATGGTACTGGGACTACTTCGAGAAATGTATGCCTCCTAGCTTGGCATTGTTTCTTGCTTGAGAGATAGCAACTAGTGACGAGGTAGTTGTAGTTTGAGTGGATTTGTAGTGAGATTTGGCATTGTAGTAGTTGTGTGGTTTTGTAGTTCAGTTTCATGCTTATTAGTGAAATTCTGGAATTGTCTCTTCATTATAGCTAATTGTTGTTTTTACTCATAAATCAAAAAAATACAAAAACAATCATTCTGGGTATTGCTTAAATCTCTTTGTTTATGAGGGGCGACCCTCTCCACTAATTTTCAGATTTTTTGATGAAGCCTTTGAATTTATCAAGCAAAATCGCCCTACCTATAGGGCCGTACCATTCTGTCTTACCTTGAAATTTGTGCAAAAAAATAAATACAACAGTTTGGGGTCATTTAATGGTTCTCACTTGGGCGCCTTCATGTTAGGGAGACATAGCATCCGATTTGAGGTCTTTTGGCTGAGGATAGAGTTAGTTGTGAGCATTTCAATAAGGTTCAATGTTGCTGGTTAAGTAATTTCAGTTTTGGGTCAGTTATATCAGTTTGCTTAATATCAGTCTTTTGAGTTGGGTTTGAGTGAGAAGTCATTGTGTGCATCATGGAGACATTATACTACATTACAACAGTGATAGACTTTCTTATTCTATGATGTTGATAGGCATTCTCTAATTATTGTAAGTTGAACAGTAGTACTATCAGCAATCTTGCTTCTTCATCTTATACCCGCTGGATAAGTGGAAGAGGCTGGCTTGCCGCCTATCTTACTTTGATTATTGCATTGTAATACTTAGCATCTTCGTCATATGGTAGCTCCAATTCCATCTCGGGTTGGAAAGCACATTCTTGACGTTGAGTTACTTCAACATAGTAGTTGGTAGGGATCCTCTAACCACATGCTCGTCGTTCTCCGGCGCATTCTTGGTTAGAGTTCTTTGTATCAGCATTGCATTAAGACTCTCTGACCATATGCTCGTCGTCATCCGACGCATTCTTGGTTAGAGTTCCTTTATCAACATTGCATTGAGATCCTCTGACCATATGTTCACACCTTGCCCAACTCGGGATCCTGGTGTACATTCTTGGTTAGAGTTGAATTCCGCATCGTTTGGTTTAAGTGCTAACCCTAACGATTATGTATTGCTCTGCTTGTTGTAATTGGAAAATTGAAAAAAATTGGTTCGGAATATTTCAGTGGTATCAGAGCCACGCATCCTGCCATCCTGTGAAACAAACCTTCTATGAGTGACAGAAAACAAAGATACTTAGCAAGGGAATACGAGAAGGCTACAAGTCAGTTTCAGTGGCATCAAGCTCCGGAAGGTCAGACAGCTTCAGAGGTATTAAGAGCAAATTGGGAGTCTTCTCCGGGAGAAGAAATGGGGGATAATGAGAGGACATCGAGTGGTAACGAGAGGTTTACCAGCAACAGAGATGATAGCGGAAAGGGAAGAGAAAGATTGTCAAGTCCGGGAAAGAGGTTCGAGAGGAAGATGGATGCCCTAATGGATATGGTATCTTTCATGATGGGAAAAGTGGGTAAGAACCCAACTCCACAGAACAATCCAGGACATATGGGAGAACACAGTGCCTCCAACCAGCATAATGGACATGCTGCTTAGCCTGCATCAAATAGCACATACATTTCTTCCAGGCCATTCAAACCCACCTTCTTGGCGCCAGTAAACCCTCAACCTGATCCAGAAGAAAATGCATCATTTGTGGAATAGTTGAGACTCGGTCGTGCTGAGTATGATTCTCTCCCTGATGAAATTAAGGTAGATATGTCTTACAATGATTTTATGGATCATAAAAGGAAGAATAGAGGACAAGGAAAACATCATGAACAGAGGAGAACAGCAGTACAGGGGGATTTGCATCAAGTTATCAACAAGGTTACGCTTCCACATTTTGATGAGAGTGACAACAGTTTAGCAAGAGCTTGGATACAAAAGTTAGACAACTATTTAGCTCTTAGACCCATGGCAGAAGAGGAGGCGATTAAATTCGCTATGCTACACCTAGATGGGGTGGCGCATGAGTGGTGGTACCATGGCCTAGTCACTTTGGGTCATCAGTCTATCACTACCTATGATGAGTTCACCAATAGGCTCATAGAGAGATTTGAGAAAAAAGATCCAGAAGTGCATTTCAGAGAATTGCAACAGCTTAGGCAATATGGCACAATTGATGCCTACATAGCTGAGTTTCAGAGACTTTCAGTCATGGTCACGGGAATCACTGAGAGGCGTTTGGTGATCCTATTCAATGAAGGATTGATGGAGCCACTCAAGGGTTGGATTAAAGCTTTTGATCCACCCTCCCTACAGGAGGCAATGAAGAAATCAAGAAACATGGAGTGGGCTGCTCCTAAAGCAAAGTTTCAATCCAAGCCATCATTTCACAAAAGGGATAAGGGGAAAAGACCTCACCATAAGGAGTTCAAACAGCATAAAACTCATGTCACAAGGTTGGACCCAGAGACTCTTAACAAACTCCGAAGAAAGGGGTTATATTTCAGATGTAGAGAAAAATGGTCTCAAGACCATATTTGCCCAAAGGGAGTCAAAATTCATCAAATTGAATACTATTCAGCTGAAGAAAGCAATTCTGATTTTTCAGATCAGCAATCTGATTTTGATGACAGCGAAGTGGAAAGAGCTCCAGAAGAGTCTGAAGATGAAAAAGGAAGTGGAGGTACTTTGGCTCAACTTTCGAACTTTCAAAAGAATGAATCCTTCAAAGTTTGAGGGATGATTAAGGGGTAGCGAATAGTTGCTTTGATTGATACTGGAGCAACACATAACTTCATTGATGAAGTTGTGGTGGCAAAGAAGGGGCTGCAAACAGAAGACTTTGAGGGCTTCAAGGTTATGGTTGCTGATGGGTTTCACATTTCCTGCACCAAGAAGATTTCAAACATGTCCATGCAATTAGGCAATTATGAAGTCAAGGATGACTTCTATGTAGTTAACATTGGAGATACGGATGCCGTCCTAGGTATTCAATGGTTGCGTTCTCTTGGAGAGATCTCTCTAAATCTACAAACCATGGAGCTCAAGTTTCAATCCGATGGGAAGAAGATAGTGCTAAGAGGAATGTCAAATGGTGGTCCTCGGATTGTGTCATTCAAGAGAATGGCAAGGCTGATTCGTCATAATCAAGTTGAGTGGGCTGTGGAATGTATGATTCTTCCTGCTAGTCCGGTTGAAACCAAGAGAGACTATACTCCTGATATTCAGTCCTTACTCATGAAGAAGAGCAAGGTGTTTGCTGATTTACCTCCTGGACCACCTCATGAACGGGGTTCGGAGCATGTCATAGAGCTCAAGGAGCTAAGCCGGTTATTACAACTCCATATCGGTACCCTAAGAAGCAGAAGGACGAGATTGAGAAAAACATTAAGGAACTCTTGGAGATGGGCTTCATTCGTCCAAGCAAGAGTCCCTTCGCTTCAGCAGTTGTTCTTGTGAAGAAGAAGGATGCTACCATCCGCATGTGTGTGGATTGTCGTGCTTTGAATCAAAGCACCATCAAAAATCGATACCCCATTCCAAGGATAGATGAGCTCATTGATGACCTACATGGAGCCAAGTTCTTTTCAAAGATCGATTTGAGATCGGGCTACTATCAGATTCGGATGAGAGGATCTAATGTTGAGAAGACAACATTTAGATGTCACTATGGCCACTTCGAGTTTCTAGTCATGCCATTTGGGTTGACTAATGCTCCTGCTACCTTCTAGTCTTGTATGAACAGAGTCTTTCAGAAGCAGTTGAGGAAGTTTGTATTGATATTTTTTGATGACATTCTGATCTTCAGCAAGACATGGGAAGAACATCTCAAGCACTTGGAGGAGTGCTTAGCATCCTAGAAGTCGAGAGGAATTGTTTGTTTTGAAAAGAATGCATGTCCCCTTCAGTGGAGCTACTTGCGGGGCCCGGGATTGCGGCTGCTGACCACGACCCTCGTGGCGATGAAATTTGGAAGGGGTTGTTGATTGGCCACCCTTCGGAACTTGATTGATTTGGTTGTCTTCTCGTTATCATTTGTGATCGGAGGATATTTGCAGAATTGCTATTTTTACAGTTCTTGGCTAGGCTTACTGGGACTCACTGAAAATTTTTAGCAGTTGGCTGTTAGGCATCAGGATTCGCTCCATAGTCTGTCAGCATCAGACGGCTCTTAATCGGTGTTAGCTATTCAGAGATTTAATATTTTCGAAATTGATTAAATGATTAATTAATTAACGTTTTTATAAAGTTATAATTTAATTTATAACTTATATCCTTGATTATCATGAAAAAAGGGGATTTAATATTTTAATATTTAAATATTCAGGGCTAATATAAGAGAATTGAAAATACTAAAATAGAATATTTCATTAAAACCCTATTTTCAAGGGAATGCGCCATTTCAGTGAAAGAGGATTTTTGCATGGGGTTTGTGATATTGATTTGCCTTTGCCCGTGCATTTAGTGTGATCAGGGCTTGAACATGTTGGACACCTTCAGGCGAGCACTCTGAACTTGAAATCAGAGTTACAATATGTTGGACCTCTGAGAGGTTTTATGCTTAGACAGAGCATGAGATTGTTCTTGAGTTCTTACGAGTTTTTCTCCGCATATTTTTCATTCAGAGGTCCAGCAGAGACTCTTACTATTTTTTGAAGCCGTACGGTTAAATGACAGAGCATGTGTACATTCTGAAGGCCGTAAGAATAAAAACGCCTCTTTTGTATTGATTCTACGCCCTACCTTGGACCATATTCATTCACCATTGGACCTGGGTTGCTGGAGTGGGAAACGCTCAGATCTGGAGAAGCGTGATTAATGCAGCTTGATTTCTTACACATTTCCGGCTGAAACTGGCATTTCATTAAATATCTGGAGATTTCTTTGTATTTATTGCATTGATGAAGACTATTTAATCACTCCAGAAAGTGAAATAAATATACTGGCATCAATTCCTCATCTTTATCAGAGTTATTTGATTTTTATTAAATTTATTATTATTTTCCTTGAGAAGTCGTACTGTTCATAAATGCATTGAAAATCCAAAAATTGCAAAAAAAACCACAAAACTTCAGAAAACGTCAGAAAACTTAAAAATATCAATCAGAGCAGTGTTAGAGGGAAACCTAGGGTTTCTACAGTGGTATCAGAGCTTGATTCTGCCATCCTAGGGTTTGGCCATCACATGCAACCAGAGGAAATTGATACATACAGGTACTACACTCGCAGACGTGCCTTGCTTGAAAGGCAACGCAGTTTGAGCAGGCAGCCGGAAATCATGGCTGACAGGAATGATAGGGCTGAGAGAACAAATATACCTCAGACAGATATCCCTCATAACAACCGAGATCAGGATGATGCTGAGGTCTTACTCACACTCAGAGATCTTCGTGCAGGACAACGTCGATCTGATGATGTATTACAGCAGGTGGCACAGGCACTGCAGAGATTAGGGACTTCGAGGAGAACGTCACCACATCGTGACGACGACAGGAGTGATGCTGGGTCACGGAGAGCACCTAGGACAGTGTCACGGACAGCTGATAGGCCTACAAGGCCTACGTTCACGAGACAGGAGCCCGATGAGGCTATGCCAGAGGAGGCTCGGGATGATTTGTTTGCTGATAACCTTATGGCAGCAAACGAGGAGTGGGAGTTGATACCTCCTGCAGTCAGAGAACGGATCACTTTTGACCGTTTTATCACACAGAGGCGTGAACACAATAGGGCTCGTCAGGACTGGAGCCCCCGACAGCAGAATAATGACCTCAAACATGCAACTAACAGGTTGAATCTGGTAATGTTTGATGGCAGTGGGAAGATGACAGCCCAAGCTTGGATTAGCAAGCTTGATACATTCCTTACCTTGCGTCCGATGGCTGAGAGAGACGCTATCCGTTACGCTACACCGCACCTCGAGGGAGTAGCTTATGACTGGTGGCATCACGGTATGGTGACGCTACATCATGATAGGATCACTTCATATCAGGAGTTCGTAGACAGGTTGGTTGAGAGATTTGATAGGAAGGATCCGGAGACTTACTTCAGAGATTTGGCACAGTTGAGGCAGAGTGGAAATCTCGAGACATACATCAGCGACTTTCAGAGACTTTCCGTCATGGTTCCGAGCATATCTGAGAGGCGGTTGGTAGTTCTCTTTATGGAGGGTTTGTCAGAACCACTTAAAGGCTGGATAGAAGCCTTTGATCCTCCATCATTACAGGAGGCGATGAGGAAGGCACGTAACATGGAGTTCGCAGCCCCGGCAAATAAATTTAACTACAGAGGTTCTTCATCGTTCCGAGATAATAAGGGCTTTAATAAAAACAATGATAAATCTGATTATAACAAAAACAAATCAGATTATAAAAACGATTCGAAAGGTAAATCAGCCTTCCCACCTTTGGATCGTGAGGCCCTGAATGACCTTCGCAGGAAAAAGTTATGCTTTTACTGCAAGGGACCGTATGATGCCAATCACGATTGCCCTCTAAGACCTAAGGGCAAGGCGAATCGTGTAATGTGGGCATACTATGAAGACTCAGAATCAGAAAATTCAGAGCAACCTGAGCATTCAGATGATTCAGAGACAGATACTCCAGAGCATAGAGCAGAGACAGAGCCCGAGCTTCAGATACAGGAGGGTAGATTGTCTAGCATTCAGCAGGAGGGTTCTTTCCGGCTCCGTGGTGTATTAGCAGGTCAGAGGGTCATTACCCTATTGGATACAGGAGCTACGCATAATTTTATTGATGCTAGGTTCGTTGAGAAACGAGGGCTTATCACAGAGGAGTTTGAGGGCATCAGAGTCAAAGTGGCAGACGGGTACACTTTGAGATGCGAACGCATGATTAGAGATCTTCCATTACGCTTGAACAACTATGAGTTCAAGGCAGATTATTATGTTGTCAATATGGGAGACATTGATTTAGTATTGGGAATGAAGTGGTTACACTCTTTGGAGGAGGTCACACTTCGTCTCAAGGATATGGAGATACGTTTTGAGGTCGACGGGAAGACTCACATTCTTAAGGCAATACGGGACAGCGACCTTAAAACAATTTCCTTTCGCCGAATGGAGCGGCTCATGCGTCATGAAATGGTAGA